>OY776111.1:477133015-477816515 GCA_963675035.1 Allygus modestus
AAATTTGGTACAAACGTGTAAAGTACCATTTATTTGAACGAGTTCAAAAACCAGACGAATCGGACCATCCAAAGGGGGGTTTTGGGGGGGTTTTGTACCCCAAAAATGGGTTTTTTGGGGTTTCCACGTGTAACTTTTTTTTAAATCAAATTTTAATATTCACCATTGAATTCAGCATAAAAATAACAAACAATTTGGTAACTTGATCATTGCTCTACGTCAATTGGTTACTGAGATATTGAAAGTGCTAAACACAGTACGTTGTCTAATGTTATTCTTATGGAGAAAAAGACAAATTGTATATCTCGCTTATTTATGAACATAAACTGACGAAATTTGGGATATGGCATCATCTGGTTGTGGTTTATTGTTGTTTGCACAAAAAAACAATTTTTCGCCTATGGTTCCCGTAGCAGCAAACCTAGGTACTCGGTCCCCATGTTATTCTTATGGAAAATAATTAAAATGTTATATCGCTTATTTATGAATGTATATGGATGAAACTTGGTATGTGACTTCACTTAGCTGAGTTATATTGATATTTGCATAAAAACCCATTATTTTATGTTCCTTGTTGCAGCAAACCTGCCTACTCATCCCCAATGTTATTCTTATGGAGAATAATAAATATTTTAAATATCGCTTGTTTTTGAATATATTTCTTATGAATCTTGTTAAGTGGCTTAATGTGTTATGTTATGATTCATTGGAAATTCGCTGAGTATGCAGGTTTGCTGCGACGGGGGTATTTGTTGTTTTGTTAGGTTATAGGTTATTTTAATAAAAGGTTACATTTTTCCTTTCAGTTATCAGTGGGCAATTTGTGTTTGTGCATAGTGACACTTGTGACTATTTCTCGCACACAGGCTTTAGTCTTCCGAGGAATACATTTCCATCTGTTTATTCTATATTGTATTCATGTAAAATTATTATCAATGGAAATTAATTATCTGTAAGCTATCTTTGTCTGTATCTATCTTATAGATATTGCTTGGACATTATTTTTGAATATCATTATCTTCTGGATTTATGTTATATATATTCATAGTATACATATGATAATAATATATATAGTTTATTTTTTGGGTAATCCGTTGAAAATGTAAAAATAACAAAATAATTTGTAAAAATAACAATTATAATTTTATAATAATAATAAGTAATACCAGAAATTTGTAAGAGTTTTCGCTTCCAACCAAACAGGGATACTATCTCATTGATAAATAAAAATCTCAATATAACATAAGTAGAGCGGGTATAAGATAGCAACAAATTATTCACATACCGGTACTATTCAAATATAGAGATTCTCAGAATAGTCAGATTAGGAGTAATACTAATATTTAAATTGTCTTTAAACCTTATTATGTTTTGTATTTCTACATTAACTTACCCTAATAGCACACATCGTTGGTCAAACGATGGAGAATGGTTGGGATGGTTAGAAGTGGTTGGATAATGGTTGGTTGGCAAATCCAACCATAAGAGACGATGGGCCAACGAACCAATCGTTGGGCCATTGTTACAATACGTCCTCTTTTCCTCGGACGTCACCTCTTTTATAGACTAATCAAACGGAAACGTCCAGGTGGATTTTTGGGAAACCCACTATTTGTTCGGGTTTGTTACAAGCAGCAAACTGAATTTCGTGAATTACGTTTTTATTGACTAATTAAGTTGATATTTTTTTAAGTTAGGAATAAAATATTTATTTTTATATTTATTTGCTATAAAAATGTAATTTTTACTTCTTAATCAACGAAAACAGTTTGTAGTTGTTGTTTACGTTTTTACGTCGTGCTGTGTTTATTGCCGATTTTGTAGTCTATACCGTCTGCATGCCAAGCTGAGTTCTGAGTGAGGTTATGCGGGTATGCCTGAGACGATCGGAATTCGGCAGATAGTTTGATTATTCGCAAAACTATGTTAATTAGTTGCAAAGCCTTAATACGTGCTACGGAATGGTACGTGTTATGGAATTGGCAGCTTAAAGTCCCCATAAGTTAATGTTGTGATTTGAAGAAAGATAAAAACACATTATTTTTAATTTAAAACATCTCTAACCACCCGACTTTTGTATTTAACTTCTTGGGGTGGGTGAGGGGGGGTTATATTGTCACGATTTATTAATCCGTCTCTCAACCGGTGCTCTTTTTCAACCTATAGAATATGGTAACCCTATTTTGGGTAACCCACGTTGGCAAATCCAACCTTAGCATACGTTGGGCCATCAAAAGCTATTGTTGGCAAATCATATTACATTATATTATTATTGATTATATATTAATGTATATATTATATTAATCCGTATTAACATCATATATTACATTAATTTGCTCGTAGTATAGTTGGCATTCGTGGCATTTGGTTGGCAAATACAATGTTGGCCCAACGGTGAGCCAAAGGACATTTCTTACCGTTGGCCAACGAACTGTTCCAACCAATTTCCAATGTTGGCCCAACGATTTATGAAACTACGGTATTGCCTTTTTTATTTTTGATATGAAACTGGCTAAATCCTCGTCTTGATACTATCTATAAAGTCAATCTGTTTAAAAAGCATAATTATTAATAAACCAATCCAATGTTAAATGACAACTAACTGGGCCAAGTAATGAATCTTCACAACATTTACATATTTTGATCATGGATGATTTAGCAAACCTCTGTAACCTAGACACACTTTCTACCTAGACTACTGTGTTACCCCAAATTGTATGTTATTTTTTAATTTACTTAGTGATGATTATGATTAAATAAGAAGTCACCTTCACAGCCAACTGGTAGTTTTATTTATCGTACCAATTCTACAATACACATGTAAACTTCCAGCCATATTGCCTATATCACATTTTAAGATAATAAAAATAGGCGGAAATAAAATCCTATAAAACATAGTAGACACATAATGTAACAGTTGTTCTCAAGGCTGATATTAAATTTAGCTAGCTCAGTTGAAGGGTGGGTAAGTTGTTCTTACTATCCTGTGAAGTCAGAGCCAACGCTGGTAACATATTTCTAAGTTAAATTCAGGGCGCCCCTTGTTCTGGTAGTAGACCCAATGGACCGTAATAAGGAATCAGTCCTCTCCAAGTGGGGATCTCCACAGTGGTAAGCAGGTGTGAGGGATAGCAACATATTTTTGAAGTTGATAAGCCGTTTACGGTAAGTCCCTAGTCTGTATAATAATTATCTATGTTCAACTATGAAATAAATAATTGCACTATAACTCTGCTAGCCAGGCTATAAATATCTTAATTTTCCATAATCATAGAATGGAATTCAAAGAATTTCCCTCCAGAAAATGAGAAGGACTTCTCGCAATGTAGATACCCATGTGGTTGATTCCCAGTGTGCGTCTTAACTCATGGCTCTTCAAATATCGGCACTCCCTAAAGACCTTTTTGGACACCAAACACTTATGTTGTCGCTCACTGGTACCTGTCATTATGGTTTTTTTAAATTTCTCCGTTGCTTATTTAAAGATTTATATTTTGGTAGTATACATATGAATTGCACACGACCTAAGTTCGTATGACCTATCAGTGAAGTCTTTCAGTTTATATTACAATGTCTCTTGGTTGGTAATTGGACAAGTCGTTAAATGCGAGTGGTGGATTTCATCTTTCAATGATAATTCTATATTGTTCCTGACATATTTAGTATGGTTATTTCTCCATCAATTATGTTATGTGAAAAAAATTAATAGATCAAAACAGTTAAGAGTACAAACAATATGTACCACAACAAATCATTGTATTTAATATTTTCCTTGTCGAGTTAACTGCGTTATTACGATTATTTAACAAGCAATATAAATAAATTGCTCTAAATTATCAATAGTTGAGTAAGTAATTAACCAAATTGTTAACACAGAAAACTATTTAAAAAGTTCATTTTATGTTTAAAATACCAAAAAGCTTTCGACCATGAGGCCATGACCACAGTCAATGTATAAACTAATCTAAATTTAACAGAAATAAAATGTAAATGTAAGTTAAAAAGCAGCTAAATTTATACATCGATTTAAATATTTATATTACCCGACTGCCCTAAAAGGATGATTATATTTTTAGAGTATATTTATGCCTGTTTATTTCGTGCTAAATTGTAGCTCGCTCTGTAACCTGAGCAGCTTGATGGATATTAACATTTATGACTTGTCATTATAGATTCGTCTTAGGTGTAGGAGTGGCCTAGGATATAATAAATACATTCCTCCTTTTAGTTTATTAGGATATTGTTTTACCTATTCAAATTTTTTGTTTGACTATGAATTAAATTATTGTTTTTATTATTCAGGTGTACATGCCGATTTCTGCCCGTGAAATTCTACATTCAAATATTTTTCGAGTATTTAATTAGTCACCGGGTGTGCAAGTACTTGACTCATCGAGTTTTTCAGTCTAGTTATTTAACCGTTGACGTTCCTCTAGGTTTTCTAGGTCACTAATATCTCGTTTGTATACAAACTATTTAATTACATATACTTATACTAGGGTAATTACAACCAAAAGATTAAACTTTATGTTTAGTATAGTGGTATGGTCGCAACACCGTCATTCCAAACTAGAAGGAGAGAATAGAATAGAACAACATTGATGTACCCTTTAGACTGGAATTACGTAGACAATTGAGAGTTGTATTTAATTATTATCTAAATATTGTTACCTTGAATTTGTATAACCTTTTGACTGTTAAAAATTTAATGAACTATTATTGTTTCACCTCAAAGTAAAAATGAATGTCAAAAAGTTACATGATATTGGAAATAGTAAAATGAAACTAAGATTGTCTTTTTAAACAGCAAAAACCTCATTTTTAATGTAAATTCATATGCATTTTATTTTATTTTGACTTCAATTTTTATCAAATAAGTTAGCTTTACCTATTGTTATTCCATTGTTTTATTTTCTGTACAAACGTAGACCATTCCATCCCAGGTTGGCCAGATTCACCAAAGTACCTTAAGACCCATAATTAAATTTATAATTATAGCTGATATAGCCAAGGGTTGATTTAGTTTATGTTGGATTGTATTGCACTTTGGTATTCGAAGATACATCAGTATACACAGTTTAGTTACAACGATAACAGATTGTTTTTAATAGATCCTCATGTGAAGTAATCTCATCTGGTTTGTTATGTAAACCCCAAAATGTAAACATGTTTATACCAAACTCAGTCGAAAGTTTGAGTTAATACAAATCTAGTTTAATAGTTAAACCCAAACTCAACTAAATGCGCCCAAAAATATATGGGCCAAAATTTTAAATTAGGTTAAAACATTTCCATAAAATATTGTTCAATATATCATATAAAACGTTAACCCGGAAAAAGTTCTTTATTATAAGGAATTTAATCTAATAATTACTCTATTTTAGACCTAAATAAGTCTGTTTAAGATCTAACAATTACAATGCTGATAAGGCTTTAATTTTTGTTAAAGTTAAAAAGTTGAAACTGGTATACCTGCTCCTGAATACTGCTAGATATGAAGACGTATTCTATGTTAATGTCATAAGCATCAGGTATTTTATAAGTGCTTTGATAATTTAAACCGTACCCTGATTTTTTAAATATAGACTTTATAACACGACTTTTGAAAATTCTAAAGGAATTCTAAGGTTTTTTTCACCGTTAACAACCTAAATCGTTATGACGTGGTTTGACTACAATTCTTATGAAATAGTTATAACGTCGTTTAAATGGTTTTTGCCCTCGTTTGGATCCCAAAATAAGAGATCCATAACCAAAAGAAAAACACACGAACTAATAAAAAAAATTGATTTGTTGATAGTTTAAATTATGAAACCTGTGCATAAGACTGCTGCCGCATACTAAGTGCAATGCAGACATACTGTTATACCTCTAAGCGCAATATTAGAGCAATATAAAACTAAAAACCACGAAGAAATACTAAAAACACTTTAACATCTAGCGCCAAGGATGAAGGGGACAGGACCAAAGATGTAGATCGTCTGAAATGAGTAATGGGTTCCGTTTTGCGATGGGGTACCCTAGTGGAAATGATCAATAGAAATCAATATAAATATTTTTAGTGATACGTAGTGATATCACTACGTAATTGGATCACTACGTATCACTAGACATCAATACGTATCACTAGAGATCAATAGAAAATTGTTTCTATTGATGTCTAGTGATACGTACTGATCTCTGTTGATACGTAGTGTTATCACTACGTAATTGGATCACTAGACATCAATACGTATCACTAGACATCAATACGTATCAATAGACATCAATAAGAAATTCTGTTGAGTCTTTAACTGGTATTTTGTAATTAAAACACAACAAATCAATGGTACTAACAGGTATATTCCAAAAAATTAAAAAAATTAAACAGTAAATTTATGACCTAGGACTAATTTACCTACTTACTTGTTGAAACAAATTTTTTTTAAATGCACCAAAAAACACTAAAATCAGGGCATTTATTATCTTGCTTGTTCACATAAGTAAAATACACAGCCAACACTAAAATTTGGGCCTATATACTATTCACTGATTTCCTTGATCTTGTTTAGTGTGGAAATTTTCTGAGTGATGTACTGGCTGATACTGCCACTTCCAAGCACAATTTCTTTCTTTGCTGTGTTAGGATTTTCCTCCAGGATTCTTTCTGTGACAATTTCTGTGAACAAATAATCATGCAAATAAGTTATATGGTAGTAAAAACGTGAAATTAATGTTTAAAATTAATAATTTTACATCACTACCTACTATATTTTTACTATTTTAACACACTATTATCACATTTGTTTACATGAAGCAATCGTCAAGATGTCAAAACTTTTTTCACACGATAAAACGTTAAATAAATACCAGTACCGTTCATGAAAAATCATATTTCGACATCACCATATTTTATAATTTTTGAACATTTTGTTACGTTGTGGAAAAAACTTAGGCTACAATGATTATCGTGTTAATCAATCATAAAAATGCTAGGACCTGCTGTAAAATTTGTTGTATGAAATAAATACTTGAAAATAATTTGTTGTGCAACTCTATATTACCTTTTTCACATTTTATGCTAATTTTGTAAGTAGGCCCAGCCATAAGGGTCTTCACAGATCTTGACTGATGGTTTGGCAAGTGTTGGGTATGGCGAGGGGAGGATATATGTGCTTATTAATTTTTTATTTATTTTTCCTACATACAGTAAGTTCAACTGAGTAAATTTAACTGATACAACCTTACAATCATACTCATGCATCTGTGAGTGATATATTCAGGAGGACATCGCAACGGTAATTTTTATAAATTTTATTTTAAGTTTAGGCCTGCCATAATTGAAAAACAAAATAAACAAAACAAACATGACGTAAGGATTTATGTACAGACTATAAAATATTTTGCAATAGATACAAATATCGACCTAATCGATATACCGTATCGAACAATTTCATTCAGTTCTTTAGGCCTATATCGTTCCGCTTATGAAAGTGTATCCTACACCTCCTGGAGATTGATAGGCTTAGTGTCAGGATTTATATTACAGAATTAACTTACTTTGGCAAAAGATCACTTTAAAAACTCACCCTTGATAATGCAAATTATAAGTTATAACTAACTTAGGTACTGTAGGTCTAGTTCCTATGATTTCTCAAAAATATGCATGACAGGAACCTGGCATCGAGGACTAAATTAGTCTATTTATTTATTTATCATTCCAACAGCAGTACTCAAATTTACATTTCAATACAAATTAAATGTGTGAATTGTGTACCAAGTAGTTATTGAGGTTATGTTTATAGCTAGAAACTTAAAAAGTGTATGTCACTTACCTAGAAACAGTACAGCTTTAATGCAAAACTGTATAACTGAAGTAACTCTTGAATGAAGATTATGTAGATATACTCAATTTAGAAACCAATAAAGCCTGGAAAACTTAAAACAAAGCTTGGTAAGAAACAATCAGTTGATAAACAGGTTGACCGTTGACCGTTGCAACTTCCGGCAGACGTCATCTGTTTTGGTGGCTGGTGGCGATTGGTTATGGAGTGTTTTGCTTTGGGACCTTTGCAGGCGCCGGCGCCGCACACGGTTTTTTTTCTCTTTGCTCATAATGAGACTATGGGATGTGATCGGCAGTTATATGTTATTGGTGACTGGTAAAAAGCAAGTTATGCAATTTGTATTTTCTTATTTTATAATAGAATTGTATATACACCATCGATATGTAAACTGTATATTAATAAATACATTCTAATTAAATTTATATTCTCTATGTTTTATTGATAATTTCTGATCATAATCCTTTTTATTAATTTTTTTTAAATACTAAAACTATAAAAAATGTACTAATAAAACTAGGTAAATAGTAATACTGATTATTTTATATATATACCGTATATATATATATATATACTTTCAGTCGACATAATATTGTGAAATAAACAAGGGCATTTACATTTAAAATATGTACCAAAACAGTTAAAAAAATTAATTTAAAAACAGTAATTGATTTTTTTATAATAATACAACAATAACATTTCGTAGTTGAAAAATATATTAATATAGGACTGTTATAATGATTTAGTAATACAATTTTAAAATTAAAAAATATATTAATGCAGACATGTTATAATAATATAGTAACCATTTCATAAGAAAACTAGCAAACTGCTATAGACTTTTGTAATAATATAGTGCCTAATAACATTTTTTCGTAATTTATAAATCATATATAATTTTATTTAAATTTATTCATTTGGCATTGTAAAAAAATTGTAATGGTTATCTTTTTCAATTAATAAAATTATATAATGATGTCTATTGATGTTTATTTACCATGATTTTAATGATGTCTATTTACTTGTAGTTGTTGTAGTGATCTTTATTGATATCAATACATGTCAATAAACTCTTAATCATTTCTATTTACCGCGGTTTTAATGATTTCTATTGATGTCTATTGATGTCTAGTGATACGTATTTACATCAATAGACTTCTATTGATATCACCGAACGGTCTAGTGATATCAATATGAATTTCTATTGATTTATATTGATCACTTCCACTAGGGTAATTCGTGTAGCTGCAAGAGGTCAAATTTAAAAAACACTATTTTTGAAATATCTAACAATGACACAATCTTGAATCTTTTTAGAGGGTTGAAATAATTAATATTATCGAATTTGGCAGTTCTCCCTAAAGTTCTTGCAAGATTTTACTTGTTTAGCTCATCTCGAAGTTGTCTACACATAGAAGTACTAGGCCCAGTTAGTTACCAATTGATAGCAAGATTAGGCACATAAATCGAAATAACCAAATTAAATTGTTCCAACTTTTTACTCTTATATCAGTGATTTGCGCAAGTAGATTAATTTATAGAAAAATTAAAGGAAAGTATTGTTCTAGTCGTGTAGGTGTACCTAGACTATTGGTAATTTGTATATCCTAGTCTTTCCATGTACTTTCGTGTGTCAGAGTGGCCGTGGGGGTTAAGGTGTGTGTACAGAAGTTCAAAAGTCAAGACTCGACGAGGACATAATATTTTCGCAACATAATATATGAAAATAAAGTAATGACATAATATTTATAATCATTTAAAAAATTGTAAGCTATTGGTTAACCAGGCCAATACAAATGGAAATCGTGTTTTTTAAAAATAAACATTTAAATAAAAAAATTATAAACTGTAGGCATTTGGTTGGGTATTGGTTGGCATTTGGTTGGCAAACATAACGTTGGCCCAACTGTGTGCCAACGGACATTTCTTACCGTTGGCCAACAAACTATGCCAACCATTTCCCAACGATTTGTGCTACTAGGGTACTATAAATAAAAAGGCACGAATCACAAAACATCATGCACTAAATAATCGATTAATTTGACAACAACAATGTAACAAAATGTATGTTAATCTCATAAAAATAAGCAACATTAAAACTGCTTGGTTGTTTATAGGACAAACCTACAGAGTTGACCAGTATTTAAAAAGCATGATAATTATTATAAACCCAATGACAAATGGCAACTACCTGGGCCTAGTACTACTATGTGTAATTCACTGATTCATTGATCAGATATACTACTTCAAGACCATTTCTAGATGAGCTAAACACGTAAAATCTGGCAAGAACTTTAGGGAAAACTGCCAAATTCGATAATATTAATTATTTCAACCCTCTAAAAAGATTCAAGATTGTATCATTGTTAGATATTTCAAAAATAGCGTTTTTTTTATTTGACCTCTTGCGGATACACGAGTTACCCCATCGCAAAACGAAGGCCATTACTCATTTCAGGCGATCTACATCTTTGGTCCTGTCCCCTTCATCCTAGGCGCTAGATGTTAAAATGTTTTCAGTAATTCTTCGTGGTTTTTAGTTTTATATTACTGTATTATTGCCCTTAGAGGTATAACAGTATGTCTGCATTGCGCTTAGTATGCGGCAGCAGTCTTATGCACAGTTTTCGTAATTTAAACCATTAAAAAATCAAAGTTTGTTTAATTAGGTCGTGCGTTTTTCTTTTGGTTATGGATCTCTTATTTTGGGATCCGAACGAGGGCAAAAAACATTCAAACGACGTTATAACTATTTCATACGACTTTTAGTCAAACCACGTCATAACGATTAAGCTTGTTAACGGTGAAAAACCTTAGAATTCCCTTTGAATTTTCAAAAGTCGTGTTATAAAGTCTATATTTAAAAAATCAGGGTACGGTTTAAATTATCAAAGCACTTATGTAATACCTGATGCTTATGACTTTAACATAGAACACGTCTTCATATCAAGTAGTATTCAGCAGCAGGTATACCAGTTTTAACTTTTTAACCGGATAAAAAATGAAAGCCTAATCAGCTTTGTAATGGTTAGGTCTTAAACAGATTTATTTAGGCCTAAAATAGAGTAATTATTAGATGAAATTACTTTTAATATACATCAATTTTCGGGTTATTGTTTAGTATAATATATTGAACAATATTTTATGGAAATGTTTTAACCTAATTTATATTTTTTTTTAGCTATTCCTTCATGGTTTTTAAATTGATTGCTACTCTGTCATTGTACTGAGAGAGGTTATTCTTTGCACACAATAGTTAAACATTACACTTAATTATAACATTACTCATATGACCAGGTTTGTTCTTATGAATACCTAATATAATGTATTTGAATTGTTGTACTTGTTTGTAGGATGTTATTGTCTTTCCCGGTTAGGCTCCCACATAGGATAAAATCCCAGATAAAATTTTCTATATCACTTTTAGAACACTTTATTGATCAACAAATATAATATTTAAATTTGTAAATTATAGTTCCATCGTCTAGCTATCTCAAAAATCAAAATTAGCTTTATCTGCAGGACCTACTAATGTATCTGTAAAAAATGTTACTTTTCTTTAAAGCTCTCGATTTGCAGTTGCCTGTTGTTTACAGACAACAACTCTACATACCAAGTAGGATTCATCAGCACTCATATGACCAGTTTTATAAACCCATTAAAACATTATAATCTCTAAATTGTTGTAAAGGGTTCAATATTTTCTGGCACTTTTGGTAAATTGTGTACACATTTTGCCGTTTAACTTTTCTTGAGAAACCCCTAACAAGAGCCTGGGGGCGGAGCCCCAAGCGATAGAAGAAAGCATTCTATATCTATTTCAAAGCAAATTGGTTTTGAAATGTTGAAGGCACGTGTTAAAGTGGCTTAGGTGGCTAAATAACATTCAATCTAAATTTGTATTACTTTATTTTTTTACGTATATCCCGAGCCAGTCAACACACTAAATCCCTTACATTCCTTATACAAACATGTTTTCAACAATTACACCAATGTAAAACAATTCATATTTTTTTATTTTATATTAAACAATTCTAATATTACTACCATAGACATTAGTCTTAACAGGCTAAAATGTTCGTTATACAGAAAAATTCTCAGAACATTTCAGTATTTCCTCTGGATTTTACCACATTGTTCCTAAAAGTTTCAATGTGTATCAGTTACAGTCGATGGACGACTTATTTAGTCAGGTAATAGATAAACATTTAATTTAATTGTATGTTAATACCATCTCTGTAGGACGTAGATTAGAAACCAAGTAAATAAATGAAAAGATTGGAAAACGTATTTTTAACTACACTAGGCAATTGTGGTTTATTTCCTAGAAACAAACAACAACTGTACCTTATAATTATAATTTATACAACTAATTTTATTTATATTCGAATAGGTTGGATATACCAGGCAAGAGGACTAATGCAACAAAAAGATAATATTTAAACAATTTGATGGAGTACATTGTGGACAACTCCCAGTAGACAATGTAATCGTTAAATACATAAAACAGTAATTTTGGAATTCTAATTAATAGAGTTGTTAGTCGCACATGAGTCTGTCTACACCAGAAAACCCCGACTGTATACAAAATTTGTCACAAAATAATATTCACTACATTACTGTCATCAGAATAAATGTTTTAAATTGTCTCAAATTAGTAAAGAACATCTCACACGCTGGACGATAAGAACACTACTCTCCAGTAAATTTTAATATTCTCTTTTAATCTCACAACAGACTAAAATACGTCTTGAAAATTGAATACCCTTAATGCTGCTCCCCAGAGTGCTTTAAAAAAGGTCTTTTTAAACCTCCTATTTGAGGAAAGGAAATCACACAGTTTGAACACTTATAAGGTGGCTCTCCAGTATGAATATGGCGCTTTAAAGGACTACATTCACGACAGGTTTTCTCGCATGTTGGACACTTATAAGGCCGCTCTCCAGTGTGTGCGTTAATTCATGTTTGTTTAAAGCTCTCAATCAAGTAAAGGATTTCTCACAAATTAGACACTTATATGGTCACTTTCCAGTATGAATCATTATATGGCTCTTTAAAGTACTTGATTCAGCAAAGGTTTTCTCGCATGTTGGACACTTATAAGGCCGCTCTCCAGTGTGAGTTAATACGTGCTTCTTTAAATCTCGCAATCGAGTAAAGGACTTCTCACAAATTGGACACTTATAAGGTCGCTTTCTAGTATGAATCAATACGTGCCTCTTTAAATTTCCTATCTGAGTAAAGGACTTCTTGCAAGCTGGACACTTATAAGGCCGCTCTCCAGTATGCGTCAATATATGTCTTTTTAAGTTTTTAGATTCAGCGAAGGTTTTCTCGCAAGTTTGACACTTATACGGTCGCTCTCTTGTATGTGTGAGTATATGCCTCTTTAATAAACTAGAATATGAGAAGGAATTCTCGCAATGTGGACACCCATGTGGTTGTTTCCTAGTGTGCGTCAACTCATGTCTCTTTAAATTTCGCCGATACCTAAAGACCTTGTTGCACACCAAACACTGATGTTCTCGCTCGCTGGTTCCTGCCATTACGTGTTCACAAAGTCCTTTGTTTATTATTCGAACATTTATATTGTTGGTTGTATAAATATGAATTGCATGGGCAATAACTTCCTATTACATATTAATGAAACCTTTCAGGTTGTTTCACAACGTCTCCTGGTTTGTTGTATGTAGTTGAATGCTAGTGGTTTTTTGTATTTACAAAGATATGCAATTCGTAGAATATTTAATAAAGATTCCTCCTCTGTCATACGTGTAATCTGAAACAAAACAAATCTACAGATATAAACATATAGAGAACAACACTACCTATGTACTGTAACAATACAACCTTACCCTAACTAATATTGTAAAAATAACAATATTATGTGAGAAAATTAAATGTAAAAAGAATCAAAGGCCTAAACTTTTACTTACAGCTAAACCCACCTGCACGTAGGATGTTCATTTAAAAATCATTTTATTTATGTTTAGGGGAGCTAACTTGTAGAATTTAAGTTTATTTGTATTATATAAAAGTAAAAGACTTAGCCTATAGAACGTTAAATACTTCAGTGCAAGAAGTAAGATAACATTTAACCTCAATCCTCCATGAACCACTAAGTCGGATGTTTCCATCAACTAAACAGTTATAATGAAGAATTGAAGCGTACTGTAGATATATCAAATGAAATCAAATATCTAATATAAATTAAATCTAAATATATCAAGGATGCATTTAATAACCAAAACTGTATAAAAAGGCCTAAATTATAATGCATGCAAAGAAATAGAGTTATCTAAAGGGATCAGCTTTTTGGCTGTTGAAAATGCAAACACTGTACTAGGGCTCACAGCAGAAGTCCAGCCAAGACCAAGAGTTCAACTGAACAACTAAAACTATGGTGTAGGTAGAGTCAAATCTGCTGTTTAAACAAACTAATGAACTTTATTGCTAACTTATGGCCTGATGGGGATATTGAAATTGAAATTCCTTATTTACATATTTCAATTACAATGAAATTATAACAATAAGCAAGTTTACAGCATTATTAAACAAGTAATATTTACATGAGATAAATATAAAAACAACATATAAATCAACGTCTTAACATATTACATATAAATTACATCCCATACTTAAAACATAATTAAGGGAAATATGGGTAAGTAATGCCAACAAGAAGCAATGTAAATAAGCAACTTTCCAAAAATTTTGGAGCAAAATACAGAAAAAATCGTCCAAAGGCCTTATTGTTTGGCCGAGGAGCCGCAATACGCCTCCTCAATTGAAAGGTAGTAGAAACAATTGTCATGTTACTGGTTACATTACCTCCTTTATTAAATAAAATACGTAACACTAGATAAAGATATGAATGTCTAAGAGGTTTAATGCCTAACATATTAAATAAAGGAAAAGATCTTTCATCCATTCTGACTTGCGACATAATCCTTATAAACTTATTTTGCGCTGTAATAATAAGTTTAAGGTTTGAAATATATGTTCCACCAAAGAAAGAAATACCATACTGTATTTTGAAATTTACAGGAGAATAATATTCGTTTTTTAAGACAACTATAGGACAAATGTATTTTAACAAAAAACAAACTCTTAAATCTTTGATCATGTACTGCTTCAAATTTGTTTGATGAACTTTCCAATTACAGTTTTTATCAATAAATAAACCAAGACACTTTATGTGACTTACATGCTCAGTGTTCAAGCAATTAATGCAAATGCATTTATCACTAAAAGTAGTAAGACAACAAATACATCTAAAAAAGAGAGGTTAAGTTAAATCATCTCTAGACCTAAAACTAAACCCGATAAATTTTGTTTTAAAACTCAAAGATAGTTTACTAGCAGAAAACCAAAATTTATTCTTATCAAAATAATCCTGCATAGTTAACTTCAGAGCTGGCACATCTTTTGCTGAGTAACAAAAATCAGTATCATCAGCATAGAATGTAAGTTTCTCCTTAAAATTCCCATTACACAAATTTTTAACATAAACTAAGAACAGAATTGGCCCAATAGAGCCCTGAGGAACTCCCGTACTTAGAAACAAAAAGGAACTACGCTTATCATTGAATTTTACACAATGAGTTTTATTGCTTACATAACAAACCAAACCAGTTCAAAACGATGCCCCGAACTCCTGCATCCCATAATCTGTGTAAAAGAACAATGTGATCAACTGAGTCAAAATCCTTAGTACTATTAAAAAAATATCACTTGTGCTCCTCCGCTTATTAAGACCCTCAAATATCTCTGAACAATTATTTTAAAAAACATCATCTGTTGATTTTCTCTCCACAAAACCTAATTGGTTCTCATTAACAATTGTTTTTGAACTTTTGACTAAACAAATCATTTATTTATTTAATTTACCTTATGCAAATCTGCTTTGTTTAAAAATTTTCAGCACATATCTTGGCAACCTGCGATTGAGGGGATTTTACCGTAATAATGGATTGAAGTGACTTACAATAACTAAATTCATAATCTTTCAAATTGCCGAATTTGAATAAAATGGGTAAATAAACTAGTATGCCTTGGCAAAGAACCAATCCCTGAATAAGAACCTCATTAAGGATATCTCTAATTTTGTTGAGCTCTGGTGGAGCATTATATATGTATTTGTTTAATTAACCATTGTGTTTGACTTAGTTGTTTGTTTTTAATTGTACCTTAATTGAATCAAGTTTGTTAATTATATTTCTGTCTTGTACTTAAAATATATCCTGAAAGGACCTATAATTTAATATGTTAATATAAGTTTGAATGGTAACATAAAAATGTCGCCCAACGCGTAGGCAAATTTTTGAAGAAA
This sequence comes from Allygus modestus, assembly GCA_963675035.1. Taxonomy (NCBI): domain Eukaryota; kingdom Metazoa; phylum Arthropoda; class Insecta; order Hemiptera; family Cicadellidae; genus Allygus; species Allygus modestus. The sequence continues at coordinate 477,149,171 of OY776111.1, forward strand.
TTGTACCAGTAAAAAAATATATAAAAAATATATTGATTTGTGGGGAAAATATAAATTGTAGGCTACACCAACAAAAAATTGTATTGTAAATGAATAATTTGACACGGCATATAAGTGAGAGAGAAAATAATTTTAAGCTTTAAAATCAGCTTATATCTATTACATGTTTAGGATAAGTTCATTAAGATTAGGCCTATGTATATTTAACCAATCAATTATTTAATAGGAAACATAACAAGTTTCTTAATTTTGAGATAATACCGAATAAAACAATATTATGTTTAATTTAAATTATATTTTGTAAATAAATTAAAATAAGTGAGGGATAAGACAAACAACCTCAAGGAAAACCCAAAACGTACGGACAAGGTTAGGTCGGTATCAAACACACATGAGAAAAGTAGCGAACGTAAAACTAACAACACTGACGAAACAAAAGGGGCCAATGAAGAAACAATAACTATTGACATAGATAACAATGACGAGACAGTAACAATAGGAACCACTCAAGAAAATACAGCACCTATTGACAATACATGACTTGATAGGGGAGAGTAGGCCTACGGTGAAAACCCGAATGTAACAATTACAACACAATCCACAACAAAGCCAACCGAAATATACATGTGGAGAAATGAAATAATACTCAATTTACTTCAGCAAATCCAACTACAAGACCAGGAAACAAAAGAGCAAATTGAAGAGCAGAATAATAAAATAATTGAGACGTTAGCTACACAAAAATCTGAGTTAATCGGAATCAGATTGGAAGTGGCAACTTTTAAAGAGGAATTGAGAGAGTCAATAACCTTTAAAATTGAAAAAGAACGACGATAAAATCAACGAAACATTAGGTGAAAAGATCATAGTGTGGGAGATAAATCAATCGGAAAATAATAAAGCTACTAAAGGAGCATGAATACAGGAAAATATTGGAATTTGTCAAACACTGACTAACGACATGACTATCGAAATTAAAAACAACAAAACTATCAGTAAATAAAAATACAAAACGAAACCAAAAAGGTAAAAGGAACATCTGAAGCAAAATTTACTAACTTTAATAAATAAATTAGGGCTGAAAAAGTATAACTCTCGAAAGTAGCACAGGAAGTGCAGGTAATGAGAGGGACGACGAATGAGTTAAAGGAAAAAAATGAAAACGTCGAAAGAAAGCGAAATCCATCAATGGAACGGGGATTAAAGAAATATATATAACTTACCCAGGCGCGGAAACCAATGGCAATACAATCAAATTTAAGGGACGTGAAGATAATCCAATAGAATGTATAAATAGGTTTAAAAGGCACGTAGAAAAGATTAAAAACCAGAAGGGGAAGAGAACAGGTGAAGTTTGAGGACATCCTAGTGTCGTGTTTGGAAGACAGTGGGGCACGATGGTGGCAAGTAATAAACGGCGACATAAGAACGATCGAAGACTTTGAACACGAATTAATAGAGAAGTACTGGAGCTCTGAAACTCAACGTGTAATTAAGAGAAAATGGAGTTAGAAAGATACAGACCAGGAGACAGCCTAACTCGCGCGGAATATTTTATTGACCACGTCCTGACACTTAAAAACATGATACCATCGATGACCGAGAAACAAATTGTAGAGTTTTTGAGTTAGCAGTTAGATGAGCGCGTAAGAGATGAGATAAGAGTGCAGAACATAATGACGGTCAGAGATTTTGAGGCTCTACTTAGCAGAGAAGACATAGAAGATAGGAACGGACGGATAAGGAACAGAAACATAGGAGATGGAAGAAGAAATGACGGGAGATGGCCGAATCATTGTGAAGAAAGAAATGACAATCAAAACTACAGGATAAATAGCAACTATATACCAGAAATACATAAAATAAATAAAGAAAAATACAGAGATGACAGACAATACAAACATGACTACCAGTCAAGGGGCAATAAACCACAAAACGGGAACTATAGGAACCCTCAACAAAACCAAACATACAGTAGACAAAACCAATATCCGACCAGAGAACAACAGAACATGTGCCAAACAATTCAAGTAGGGCAAAATAAACAAAGCACTTTAAGCCCTACAAGAGGAAACGGCAATATACCTAATATACCTAATTAGGCTTACGTCTTTAAGTGATCACGTGATAGCGGGTGGAATACAAACGATAACAGCTTTAACAATAGTTCTCCTGAACATTTGCCAGATGAGGGAGATTAGGACTACCTAACTCTAAACGATAGGCAACTCAATTCTCAATTCACTTAATACAACACGCTGTATTTTGGAATTGTCTTGTTCACATGTATTAGACGTAAAAATGGCAAAAAATGAAGAACCAGTAGGCTATAAGAAACTATAATAATCACAAGAATAACTTTGAATTACAAGAAAATCCACATGAGATTTATTTCATTTGATTTGTTTCATTTAATATTTTGCTATTAATTGTACATACATAACTTTCATAATCTCGGGTACAATGAATTTTGAATAACTGAAACGACGGGTACTCTAGCAGTTATTTAAGAAATATGCGTATTTAATACTGGCAACTTAAAAAACCTAGGTTGCTCCTGTCTTAGAAAAACACTCGAATCCACTCAACTATACTTACTAAAATCTCTACTCACACACTCCAAATTATAATATACAGTACATATCCGGGTATAATTTCCCACCACTGCTAGTGACTATTTTAAGGTTACTGAAATACAACAATATTAATTAGCAAACCTATACGTAAACGTAATAAATATATTTCTCATTCCACCTTATAAAATAATGGTAATACCCTATGCTGAATCAAAAACTCGTAGTTTACTCAGGAGGATTTTAACAAACGAAAAAGACCCTTCCACTTGCGTCCCATCAGACTGAACATAGTTAACGACCAGCTAATTTCAACGCAATCTTTTTTGAAGCGAATTTTGCTCTCCTAAACACATGGGAAAATGTTGTTGGTTGCAAGGAGTCCTAAACGTTTTATTATACTCCAAAAACAAATTAACAGCTATATTAAATTTATATTAAAATTTGTATGTAATATAACCTATGTAATATTCTAAATTTACATATAACTATTACGAGACTTCAATATCAGCCTATGTGTGAAACAATAAGAACCATGCAAAGGTATACATTTGAGATATTCAGTCATAGGCCTACTTTGTTTACACAAATACTGTTAGCAAGCGCTGTCATAGAAAACCAAAGGAAAATATTAAAAGAGTAAAGATACATTACATTAACATTCAAATCGGATCAGATAAATTGAGTTTTTGGGCAAAGGCAACCTAACCTCTGAAGAAATAAACTTATACAAACAAGTATATTACGGTAGGTGGTTACGTATTGTAAGTACAATAGGCCTTTAGTTAATGTAATTAGAATAGATACGTAATAATAATTGTGTGTTTCAGATAGCGTTTATAAGACTTGGTGTGGTGTAGTGGGGGTGATTTTCTGTTGCCCATATTAAAGTGATTGAAGAGCCGTCCAAACGGTTTTAGGTCATAATATTACTACATCTATGGTTTATTTATCGACACTAGATAACATATACAAATAGTGCAGCATGTTACGCAGATCCTGTGTAAAACTTATCATTGGCTATCAAACATAACCTCAATCACTCAAGGGAAATGCGCACCAAGCACAAAATGTTTATTTGAAATAGATACATTTTTAAATTCACTTCTTGCTTTATTAACTTGAATTACCCTATTCAAATCAATTTAATCTTCCAGGTAGTAAAATTATTAAAAAATTATAAGGACACATTAACTTAAGAGTATTGAGAAATATAGAATTTCGTCGACAGTTTGACTCTTCCCTCTTCTGAGGTAGTTAACGAGAAGCTGACGACTACTTTATTGTTATATTTAAAGTAATTAAGTTATTAACACGACTGGAATCTTGTTACATTTAGAGATGACCTATACAATACGTTGTAGGTTTATATATATATATATATATATATATATATATATATATATATATATATATATATAAAAAACTAAAATTTACAACAAGCCATGGAACTGGTTAATCGATTAATTGTGACAAACTAAAGAATCCAAACAATGGCGTTAATTTAATAAAAAAAGTAATATCAACATTTGCTTAAGAGTCAGGACCGGATTTAAGCATAGGCCTTGATAATACGTAACAATACGTAACTGATACATAATCATTGTTGCAATGAGACATGTCTGGTACGTATTTATTACCATCATGTGCTGTGTGGGCATAACATAATCTCATCACTATTCCGCAGCGGAGAGCAGGCTCCTGTGCTCCGAGAGCGGGCAAAGTTAATCCGCGGCGCGGCGCGGTACAATTCAACTGCCTAAGAAAACAGTACCATTTGATTACATGATGAGAAGAAGCCAGCGTTCTCCGCTCTCCGCTCCGAAATGTTCCGCGCCTAGCAAACCCCAGCTTAAGGTTAAAGGTGCACACATAAATATAGTATCATTCAGGGTTTCATAACTGGCTTATCATTATACTGCATGAGAACTTAAGTTCTGCAGTAGACCTATCGTCTAAAACATTTTTCTCATTAGTCGTCGATTAAATCACAAGTGGAAGATTTATTTTGGCTTTGTTTTGCCACCATATTTATAATTATTTTCACTTTACCTAGAACACATCTCTGAAACAATAGAATAAGAAAAATTACCTCACCATCTATTATCTCACTGTGTATAGAACTACGGAGTTCCCATCAATTACATCGGGATGGAATAAATGAATCATCAGTCCTCTTTGAGAGCTGCCAAGGAGGTCTACAGGTCCAGTTCAGGTAAAAAAAAAATGTTACAAGCAATGCAAAATATGTTACATTTTATCCTATGATAAATTGTATAAGATAATATATATAAGAATAAGAATATTTTATTTTCTCAAAATAAGATTATAGTTTTTTACAATGTTGTGCTTTTCTACAATACAATTCAATAATGAGCGTTTTCATGTAACAGTCCACATTTGAACACTGATTATAAAAAAATATGTATATTTGTAAAAAAACATTTAATGCACATAAAACACACATATTTTTCAACAGAAATTCATTATGTTAAATATTTTGTTTACACATTTATATTGAGACAATCTAAGACCTCTGAGGCTACATTGATAGTTGTTGTTATTTTAAAAAGTATTGCTATAAATCGGGGAAAAATATATTTAAAACCTGTAAATATGAGTGTTTTTTTTCCATTGAGTACAATTTGGTACAGTGGACGTCTCAAAGGAACTGTCAAATATTTCAATTTTGGATTTTAAATTTAACAACTATTATATTGCTAAACTTGTTTTACTAGGCAGATTATGTTGTGAAAGAAAAATCATTAATATGAAAATGTAGGCTATACACAATATACCAAAAATACGTTATGTTGTAATATCAGTATAAAAAGGTTAATATTTAATTTCATTACGATATTGTTAGTTTGTATATATATTTATTACTATCAGGTAGTTAAATATTGCTGATTATACGATCCATTTTAGCGAATTTCCCCTATAGGGAAGAAGCTATTACCATAGGTCTCATGGTAAGACTTAAGCCCGAGACCATGATAACTTTTCATTTTGAGGTCCCCAGATGCCAAAAACACCTTTCGTTCAAATTTATATATATATATATATGTATATATATGTGTCCGTAAGCACGATAACTCTCGTAAAAAAGATCCGATCTTAATGAAATTTGGTACAAACGTGTAAAGTACCATTTATTTGAACGAGTTCGAAAACCAGACAAATCGTACCGTCCAAAGGGGGGTTTTGTACCCCAAAAATGTTTTTTTTTGGGTTTCCACATGTAACTTTCATTAAAATCAAATTTTAATTTTCACCATTGAATTCAGCATAAAAAACGAACAATTTGGTATCTTGATCATTGCTCTACGTCAATTAGTTACTGAGATATTGAAAGTGCTAAACACAGTACGTTGTCTACTGTTATTCTTATGGAGAAAAAGAAAAATTGTATATCTCGCTTATTTATGAACATAAACTGACGAAATTTGGTATATGGCTTCATCTGGTTGTGGTTTATTGTTGTTTCCACAAAAAACAATTTTTCGCCTATGGTTCCCGTAGCAGAAAACCTAGGTACTCGGTCCCCATGTTATTCTTATGGAAAATAATAAAAATGTTATATATCGCTTATTTATGAATGTATATGGATGAAACTTGGTGTGTGACTTCACTTAGCTGAGTTCTATTGATATTTGCATAAAAACCCATTATTTTGTGTTCCTTGTTGCAGCAAACCTGCTTACTCATCCCCAATGCTATTCTTATGGAGAATAATTAATATTTTAAGTATCGCTAGTTTGTGAATATATTTCTTATGAATCTTGTTAAGTGGCTTAATGTGTTATGTTATAATTCATTGGAAATTCGCTGAGTATGCAGGTTTGCTGCGACGGGTGTATTATCTTATACGACAACCTTCACTTCCTTTAGATGGTCACAGTCGATTAAAGTGTAAATAAAATGTTTTATTTAGTATACATTATTGTTGTATACATAATTTTGGGGATTGACACATTGATGCAATCGGATTGGCCAAAACTCAACAGGAGAACTCAAGCTGGTTTTATATGGTATACTTCAAAGTATGTTAAATATTAAGCGCCAAACACGTTGTTAAGAAAGCCTAGGTAGGTATATAACATTCAATAACAATTGTAAATACTTCATATTTTCAAGTAACCGTTGCAATCCAGAACAAATAGCAAACAATTTGTTATAACTATTGACGATATTAACTTGAATGCAATTTAATACAACATTAATTTAATAAACAAATATTGAAGACATGTGCAGAATGTAGAAACACCTTAATGACATCGAAGCACTATAAAAATGATTTGAATTGGTAGCTATAAAACTGACCACAGTCAGTTACCCCGCCAAATGTATGACATAAAACTCAGTGAAGACTAGTAAAATACAGTCCGCAACTACATACAACTTTATCGTAGCACGAATAAAAAGCCATAACTAGTTCCAACAAAAACTCAATTAGATAGGCATCACAATTAACACAATTAATGTATTCAAACTTGACCAAGATAGTCTACGCCGCTAAGCTATAACGATATATGTATCGTACCCAAAAACACAAAGTGTTGATGCGTTGCCAAGTCCTAAAATGATATGATATCAAAATGTATTCCAAGTCAAAGATAGCACCTTTGATCTGGCATTGTTTATCAACACAAATTACTTAATTACGTTAAAATAACAATGCTCGAAAGATTGTTGGTTATTTTCTATCTGTTCTTGGCTAACAGATAATGTATTTTTATAAAAATTAATTATAATTGTTAACTACACTTTATTTAGATTTTTTAATTTTAAATAAAGATTTTGTATCAGTGAAGCTGCTGGCCAAGAACAGATAAAAATAACCAACAATATTTCAACCATTGTCATTGTTATTTTAACATATTTAAGCAATTTGTAATGATAAACAATGTCAGATCAAAGGTGCTACCTTCGACTTGGAATAAATTTTGATATCATATCACTTTAGGACTTGGAAACCCGTCAACACTTTGTGTTTTTGGGTATGATATCATTTGTTTTTTATATAATTGTTTATTGTAAATTGTTATAAATGAGATTTCAAGTTGAAATAAAATAAAATATATATCAAGGATAAAATGTAATATAATATAATGAACATTAATTAAGATTAATTTACCTTGATTTTTCCTATTTGGAAATTTCAGGCAGTTTTTTGAAATATTATAATATATATATATATATATATGTATGTTGAACCATATGGCCATTTCTTGACGGTCACTTGCTCATCATTTGCTTATTATATCCACTTATTTTTGTTTTTAATGTAAGCAATGTAATACCCTGATACTGTACTGTTTCCTGAATGGAACGATGCATTTTTTAATTTGTACAGAATCCCATTCATTTTTATTTTTGTAATTTGTAGACCGGATATTATTAGACTTGTAATTTTGTAATCATGTTTTTGCCAAAGTTGTAGTTGAAAAATATGAAGTTACTTGTAACGGAGATGGATTTTTTTAAATATAGAGACCATTTTCACATTTACATTCACTCGCCTATTTGTATATACCTTCGGCATCGAAAAAAAATTTGAGATGCCATTGAAGTAGATTTTGTGTTTCCATAATGAATATAAGTTTATGCCTTTTAAGAATGTTTAGATATAGTATTTATAACAGCTATTTGGTGTAACCGACTTATATAACTAACTAACATACTAACCCGACTTTGTTTTATGTATTTAGATTTCATATTATGTTTATTGCATATTATGTTATATTCAATGTATTATAGTATGTATACCTTTAACGAGTTACAAAATTTTCATTACCTCTATGTCTTTTTATTTGGTAAAATTCACTCAATGATTTAAAATTTGTATTTACAAGTGCCAGCTGTTCAGATAGTTGTTTTGGAACACATGCGATACTCGGGACTTTTGTTTACGTATTAAACGTAAACAAAGCCGACACTGAATTCAATAACAATTTTAAAAGTAGAATTTAATATAACTTGCTTTAACATATTGCGTTTGAAAACTTATAATTTAGTTTCAAAAGTGAAATATGTCCGTAAAAACAGAAGTCTGTGAGAAATTTCGTTCAAGTTTGATGAGAAATAAAATGAAGGCTTGATGAACAAAATTAAGCGGACAATTTGTTAAAAGTGTCAAAACTACAATATTTAGGCTACTTTTATACGTTAATTTCTCGCTTCTCAGACCTTCCTAAACCAACTGTTGTGATTTTTCGTGTTTAGTGAAAGGGTTTAGCATATAAATGCAGTGCCAGATTTACTTAAAGCTGTAATACGCTATTTTGAGAAGTGAAAAATCGCCTCATTCTGCTTCGTGTTAGTATAGCACAACACGAGTCGTGTGGTGGAGTTGGCGACGTGACACAACCATGACACTAGATAAATAAAATATAGCTAAAAGAAAACAAACTAGGTTAAAAAAACTACAAGCAAAACGAAAGACATTTTAGAAAAGAATAAATTGTATGTAAATAATAGCAAGTAAATACAGTGTAGGTGTAAATAATATATTTTTTAGAGTTGTAAGACGTCTTACAGATTCTGAATTAAACATTATAACCATTTCAACCTTTTAAAAAACGAAATCGAAAAAATTATTAAGAGAGATTTTTATACGTATATGTCCCTTAAAATCTCTTAACTAAAGGAATCGTTAACAAATTGAATACTTCTAGAGCCGGTTTCCTGTGTGTATCAAGGATGTATTTTCAAGCTTTCCAAAGTAGTCACTCGCAAGTGAGACACTAATGAAACTATGCGTGAAAGGATGCGGCCTGAAACTTCCTGAGTGAGTGAAAGACATCTCTCAATGAGGAGACCAATATTGCTACTTTCCTTATTAATGTCGCATGGATCTAAAGGGAAAAATCCTGGAAGATGAACATTTATAAGGCTACTAACTCGTATGCAATAATTCATGCCTCTTTAAGCTGCCCACTGTAGTGAGAGTCTAGTCACATTCCGGACACTTTTAAGGCCGCTATTTACTATGTTTCAAGATATGTTTTTTTAAAGAAGTAGATTGAGTAAATGAAGCCTCGCACGCTGAGCACTTATGAGGCCGCTCTCCAGTATGTGTCAAGAAATGCCTCTTTAAATTATCTAATCGAGTAAAAGATTTGTCGCAAGCTGAACAGTTATAAGGCCGGTCTCCAGTATGCGTAATTACATGCCTCTTTAGTTGTTTTAATTGAGTAAAAGATTTCTCGCAAGTTGAACAATCATAAGGCCGCTCTCCGGTATGCGTTAACACATGGTTCTTTAGTGGATTCAATAGAGTGAACGATCTTTCACAAAATGGACATTTATGAGGCCGCTCTCCAGCATGTGTCAATACATGTTTCTTTAAAGTTGATGAAAGAGCAAATGTCTTCTTGCAAACTGGACATTTATGTGGTCGCTCTCCGGTATGTTTAAATACATGGTTCCTTAAATTTCCCAAAAGAGCAAATGTTTTCCCGCAAGCTGAACACTTATGAGACCGCACTCCAGTATGCGTCAATACATGACTCTTTAAATTTTGTGCATGAATAAAGGATTTTTCGCAAGCTGAACACTTATATGGTCGCTCTCCAGTATGTATCAGTAGGTGCCTTTTTAAGTCACTTACGGTAGTAAAAGACTTCTTGCAAGTTGGACACTCATACGGCCGCTCTCCAGAGTGCCGTAATACATGATCCTTTAAATGACCCAATAGAATAAAGGACTTCTCACAAATTGGACAGTTATGAGGCCGCTCTCCAGTATGAATTAATAAATGCTTATTTAAATTTCCTATTTGAGTAAAGGTCTTCTCGCAACTTGGACACTTATGAGTGCTCCTTTTATTATGCTTCAGTACATGACATTTTAAACGACCTACAGTAGTAAACGACTTCTCACAAATTGGACACTTATGAGGCCGCTCTCCTGTATGCGTTACTGCATGCCTCTTTAATACACTAGGATTAGAGAAGGACTTCTCGCAATGTGGACACTCATGTGGCTGTTTCCCAGTGTGCGTCATTTCATGTTTCTTTAGATACCGCCGATCCCTAAAGACCTCGTTGCACACCAAACACTTATGTTGTCTCTTGCTGGTGCCTGCCATTAAGGGATTGCAAAGTACTTTGTTGCTTACTAGACAATTTATATTATTGGTAATATAAATATGAATTGCATAGGCCCTAACCTCCTATAACACATAAATGAAGTATTTTAGTTTGTATTACATCTCCTGGTTGGCAATTTTTCATGTACTTAAATGCGTCGTTAGATGTATTTTCAAATATATGTAATTCGCAGCAAATGTAATAATGATTCCTTCTCCGCCATACGTGTAATCTGAAACAAAACAAATCTACAGATATAAACATATAGAGAATAAACACTATGTACTATGAATCATTGTATATTTTTTTTAGAGTTAATTGCGATACTAGGGTAATTTAAGAGGTAATATAAATAAGTTGTTCCGAATTATATAACTTTTGGTCGGTAACTTGTGACGACTTTCTCGAAAAAGAAACAAAATTAGTTTTTCTTTAAGCAGGGAGAAAGCCATCTCAGACATAGCAAGCGGATTCGCTCAAGTCTGGCGTGCCGGGTCTGTCGAGGGTTCTTTAAAATTAAATTTATTCACGGTACAAATTTAGATTAATTAAATAAAAAACAATGGAAAAATATAGAACGTAAAATCAGGTGTGAACTCAGTGCCGGCAAACACAACGATACTGTACCATCGTCATTGCTCACACCTGCAGGAGATTCCAATTAAAATATAAAAAATTTAAATTTATAAAAAAATAATTTAGAAGTTGGATGTTTGAAAATACAACTAACGTACTCACTCGTTGCAACACCCAATCACCCACTAAGTTTTTAATGTCAACCCAAGTCCAAACAACTACTTCTGCTCCCTCTACAGGAAAGGGTTTTATCAGACCTGTTGTTACGTGCCTGTGACATCCAAGCGGAAAGGTCACCTCGTCGGCTCACAACTGGCGGTTTAAAAACACCAATCGTTCAAAAAGCTAAATATATCGAAAGTATTCTAATCAAAACTATACTTGAAACACCCCGTAGAGGATCGGTAACGGGAGTTGGCGTAATTTCAAACGTGCGATACGGCACAAAGTTAATCTCCTAATTAAAGCCAAGTGTGACACGGCACAAATAATCTGACTAAAACAATAATTACAGTTAAACTTAATTAAAGGAAACGTAGGAAACGTAAGACAAGAATGACCTCCACACCGTTACCTTATCACTCACCCCTCCGCTCCTCCTCTTCCGAGGGGAAGGGGAGAAGAGCTGTTTATAATTTCCAGCGGTTTGGTTTATTTGGAAAAATCAACGTGACCACTGATCAGCTATTTGGGTGGCGTTTGAAAAAAATGCAACAGGTGGCTATTTGCAACTGGGAGCGGGGAGGTTATGTTTGTTGTTGACAAATATATATCGTCAACGTCCGTAAAACTCTATAAAACGTTTTGGTGATTTTTACTGTGTTTTTTGAGGTTTTTGTCAAAATGGTTGATACAGAAGAACTGATATATCACGTTTTGCAAAGGAACAAAATATTAAAACTTCAGTGTGACAGATCGCATGTTGAAAAGTGCTGGGAGGAGATATTGGCCCCTATACTAAAATGAAAGTTGAAGGACAGATTTGGTTTACTATTAACATACATTTAATTGGCAATTGCACCTTTACTAAATAAATTGCTAACAGAACTTCTCATTCGCAAAGTTTAATAACATTTAGATTGTTGTGGAAATTAAAAAAAACTGTGTGGGTAAAAAAGCATGATTTTAGTGTTAAATCCTTTTATAAATTACGTTTATCACTAAACTATCATTTGAATTTATAGTTTGAGCCTTGTTTACTATTAATTTTAATAAATGTTTATTTCTCACAATTATATAGTAAAGGCTTCTTGCAAAATTGGCCAATTTCATTGCACACAGTAGGTGAATATCCCTAATTAATCCCATGAACTCCTCTCTATCTTGCCAACGTCAACTCAATTTTCCACCAGAAAAATGTCATCGACAATTGATGAAGTCATCTTGACGACTTAGGGATCGAAACTTTTTTCGGCTTTGTACGTGAAAGACCATAAGCATTTGAACGCTTGTAGGCGCTGAAGTAAGCCGCCGGATCCTAGGCACTAGTAACCAGCGTTCTACGTGAACGCACCCTATAATCCGTAACCTAAAAAGTTGCTATTCTAAATGTAGGTTTTCAATATTTGAACTACCCAACTCCCTCAAAAGGAGGGTTATATTTATTTAGCTCGATCTGTAGCCTAAGCAGATTGATGTGTTTCAACATTTGATGTCTCAATAGATTCGTCTCAGTTGCAGGAGCGGCCTGGGTTATAATATTTAAATTTCCCTAACTTAGTTTAATATTTGTATACGAATTTAGTTTTTTGGTTTAACAAACCATTTTGATTGTCATATTATTAATACTTAGTTATATATATATATATATATATATATATATATATATATATATATATATATATATAGATTTATAACCGTACAAGCCTATTTTAAATGATTCAAGGATTATAATTAGTCTCCGGGTGTGCAATTACTTAAATCATATAGTTTTTTATTAGAATAATTTAATTTTCGACGATACTCTTGGGTTTTCAATAAAGAAAAAATAGAAAAGCCGAACGTTTGAGTCAAATAAAACCTAGTTAAATAGTTTAACCCCAAACCCACTTATACACATTTTTATATTAACTAGAACCAATGTGTAGACATTGCTGTGGTCAAAAGTAGTTGGTCTATGCTAAAAAAAATCAACTGATACCCCAGTTACACGGGGAAGATATATGGTTAAACAATCACCCGGCCAAATTAAATCATCACCTGCAAAAGATAAATTTTGTTTCGCTATTCCCCAACCCACACAGGTTGTATTAAAAAAGGTTTTCTTAAATAAGCGTTCAAAGGTCAAACTTACGCCAGGAATATTAGGGTAATATAAGAAATTTGCAAACTGAAATATCATTGCTGGAAAATAGTAGTTAAGATCCGCTTTTGCAAGTAAAACTATGTTTTATAGCTTGCGTGAAGTGAGCTTTTGCTGCCATATTGTATTTTATTTGCTTGTTACGGCCTGTTACTTCAGAATCTGTAGTCAGTATTAAAATAAACAAATAATTAGAATATTTACTATGAGGAATGGTAAAATTTAGGTAAATTCATTTTGGTTACAAATTTGACTTATGTTTCACCATTTCCATAAATAACTTTGATCATCAAAATAAGTTAAAGAATGTTAGGGTAACTTTAATTACATTATTTTTTTCAATAGTTTACAAAATAAGTCAAGCCGGTAACGTAAAGGAAAATAAGTTAAATTTCTTAAAAAAAACTCGAGTTGACTAACTTGCATTAGAAAATCACTGCTCGCATACATCGTAAACAGTTTATATTTTAAATTACTGTAATTTCTGTGTATGAATTAATAAGAACATTTTTATTTATGGATGGTTAAACATTGTTTTTGTATGCGTATATACAGAATATATAATAATGTAGGTATTTAAAATGAAATAAAACTGTAAAAACTATAAAATTAAAAATTAGTATAAAATACCCCCGTCGCAGCAAACCTGCGTACTCAGCGAATTTCCAATGAATATAAATGTCTTAATAACACATTATGCCTCTTACCAGAATTCATAAGAAATATATTCATAAATAAGCGATATTTAAAATATTCATTATTCTCCATTAGAATAACATTAGGGATGAGTACGCAGGTTTGCTGCAACAAGGAACACAAAATAATGGGTTTTATGCAAATATCAATAGAACTCATCTAAGTGAAGTCACATACGAAGTTTTATCCATATACATTCATAAATAAGCGATATATAACATATTTATTATTCTCCATAAGAATAAGATGGGGACCGAGGACCTAGGTTTGCTGCTACGGGAACCATAGGCGAAAAAGTAGTTTTTTGTTCAAACAACAACAAACCACAACCAGATGAAGCGATATACCAAGTTTCGTCAGTTTATGTTCATAAACAACGTTGAAATAAATTTTTCTTTTTCACCATAAGAATAACATTGGACAACGTACTGTGTTTAGCACTTTCAATATCTCAGTAACCAATTGACGTAGAGCAATGATCAAAATACCAAATTGTTTGTTTTTTTAAGCTGAATCCAATGGTATAAATTAAAATTTGATTTAAATGATTATTACCTATGAAAACTCCAAGAAACCCATTTTTGGGGTACGAAACCCCCCCCCAAAACCCCCCTTCGAATGGTGCGATTTGTCTGGTTTTCGAACTCGTTCAAATAAATGGTACTTTACACGTTTGTACCAAATTTCATTACGATCGGACCTCTTTTACGAGAGTTATCGTGCTTACGGACACACATATATATATATATATATATATATATATATATATAATAAATATATATATATATATATATATATATATACATATATAAAATTTGAACGAATGGTGTTTTTGGCATCTGGGGACCTCAAAACGAAAAGTTATCATGGTCTCGGGCTTAAGTCTTACCATGAGGCCTACGGTAATAGCTTCTTCCCTATAGGGGAAATTCGCTAAAAGTAATATAAAAATGTATTTTAAACTAAAACCCCTGTAATTTATTTGATTTAAACTGAACAATTAATTATAAACCAAGCTAACGGTGAGTCTAAACAAGTTGTTGCTTAGAGCAACTCTTAGCCTAGCATTAGCCCACCACTGCAGTCTGGAATAACCTCCTACACCGTATAGTTTATAAGGTACTTTGGTATTATACGGATGCCACTATTTTTTGAGGTTAATTTTTTACCGGATATAAAGGATAACTACATAATTTGAAAAAACGTACATTTATTGACTTACTGTAAAAATGTTACATCATTCTGATGAGCGGTCTTTGTGTTGTGCCTCCCAAAAGGCAGCGATGTCCGCTAGGATCGTGTTGAATGCGTCGCCGCCGCTAGCAGCCACACCCGATCGCCACATGTACTCCGCCAAATAAACAGTGCGCTGCGGCAGTTATGTTAGGATGGGTTATCATAAAAATACGTACGTTTTCTCTTCATTTCGAGGTAAATACCACACCAAAAGAACGTCACTCATTATGAAAACAAATGTAACGTAGTGCACGGCAATAAATCACTCGTGACACTGACCCAGATACCGGCGGTGACAGGTGATGCGCGCGCTCCGGTCAACGACCTGACCTTGGCCTATTTGGAGGGGGTTGGCGGCCGGAAGTATGACTCATCAGGTATCATTCGATTTGTAACGAAACAAGGAAAGTCTTACAATCATTTTTATGATAACCCATACTAACATAACTGCCGCAGCGCGCTGTATAAGGGTGGCATCCGTATAATACCAAAGTATTGTTTATAACTACGGGTTACTTGAATGAACCAATTATAATTAAAAATACCCCCGTCGCAGCAAACCTGCAAACTCAGCGAATTTCCAATGAATTATAACATGACACATTAAGCCACTTAACAAGATTCATAGGAAATATATTCACAAACATTCGATATTTAAAATACTAATTATTCTCCATAAGAATAACATTGGGGATGAGTACGCAGGTTTGCTGCAACAAGGAACACAAAATAATGGGTTTTTATGCAAATATCAATAGAACTCAGCTAAGTGAAGTCACATACTAAGTTTCATCCATATACATTCACAAATAAGCTATATATAACATTTTAATTATTTTCCATAAGAATAACATGGGGACCGAGTACCTAGGTTTGCAGCTACGGGAACCATAGGCGAAAAATTCTTTTTTTGTGCAAACAACAATAAACCACAACCAGATGAAACCATATACCAAATTTCGTCAGTTTATGTTCATAAATAAGCGAGATATACAATTTGTCTTTTTCTCCATAAGAATAACATTAGACAACGTACTGTGTTTAGCACTTTCAATATCTCAGTAACCAATTGACGTAGAGCAATGATCAAGATACCAAATTGTTTGTTTTTTATGCTGAATTCAATGGTGAAAATTAAAATTTGATCTTAATAAAAGTTACATGTGAAAATCCCAAAAAACCCATTTTTTAGGTACAAAACCCCCCCAAAACCCCCTTTTGGATGGTGCGATTTGTCTGGTTTTCGAACTCGTTCAAATAAATGCTACTTTACACGTTTGTACAAAATTTCATTAAGATCGGACCTTTTTTACGAGAGTTATCGTGCTTACGGACACATATATATACATATATAAAAATTTTAACGAATGGTGTTTTTGGCATCTGGGGACCTCAAAATGAAAAGTTACCATGGTCTCGGGCTTAAGCCTTACCATGAGACCTACGGTAATAGCTTCTTTCCTATAGGGGAAATTCGCTAAAAGCATTATTAATTTTATGAATATTGTATACAAAACTTAAAAAGAGTAAGCAACGTATATTAAATGCCGCAACGACATGTAAATTCAGATATGGTTTATTTATGATACATTTTTACACTATTCTGTCTGAATGTTTGCGCTGCCTTTTTAAATAAACATATTTAAATTTAATTGAATTTCAATGTCTCATCCTTTAGATATACATGCATTTCTATGCATTTTGACTTCGTTGATTACGAAACGTTATTTAACATTAGGTTTATTCACTTTCGCCTAAAACATGTTTCTCATTAACGTCTATAAAATAATGGTTTTATGCTATTAGATAAACTTGTAATCTGCTGCAAAAGATTTTACAACAACCGAAGTAAGACGTTTCCTCTCACGTCGCTTTAGGTTAAAGGTGGTTAACGAATAGCTAACACTAAAATAATTTTGTTTTAAACAAATGCAGCTTACCAAAACAAATTGGGAAATTTTACTTGTACTTGTTAAAGATTCTGAACCTTCAATTATCCTCTATGCTGAACGTAATGTATATTCCAGAGGCTTTTGATAGAAATCGGTCCCACTAGGCTTACAAATAGGTCTAATATTATTGTCATAGGTACTAAAGAAAGTATATTTACTGCAGTCGATTTTACAGCAACCACGTAAATAAGACCTCCACTTTTATATTTATATATTTATCAATAATCATAGGTAGTTACAAAAATTAAGACTTATTATCCAGTAACAAATATTGATGATTCCTATATTTCAGGTTTTTTTTTATATGGTAGAACCCACATACCGTCTTCCACCTCCCGTCTTTTCAGATTTTATATGGTTAAAAAACAGCCTACACAAACAAAATTTTGCTTTAAACAAATGCAGCTTACCAAAACGAATGGGAAAATGTTAGGCCTGCCTTGTACTTGATAAAGGTTTTGAGCCTTTGAATATCTTATATTCTAAGCGTTATAGATATTCCACACGCTGTTTTTTCATCGGTCCCGCTAGGCTAGCGAGACCCCAAATTAATTTGTATAAAGGCATGAAGCAATTAAACAAAGTAGCATTTCCAAAATAACAGAAAACTATTAATATTACCAGTAAAATATAACTTATATCCAAGATGCAATGTAAAGTGACCTGGAAATATCATCAGTTTACTTGGTACTTGTAAAAAATCAAGAATTAATTTGAAATTGTTTTGCAAAAAGAATTACTTTAACGAAAACGCACCGTTATTCTTATGTTCCGCTATTTTGTTCATAGGCGAATTACTGTTTATATTTACACTGATTTTGAGTTTTAAAGGTTTTTATGTGGAAATTCACTTCCCTCACGTCAGCGTGCTGCGTGCGAACTCGTTTTTAATTATTGCAATTTATGTTTAATAAATTGCAAGATAAATGTTGTGTTTGACTAAGGATGATTATATAATTATTTCTGCATGAATTTAATATATCTAAATGTATTTGTAATTAAACTGACCAATTGTATAACAAGTAAGTCAAACAGCAACGTTTACCGCCTCCGAGCAACACTTAGCTTGTTATTAGCCTACCGCTGCCCTCTGGAATTACCTACTGCACAGTTATTAACCAGGTTAAGGGGTTATTTAAAACAATTACAATTAACAAAAATCATTACTATTTTATGGACATTAACTTAACAACTGGAGCATTAGTAAGCGTCTAATATTAACTGTCGCAACGACTTGTAAATCCAGAAATAGTTTATTGATTATACAATTCAATGTCTCACTATGTAGATATACATCAATGCATTTCGACTCAGTTTCTGAGGTAATGCTATTTAACCTTTAGGCTTCACTCTCGCCTCGAATATTTTTCCCATCAACATCTATAAAATAATAGTACTATGATGTTACATCAACACGTATCTTCTGCAGAAGGTTTTACAACAACCGAAGTAAGTCCTTCCCTCTCCCGTAGCTTCAGGTTTACGATGATTAACGAACAGCTAACACAAACATAATTTAGTTTTAAACATATGCAGCTTACCATAAAAAGGGGAAAGGTTATTTGTACTTGTTACTATTTCTGAACCTTTAAATATTTTCTAAACGTTACAGATATTTCAGACTTTTTTTAGAAATCGTTACCGGTTCCGCTATGCTAGCAGGATCCCGATTTAATTTAAAGGCCAGAAACAGTTAATCAAAGTAACATTTCCCCAAATAAGAGACAAATATAAATATTACCAGTGAAATGACGATCGTGAAGACAACTATCGACGGTTGTAGCCCTTACAATTGCTCCCGTTCCCCAAACACTTATTCCTCTCTCGACCAATCAGATATAATTTCCAAATTATGAAAAAATGTTACTAGGCACTGTATTATTACAATAGTCTATAGCAATTTGCTAGTTTTCTTATGGAATGGTTACTATATTATTATAACATGTCTGCATTATTATATTTTTTTATTTTTAAATTGTATTACTAAATCATTATAACAATCTTATATTAATATATTTTTTAACTACGGAATGTTATTGTTATATTATTATAAATAAATCAATTTCTGTTTTAAAATTAATTTTGTTAACTGTTTTGGTACGGTATATATTTTAAAGGTAAATGTCCTTGTTTATTCCACAATATTATGTCGACTAATGAAAGTATATATATATATATATATAATAATCAGTATTACTATATACCTAGTTTTATTTATAGTTTTAGTATTTAAAAAAAATAATAAAAAGGATTATGATCAGATATTATCAATAAAACATGGAGAAAATAAATTTAATTAGAATGTATTTATTAATATACAGTTTACATATCGATGGTGTATATACGATTCTATTATAAAATAAGTAAGTACAAATTGCATAACTTGCTTTTTACCAGTCACCAATAACATTTAACTGCCGATCACATCCCATACTCTCATTATCACTACGTATCACTAAAAATATTTCTATTGATTTCTATTGATCATTTCCACTAGGGTGGTTAGGTCCGGTAGGATTATTTAGTTTTTGGCTTAGCCTATAATAATTACTACAGAACCATGCAACCTGTTCTTTCATAATATATCTACACCTATACTATATATTTATATAAACAAGAAAATGGTTGAGTATGTGCAACATATGACAGTTACAGTATTATGAACTGTACCCTTTTGTACACGACCGTCTATGCGCAGGAAGTGCCCTGAAACAGTTACTGCTATATTTTAGAGTAACTGTTCCTTCGAGGAATGCCGCCAATGCCAGGTAACTGCTACTGTAACAGTTACTGCTTTAGTTTAAAGTAACCGTTTTATCGTCTGCTTCACACCCTACATTTGCAATTCCAGTAGTATTTTTTACTCAACACCCTCATATTTATTAATCAAAAATAAAGAAAAAATGTTTACCAGATGCAGATTTGTATTGTGATAACCTTTTCTGTGATATAAATTAGTAATTTATCCCGCAATTAAATACAAAATCATTTATTTGTCATTGACGTTTTACATGTATTTGTAACTGACAAAATTATACAGGTACTATAAGCTGATGCAAATAACAACTTAGCTGTGATAAATAGTCTTCACAAAATAAATAATAGGCAGTGCATAAAACTGATAGTATTAGGCTATAAGGCAAATCTGGTCATCTATCACTAAAACATCCACATTTTTAAAAGTGAAAATCTAACCTAACAGATAAATAAAATATAAGTGTCAATAAAAAACATCGCTTCAATTTAGTTATACCGCACCAAATAACCTAGTCTTTTATTATTACTTACTGCCATAAAATATCTCAATATCAACTAATAAAAAGCACCTAGAAACTAACCGAGCATTGAAACTGCTACATTACACACTTTTACTTATTTAACCGTGGAACACAGAAAGGAACGGGTGAATAATAGTTGTAACAGTGACACCTGTCCAACGCTGGTGCGCATGCGCAACAGCTTCGGCATATCCTGCGCGTAGAAGGTCGTTTTTGACCTGGCTATCAAACATAACCTCAATAACTCAGGGAAAATGCATCTTGAGCAGCTAATTGAAACTGATACATTTACAGTCATTTTTTTATTACCTTAAACAATATTCTTCAATGAACTTCATCGCACGAGCATGTTAGTTAAAGTTGATAGTTATAAGAACACATAAATTGGGAGGATTAAGTTGAATACAGGTCGAAATAACACGTCATTTCATTTCGTCAACGATATGGCTTTCTGCGTTGCCTTATATAAGATAGATAACGAGAAGCTGACAACAGTAAGTTACCTAAAAGTTAACAATTGCCTTGTCTGTAATTTTTAGATTACCTGTAGGCCTATTCGTTATTAAGTTTTGACAACTCTTAATGAAAGACATAGATCTGAAAAAATCATACAAATGGACAATCTATTAATTGTGAGTACAACGCGATCAGCAACAAAATCCAAATTACAATATAAAATTCATAATATATAACTTAGGTCAGGATCTAACATATTTAACATTTAGTTTTTAATCAAGAAGTTTCTAATATATAAATTATATGTTCCAAATATAATTCAAAATAATGTAATATAACATTTATAACCACTAGATATTAGTTAGTGTTTGGTGGAGATGCTTCGAAAACTCTGATTATGAGCGGCAATAGAATATACATTGTCTGTAACTGTAGTTTTGTTTTGTAGGTCTATCTATCCTATTAGCATTCTTTTAAAGTTTGTCAAGGGAACTATCCAAAATCTAACCTTCTAGGATCTACTTGTTCTTAGGAAGTATCATTAATTATTGACCCGTCGACAAAAATAGCAACAGTAGGGTATATTGGACATTCCTGGCTCAGGAGGGACAGGAGGGACGCCCCCCCCCCGAGGTCTCGTCTGTGACACTTTGCGAATTTTTTTTTTTTGCGAACTTTTTTGCAAACTTTTTTTGCGAATTTTTTTTTTTTGCGAATTTTTTTTTTTTTGCGAATTTTTTTTTTTTGCGAATTTTTTTTTTTGCGAAATTTTTTTTTTGCGAATTTTTTTTTTTTTGCCAAATTTTTTTTTTGCGAATTTTTTTTTTTGCCAAATTTTTTTTTGCGAATTTTTTTTTTTGCGAATTTTTTTTTTTTCCAATTTTTGTTGTTGCGAATACTAACCTAACCTAACCTAACCTAACCTAACCTAACCTAACCTAACCTAACCTAACCTAACCTAACCTAACCTAACCTAACCTAACCTAACCTAACCTAACCTAACCTAACCTAACCTAACCTAACCTAACCTAACGTAACCTAACCTAACCTAACCTAAGGTAACCTAACCTAACCTAACCTAACCTAAGCTAACCTAACCTAACCCATCCTAACCTAACCTCGGATCAGATTTCCCATTGCAGATTCTTGTTCGTCTAGTCGAGCCGAGTCATTTGAGTACCCACATCGTACACTTTGGATGATGTTTACAAAAAAGGGGCCCGCACCACACTTTTGACCTTTTTTTTTTTGCATTTTTGGAATCTCCTCGTCAAGCCGAGTATTCTCAGTACCCGCATGACATACTTTGGATAATTAATACAAGAGTTGAACAGGGTAACGCTACAACCAACAGAGCTAGCCCATCAGCGCTTGCGGTCAATTGAACTAACAGTGAATGCAAATTTTAAGGAGAATATAATTGCAATGCTTTGAACATATACTGCAAAGGGGGGTGTATCGATACACCCCCCTTCAAGTACTCTGCACCGAGGCAGCTGTTCGCACAACCGACTGACGCGTCCAGTCTACTGTCTGGGAATGCGGATGTTGTAATTTGATACCTCGACTGGAGGGTGCAGGTGTTCACACAAAAAACCGACAAGTCGAGACCTGTCTGGGAATGCGGATGCTGTAATTTGATACCTCGACGGGAAGACGGCTGACCCTTCCAGGAACCCATTATAGTCCGCCCGTATCGAATTCCAAGCAATAAATCACCAGTTGTCAAACACCCACGGTATCAATCTTGTTTTAGGCTTCAACAATTCCTGACGTATGGGGGAGCGAAAATCTCCCCCTAGTAATTAAATCAACAGAACACCAGTTGTCACGGTCTCATGCTTGTTCTAGTCTTCAACAATTCCTGACGTATGGGGGAGCGAAAATCTCCCCCTAAGCCATTATGTGTTAGGGGGAGCGAAAATCTCCCCCTAGTAATTAAATCAACAGAGCTAGCCCATCAGCGCCTGCGAACAATTGAACTACCAGTGAATGCAAATTTTGAGGAGAATATAATTGCAATGCTTTGAACATATACTGCAAAGGGGGGTGTATCGATACACCCCCCTTCAAGTACTCTGCACCGAGGCAGCTGTTCGCACAAATAACCGTCGCGTCCAGTCTACTGTCTGGGAATGCGGATGTTGTAATTTGATACCTCGACTGGAGGGTGCAGGTGTTCACACAAAAAACCGACAAGTCGAGACCTGTCTGGGGTGCAGCTGCGCCCGACCCCAGGAGGGGCAGGAGGAGCAGGAGGAGCAGGAGGGGCAGGAGGGGCAGGAGGAGCAGGAGGGGCAGGAGGAGCAGGATTAGCAGGAGGAGCAGGAGGGGCAGGAGGGGCAGGAGGAGCAGGAGGAGCAGGAGGAGCAGGAGGAGCAGGAGGGGCAGGAGGAGCAGGAGGAGCAGGAGGAGCAGGAGGGGCAGGAGGAGCAGGAGGAGCAGGAGGGGCAGGAGGAGCAGGAGGAGCAGGAGGAGCAGGAGGGGCAGGAGGAGCAGGAGGAGCAGGAGGAGCAGGAGGAGCAGGAGGGGCAGGAGGAGCAGGAGGAGCAGGAGGGGCAGGAGGAGCCCCCCCCCCCAGACGCCTGCACCAACACTTGGAAGAAAATCCTCCTACATTAGAAGGATTTCCTTCTGTTCCCTAACATGAAAAGCTTTTGTGGCCTTGAAAAAGGCCGATTATGATGGTGGGATCAGGTGGAGGCTAAGGTGTTGGAAAACGTTTATTTTTTACTGTTGAAAAACTTTGTTACTTCATCAGGGTGCAGTTCATCGGTCCGCCGATTCCACCACATTTCAACAAGCATCATGTACTTCTGCTCATGTTCAATGGCGTAGAAGTGCTCCTCTTCAATGGGGTAGAAATTCATCTTGTAGTCCATGTCACGCTGCCAATATTCCCACTCCAAGCCGTCCAGCGGGCAATGGTTCCACATGCTGTTGATTCCCCGTCGTCTGGAGTACAGAGCGTCGTCAATATCTTGAGTAGTTGAATACATTTTTGGTTCATGAACGTACTTGAACTTTTTGTCAATGCGCCATAGCCTCTTCTTATGGAAATGCTTCAAGGTGCATTCATCGTCGTCTTTTCGGTTGTAGAATTCATCACCTTCGAAGTAATCATCTTCATCGTCAAACGGTCTCTTCTTATTATTGCTATTCATTGTCGTTTCCGCTGCAACACATACATCCTCCAACTCAACGTCTGCGATGTCACAATCCCACTCGATGTTGGCCATGATCTCTTCGTAGCTGTTGACGCTTCGAAACTCAAGACTAAACTAAACTTTACTGCTAGGGGCGGGCTGTGCGTCGTGGGATGATGGGCGCAGGTGTACAGACAAAAAACCGTCGCGTCACCCTACTGTCTGGGAATGCGGATGCTGTAATTTGATACCTCTACGGGAGGGCGCGGGTGTTCACACAAAAAACCGACGAGTCGAGACCTGTCTGGGAATGCGGATGCTGTAATTTGATACCCCGACAGGAGGGCTACCGACCCTTGCAGGAACCCATAATTATAGACAACCCGCGTCGAATTCCGAGCAATAGTACACCAGCTGTCAAACACCCACGGTCTCATTCTTGTTCTAGTCTTCAACAATTCCTGACGTATGGGGGAGCGAAAATCTCCCCCCTAAGCCATTATGTGTTAGGGGGAGCGAAAATCTCCCCCTAGTGATTAAATCAACAGAACACCAGTTGTCAAACACCCACGGTCTCATTCGTGTTCGGGAGTTTGAAGTGTGTGGCTGTGTAATAGTGTTGCTGTGTGACATTCTGTCAGAGCGATCGCCCGACGTTTTGACCTAACCTACAAAATGAACCACTTAACCGCCTATGTGTTTAATGATCGGCCTTTGTCTGTACTGTTTGACAGCAGCGATAATCCATGGTTCAAAGCTAAGGATGTAGCTACAATATTGGGATACGCTAACCCTAAAGAAGCAATCAGAGCACATGTTAGAGAAAAATATCGCAAAACAATTCCTGAAGTATGGGGGAGCGAAAATCTCCCCCTAACCTATAACGAGAAACATTCAATCTTTCTTAACGAGCCGGGATTATATTCGTTACTTATGAAATCTAAAATGCCCATCGCCGAGAAGTTTCAAGATTGGATCTTTGAAGAAGTTTTGCCATCCATTAGAAAAAATGGTCAGTACAGACTTATAAACGAGAACCAACGGCTGCTACAATCACTTACAAAGTCGCTAACAAATAACCGAAAGCTAGATCAAACAAATTCCGAGTTTAAAACTACAAATGATATATTGTGTATGGAAAACCAATCCATGAATCAAACGCTGATCGAACAGACACCTAAAGTGGCAGTGTTGCCTGAAGATGTAAATCTGAAGCATATATTTTGTGTGATGATTAGGGAAACCCTTCTAGAGCAGTACGGAGTTTGTGAATACAAGTGCATTCGAACACAGAAGAGGAATTTCAAACAAGCCTTGAAAAAAGCAAAGGAAGAAGGATTTACAATGTGCTACTGTAGAGAAAATGTCCCCAACGGCATAAACATAGTGAATAAGGCTAAAGAAGTGATGAAGAGTTACGGCATGCACATTGACTGCAGATACAACAACATCCTAACCTCGCACAATTTCATTAATGTAGTTGAACATATCTTTGACAATGCATAGGTCTGCGCTTGTGGACTCGTTCCAGAACCTTCGACGCTAGTCAGGTAGCAACAGTCGATACGTGCTCCAAAGATGACCAGTGTGGATGACGCAAGAAAAGTAATCACCATATCAATGAACAAAATACGTTATAAACGTAACAACATCCGAGAAAGGCTCGCAATCAAGTTAGTGTTGGATAGAGCGAGAGATGTGTTTGAGAGAAAATATCATATGAAACAGCATACTTATGAAAAAAAAACAAAAATATTGAATATCATGTGAAAGAATATAACTATGAAGAAAACAAAACAGACTGTTAAATTTAACGAGGAGCTAAATACACAGTACACTTACGAGCCCTGTGAGGATGTACAACAATTAACGTGGACTCAAATCGCATTAGATGAAATGAGATTCCGCAGACCGTTGGAACTGATGTTGGGTGAAAAAATCAAACATCTAACCTATTGCAACAAGATGTGTCACAGCGAGTGCATACAGTTTACTTCAAGGGTGAGCAGACGCACCACCAGTCCGTAGTACGGTAGAAGTCACACGGTAAGGACGTCAACATGGACGCTTACGTTTCTGCGGACGACTATATCAAATCGTTTATTCAGGAGATTGAGGTTATGAACAATAATGCTAGTGATCAGACATTGGCATCACCTCAGACGTCATCTGTAAAACCGATCACTGCCTGCAAGAGACGAAGGAGGCCAACTCTCATCGAAGTGGAAACCAAGAAACCAGGATGGGTGCCAAAACCAACAGATGATTGTCCCATAGTGTCATGGATGGAGGATGGGAATACTTTTGCTGTTCAAAACCCGGGAAACAAAGGACAAATTTTATTGAAAATGAAAATGTACGATGGTACAGATATGGTGTTCATGTGCAGTTTATTTTTGGACAAAGATGGTGAAATGCTCCAAAGTGTTAGACAAGTAGTTGATAAAGTGGAAAACATGTGGATCGATAAATCAACAGGAGTACCGAAAATTACAGGCTTAACTCAAACTGTTACACAACGCAGTGCAGTTTCGCAACCAACGTCGAAGAAGCGAGCTGTGAGGAAGAAACAACGAGTGTCGCCAGCAGTCAATTAAAGCATCAGCATTCCCAGACAGGAGGGCGACGCGTCGGTTTTTTGTGTGTGAACACCTGCGCCCGGCCAACTACTAGAGATGTCGAGCAGCAGCACTTTCAAGCTAGAGTTTCCGAGCGTGAACGGCACTGCAGCAACCGAGGACCTGAGAGCTACCCTCAACAACTGCAAGTCTGACTCTCCGCTCTACACCAGGATAGACGATCTCAGAGAGGAATGCGGCTATCTCATCACTGCGATGGAGCGAGCCACAACACCCTTTGGCGAGACGATCATCGTGATCCTGGAGGGGCAGGTCGGGGACGACTTCTTTCTGCGAGTCTACCTGCCTAGGCGCTTCAACGAGGTCCTGAGCAACACCGACATCGAGCGCTACAACAGCGGGTTTGGAGAACGCCTTCGCTTGGTGAAGCGCAGCCCGAGGGGTTCCAATAGCAGATTCACACCTTTGGAGTTTATGTAAAGCAAGACTTGAAGATTATGTAAATACCTTTGTAAATTAGTTTTCGTAGTCAATACTTATAGTCACGTTCAGAACATAACCACTGTGTTATTTATTTCACTTAACCCCAAAAATGTCCTTTGGTAGTAAGTTTAAGAGCGTGAGTATGGTAACTGTGAGGTGTTTAGCTCATCAGCGTCATCATCAGAATCATCGATATTTGTACATAGATGTAACCCACCGCGTAATGCGATACAATTGATTGGAGCGCATCGTGTGTGAGCTGTCTTGTGATGGCGACATCGCACTGCGTTTGTAACAAAATAACGTGTACATTAACACGACGATCACTTTTCTTGCTTAAGTCACGATGGGCATTATGGCGAACGGGACGATTGGTAATAACAGCGTTTAAAGTAAACTGTGCACATTCGTTGTGATACGTCTTGTCACAGCACGTTAGATTTCACATTCTCACATTCAACATCAATTACAATTGTAGACGTAATCTCATTTCATCTGTTGTGATTTAAGTCCACGTTAACCGTTGTACATCCTCACGCGGCTCATAAGTGTAATGAGTATTTAGTATGACAATAAACTTCTCGAATGTTAGTACGTTAAATCGTAGCTTGTTCATTGACTCATCGATCCCTATTCTTGTTTCAGTCTCAATATGCATTATGGTGTACGTGCCAGATGGTACTAACAACGCTTCAAATAAACTGCACACATGTGTTGTGATACATCCAAACACAACAAGTTAGATGCATCATTCTAAAATTCAGCATCAATTGAAATGTTATGCGTGATATCATTTCATCTGGTGTAATTTGAGGGAATAACTCGACTACGAACCTTTATCGTATGTTAGTTCGTTAACAACGTAAATTGTACATTAACACGACGATCACTTTTCTTGCTTAAGTCACGATGTGCATTATGGCGTACGGGGCGATTGGTAATAACAGCGTTTAAAGTAAACTGTGCACATTCGTTGTGATACGTCTTGTCACAGCACGTTAGATTTCACATTCTCACATTCAACATCAATTACAATTGTAGACGTAATCTCATTTCATCTGTTGTGATTTAAGTCCACGTTAACCGTTGCACATCCTCACGAGGCTCGTAAGTGTAATGAGTATTTAGTATGACAATAAACTTCTCGAATGTTAGTACGTTAAATCGTAGCTTGTTCATTGACTCATCGATCCCTATTCTTGTTTCAGTCTCAATATGCATTATGGTGTACGTGCCAGATGGTACTAACAACGCTTCAAATAAACTGCACACATGTGTTGTGATACATCCAAACACAACAAGTTAGATGCATCATTCTAACATTCAGCATCAATTGAAATGTTATGCGTGATATCATTTCATCTGGTGTAATTTGAGGGAATAACTCGACTACGAACCTTTATCGTATGTTAGTTCGTTAACAACGTAACTTGTACATTGACGCATCGATCACTTTTCATGCTTAAGTCACAATGTGCATTATGATGTATGTGACGACTGGTAATAGCAATGATTGAAGTAAACTGAGCACATGTGTTGCGATACGTCTTGTCACAGCAGGTTATATTGCTCATTTCCCCATTCAACATCAATTACAATTGTATGCGTAATCTCATTTCATCGGTTTTAATTCAAGTCCGCGTTAACTGTTGTACATCCTCACGCGGTTCGTAAGTGTAACGAGCATTTAGTTTTACATTAAACTTCTCGTATGTCAATCCCAAGTAATCGGTGTTTGAAGAAGTTTGCCTTTCCCTCAAGAATTGTCACTAGCATTATAACATACGCGTTTAATAACCAGATCGCACTTGTAATATTTTTGTATACCGATAAAAATTCCAAGTAATCGAGGTTTGAAGAAGTTCGCACATTGATAAAAAAAAAAAAAATTCAAGTAAACGATGTTTGAAGACGTTTGAGTTTTCGCCATCACACAAGTTCCAATCTTGAGTAATGTCAACCCAAGAAAATGAAAGCTAACAGCATCACGTAGTTGTGTTAAGTTACGATAGGTATAGTTAGGTTTATTAAGACTGTTTCCAGTTAGAAAGGGGAAACATGGAGAGACTTATCTCATCGATAGGTTACGATATCCAGTGTAAAGTTAGGTCCCTGCATAGAAATAGGAAACGTAGACAGTTGTATCTCATCCTTAGGTTATGTTATGCTCTGTTAAGTTAGGTTTGTGCTTATAGATAGGAAATATTGTCAGTAGTATCTCGTCGTTAGGTTAAGTCATGCTCTGTTAAGTTAGGTTTGTTGTTGAATATACAAAAAAAAAAATCTGTACCTTAATGTCGGCGTGCGCATTATGATTATACCATTTTTAAATTGCGCACGCCGACATTAAGGTACAGATTTTTTTTTTTTGTATATTCAACAACAAACCTAACTTAACAGAGCATGACTTAACCTAACGACGAGATACTACTGACAATATTTCCTATCTATAAGCACAAACCTAACTTAACAGAGCATAACATAACCTAAGGATGAGATACAACTGTCTACGTTTCCTATTTCTATGCAGGGACCTAACTTTACACTGGATATCGTAACCTATCGATGAGATAAGTCTCTCCATGTTTCCCCTTTCTAACTGGAAACAGTCTTAATAAACCTAACTATACCTATCGTAACTTAACACAACTACGTGATGCTGTTAGCTTTCATTTTCTTGGGTTGACATTACTCAAGATTGGAACTTGTGTGATGGCGAAAACTCAAACGTCTTCAAACATCGTTTACTTGGATTTTTTTTTTTTTTTATCAATGTGCGAACTTCTTCAAACCTCGATTACTTGGAATTTTTATCGGTATACAAAAATATTACAAGTGCGATCTGGTTATTAAACGCGTATGTTATAATGCTAGTGACAATTCTTGAGGGAAAGGCAAACTTCTTCAAACACCGATTACTTGGGATTGACATACGAGAAGTTTAATGTAAAACTAAATGCTCGTTACACTTACGAACCGCGTGAGGATGTACAACAGTTAACGCGGACTTGAATTAAAACCGATGAAATGAGATTACGCATACAATTGTAATTGATGTTGAATGGGGAAATGAGCAATATAACCTGCTGTGACAAGACGTATCGCAACACATGTGCTCAGTTTACTTCAATCATTGCTATTACCAGTCGTCACATACATCATAATGCACATTGTGACTTAAGCATGAAAAGTGATCGATGCGTCAATGTACAAGTTACGTTGTTAACGAACTAACATACGATAAAGGTTCGTAGTCGAGTTATTCCCTCAAATTACACCAGATGAAATGATATCACGCATAACATTTCAATTGATGCTGAATGTTAGAATGATGCATCTAACTTGTTGTGTTTGGATGTATCACAACACATGTGTGCAGTTTATTTGAAGCGTTGTTAGTACCATCTGGCACGTACACCATAATGCATATTGAGACTGAAACAAGAATAGGGATCGATGAGTCAATGAACAAGCTACGATTTAACGTACTAACATTCGAGAAGTTTATTGTCATACTAAATACTCATTACACTTACGAGCCTCGTGAGGATGTGCAACGGTTAACGTGGACTTAAATCACAACAGATGAAATGAGATTACGTCTACAATTGTAATTGATGTTGAATGTGAGAATGTGAAATCTAACGTGCTGTGACAAGACGTATCACAACGAATGTGCACAGTTTACTTTAAACGCTGTTATTACCAATCGCCCCGTACGCCATAATGCACATCGTGACTTAAGCAAGAAAAGTGATCGTCGTGTTAATGTACAATTTACGTTGTTAACGAACTAACATACGATAAAGGTTCGTAGTCGAGTTATTCCCTCAAATTACACCAGATGAAATGATATCACGCATAACATTTCAATTGATGCTGAATTTTAGAATGATGCATCTAACTTGTTGTGTTTGGATGTATCACAACACATGTGTGCAGTTTATTTGAAGCGTTGTTAGTACCATCTGGCACGTACACCATAATGCATATTGAGACTGAAACAAGAATAGGGATCGATGAGTCAATGAACAAGCTACGATTTAACGTACTAACATTCGAGAAGTTTATTGTCATACTAAATACTCATTACACTTATGAGCCGCGTGAGGATGTACAACGGTTAACGTGGACTTAAATCACAACAGATGAAATGAGATTACGTCTACAATTGTAATTGATGTTGAATGTGAGAATGTGAAATCTAACGTGCTGTGACAAGACGTATCACAACGAATGTGCACAGTTTACTTTAAACGCTGTTATTACCAATCGTCCCGTTCGCCATAATGCCCATCGTGACTTAAGCAAGAAAAGTGATCGTCGTGTTAATGTACACGTTATTTTGTTACAAACGCAGTGCGATGTCGCCATCACAAGACAGCTCACACACGATGCGCTCCAATCAATTGTATCGCATTACGCGGTGGGTTACATCTATGTACAAATATCGATGATTCTGATGATGACGCTGATGAGCTAAACACCTCACAGTTACCATACTCACGCTCTTAAACTTACTACCAAAGGACATTTTTGGGGTTAAGTGAAATAAATAACACAGTGGTTATGTTCTGAACGTGACTATAAGTATTGACTACGAAAACTAATTTACAAAGGTATTTACATAATCTTCAAGTCTTGCTTTACATAAACTCCAAAGGTGTGAATCTGCTATTGGAACCCCTCGGGCTGCGCTTCACCAAGCGAAGGCGTTCTCCAAACCCGCTGTTGTAGCGCTCGATGTCGGTGTTGCTCAGGACCTCGTTGAAGCGCCTAGGCAGGTAGACTCGCAGAAAGAAGTCGTCCCCGACCTGCCCCTCCAGGATCACGATGATCGTCTCGCCAAAGGGTGTTGTGGCTCGCTCCATCGCAGTGATGAGATAGCCGCATTCCTCTCTGAGATCGTCTATCCTGGTGTAGAGCGGAGAGTCAGACTTGCAGTTGTTGAGGGTAGCTCTCAGGTCCTCGGTTGCTGCAGTGCCGTTCACGCTCGGAAACTCTAGCTTGAAAGTGCTGCTGCTCGACATCTCTAGTAGTTGGCCGGGCGCAGGTGTTCACACACAAAAAACCGACGCGTCGCCCTCCTGTCTGGGAATGCTGATGCTTTAATTGACTGCTGGCGACACTCGTTGTTTCTTCCTCACAGCTCGCTTCTTCGACGTTGGTTGCGAAACTGCACTGCGTTGTGTAACAGTTTGAGTTAAGCCTGTAATTTTCGGTACTCCTGTTGATTTATCGATCCACATGTTTTCCACTTTATCAACTACTTGTCTAACACTTTGGAGCATTTCACCATCTTTGTCCAAAAATAAACTGCACATGAACACCATATCTGTACCATCGTACATTTTCATTTTCAATAAAATTTGTCCTTTGTTTCCCGGGTTTTGAACAGCAAAAGTATTCCCATCCTCCATCCATGACACTATGGGACAATCATCTGTTGGTTTTGGCACCCATCCTGGTTTCTTGGTTTCCACTTCGATGAGAGTTGGCCTCCTTCGTCTCTTGCAGGCAGTGATCGGTTTTACAGATGACGTCTGAGGTGATGCCAATGTCTGATCACTAGCATTATTGTTCATAACCTCAATCTCCTGAATAAACGATTTGATATAGTCGTCCGCAGAAACGTAAGCGTCCATGTTGACGTCCTTACCGTGTGACTTCTACCGTACTACGGACTGGTGGTGCGTCTGCTCACCCTTGAAGTAAACTGTATGCACTCGCTGTGACACATCTTGTTGCAATAGGTTAGATGTTTGATTTTTTCACCCAACATCAGTTCCAACGGTCTGCGGAATCTCATTTCATCTAATGCGATTTGAGTCCACGTTAATTGTTGTACATCCTCACAGGGCTCGTAAGTGTACTGTGTATTTAGCTCCTCGTTAAATTTAACAGTCTGTTTTGTTTTCTTCATAGTTATATTCTTTCACATGATATTCAATATTTTTGTTTTTTTTTCATAAGTATGCTGTTTCATATGATATTTTCTCTCAAACACATCTCTCGCTCTATCCAACACTAACTTGATTGCGAGCCTTTCTCGGATGTTGTTACGTTTATAACGTATTTTGTTCATTGATATGGTGATTACTTTTCTTGCGTCATCCACACTGGTCATCTTTGGAGCACGTATCGACTGTTGCTACCTGACTAGCGTCGAAGGTTCTGGAACGAGTCCACAAGCGCAGACCTATGCATTGTCAAAGATATGTTCAACTACATTAATGAAATTGTGCGAGGTTAGGATGTTGTTGTATCTGCAGTCAATGTGCATGCCGTAACTCTTCATCACTTCTTTAGCCTTATTCACTATGTTTATGCCGTTGGGGACATTTTCTCTACAGTAGCACATTGTAAATCCTTCTTCCTTTGCTTTTTTCAAGGCTTGTTTGAAATTCCTCTTCTGTGTTCGAATGCACTTGTATTCACAAACTCCGTACTGCTCTAGAAGGGTTTCCCTAATCATCACACAAAATATATGCTTCAGATTTACATCTTCAGGCAACACTGCCACTTTAGGTGTCTGTTCGATCAGCGTTTGATTCATGGATTGGTTTTCCATACACAATATATCATTTGTAGTTTTAAACTCGGAATTTGTTTGATCTAGCTTTCGGTTATTTGTTAGCGACTTTGTAAGTGATTGTAGCAGCCGTTGGTTCTCGTTTATAAGTCTGTACTGACCATTTTTTCTAATGGATGGCAAAACTTCTTCAAAGATCCAATCTTGAAACTTCTCGGCGATGGGCATTTTAGATTTCATAAGTAACGAATATAATCCCGGCTCGTTAAGAAAGATTGAATGTTTCTCGTTATAGGTTAGGGGGAGATTTTCGCTCCCCCATACTTCAGGAATTGTTTTGCGATATTTTTCTCTAACATGTGCTCTGATTGCTTCTTTAGGGTTAGCGTATCCCAATATTGTAGCTACATCCTTAGCTTTGAACCATGGATTATCGCTGCTGTCAAACAGTACAGACAAAGGCCGATCATTAAACACATAGGCGGTTAAGTGGTTCATTTTGTAGGTTAGGTCAAAACGTCGGGCGATCGCTCTGACAGAATGTCACACAGCAACACTATTACACAGCCACACACTTCAAACTCCCGAACACGAATGAGACCGTGGGTGTTTGACAACTGGTGTTCTGTTGATTTAATCACTAGGGGGAGATTTTCGCTCCCCCTAACACATAATGGCTTAGGGGGGAGATTTTCGCTCCCCCATACGTCAGGAATTGTTGAAGACTAGAACAAGAATGAGACCGTGGGTGTTTGACAGCTGGTGTACTATTGCTCGGAATTCGACGCGGGTTGTCTATAATTATGGGTTCCTGCAAGGGTCGGTAGCCCTCCTGTCGGGGTATCAAATTACAGCATCCGCATTCCCAGACAGGTCTCGACTCGTCGGTTTTTTGTGTGAACACCCGCGCCCTCCCGTAGAGGTATCAAATTACAGCATCCGCATTCCCAGACAGTAGGGTGACGCGACGGTTTTTTGTCTGTACACCTGCGCCCATCATCCCACGACGCACAGCCCGCCCCTAGCAGTAAAGTTTAGTTTAGTCTTGAGTTTCGAAGCGTCAACAGCTACGAAGAGATCATGGCCAACATCGAGTGGGATTGTGACATCGCAGACGTTGAGTTGGAGGATGTATGTGTTGCAGCGGAAACGACAATGAATAGCAATAATAAGAAGAGACCGTTTGACGATGAAGATGATTACTTCGAAGGTGATGAATTCTACAACCGAAAAGACGACGATGAATGCACCTTGAAGCATTTCCATAAGAAGAGGCTATGGCGCATTGACAAAAAGTTCAAGTACGTTCATGAACCAAAAATGTATTCAACTACTCAAGATATTGACGACGCTCTGTACTCCAGACGACGGGGAATCAACAGCATGTGGAACCATTGCCCGCTGGACGGCTTGGAGTGGGAATATTGGCAGCGTGACATGGACTACAAGATGAATTTCTACCCCATTGAAGAGGAGCACTTCTACGCCATTGAACATGAGCAGAAGTACATGATGCTTGTTGAAATGTGGTGGAATCGGCGGACCGATGAACTGCACCCTGATGAAGTAACAAAGTTTTTCAACAGTAAAAAATAAACGTTTTCCAACACCTTAGCCTCCACCTGATCCCACCATCATAATCGGCCTTTTTCAAGGCCACAAAAGCTTTTCATGTTAGGGAACAGAAGGAAATCCTTCTAATGTAGGAGGATTTTCTTCCAAGTGTTGGTGCAGGCGTCTGGGGGGGGGGGGCTCCTCCTGCCCCTCCTGCCCCTCCTGCTCCTCCTGCTCCTCCTGCCCCTCCTGCTCCTCCTGCTCCTCCTGCTCCTCCTGCTCCTCCTGCCCCTCCTGCTCCTCCTGCTCCTCCTGCTCCTCCTGCCCCTCCTGCTCCTCCTGCTCCTCCTGCCCCTCCTGCTCCTCCTGCTCCTCCTGCTCCTCCTGCCCCTCCTGCTCCTCCTGCTCCTCCTGCTCCTCCTGCCCCTCCTGCCCCTCCTGCTCCTCCTGCTAATCCTGCTCCTCCTGCCCCTCCTGCTCCTCCTGCCCCTCCTGCCCCTCCTGCTCCTCCTGCTCCTCCTGCCCCTCCTGGGGTCGGGCGCAGCTGCACCCCAGACAGGTCTCGACTTGTCGGTTTTTTGTGTGAACACCTGCACCCTCCAGTCGAGGTATCAAATTACAACATCCGCATTCCCAGACAGTAGACTGGACGCGACGGTTATTTGTGCGAACAGCTGCCTCGGTGCAGAGTACTTGAAGGGGGGTGTATCGATACACCCCCCTTTGCAGTATATGTTCAAAGCATTGCAATTATATTCTCCTCAAAATTTGCATTCACTGGTAGTTCAATTGTTCGCAGGCGCTGATGGGCTAGCTCTGTTGATTTAATTACTAGGGGGAGATTTTCGCTCCCCCTAACACATAATGGCTTAGGGGGAGATTTTCGCTCCCCCATACGTCAGGAATTGTTGAAGACTAGAACAAGCATGAGACCGTGACAACTGGTGTTCTGTTGATTTAATTACTAGGGGGAGATTTTCGCTCCCCCATACGTCAGGAATTGTTGAAGCCTAAAACAAGATTGATACCGTGGGTGTTTGACAACTGGTGATTTATTGCTTGGAATTCGATACGGGCGGACTATAATGGGTTCCTGGAAGGGTCAGCCGTCTTCCCGTCGAGGTATCAAATTACAGCATCCGCATTCCCAGACAGGTCTCGACTTGTCGGTTTTTTGTGTGAACACCTGCACCCTCCAGTCGAGGTATCAAATTACAACATCCGCATTCCCAGACAGTAGACTGGACGCGTCAGTCGGTTGTGCGAACAGCTGCCTCGGTGCAGAGTACTTGAAGGGGGGTGTATCGATACACCCCCCTTTGCAGTATATGTTCAAAGCATTGCAATTATATTCTCCTTAAAATTTGCATTCACTGTTAGTTCAATTGACCGCAAGCGCTGATGGGCTAGCTCTGTTGGTTGTAGCGTTACCCTGTTCAACTCTTGTATTAATTATCCAAAGTATGTCATGCGGGTACTGAGAATACTCGGCTTGACGAGGAGATTCCAAAAATGCAAAAAAAAAAAAGGTCAAAAGTGTGGTGCGGGCCCCTTTTTTGTAAACATCATCCAAAGTGTACGATGTGGGTACTCAAATGACTCGGCTCGACTAGACGAACAAGAATCTGCAATGGGAAATCTGATCCGAGGTTAGGTTAGGATGGGTTAGGTTAGGTTAGCTTAGGTTAGGTTAGGTTAGGTTAGGTTACCTTAGGTTAGGTTAGGTTAGGTTACGTTAGGTGGTTAGGTTAGGTTAGGTTAGGTTAGGTTAGGTTAGGTTAGGTTAGGTTAGGTTAGGTTAGGTTAGGTTAGGTTAGGTTAGGTTAGGTTAGGTTAGGTTAGGTTAGGTTAGGTTAGGTTAGGTTAGTATTCGCAACAACAAAAATTGGAAAAAAAAAAAATTCGCAAAAAAAAAAAATTCGCAAAAAAAATTTGGCAAAAAAAAAATTCGCAAAAAAAAATTTGGCAAAAAAAAAAATTCGCAAAAAAAAATTTCGCAAAAAAAAAATTCGCAAAAAAAAAAAAATTCGCAAAAAAAAAAAAATTCGCAAAAAAAAAAATTCGCAAAAAAAGTTTGCAAAAAAGTTCGCAAAAAAAAAAATTCGCAAAGTGTCACAGACGAGACCTCGGGGGGGGGGGCGTCCCTCCTGTCCCTCCTGAGCCAGGAATGTCCAATATACCCTACTAGCAACTAATAATAAGTCGTGTCGAATTATTGAACCGTGGCCATAATTTACAGATTTTGTATCAGGATCGTTTTAAAAATCCTTGGATTACGAGGAGAGCACTCTAACCATAGAAAACCATCCATTCTGAAGGACCAATAATCTATTAATGATAGATTTCGTTTTCTTACTTGTCCTGTTGCTAAAAAATGCTTTAAAATAATTTTAGCTATGAACGAATAATAGTCAATAATAAAACGTGCATGCTTGAATATCATGTTTAGCTCTCTATATTTTCCTGTCAGAGTGGCATTTACACTGCATTTTGTCTACATTTTTTGGACCCTTAATTCTCATCTATTATATTTAATCATGAAACATCAATATTATTGAACATGTAATATAAGTACCGTTTTGGGTACTTAACGGTTAACCCAACGATGGGGAATGGTTGGGATGGTTAAAAATGGTTGGATAATGGTCGGTTGGCAAATCCAACCATAGGAGACGTTGGGCCAACGAACCAATCGTTGGGTAACCCGCGTTAGCAAATCCAGCCATAGCAGACGTTGGGTCATCAAAATCTATTAGTGGCAAATCATACTATAATATACTATTATTAATTATATATTAATATTAATGAATGTATTACATTATACCATATTAACATCTTATATTTTATTATTATAATTATATGAAATATATATATTAATTTGCTCGTAGTTTAGATTATTATATTTCATAGCAAGAATAGACTCATAAATCAAAAGAACAAAATTAAATTTTCCAACTTGTATTACTTTTATTACAGTGATTTGTGCAAGTAGCTTGATTTATAGAAGAATTAAAGGCAAGTATTATTGTCCTATTCGTGTAGGTGTAGACTGTTGGTAATTTTTATATCCCAGTCTTTCCACACACTCTTGTGAGTCAGAGTGACCGTGAGGATTAAGGCGTGAGTAACGTAAGTCTAAGGTTGTGAGTTCGAGACTCCACTAAGACATCAAATTTTTGCAATAAAAATAATTTATAAAAATGTTTATTATTGGTTTATAAAGCCAATTCAGTTGGAAATTGTGTTTTATTTAAATAAATCATAACCATTTAAATAAAAAAACTATAAACTGTTGGCATTTGGTTGGGTATTGGTTGGCATTATTGGCATTTGGTTGGCAAATACAACGTTGGCCCAACGGTGCGCCAACGGACATTTCTTACCGTTGGCCAACGAACTGTGCCAACCATTTCACAACGTTGGCCCAGCGATTTGTGCTACTGGGGTACTGTATGCGGAATATTTTTTAACGAGGATCAGATCAGAAACTGATATTACTATTGGATTTCCTACATTTTATAGGTACTTTTCAGTAAACGTTAGCTATTATTGTATTTAAAAAAAACGCGATGCACTTAGATTAGATAATCAATAATTCAAAGTAGAAATAAAGGTGTCTCTACCTATTTCCATATAGCCATGTTGAATCATTCCCATGTTTAAATTTCACAATCCATAAAACCCGTGTTTCCATTTAAATAGAACTGTTTGTATATTAAACTGTATCGATGAATTAATTGCGCTGAATTAATTATTTTGGTTAATTATACATTGAAATTTACATATAAGTTTCTAATTAGATTAGTTAGATACAATTAAATAGTTTTCATCCAGATCGGAACATCCCAGGTGATCGTGGACAGTGGTAGACCGTCTAAAAGACCAAAACTAAAAACCCCCGTCGTAGAAAACCTGCGTACTCAGCGATTTTCCAATGCATGCTTATGTTTCTCACTACCACATAAAAGCCACTTACCAAGTTTCATAAAAATGCATTAATAAATAAGTGATCTATAGTATTAAAAGCTATACGTTCTACACTTTACTGTCATTTATGGGTATGGGCTACAAACTAATCTTGCCGTCAGCTACTCGTCTTTCCAATCTGAATGTACACTTTTCCCTAGGCTACTGTGTTACCCCGAGTTATGATGCTATATTCGAATTATCATTTTCATGACAAGGACTAAAGGAGATGTCACCTTCAAAGCCCTAGTTATTGTAGTACACCAATAGTAGTTTATTGTATTACACCAATACTACGATACATGTGTTTAACCTTCAACTATATATTGCCTACATCAAATCTCATGACGATGAAAGTAGAAGGAAGGAATATCTCCGTCAGATATATGGTGTTATCAGATGTACCACCATAAGCAAAGCTAAACACAAAATTTATTGTTATTTCCTTTCCCTTAAACTAAAGAGATTCTTTACCGCAGTAACATCTAGTCAACTTACTAAACATTTTTGCTATGAAGACTTAAACCTAGTAAACAATTTACATTCAATTTATCTCTATTCATTAATAAATCAATTAAAACTTTTTCTGTTATGAATAACAAATCATTATGGTGTTTGAACATAACTCAAAGGCAATTAATTTTGTTTATGAAGCCTTACGCAAGGCTAAAGGTGGACAAACATAAATATAGTCTCTTTCTGGGTGGTATAATTCGCTTATCATAACACTAAGAACTAAGTTATACAGTTGCCTTATCATCTCAAACATATTTATCATTAGTAAAATTTTATACAGAACACTCGTGGGTTTTTTTAAAGGCAGATTTTGTTATAATTGAAATATAATTTATATGCTCAATATACA
This sequence comes from Allygus modestus, assembly GCA_963675035.1. Classification (NCBI taxonomy): domain Eukaryota; kingdom Metazoa; phylum Arthropoda; class Insecta; order Hemiptera; family Cicadellidae; genus Allygus; species Allygus modestus. The sequence continues at coordinate 477,189,458 of OY776111.1, forward strand.
ACAAAAAATTATGTTGTAAAAACATTAAGAGGTAAATTTTAGTTGATTATTCTATTATTAATTTTCATTTATATGTATTGGTATCAGATTAAAATTTTTTGCTGATGAAGTCCATTATTTGTTACATAAGACCATCTGTCAATAGAATGCCTTGATTGGTAAATTTGAACAATAATATAAAATAAATTTGTTTTTGTGAATTTGTTTTGTTGTTGTTAAGTTTATTAGTTTTTCTGTAATAAAAGAAGGTTATTAATTCCATAAATTTAAAAATATTAAAATAAAATAAAGTATAAAATTAATTTGTTATTAAAATTATCATATTTGTCTTTTCTTATTCACACATTGCTTCTAGAATAGTATCTAATTTTTCTTAAAAGTTAAAAAACAATATATATGTCTACGTAATTTTAAGTAATAATCATAATTTCTAACCTAAACACTGAAAATTCTATTTCGGGGGTAATCACCATCCACACAGTACACAACGTCCGTAGGATATCCCATTTGTGTCCCACACATCCCATTTAAATCCGAGGATGAACAGGATATCCCTACGTTATCCTGCTATGTCCCGGGATATTGTGGACGTCCCAGGGATGTTCACGATCTCCCAGGATAACGTGGATATCTTGGGGACATCTCACGGATATACTTCATATCCCAGAACAATTTTAATATAATTAATTGCAAGTTTTGATTTATAGTTTTAGTATTCAAAACAAATTAAATAGCAAGTATAATGATCAGATATCAACTATAAAACATGTATAAAAGAAGTATAAATATACAGTGTATACATCGATGAAATATGCATGGACTTCAGGCAATTTATAAGAAAAGAAAATATAAATTGCATTACTTTATACCGGTACCCGAGGAAAATTAACGGCCAATCCTATCTACAACTACAATAATCCCCTTTTTAAAGTAAGAGAAAAAAATTGGCGCGGTGCCTGCATAGCACCCCAGCAACAGGTCAACAGGAACAGATGACAGACCAGAGACCAGACGGTGTAGACGTGCGTTGTAACGGTCAATCTTATCTTGGTCGGTGGGTGGGACTGACTTTTAGACTAATTTCCACTTACCAAGTCTTACATTTTGCAGGTTTGTTAGTTGAGAGAAATAACATTATCTTCGTTCAAGAGTAACTTCAACTGTTTTTTATACAACGTACTGTTTCTTGGCAAGTAACACACTTTTTTAAAACATATTTATGGTTTAGGTTAAGGTTAACCCTAGTTTAATTTCCTTCATAATGTAATAAAGAGTTATTCCCTAAGGATGGTTTGTTTATGAAATGTTACCGATTTTACAGAACTAACATATTTCAATTGTTTTGAATCACAGTTTATTGTACTACTTGAATCACAATGAAACAGTACTGAATAAATTTAGTCAATCTCTTATTCTACTAACTAGCATAACCTGAATATAACCTATACAGTCTGTTGTATTGATGTAAAACTTGGCTTTTCATGCTTCTTAGCCCAATGTTAAAATTAACACTAGTCTTATGGACAAGCAGGATTTCCATTTGTGAAACACACTGTACAATACACAGGATTTGGATGTAGTTTTGTAATCGGTAAATTCTAAACAAATTCTAGATAACAGGATTCTGTCATGCGTATAGTATATATATATATATATATATATATATATATATATATATATATATATATATATATATATATATATATATATTTCTTACAGACTTGAAAGTAGGCGCTTAGGACAGATACAACGTACTACCTGATCTTGATTTAAATTGTAATAACATGTTTTTTTAATGTAACTGTATCATGTTAAATTCAGAAAAAGCAAAACCCGCTACATTAAAGTATCCTAGAAATTCCGCATATTGATAGGGATTTAGATTTGACCCATTTTATCATGTAAAATAGTGTCTATGTAAAATTAGGCCTACAGAATATTTATATAACTGTCAACCAATACAAATGTGTGATAGCATGATAACATCAAACATGAAATTTATACACATAACAACAGTTTCAAATACTTTGCAGATTATTTTGTATAAATGTTATATGCTAAAAAAAAATTGTTTTTCCAGAGTTCGTATTAAGAGAATAATATATTTTTCTATTGTCCAAAGCACTGTATATTATGGAATTACTGTATACTATCTAGTTTCTGAATATATTAAACAACGAATATATTGAAATCTATTAAATGGAATAGTTAAAAAGTTGTATCTAACAATGTTCCAAAAGAGCTGTTAGGTATTATGTGTTTTGATGCACTTGCCAAATATACTGATTTGTATAGAAACTACTTTAATGAAGAGATTGTATAGGTTGTTAAAAGAGATCGGTTATAATCTTAGGCAATGCCAATTTAGACCACTTAGACCCTATAATATTTATGGGAAGAATGTGTACCAGAATTCCTAACCTAATTTGTTAAACTCACTACAAGTAGAGCTCATATCATTAGATAACAAATGCCAGATAATAGTTAAGTTAAAATCATACTTTATAAACGATAGTTATAGTCATTTATTTTAACGTATTAAACTGAAAAAGTAATATTTTACTATAAAAATAATGTAATGAACCGCTTTGACCATACCTCATCGTTGCTTGGACCTAACTTGTAAGGATAGTATGTTAGTTGGAGAGCACAATGATTATTACAGGTTTATGTTATCAAATAATAGCACATTACACACACAATTAACAACAAAGGAAAGCGGGAAATAATTTATTATATTAATGGCATATAACGTTCCAGTTTTAAATTAATAATTTAATAAGACAACAAGCAGTAACAAACTTAACTGAACGCTGAACGTGTGGGATTAACGGACAATTTCATGTGATTGTTGATTTAGATTTGATTCGGCCTAAGATAAAGTAAGTTGAAAGAAAATAATCCATAGAGTAAGTGCATCATATGAAAAATAAAGCTTGACATAGATCTGCGGACATCATGGGTCTGGGGTGTATACAGTACGATGTGTCTAGTGTGTTGTTTACTCCTTATTGAGATTGTTGTTAATGCATGTTATTAATATATACTTTATAGATAATGTGTTCATTTAATAATTTATAAATGATTCTAAGGATCTGTTTTTGATGTTAAGGCAAGGTATATATTAATTGTTGGTAAATTTAAATCATATTAACTTCTAATATATTATAGCATGTACATTAGATATACAATTCCTGATGTAAATTCAATTTTATGCTAAACAAATTGGTAAAGGTTTATTTGTGCTTTTTATTTGAGATTAAAGAAGATGGGAGCAGTAACTTAACCAACTGTGGGAAGTTATACAACTTTGTTTCTAATTGTTTTACAAACTTCAATAAGCAATATTTATTTTTCTATAGTTATTAGTTAGTTCTGAACGAACAGTTGAATAACCTGTACGATTTAGCCATGATTAAATTATACCCGGAATTGTGTGTGTTTCATTAATAGGTAAATTATTAGCACTGTGGTCATAGTAGTTAAATTTGTATAGAAGTATTACACTAACCCAAGTAGCATAAAACTTGTTTAAAAACAATTTCAAAATATTTTAAAATTGTTTAAAAATTGTTTTAATATTAGTCAAACTTGGTATTTTTTCCATTATTAAAACAAGTTTCAAACAACTTTAAAATGTTAAAGAAATCATTTAAAAATATTTCAAAATTGTTGTGAAATTGTTTTAATATAAGTCAAACTTGGTATTTTTCCCAATATTAAAACAAGTTTTAAAACAATTTTAAAATGTTTCAAAATTGTTGTGAAATTGTTTTAATAGAAGTCAAACTTGGTATTTTTCCCAATATTAAAACAAGTTATAAAACAATTTTAAAATGTTAAAGAAATTGTTTTAAAATGTTTCAAAATTGTTGTGAAATTGTTTTAATAGAAGTCAAACTTGGTATTTTTCCCAATATTAAAACATGTTTTAAACAACTTTAAAATGTTAAAGAAATTGTTTTAAAATATTTCAAAATTGTTGTGAAACTGTTTTAATATAAGTCAAACCTGGTATTGTTTTCAATATTAAAACAATTTTAAATTATTTCAAAATGATGATTTATTCTTAAATTATCTGTGCAAAATTAACAAGCTGACTTTTAAAAATAGTTTAAAATTAGTTTACAAAATTTAAATTTAAACTGTTTTTCTTATATATTTTAATTCATTAAAACTTGTTTGTAAAATATTTATACATTAAGAATTCTGGATAAAAAATATATCCAATTAAAATTTTAAACGTTTTATTGAAAATATAAATTGTAACAATTATTAAATCTATAATATCAGTCTTAATCCTCTTTCAAAATTATCTTCCACTAATTAGGTTTCTTCCTCGCCACTGATGTGTTCAGCATGGATTGTTCTGCAACAAAAATGTGTGGTATAGTAAATAAATCTAAAATATAACGACAATCACAGTTTTTAACAATGGTTTTTGTCCGCACATCTCAACCAAGCATCGTAACTATCTGTAATTCAATGCTTACATCAATGACCCATGAACTAATGAAAACCCATAACCAAAGAATAACAATGTTTGTACTTTAATTTCTAACTTTAAGCCTGTACATTCTACGTATTAATATATTTGGAAAAACTAGTCACAGAAAATACAGCGGCATATGGACTTTGAATCTCTTACTGCTTGCCGCAACATCAATTATCGTTTGCGACGTCCATTTTTGGCTTTCTTTCATCGAAAAGCTACTATATCAGATTATAAAAAAATGTTAAGTTGAAACACATTCACCCGGATAATAAAAATGGTGATGGCTGTTAGATCCTAAACTTTTTATGAATAATATCCATTATTGGGGGGGAAGGGGGGAGTAAATCCCTTTAGGGAGCATTGTATATCTAGTAATGGAATAATATCATAATCATCCACTGTTTTAGCCCCTGAGCTGTACGTATTATGTATTATCCCAGAGTTTTGAAAATTAGTAGGATTGTTTATTACCCCCTTCTGCACATCATACTTAAAGTCCACGAGCGAGGATGGTGAGCGGGTGGTGGGGAAGCCTCTTATGGGGAAATTTTATGGTGAAATTTGGAAATTCCATAATTTTTGTTCACATTTCCTTATTTATTAGTTTTAGCCAATTGTCCTAGATAAATAATTGGAGATAATTAAATTTCCTATTTTGTCATAGGATTAACGGTTAAAAACTTATAGGCTTTACAAGCTGTAGAAATTACCAGCGACAAGGCTTTTTGGATGTTTCTCCTTATTCTCGGTAAATATACCTTCAACCTGGGCATAACCACAACAGAAGCATATGGAAGAGTTTGTGAATGAGAAATTTCTCTATAACATACCCAAACTCAGACAAGACAAGACAATAGGAACACTTAAAATTCCATTAAAAATGATGGCGGCTGAAATATGGTGCTTAAGTACAAAATATAGTAGCTCTTTATAGTATAGTCTTTAGCAACCATTGGATAAGCTACTAAGGAGTATTTTTTATCGTGTAGGCTTCCACGGTCCGAAGATACAGTCATGAAGTTAATTTCCGGGTTAGTCCGGTAGATGTCGAAGAAGTTGGTGGCCGATGTTTCGGATATAATTACAATATCACTGGCGACGTGAATTAGTAGCGAAAGTGTACTAAACACTCACTAATTGACTGGCACACTCGTCCGACTCTTCCGCTTATATAGGTGCCGCGGCCGTAGGTTGTAAACAGACCTGATCTCGGTCGTCGACTACCGACTATTTTACATGCCTTTAAGAAACAAGAATTAATTTAAAACTCAAATTGATACTAGAAATGATAGGAATAGAAAACAACAAAAATATTAAAAACGCTGTTTTAGCATATTTAAGAGGTAAAACTGATAGAATTGGCACAGTACTTAAAAAAATAAATCACAACAATATTCAAACCTTACAAGAAAACAAAACAGTTTCTCCGGCCTGTCAAGGATAAAATTCATTTGCAGACACCAGGGGTTTATCATATAGAGTGCAGCTGTGGAATGAGTTACATTACAGAAAGCCGCAGAGTAATGTCTACTAGACTAAAAGAACACATAAGGAACACCAAGAATGGAGATACCGAGATGTCAGCCGTAGCTAAACATTCGTATGAGATTAAACATCTAGGCCTAATAAACTCTGAGAATATTAAAGTACTAGCAGCGATTGAAGACAACTATAAACGAAAAATACGTTAGGTCTGTTTACAACCTACGGCCGTGGCACGTAAGCGGGACTATATAAGCAGGATAGTCGGACGAGCGCACCAGTCAATGAGTGAGCGTTTAGTAGGTTTTCGCTAATAATTCACGTCACCCTGACGATGTATATTGTAATATATCCGAAACGTCGGCCAAAAACTTCGTCGACATCTACACGGACCAACCAGGAAATGAACTTCATAAATACTAAGGAATATGTTTAATCTATGATAATACTGACCTAATCATAACATTTAATCCACATGAATCTCAAAAAATGTAAACAAAACAAGAGAATTGTCTGTAGGCCTATTTTAATTAGATATGTTTTGGTATTTTTTGTTATTTTGATGTTTCATACACCAGAGAAGCCGGAAAACACCTTATTAGCTTAATTTCTGATTGTCTCCAGGTGACTTTTATATATATACTGTACCCGAATTGTTTAAAAGGAGTTGATTGATTTACATATTTTTCACTGTAATGCAGGCCATTTCAAATCACCCAATATAAATAAAATTTGTCGCTCAACATTTTTTATTTTCCTGATTTTTCTATCAAGAGTTCTTTATAGGTAGATAAACACAAAACACAGTACCTATGAAAAAATGTATAGGCCTATACCATAATTTTGTTTGGCAGCCATTTTTAAAATGGTGGGTTTGGTTGAGCAAATTTTCATAAAAAACATGGTTTGCGGAAAGTTTAATTGCCAAGCCATTTTAAAAGATATCAGAATAATTCAAAAACCACTCTGTTCAGCATACAATGGACTTCAAGTACACATTACTTTAATTATTCTTTAATACTAGAGAGTTAGTCAAACTCTCTCTGTACAAGATTTGAAAAAAGTCGTCAACCGTTACTTTTAAAACCATAAAATTTTATGAAGGAAAAGGGACTCACTGATAATTTTTTATTTCTGTGTTGAATACTTTTAGGACTATGTGCAGTATAAATTTTAGTCCTGAGACGCACTCCTTTTACTTTCTCCCCCTATACATAGTATATGGAGAAAGTATTGTTTTCGTAAAAATTTTCGAATTTGAGTTGTTAGTGGAAATATTTGTTTTGGTGCTCCCTGAACCCAAAAAAGTGTTTTTTACGTGGTGTGTGTGTGTGTGTGTGTGTGTGTGTGTGTGTGTGTGTGTGTGTGTGTGTGTGTATGTGTACAGAGGTAGAGCCCTAACCTATGGGCCCATTTTTATGAAATTTGGTATGTTGGTACTAATCCACGATATCTCCAGGCGTTTTTTTTCATTTTTTTGAATTTTTGATTTTTAAGGGTAATTATCCCCCAAAAACCGCCAAAAAACATGAAAAATCCAAATTTCTCAAAAACGGCTCTAACGATTTTGATTAAACTTTAGTGGTTTGTAGAACTTTAGGTTTCCAACAAAATGACACCACCCGAATTTCTGGAAAAATTCGGGTTCAGAAATTACAGGACTTAAAACATCCAAAATTCAGTTTTTTGGATTTTTCATAAAAAATCATAAATGTTAAAAAAGATTACAATTCACCATTAAAAAGAGCTCAAAAAACTAAATAAATTGGTATTTTAAATTACTATTCTACGATTGCTAGTTGAGGAGAAAATTGAAATTTTCATTTAGCGGTAAACGCAGTACGTTGTCCAATGTTATTCTTATGGGGAATACAAAAATAACTATTTCTCTCTTATTTACCGATCAATTTCATTAAAATTTGATATGCAGGTCAAGTTAGCATTGAACAACAGATGATGTTCGAAATGTGTTGCTATTTAACCCTGGGGGGGCAAGGGGGCATTTCCCCTCTCAAAACCACTGTGTGTAGCAACGGACTCTATATAGTGCCTCCCAAAAAGGGATTTGGGTGGATATTTCTGAAAATAACTATTTTAGAAAATTTCCTGTACATTTATCTATACTTCATATTCTATATTTAGTAAATAACAAATGTTTTTGTCATTAAAGTTTGGCTTAAAGGGAGAAAGTATGTGTCAGTTTCCTGATACCGTTTATTTACTGTAGCTTTTCAAAAATGGACGAAAACAAAAAATGTAAGTCTTCTTACAATACCGGTACCGGTATCTGAAAAGGGACTGAATGAAATAAAGTGAAAATGTTACTGAATGTTCTTTACACAAATAGGAATACCTCATAAAAAAATTATGACTGAGACTCAAATATATTTTACTCATGATATAATCAAGCCGTTGTGTGCTAACTTGTCAGTGAACTGTCATGTACAAATGCAGCGTTTTTACTGAAATTCATTGCTTTATTACTCAAAATATGGTTAGGTCTCAGTCATAATTTTTTTATGAGATATTCCTATTTGTGTGAAGAACATTCAGTAAAATTTTAATATTAAAAAAAATAAAATTATCATCATTGCACAGTGGTAAGACTATTAGGCCTACTCAAAATAAACATATAGGATACTTTTATAATCCTGACTCCCCCACTGCCATGACTAAAAATTTAAACCCCTTCTCAAAATACGGTAGGCTACCTTTCAAATTGATCGATGCTGGGCAGTCATTATCCAACGGTAAGCTCCTGGGTCTGTCAGGCTTACTTGTTGTGACGAGTGAAAGTGTTCCGATATAAGTTTCATCTGAAATAGATAAACAAGTGGTAATTAACTGTACATTTATCCGGATGTTTAAAATGTTGAGGTTTCTGTTGGTAGATTCAAATGTGCCTAAGCCTACATTATACATAGTTATTAGGTACACATACATATATATACATATTGTTAGTACCGTACTATGTGTAACTTAAGAAGGTACTTTGGTATTATACGGATGCCACCCTTATACAGCGCGCTGCGGCAGTTATGTTAGGATGGGTTATCATAAAAATGATTGTAGGACTTTCCTTGTTTCGTTACAAATCGAATGATACCTGAAGAGTCATACTTCCGACCGCCAAACACCCTCCAAATAGGCCAAGGTCAGGTCGTTGACCGGAGCGCGCGCATCAGCTGTCACCGCCTGTATCTGGGTCAGTGTCATGAGTGATTTATTGCCGTGCACTACGTTACATTTGTTTTCATAATGAGTGACGTTCTTTTGGTGTGGGATTTACCTCGGAATGAAGAGGAAACCTTACGTATTTTTATGATAACCCATTCTAACATAACTGCCACAGCGCGCTGTATATTTTGCGGAGTACATGTGGCGATCGGGTGTGGCTGCTAGCGGCGGCGACGCATTCAACACGATCCTAGCGGACATCGCTGGCTTTTGGGAGGCACAACACAAAGACCGCTCATCAGAATTATATAAAATTTTTACAGTAAGTCAATAAAAGTACGTTTTTCGAATTATGTAGTTATCCTTTGTATCCGGTAAAAATTAACCTCCAAAAATAGTGGCATCCGTATAATACCAAAGTACCCTTAAGAATTCCTCAACAAAAAAGCTTATCTTAAAAAAATAGTTTGAAGTTTAAAAAGTTATTTCACGAAATAGTTGTGTTTTAGGTGTATAAATATAAAGTAAGTTACTGTATTATAACACTCTATTTATGTATTAAACTTAGATATTATTAGTATTTGAATAACGGGTAAGGATTCATAAGTGGTTTGATTATTTTCAACCCATATTTTTTGGTACCGGTACTATAAATATTTTATCTGAATGCGACGTTACTATCGAAACAATGTTTAAAAATGGCAATTGCTACATTAGTTAGCCTTTATCAATAATGAATTTTCAGCAGTTAAAAGCTGTTAGGCCTATAGTTTTAACAGAAATATATGCAACAGCACGCTGTGCTGTTAAAATGAGGTTATGTTAGTCGTGTAACATACTTAACACTTTTAACCTAACCACCTAAGCGCCCTGTACAACAAGTGGTAGCCCACACAAATCAATAATATTTTATCATTTGCTGTACTCTTACCTTTTACTCTTAGGAAAAAACATCGATACATAAGAAATAGGTAGGGCTATAGAAAAAATAGTGGCTTGAAACTCATTCTAATGTAGTTTTAATACAGAATAAAAAAAGTGTTGAAAATAATTTAACCGCTTAATTAATACCAATTAAAAACCCTACCATAATTAACCCTTCGATGTATTCATTCATAACTGTTGTAACCACACAAAAATGATATGTAACTAGTAACCTATTTTAACTACGTACCGGTAGGCAGTCCTAGTTGTAAGTTAGTAACTTAACTGTTAAGGTAGTGAAAGAAACCTGAATAATTGCACTTCAAAGCATGGACTGATTATGGATTAACCAAAATTAATTGCTACCTGCATGTTCTTTGAGTTTTAAAGTAACTTAGGCCTACCCAAGTAGCATAAAACTTGTTTAAAAACAATTTCAAAATATTTTAAAATTGTTTAAAAATTGTTTTAATATTAGTCAAACTTGGTATTTTTTCCATTATTAAAACAAGTTTCAAACAACTTTAAAATGTTAAAGAAATCATTTTAAAATATTTCAAAATTGTTGTGAAATTGTTTTAATATAAGTCAAACTTGGTATTTTCCCAATATTAAAACAAGTTTTAAAACAATTTTAAAATGTTTCAAAATTGTTGTGAAATTGTTTTAATAGAAGTCAAACTTGGTATTTTTCCCAATATTAAAACAAGTTATAAAACAATTTTAAAATGTTAAAGAAATTGTTTTAAAATGTTTCAAAATTGTTGTGAAATTGTTTCAATAGAAGTCAAACTTGGTATTTTTCCCAATATTAAAACAAGTTTTAAACAACTTTAAAATGTTAAAGAAATTGTTTTAAAATATTTCAAAATTGTTGTGAAACTGTTTTAATATAAGTCAAACCTGGTATTGTTTTCAATATTAAAACAATTTTAAATTATTTCAAAATGATGATTTATTCTTAAATTATCTGTGCAAAATTAACAAGCTGACTTTTAAAAATAGTTTAAAATTAGTTTACAAAATTTAAATTTAAACTGTTTTTCTTATATATTTTAATTCATTAAAACTTGTTTGTAAAATATTTATACATTAAGAATTCTGGATAAAAAATATATCCAATTAAAATTTTAAACGTTTTATTGAAAAATATAAATTGTAACAATTATTAAATCTATAATATCAGTCTTAATCCTCTTTCAAAATTATCTTCCACTAATTAGGTTTCTTCCTCGCCACTGATGTGTTCAGCATGGATTGTTCTGCAACAAAAATGTGTGGTATAGTAAATAAATCTAAAATATAACGACAATCACAGTTTTTAACAATGGTTTTTGTCCGCACATCTCAACCAAGCATCGTAACTATCTGTAATTCAATGCTTACATCAATGACCCATGAACTAATGAAAACCCATAACCAAAGAATAACAATGTTTGTACTTTAATTTCTAACTTTAAGCCTGTACATTCTACGTATTAATATATTTGGAAAAACTAGTCACAGAAAATACAGCGGCATATGGACTTTGAATCTCTTACTGCTTGCCGCAACATCAATTATCGTTTGCGACGTCCATTTTTGGCTTTCTTTCATCGAAAAGCTACTATATCAGATTATAAAAAAATGTTAAGTTGAAACACATTCACCCGGATAATAAAAATGGTGATGGCTGTTAGATCCTAAACTTTTTATGAATAATATCCATTATTGGGGGGGAAGGGGGGAGTAAATCCCTTTAGGGAGCATTGTATATCTAGTAATGGAATAATATCATAATCATCCACTGTTTTAGCCCCTGAGCTGTACGTATTATGTATTATCCCAGAGTTTTGAAAATTAGTAGGATTGTTTATTACCCCCTTCTGCACATCATACTTAAAGTCCACGAGCGAGGATGGTGAGCGGGTGGTGGGGAAGCCTCTTATGGGGAAATTTTATGGTGAAATTTGGAAATTCCATAATTTTTGTTCACATTTCCTTATTTATTAGTTTTAGCCAATTGTCCTAGATAAATAATTGGAGATAATTAAATTTCCTATTTTGTCATAGGATTAACGGTTAAAAACTTATAGGCTTTACAAGCTGTAGAAATTACCAGCGACAAGGCTTTTTGGATGTTTCTCCTTATTCTCGGTAAATATACCTTCAACCTGGGCACAACCACAACAGAAGCATATGGAAGAGTTTGTGAATGAGAAATTTCTCTATAACATACCCAAACTCAGACAAGACAAGACAATAGGAACACTTAAAATTCCATTAAAAATGATGGCGGCTGAAATATGGTGCTTAAGTACAAAATATAGTAGCTCTTTATAGTATAGTCTTTAGCAACCATTGGATAAGCTACTAAGGAGTATTTTTTATCGTGTAGGCTTCCACGGTCCGAAGATACAGTCATGAAGTTAATTTCCGGGTTAGTCCGGTAGATGTCGAAGAAGTTGGTGGCCGATGTTTCGGATATAATTACAATATCACTGGCGACGTGAATTAGTAGCGAAAGTGTACTAAACACTCACTAATTGACTGGCACACTCGTCCGACTCTTCCGCTTATATAGGTGCCGCGGCCGTAGGTTGTAAACAGACCTGATCTCGGTCGTCGACTACCGACTATTTTACATGCCTTTAAGAAACAAGAATTAATTTAAAACTCAAATTGATACTAGAAATGATAGGAATAGAAAACAACAAAAATATTAAAAACGCTGTTTTAGCATATTTAAGAGGTAAAACTGATAGAATTGGCACAGTACTTAAAAAAATAAATCACAACAATATTCAAACCTTACAAGAAAACAAAACAGTTTCTTCGGCCTGTCAAGGATAAAATTCATTTTCAGACACCAGGGGTTTATCATATAGAGTGCAGCTGTGGAATGAGTTACATTACAGAAAGCCGCAGAGTAATTTCTACTAGACTAAAAGAACACATAAGGAACACCAAGAATGGAGATACCGAGATGTCAGCCGTAGCTAAACATTCGTATGAGATTAAACATCTAGGCCTAATAAACTCTGAGAATATTAAAGTACTAGCAGCGATTGAAGACAACTATAAACGAAAAATACGTTAGGTCTGTTTACAACCTACGGCCGTGGCACGTAAGCGGGACTATATAAGCAGGATAGTCGGACGAGCGCACCAGTCAATGAGTGAGCGTTTAGTAGGTTTTCGCTAATAATTCACGTCACCCTGACGATGTATATTGTAATATATCCGAAACGTCGGCCAAAAACTTCGTCGATATCTACACGGACCAACCAGGAAATGAACTTCATAAATACTAAGGAATATGTTTAATCTATGATAATACTGACCTAATCATAACATTTAATCCACATGAATCTCAAAAAATGTAAACAAAACAAGAGAATTGTCTGTAGGCCTATTTTAATTAGATATGTTTTGGTATTTTTTGTTATTTTGATGTTTCATACACCAGAGAAGCCGGAAAACACCTTATTAGCTTAATTTCTGATTGTCTCCAGGTGACTTTTATATATACTGTACCCGAATTGTTTAAAAGGAGTTGATTGATTTACATATTTTTCACTGTAATGCAGGCCATTTCAAATCACCCAATATAAATAAAATTTGTCGCTCAACATTTTTTATTTTCCTGATTTTTCTATCAAGAGTTCTTTATAGGTAGATAAACACAAAACACAGTACCTATGAAAAAATGTATAGGCCTATACCATAATTTTGTTTGGCAGCCATTTTTTAAATGGTGGGTTTGGTTGAGCAAATTTTCATAAAAAACATGGTTTGCGGAAAGTTTAATTGCCAAGCCATTTTAAAAGATATCAGAATAATTCAAAAACCACTCTGTTCAGCATACAATGGACTTCAAGTACACATTACTTTAATTATTCTTTAATACTAGAGAGTTAGTCAAACTCTCTCTGTACAAGATTTGAAAAAAGTCGTCAACCGTTACTTTTAAAACCATAAAATTTTATGAAGGAAAAGGGACTCACTGATAATTTTGTATTTCTGTGTTGAATACTTTTAGGACTATGTGCAGTATAAATTTTAGTCCTGAGATGCACTCCTTTTACTTTCTCCCCCTATACATAGTATATGGAGAAAGTATTGTTTTCGTAAAAATTTTCGAATTTGAGTTGTTAGTGGAAATATTTGTTTTGGTGCTCCCTGAACCCAAAAAAGTGTTTTTTACGTGGTGTGTGTGTGTGTGTATGTGTGTGTGTGTGTGTGTGTGTGTGTATGTGTACAGAGGTAGAGCTCTAACCTATGGGCCCATTTTTATGAAATTTGGTATGTTGGTACTAATCCACGATATCTCCAGGCGTTTTTTTTTCATTTTTTTGAATTTTTGATTTTTAAGGGTAATTATCCCCCAAAAACCGCCAAAAAACATGAAAAATCCAAATTTCTCAAAAACGGCTCTAACGATTTTGATTAAACTTTAGTGGTTTGTAGAACTTTAGGTTTCCAACAAAATGACACCACCCGAATTTCTGGAAAAATTCGGGTTCAGAAATTACAGGACTTAAAACATCCAAAATTCAGTTTTTTGGATTTTTCATAAAAAATCATAAATGTTAAAAAAGATTACAATTCACCATTAAAAAGAGCTCAAAAAACTAAATAAATTGGTATTTTAAATTACTATTCTACGATTGCTAGTTGAGGAGAAAATTGAAATTTTCATTTAGCGGTAAACGCAGTACGTTGTCCAATGTTATTCTTATGGGGAATACAAAAATAACTATTTCTCTCTTATTTACCGATCAATTTCATTAAAATTTGATATGCAGGTCAAGTTAGCATTGAACAACAGATGATGTTCGAAATGTGTTGCTATTTAACCCTGGGGGGGCAAGGGGGCATTTCCCCTCTCAAAACCACTGTGTGTAGCAACGGACTCTATATAGTGCCTCCCAAAAAGGGATTTGGGTGGATATTTCTGAAAATAACTATTTTAGAAAATTTCCTGTACATTTATCTATACTTCATATTCTATATTTAGTAAATAACAAATGTTTTTGTCATTAAAGTTTGGCTTAAAGGGAGAAAGTATGTGTCAGTTTCCTGATACCGTTTATTTACTGTAGCTTTTCAAAAATGGACGAAAACAAAAAATGTAAGTCTTCTTACAATACCGGTACCGGTATCTGAAAAGGGACTGAATGAAATAAAGTGAAAATGTTACTGAATGTTCTTTACACAAATAGGAATACCTCATAAAAAAATTATGACTGAGACTCAAATATATTTTACTCATGATATAATCAAGCCGTTGTGTGCTAACTTGTCAGTGAACTGTCATGTACAAATGCAGCGTTTTTACTGAAATTCATTGCTTTATTACTCAAAATATGGTTAGGTCTCAGTCATAATTTTTTTATGAGATATTCCTATTTGTGTGAAGAACATTCAGTAAAATTTTAATATTAAAAAAAATAAAATTATCATCATTGCACAGTGGTAAGACTATTAGGCCTACTCAAAATAAACATATAGGATACTTTTATAATCCTGACTCCCCCACTGCCATGACTAAAAATTTAAACCCCTTCTCAAAATACGGTAGGCTACCTTTCAAATTGATCGATGCTGGGCAGTCATTATCCAACGGTAAGCTCCTGGGTCTGTCAGGCTTACTTGTTGTGACGAGTGAAAGTGTTCCGATATAAGTTTCATCTGAAATAGATAAACAAGTGGTAATTAACTGTACATTTATCCGGATGTTTAAAATGTTGAGGTTTCTGTTGGTAGATTCAAATGTGCCTAAGCCTACATTATACATAGTTATTAGGTACACATACATATATATACATATTGTTAGTACCGTACTATGTGTAACTTAAGAAGGTACTTTGGTATTATACGGATGCCACCCTTATACAGCGCGCTGCGGCAGTTATGTTAGGATGGGTTATCATAAAAATGATTGTAGGACTTTCCTTGTTTCGTTACAAATCGAATGATACCTGAAGAGTCATACTTCCGGCCGCCAAACACCCTCCAAATAGGCCAAGGTCAGGTCGTTGACCGGAGCGTGCGCATCAGCTGTCACCGCCTGTATCTGGGTCAGTGTCATGAGTGATTTATTGCCGTGCACTACGTTACATTTGTTTTCATAATGAGTGACGTTCTTTTGGTGTGGGATTTACCTCGGAATGAAGAGGAAACCTTACGTATTTTTATGATAACCCATTCTAACATAACTGCCACAGCGCGCTGTATATTTTGCGGAGTACATGTGGCGATCGGGTGTGGCTGCTAGCGGCGGCGACGCATTCAACACGATCCTAGCGGACATCGCTGGCTTTTGGGAGGCACAACACAAAGACCGCTCATCAGAATTATATAAAATTTTTACAGTAAGTCAATAAAAGTACGTTTTTCGAATTATGTAGTTATCCTTTGTATCCGGTAAAAATTAACCTCCAAAAATAGTGGCATCCGTATAATACCAAAGTACCCTTAAGAATTCCTCAACAAAAAAGCTTATCTTAAAAAAATAGTTTGAAGTTTTAAAAGTTATTTCACGAAATAGTTGTGTTTTAGGTGTATAAATATAAAGTAAGTTACTGTATTATAACACTCTATTTATGTATTAAACTTAGATATTATTAGTATTTGAATAACGGGTAAGGATTCATAAGTGGTTTGATTATTTTCAACCCATATTTTTTGGTACCGGTACTATAAATATTTTATCTGAATGCGACGTTACTATCGAAACAATGTTTAAAAATGGCAATTGCTACATTAGTTAGCCTTTATCAATAATGAATTTTCAGCAGTTAAAAGCTGTTAGGCCTATAGTTTTAACAGAAATATATGCAACAGCACGCTGTGCTGTTAAAATGAGGTTATGTTAGTCGTGTAACATACTTAACACTTTTACCTAACCACCTAAGCGCCCTGTACAACAAGTGGTAGCCCACACAAATCAATAATATTTTATCATTTGCTGTACTCTTACCTTTTACTCTTAGGAAAAAACATCGATACATAAGAAATAGGTAGGGCTATAGAAAAAATAGTGGCTTGAAACTCATTCTAATGTAGTTTTAATACAGAATAAAAAAAGTGTTGAAAATAATTTAACCGCTTAATTAATACCAATTAAAAACCCTACCATAATTAACCCTTCGATGTATTCATTCATAACTGTTGTAACCACACAAAAATGATATGTAACTAGTAACCTATTTTAACTACGTACCGGTAGGCAGTCCTAGTTGTAAGTTAGTAACTTAACTGTTAAGGTAGTGAAAGAAACCTGAATAATTGCACTTCAAAGCATGGACTGATTATGGATTAACCAAAATTAATTGCTACCTGCATGTTCTTTGAGTTTTAAAGTAACTTAGGCCTACCCAAGTAGCATAAAACTTGTTTAAAAACAATTTCAAAATATTTTAAAATTGTTTAAAAATTGTTTTAATATTAGTCAAACTTGGTATTTTTTCCATTATTAAAACAAGTTTCAAACAACTTTAAAATGTTAAAGAAATCATTTTAAAATATTTCAAAATTGTTGTGAAATTGTTTTAATATAAGTCAAACTTGGTATTTTCCCAATATTAAAACAAGTTTTAAAACAATTTTAAAATGTTTCAAAATTGCTGTGAAATTGTTTTAATAGAAGTCAAACTTGGTATTTTTCCCAATATTAAAACAAGTTTTAAAACAATTTTAAAATGTTTCAAAATTGTTGTGAAATTGTTTTAATAGAAGTCTTGGTATTTTTCCCAATATTAAAACAAGTTTTAAACAACTATAAAATGTTAAAGAAATTGTTTTAAAATATTTCAAAATTGTTGTGAAACTGTTTTAATATAAGTCAAACCTGGTATTGTTTTCAATATTAAAACAATTTTAAATTATTTCAAAATGATGATTTATTCTTAAATTATCTGTGCAAAATTAACAAGCTGACTTTTAAAAAAAGTTTAAAATTAGTTTACAACATTTAAATTTAAACTGTTTTTCTTATATATTTTAATTCATTAAAACTTGTTTGTAAAATATTTATACATTAAGAATTCTGGATAAAAAATATATCCAATTAAAATTTTAAACGTTTTATTGAAAAATATAAATTGTAACAATTATTAAATCTATAATATCAGTCTTAATCCTCTTTCAAAATTATCTTCCACTAATTAGGTTTCTTCCTCGCCACTGATGTGTTCAGCATGGATTGATTGTTCTGCAACAAAAATGTGTGGTATAGTAAATAAATCTAAAATATAACGACAATCACAGTTTTAACAATGGTTTTTGTCCGCACATCTCAACCAAGCATCGTAACTATCTGTAATTCAATGCTTACATCAATGACCCATGAACTAATGAAAACCCATAACCAAAGAATAACAATGTTTGTACTTTAATTTCTAACTTTAAGCCTGTACATTCTACGTATTAATATATTTGGAAAAACTAGTCACAGAAAATACAGCGGCATATGGACTTTGAATCTCTTACTGCTTGCCGCAACATCAATTATCGTTTGCGACGTCCATTTTTGGCTTTCTTTCATCGAAAAGCTACTATATCAGATTATAAAAAAATGTTAAGTTGAAACACATTCACCCGGATAATAAAAATGGTGATGGCTGTTAGATCCTAAACTTTTTATGAATAATATCCATTATTGGGGGGGAAGGGGGGAGTAAATCCCTTTAGGGAGCATTGTATATCTAGTAATGGAATAATATCATAATCATCCACTGTTTTAGCCCCTGAGCTGTACGTATTATGTATTATCCCAGAGTTTTGAAAATTAGTAGGATTGTTTATTACCCCCTTCTGCACATCATACTTAAAGTCCACGAGCGAGGATGGTGAGCGGGTGGTGGGGAAGCCTCTTATGGGGAAATTTTATGGTGAAATTTGGAAATTCCATAATTTTTGTTCACATTTCCTTATTTATTAGTTTTAGCCAATTGTCCTAGATAAATAATTGGAGATAATTAAATTTCCTATTTTGTCATAGGATTAACGGTTAAAAACTTATAGGCTTTACAAGCTGTAGAAATTACCAGCGACAAGGCTTTTTGGATGTTTCTCCTTATTCTCGGTAAATATACCTTCAACCTGGGCACAACCACAACAGAAGCATATGGAAGAGTTTGTGAATGAGAAATTTCTCTATAACATACCCAAACTCAGACAAGACAAGACAAAAGGAACACTTAAAATTCCATTAAAAATGATGGCGGCTGAAATATGGTGCTTAAGTACAAAATATAGTAGCTCTTTATAGTAATAGTCTTTAGCAACCATTGGATAAGCTACTAAGGAGTATTTTTATCGTGTAGGCTTCCACGGTCCGAAGATACAGTAATGAAGTTAATTTCCGGGTTAGTCCGGTAGATGTCGAAGAAGTTGGTGGCCGATGTTTCGGATATAATTACAATATCACTGGCGACGTGAATTAGTAGCGAAAGTGTACTAAACACTCACTAATTGACTGGCACACTCGTCCGACTCTTCCGCTTATATAGGTGCCGCGGCCGTAGGTTGTAAACAGACCTGATCTCGGTCGTCGACTACCGACTATTTTACATGCCTTTAAGAAACAAGAATTTATTTAAAACTCAAATTGATACTAGAAATGATAGGAATAGAAAACAACAAAAATATTAAAAACGCTGTTTTAGCATATTTAAGAGGTAAAACTGATAGAATTGGCACAGTACTTAAAAAAAATAAATTACAACAATATTCAAACCTTACAAGAAAACAAAACAGTTTTTTCGGCCTGTCAAGGATAAAATTCATTTGCAGACACCAGGGGTTTATCATATAGAGTGCAGCTGTGGAATGAGTTACATTACAGAAAGCCGCAGAGTAATTTATACTAGACTAAAAGAACACATAAGGAACACCAAGAATGGAGATACCAAGATGTCAGCCGTAGCTAAACATTCGTATGAGATTAAACATCTAGGCCTAATAAACTCTGAGAATATTAAAGTACTAGCAGCGATTGAAGACAACTATAAACGAAAAATACGTTAGGTCTGTTTACAACCTACGGCCGTGGCACGTAAGCGGGACTATATAAGCAGGATAGTCGGACGAGCGCACCAGTCAATGAGTGAGCGTTTAGTAGGTTTTCGCTAATAATTCACGTCGCCCTGACGATGTATATTGTAATATATCCGAAACGTCGGCCAAAAACTTCGTCGACATCTACACGGACCAACCAGGAAATGAACTTCATAAATGCTAAGGAATATGTTTAATCTATGATAATACTGACCTAATCATAACATTTAATCCACATGAATCTCAAAAAATTAAACAAAACAAGAGAATTGTCTGTAGGCCTATTTTAATTAGATATGTTTTGGTATTTTTTGTTATTTTGATGTTTCATACACCAGAGAAGCCGGAAAACACCTTATTAGCTTAATTTCTGATTGTCTCCAGGTGACTTTTATATATACTGTACCCGAATTGTTTAAAAGGAGTTGATTGATTTACATATTTTTCACTGTAATGCAGGCCATTTCAAATCGCCCAATATAAATAAAATTTGTCGCTCAACATTTTTTATTTTCCTGATTTTTCTATCAAGAGTTCTTTATAGGTAGATAAACACAAAACACAGTACCTATAAAAAAATGTATAGGCCTATACCATAATTTTGTTTGGCAGCCATTTTTAAAATGGTGGTTGAGCAAATTTTCATAAAAAACATGGTTTGCGGAAAGTTTAATTGCCAAGCCATTTTAAAAGATATCAGAATAATTCAAAAACCACTCTGTTCAGCATACAATGGACTTCAAGTACACATTACTTTAATTATTCTTTAATACTAGAGAGTTAGTCAAACTCTCTCTGTAAAAGATTTGAAAAAAGTCGTCAACCGTTACTTTTTAAAACCATAAAATGTTATGAAGGAAAAGGGACTTACTGATAATTTTTTTATTTCTGTGTTGAATACTTTTAGGACTATGTGCAGTCACAGAGAAGAAAAAATACAGAGGAAACATCTAAGCGTGCGCGAATTGGGTGTCTAACACTCAACATGGGTATCTACATTTGTAGTTCCCAGAGTCGCCATGAGAGGGCAGCACCGTCGCCGGCCCCTCCCCTACCCCCCCTCGCCACCCGCGCCAAGCCCATCATCCCCTCCAGCACCGCGCGACACTCGCCTGACTCCCCAGCTGTCCCCGCTGCTTTCCCTGCATCCAGAGTGGTGCGCATTTCAATATCTATCAAGTAATGTCCGCAGTATTAATGAAGATTCGAAATTTTTACAACCTCTACCCAGTCAAATAATTATAACGGCGGACAAGATGACTGATTACAAAGATTAAACTCTTAAAATTACTAACGTACTTGTTCAAAACAACTGTGTGATTTCGATTAACAACGTAAAAAGCTCAAATTGTTGTTAGTAACATGTCATTGTTTGGTTTGATTTTATTTTTTGTTTACTTGGTTTTCGTTTTAAATAATGTTAACAAATTATATTGTTCAACAACAAATAATTAATTGTATTGTAAAGGGGGGCATGTACAAACTTGGTGGTCCGGGCATAATTGTCTCTGTTCTCTCGGGTAAACCTAATCTAATACAGTAACTCACTTTTCCAAAGGAAACTTGTTACAAACAAGTTCTGTATTTGATTGTCATGTAACAATAAATGTAAAACAGTTGAACAATAGTAAAAAATAAGTTAAATGGATTATCAAAGTAAACTTTAAAGCAATAAATGTTTTAATTATACTGTAATTAAAACTCTTAAATCGTTATAATAGTTGCGGAAAATTATATTATTTTTAGTACACATGATTATAAAAAAATATGATGCAGTTTAACGTGTTTAATCTCTTGGTAGGAATGATAAAATGGTTTACAATTCATAGATTATAAAAATACTGTAGCCTACTACAGTAGACTAGAATTTTACAAATACAACAGATAAGCTTCGTAAAACTCATAAAACCTTGTAAAACAATAAGTGAATATGTGCTCTTACAATAAATCCAATGTTAATGCTATATTAAATATCAGTTTTCCATATATACATAACTTAAATATTAACTATTTAGAAAATTAACATAGGCTAGTATTAAAGAACAACAAATGAATAATTAACGACTAAACTCATAATATTTACATTGATTTACATATCCAGGGGTGTGCAATGTTAATGGGTACTTTTCAATTATTTTCAATTCAAAAGACCACTGACTTGAACAAACCTAGTATTAAAGAACAACAAATGAATAATTAACGACTAAACTCATAATATTTACATTGATTTACATATCCAGGGGTGTGCAATGTTAATGGGTACTTTTCAATTATTTTCAATTCAAAAGACCACTGACTTGAACAAACCTAGTATTAAAGAACAACAAATGAATAAGTAACGACTAAACTCATAATATTTACATTGATTTACATATCCAGTGGTGTGCAATGTTAATGGGTACTTTTCAGTTATTTTCAATTCAAAAGACCACTGACTTGAACAAACAGCATAAGTCAATGGAAAAGTTTCCTCCTCACAACATTTTGTAAGTCCTCTGTGGCCCTTTGGTCTCCTTTAGGGCCTCTTGAGATCTTTGGCAGCGAGCTTGTTCTTCTTTTTACCTCATATCTCAGTTTTATCAGTATGAGTCGTTTGATACAGAAATGTCTGTGGTCTGTGCACTGTAAGAACCACCCAGGAAAGATGTCTTGTACGGCTGCAACACAAAGGTCGAACATCTGTTGTACAATTCCTAAATTACAAATAACAACATTGATTTGTCTCTCAAACACAGTTAGGCAGGTATCGATAACCACCCGGAAAGACTCGGATGGAACTTTAAGGTGTCCAAAATCTAAAGCTATTTTGGTTTCGTATGCTTTGAAGTGTACAAAAAGTTCGTCATTGCGCTCCAATACCGCGTTTTCTTTGCATAACGACTGCTCACATGCACTGCACTTGTACTTTTTCAGTGCGTAATGTATTACCACACCACATAAATAAGTCACAGCATTAGCCCTCAAAACAGACTCCTCAGTGAATTCATTGTTGATGACTTCGTCTGATGAGCCTTCGCCCCTCGCATATTGGGCGACATTACGCTCCACGCCTTCGTCATCATCTTCTAGGGATTGGCCGACATTCGGATCCGAGTCACTGACGACGTGTTCTGGTTCGTCTGGATTGTCTCCTTCGTCATCGTCATCGTCATCACCATCGTTGTTGTCATCGTCATCGTCATCGTCATCGTAAGCGTGAGCGTAATCGCCATGGTCATCTTCCATTGGACTCGGGCCGGTTGACACACCCGATGTGGAGTCTGCTACGGTAGGTGTCGGGGTGTCGAGCTGCATCACCTCGTCGTCGTCTGGCTCGCAGTTCGCTGATTCAGCTGGGCGCAGCAGACTTGTAGCCAGCCACCATCTCAGAGCCCTTTTGAAGCATAACAAAATTACTTAAAGGAATTAGAAGTGTGGGCTAACTTTTACGAATGGAAAAATTTTTAAACCATCTACGCATGTGTTAATTGCATTTATTAGCATACCGCTTCTAAAATAATTAGGTTTGGCTGTATAGACACTTGCATGAATTCACTTATATATTTTCTTAGTAAATAAATATAAATTGGGATATAGCATTGAAATCTTAGTTAAGATAAAATACCCCCGTCGCAGCAAACCTGCGTACTCAGCGAATTTCCAATGCCTAATATATGTCTTAATATCACATAAAGCCGCATACCAAGTTTTATAAAAGTATATTCACATATAAGCGATTTTAATTATTCACTATAAGCATAACATTGGTAATGAGTACGTAGGTTTGCTGAAACAAGGAAGACAAACAATTGGTTTTTATGCAAATATAAATAGAATTTAACTAGGCGAAGCCACATACCAAGTTTTATCAATATTCAATCATAAATAAGCGCTATATAACATTCTAGTTATTCTCCATAAGAATAACATGGGGGCTGAGAAAGCAGGTTTGCTGCAACAAGGAACAATAAAATGGGTTTTTACATAACTATCAATATAACTCAACCAAGTGAAGCTACATACCAAGTTTTATTAATTTATGTTCATAATTAAGGGAGTCATTAGATTTTACTTATTCTCCTTAAGATTAACATGGGGGCTGAGTACGCAGGTTTGATGCTACGGGAATAATCAACAAAAAATCAATTTTTTGTACAAATATCAATATACCAGTACTACGTGAAGCCCCATACAGTACCAAGTTTCATCAACATACATTCATAAATAATCGAGATATACAATTTTATTCATTCTCCATAAGGATAACATTGGACAACGTACTGTGTTTAGCACTTTGAATATCTCTGCAACGGTTGGGCGTAGAATCACAATTTAACACCAAAATGATTGTTTTGTGGAACTGAACAGATTGGTAAAAGCAAATGTGAAGTTTACATTAAAATAAACTGAGGAAAAACCAAAAACCTTTTTCCCATAAGATTAACGTGGGAGATTTTATGAGCATGTTTTTTGGATTTTCTCCGCAACCACTTAACATAGGTTAATAATTCAAAATACCATATTATTTGTTAAGCTCTATAACATGGTTAAAACCAAAATTAAGTTTTTAAAAAAATTTAGGGGTGAATGTCATTTTACACATTTGAGCCAAATTTCATCAAAATCTGACGTTTTTTACTCAAGTTATCGTGTTAACGGACACATATATTGATATATATATAAGGTCCCCAGATGCCAAAAACACTATTCGTTCAAATTTATATATATATATATATATATATATATATATATATATATACATATATACATATATATATATTTTAACGAATAGTGTTTTTGGCGTCTGGGGACCTTAAAACAAAAAGTTATCATGGTCTCGGGCTTAAGTGTTACCATGAGACCTACGGTAATAGCTTCTTCCCTATAGGGGAAATTCGCTAAAAATACCGTAATTCGTCGGTATCATACGATGGTACCTTTACACTTTTCAAAATCGGGTTGTGAACTACCCGAACACACAAGCACAACAATTTTATTAGTTTATATATTTTAAAGTGTAAAGAGCTGATTTTATGTTCCGATTATACATTTAGGGGGCTAACAAATGCACAACTCGTCGGGAAGTATTATTTTGAGTTAATAAAGTATATACATGATATTTACAATTCACTTTCACCAAAAAAAACCTTCAAACGTTAACAGTTACATTCGGTTACTTTGAGCGTAAAATTAATTTATATTATACAATAATTACCTTGAGAACTGTGCCGGGGTAGGTTCGAGGTTCCATCCACCACGCTGTCTTATCATGGAAAACTCGTTCTCTATGGGATCTTGATTGAGGCGAGCTGTCAGGAGAAAAGACGTTCCTTCATTCTTCAAGTCTTCCCACAGTTTTAGCACACTCACCAATGCTATTTTGAGACCCCAAAAACAAGGGACCGTTTTAATTTTGTTGGTTTTAGTCAGGACCTTGAGCTTGTCGCACCAAATAATCGTTTCTTTGAGGAATTCTTCAGGTTTCTTATTTTTGGTGCTCAAAGCCGAATGCAAGGCACTGCGTCCATACAAGGTTTTTGTATTTAGGGCATCGAAACAATCATTCAGTCTTCCGACAAACACTGCCGTCTCTTCAGCTGCAGCGCCAAATTCTGGCATCTGAGCGGCAGTGAGTAACGCGGCTTGGACTGTATGGCTAAACACCTGTGTAGCCAGTCTTACGTTCATCTTTTCTCTGCCCACTGGGTTCAGGTGTTTTTCTGTCAGTTTGGTGTTTAGCCTAGCTTTCACCATGTCACCTTCCTTTTTTTGGTCGCAGTGAAACAAATCCACAATGTGGCTCCACTTAGCTACCCCACCGTCGAACATGATACACTGAGCTCTCATCATGTTGTTCCTGATGTTTTTTATTAGGTGAGGCACGTCATACACCAAATACACCTTTCTTTTATCTACCAAAAAGTAAGGCTTGCTTCGTGTCACCCCTAGTAAATTCATAGCCCTACGGTTTGGAGAACCTTGGTCGCAAACAAGCGCTCGAACCCTTAGCCCAATGTTTTGTAGTTCTTGTATTATTCGCTTAACGATTTTAGCGAGGGCATCGCTTGTAGTTACCCCACACGAAAAGAAATGGGCAACTGGTAACTTCCACCGCGCCTTCAGTCCTCTAATCATCACTAGAAGAGCGTGGTTTGATAATTGCGGCAATGATACGTCCCCGTGGTTCTGGAAACCAACGACGCAGTCATTTTTAGGGTCATATTCGAGGCCTTTCTTAAGATTAATTTCGTCCATTAAGACCACGATATCTTTGTCAGAGTCTGGCATATATTTTACTTTGTTCTTAAGTAGTTTAAAAAAATCGGAATTAATTCCCGGACGAACTGTCAAATTGCTCAACCATCGGAGAATGGTTACTCTTGAGGGTAAAGATTTTAATAACAGCTGTTTTCTTAAAAACTCGTATGCTGCCGGGGATTTGTAATATAGAGATAAAACCATGTTTCTTTCTGAATCAGTGAATTTGCATTTTTTGTTGTGTCTTTCAATCATGTTAAGAAATTTATTTGACAATTTTAATGGGTGGGTTTTCTTTTTCAAGCGGCTAATAGCTGCCCTTTTTCTGTTGCCATCAAGTTTCCTTTTTCCATTTCTTAATCGTGATATGCCTACCTGAACTGATTTGCTTATGACGTTATGGAACCTTTTTACTTTAAGAGGGGATTTCGCCTTTTTAGTGCTTACTTTTTCATTTTTGGAGGAATTTCGAATAGACCTGTTATGGCTAGGTTTACCTGGTGAGCTAACTGTCCGGGGTTTGTCAACTTTCCATCGGTTCCCAGATGGTGAATCCATTAACGACGTCTGTTTAAGAGTTGTTGAAGTGCTTGATCGGTTCCATCTGTTTCCTGACGGAGAATCCAGGATTGGGGGGTCTGTAGATGCAGACGTGCTGGGACGGGGTCTGTCGGGTGTCGAGGGCTGCTGAGGTGAACGCGGCGAATCCGGCGGCGGCGGCGTATCACACGACTCACTACTGGTACATTCCCGCGGTTCGGGTACCGCATAATGCCACAGTTTCAGCCTCCTAGCATCACGGAAACATACCTCTTTAAAGTGGTCTTCGCAAACTCTTTTATGGAGATAATTTTTTGCCACTGAATCTAAAACTTTAATATTTTCTGTGTTAATTATCCACTGTTTAAAAAGTTCCGGTTTTTTATTTGGATTCGGAAAACAAAAGAACCGTTTCCCCACACAGTCTTTTTCGACGTTTTTACACCCCTTGTATTGACACTTGCGTCGAGATCCCGGAGGCCTAACGCGTCGAGGAGGCATTTTAAAGTTCAACACTTCACATGGGGTTCACTTCTAAACAGACTGTCACCACAACCACTCCGGAACACTGTCAGTTGGAAACTGGAGAAACACAAAGCTTTTTATAAGTAGTCGGCCGCACCTTAACGCTGGGCAGAGCCATCGGCCCGTAGGTAATCTGGTCTATTCAGTTCACTCCTCGCCACCGGCCCTAAATTATCGCCGCTTGGCTGAAGGCGTGACTCACCCAGTACAGTAGGAACATGTAATATGTCTTATTTAAAAAAAATAGGAAAACGATTGTTATATTTAGCATCGTGACAAAACCCTGATAAATTTGATATCAAACTTCACGAAAATCGGACAGTATTTAGGTCTACTTTGATTATGCCAATATGTTAGTAGAAATTTAACTTTTACACCTATGACAGGGTCATGACCCGTTCTTAAACAATCAACATTATTAATTACTAGCTGTGAACCCCTTTATTACTAGTACATATTTTTAAGGACTGCACGTAACTAAAAACGTTTAATTCAGACATTAACACAATGAAAAAATACAGGGTAGGCCTAATACCCTCAAAACGTAGTGAAGTTATAGATATATCGCTCGATAATACTTCTGAAGAGTGACTCACAGTTTGTCAAAACAAACAAACAAACCGCACGCGGCCGTGTCATCCCTGTAAAGATGGCGATTTCTATTTTACAGTTTTGTTTGATTTATTAACTATGACTTATTTGTTATTTTCGTATGTTTTTTAGTTTGTGTAAAAGCTTCTCTTCAGTCTTAAAGTTAGTTTACACATAAAAGTACTAAGTCCCCGTAAAAATAAAAAAATACAAAAAAATTTTAAACACGCCTAGATATTTGTAAATGTTTCAAATATTTAGCCAGTCCACAGCCTGGAAAAGTGTGATGGAAATCATAAATAAAACAACTGGTTTAATTAAATAGGCAAAGTAAACATATACAAACGAATAATTATGTTCCTTAATTAACAATTAAGATATTTCTTTATGAACGGGTCACAAGCTAGACTTGGATGTAATAAATAAATTGTCATCTTGCCTTAAAAAACGGGTCATGAGCCGTAAAAGTTAAATTTCTACTAACATATTGGCATAATCAAAGTAGATCTAAAAACTGTCCGAATTTCGTGAAGTTTGATATCAAATTTATCAGGGGTTTGTCACGATGCTAAATATCACATTCGTTTTCCTTATTTTCTAAAAATAAGACATATTACATATTCCTACTGAACTGTGCACTTAGTGAGTCACGCGTTCAGCCAAGCGGCGATAATTTAGAGCCGGTGGCGAGGAGGGAACTGAATAGACCAGATTACCTACGGGCCGATGGCTCTGCCCAGCGTTAAGGTGCGGCCGACTATACAATTTGCAACAGGTGGCACTCCACCAATTTATCTTAGTAAATTCTGTACTTATTTCTACGGAAATTATTTCCCGTAATGAAAATAGGTTTTACATTAATACTGACACTTAACAGAAAATAACAGCCGAGTATTAACAAAATTGCCAAAAGCGAGAGAGAGAGAGAGAGAGAGAGAGAGAGAGAGAGAGAGAGAGAGAGCGCGAGACCAGGTAAAATCAGCAATCCGTAATCTGCCACTGAGCATTGGGGGTGGGGAGTGTAGGGGAAGAGGGACATTTCCCCCGCGACCATCACATCCGTCCCCGCTCACCCCTCTCTCTCTCGCAACGGCATTAGGACATCCTAGCGCGGCCACCGGACTAGATTGGAACTACAACTAGGGCGAACGCTCCCGCCGTTTAGATGTTTCCTCTGTATTTTTTCTTCTCTGTGGTGCAGTATAAATTTTAGTCCTGAGATGCACTCCTTTCACTTTCCCCCCCTATACATAGTATATGGAGAAAGTATTGTTTTCGTAAAAATTTTCGAATTTGAGTTGTTAGTGGAAATATTCGTTTTGGTGCTCCCTGAACCCAAAAAGGTGTTTTTTACGTGATGTCTGTGTGTGTGTGTGTGTGTGTGTGTGTGTGTGTGTGTGTGTGTGTGTGTGTGTGTGTGTGTGTGTGTGTGTGTGTGTGTGTGTGTGTGTGTGTGTGTGTGTGTGGGTGTGTGTGTGTGTGTGTGTGTGTGTGTGTGTGTGTGTGTGTGTGTGTGTGTGTGTGTGTGTCTGTGTGGATGTGTACAGAGGTAGAGCCCTAACCTATGGGCCGATTTTTATGAAATTTGGTATGTTGGTACTAATCCACGATATCTCCAGGCGTTTTTTTTCATTTTTTTGAATTTTTGATTTTTAAGGGTAATTATCCCCCAAAAACCGCCAAAAAACATGAAAAATCCAAATTTCTCAAAAACGGCTATAACGATTTTGATTAAACTTTAGTGGTTTGTAGAACTTTAGGTTTCCAACAAAATGACACCACCCGAATTTCTGGAAAAATTCGGGTTCAGAAATAACAGGACTTAAAACATCCAAAATTCAGTTTTTTGGATTTTTCATAAAAAATCATAAATGTTAAAAAAGATTACTATTCACCATTAAAAAGAGCTCAAAAAACTAAATACATTGGTATTTTAAATTACTATTCTACGATTGCTAGTTGAGGAGAAAATTGAAATTTTCATTTAGCGGTAAACGCAGTACGTTGTCCAATGTTATTTTTATGGGGAATACAAAAATAACTATTTCTCTCTTATTTACCGATCAATTTCATTAAAATTTGATATGCAGGTCAAGTTAGCATTGAACAACAGATGATGTTCGAAATGTGTTGCTATTTAACCCTGGGGGGGCAAGGGGGCATTTCCCCTCTCAAAACCACTGTGTGTAGCAACGGACTCTATATAGTGCCTCCCAAAAAGGGATTTGGGTGGATATTTCTGAAAATAACTATTTTATAAAATTTTCTGTACATTTATCTATACTTCATATTCTATATTTAGTAAATAACAAATGTTTTTGTCATTAAAGTTTGGCTTAAAGGGAGAAAGTATGTGTCAGTTTCCTGATACCGTTTATTTACTGTAGCTTTTCAAAAATGGACGAAAACAAAAAATGTAAGTTTTCTTACAATACCGGTACCGGTATCTGAAAAGGGACTGAATGAAATAAAGTGAAAATGTTACTGAATGTTCTTTACACAAATAGGAATACCTCATAAAAAAATTATGACTGAGACTCAAATATATTTTACTCATGATATAATCAAGCCGTTGTGTGCTAACTTGTCAGTGAACTGTCGTGTACAAATGCAGCGTTTTTACTGAAATTCATTGCTTTATTTCTCAAAATATGGTTAGGTCTCAGTCATAACTTTTTTATGAGATATTCCTATTTGTGTGAAGAACATTCAGTAAAATTTTAATATTAAAAAAAATAAAATTATCATCATTGCACAGTGGTAAGACTATTAGGCCTACTCAAAATAAACATATAGGATACTTTTATAATCCTGACTCCCCCACTGCCATGACTTAAAATTTAAACCCCTTCTCAAAATACGGTAGGCCTACCTTTCAAATTGATCGATGCTGGGCAGTCATTATCCAACGGTAAGCTCCTGGGTCTGTCAGGCTTACTTGTTGTGACGAGTGAAAGTGTTCCGATATAAGTTTCATCTGAAATAGATAAACAAGTGGTAATTAACTGTACATTTATCCGGATGTTTAAAATGTTGAGGTTTCTGTTGGTAGATTCAAATGTGCCTAAGCCTACATTATACATAGTTATTAGGTACACATACATATATATACATATTGTTAGTACCGTACTATGTGTAACTTAAGAATTCCTCAACAAAAAAGCTTATCTTTAAAAAATAGTTTGAAGTTTTAAAAGTTATTTCACGAAATAGTTGTGTTTTAGGTGTATAAATATAAAGTAAGTTACTGTATTATAACACTCTATTTATGTATTAAACTTAGATATTATTAGTATTTGAATAACGGGTATGGATTCATAAGTGGTTTGATTATTTTCAACCCATATTTTTTGGTACCGGTACTATAAATATTTTATCCGAATGCGACGTTACTATCGAAACAATGTTTAAAAATGGCAATTGCTACTTTAGTTAGCTTTTATCAATAATGAATTTTCAGCAGTTAAAAGCTGTTAGGCCTATAGTTTTAACAGAAATATATGCAACAGCACGCTGTGCTGTTAAAATAAGGTTATGTTAGTCGTGTAACATACTTAACACTTTTAACCTAACCACCTAAGCGCCCTGTACAACAAGTGGTAGCCCACACAAATCAATAATATTTTATCATTTGCTGTACTCTTACCTTTTACTCTTAGGAAAAAACATCGATACATAAGAAATAGGTAGGGCTATAGAAACAAATAGTGGCTTGAAACTCATTCTAATGTAGTTTTAATACAGAATAAAAAAAGTGTTGAAAATAATGTAACCGCTTAATTAATACCAATTAAAAACCCTACCATAATTAACCCTTCGATGTATTCATTCATAACTGTTGTAACTACTCAAAAATGATATGTAACTAGTAACCTATTTTAACTACGTACCGGTAGGCAGTCCTAGTTGTAAGTTAGTAACTTAACTGTTAAGGTAGTGAAAGAAACCTGAATAATTGCACTTCAAAGCATGGACTGATTATGGATTAACCAAAATTAGTTGCTACCTGCATGTTCTTTGAGTTTTAAAGTAACTTAGGCCTATATACAATTTTACAAATATCTCTGACTTGTAGTAAATAGGCCAAGTTATTTGATTCTTAATCATGAATATGGGCATATTTAGCTTCAAATAACTTTATTCAATTAATTTTGTGACTGCCGCGTGAAATTAGGAAATAAGAACAAGTTGGAAAGCTTTAAAATAGTTGTAAAGTTAACTAACCATAACCTAGCCATGGTTTAAGCCAAAGAAAAGTGAACTAATGCCGGGTCCAGTTGAATATTGACAATAAAAATAAGTATTAAAACTAATTATAACTATTATAAAACTGTTTACTGTATTTACCTTTATCCATCGTTATGAACACTTCCAAAACAGATTTCTTGAGTACTTTCATATCGGCCGAAAGTACATTTTAAACAACAAATCTAGAAAATAAAGGCAAATGGCGACGAGTTAGTTGACAGTTGAACAATACGTTTCATAAACGTCCGCTGTCACGTGATCTGTGGGGAGCGCGACGAGCGCTGTTTAACTGAAAGTGCTTTCAATTGTAACACACTCCTATTCAAACTTGTTTAATATAAGTTTTTTAACTTTTATCGTAATGTATATATAATCAAGTTTAAAATCGCAATTAACTCGTATTAAAATAAGGGTAATATAAGTCGTTTAACTGTTTGTTGAAATTGTTTCAAAACAACTTTTTATAATTGATATAAACACGTTTTAAAACAAGTTTAATAATGCAACTATTTTAACTATTAAAGAAATTTTTTTTCAATTCAACTTTACAATTGTTAAAAACTCTTATTACAAGAAAGTTTAATATGAGTCTTCTAACTATTACAGAAATTGTTTCAAATCAACTTTACAATTGTTATAAACTCGTATTGAAACAAGTTTAATAAGTCTTTTAACTGTTATTGAAATTGTTTCAAAACAACTTTAAAATTATTATAAAGTTGTATTAAAAAAAAGTTTAATAAAAGTCTTTTGGCTGTTTTTGAAATTGTTTCAAAACAACTTTAAAATTATTATAAAGTTGTATTAAAACAAGTTTAATATAAGTCTTTTAACTGTTTTTGAAATTGTATCAAAAAAACTTTAAAATTATTATAAAGTTGTATTAAAACAAGTTTAATATAAGTCTTTTAACTGTTATTGAAATTGTTTCAAAACAACTTTAAAATTATTATAAAGTTGTATTAAAATAAGTTTAATATAAGTCTTTTAACGGTTTTTGAAATTGTTTCAAAACAAATTTAAAATTATTATAAAGTTGTATTAAAACAAGTTTAATATAAGTCTTTTAACTGATATTAAAATTGTTTCAAAACCACATTAAAACTGTTATAAACTAGTATTAAAATTTATTTTAATATCAGACATTACAACTGATATCAAAACAATTTTAAAGTTGTTTTGAGTTTGTATTAAAGTTGTTTTAATATAAAACTTATATCAAAATATATTGAAATTGTTTTAAAACAATTTTAGGACCGTTTTCAACAATTGTTATGCTACTTGGGTATATACAATTTTACAAATATCTCTGACTTGTAGTAAATAGGCCAAGTTATTTTATTCTTAATTATGAATATGGGCATATTTAGCTTCAAATAACTTTATTCAATTAAGTTTGTGACTGACGTGTGAAATTAGGAAATAAGAACAAGTTGGAAAGCTTTAAAATAGTTGTAAAGTTAACTAACCATAACCTAGCCATGGTTTAAGCCAAAGAAAAGTGAAATAATGCAGGGTCCAGTTGAATATTGACAATAAAAATAAGTATTAAAACTAATTATAACTATTATAAAACTGTTTACTGTATTTACCTTTAACCATCGTTATGAACACTTCCAAAACAGATTTCTTGAGTACTTTCATATCGGCCGAAAGAACATTTTAAACAACAAAATCTAGAAAATAAAGGCAAATTAATGGCGGCGAGTTAGTTGACAGTTGAACAATACGTTTCATAAACGTCCGCTGTCATGTGATCTGTGGGGAGCGCGACGAGCGCTGTTTAACTGAAAGTGCTTTCAATTGTAACACAATCCTATTCAAACTTGTTTAATATAAGTTTTTTAACTTTTATCGTAATGTATATATAATCAAGTTTAAAATCGCAATTAACTTGTATTAAAATAAGGGTAATATAAGTCGTTTAACTGTTTGTTGAAATTGTTTCAAAACAACTTTTTATAATTGATATAAACACGTTTTAAAACAAGTTTAATAATGCAACTATTTTAACTATTAAAGAAATTTTTTTCAATTCAACTTTACAATTGTTAAAAACTCTTATTACAAAAAAGTTTAATATGAGTCTTCTAACTATTACAGAAATTGTTTCAAATCAACTTTACAATTGTTATAATTTCGTATTGAAACAAGTTTAATATAAGTCTTTTAACTGTTATTGAAATTGTTTCAAAACAACTTTAAAATTATTATAAAGTTGTATTAAAAAAAGTTTAATAAAAGTCTTTTGGCTGTTTTTGAAATTGTTTCAAAACAACTTTAAAATTATTATAAAGTTGTATTAAAACAAGTTTAATATAAGTCTTTTAACTGTTTTTGAAATTGTATCAAAAAAACTTTAAAATTATTATAAAGTTGTATTAAAATAAGTTTAATATAAGTCTTTTAACGGTTTTTGAAATTGTTTCAAAACAACTTTAAAATTATTATAAAGTTGTATTAAAACAAGTTTAATATAAGTCTTTTAACTGATATTAAAATTGTTTCAAAACCACATTAAAACTGTTATAAACTAATATTAAAATTTATTTTAATATCAGACATTACAACTGATATCAAAAAAATTTTAAAGTTGTTTTGAGTTTGTATTAAAGTTGTTTTAATATAAAACTTATATCAAAATATATTGAAATTGTTTTAAATCAATTTTAGGACCGTTTTCAACAATTTTTATGCTACTTGGGAATGTGTTTTTGTAACCTAGCTCATACACGTCTGATACCGGTAGGATGTTAAGAAGAAAAAGGAAATACAGGGAGTATTTGCAGCCCAAAAAAGCGACAGTTTTACCCCTGACCACCCACCGGAGATACTTGAAAAATGCAAATAAAAGTAGAGCTAGGCCTGCTGGTTCTGCAGATGAAAAACGAAACACATCAACTTTAAATGCTGACCAACCATCGTTGGATGATTCATGAGAATATCCTGAAGTAAGTTCAGACGATAACCAATCATATTCAGCAACAGATTCAGATATCCATCAACCTGATAAATATGATACAAGTAATGAAAACAGTTCTGCCGACTTCACAATCAACTCGCCAAATACCCCAGACGTAGGATTTTCAGACGAAAACAGCCAGAAGTCGAGTATATTTGAAGACAATCAGGAAACCATGGCTAATGAAGAGATCTTAACAGTTGAAGAACATTTAAATGAAATTTTAGGTCAGACTAAATTTACAAAGTTTGAGGTCTTCTTGATGATTATGTTGTACAGTGCCCGGCATAGTTTATCAACAGTTGCAGTAATTGACTTGGTCGAACTTATTAATTGGATAATTGAACGAAGTGAAATTATCCTTATACACAACTTTACTGCTTAGACTGGTAAGAGAATCAACTCAACTGGCGTGTCTGTCTGTGACCCCAATAACTCGAGAATGCCTCCACAGTTAAACTTAAAATTTTCCAGAAAAACTTAACAGGTCAAAATCTCGGTCAAGTTCGTTATTCAGATAATTTCGTTCAGTATTAATCAAATTATCTTAAAACCAAATTTATTTTTTCCTCCATAAGAATAACATTGGAAGCCATTTTAGTGGTACTTGAATCGTTAAAATTTAGCCGACGTCTATGTTTCAACAACAGAGTAACAATAGTCAGTTTACTAGAGTATACTTTGTTATACTGGATAACAACAGGTTTTTTACCAACAAAAAACACACAAGAGAGATAAATCGAAGTATATTTTTAAGTTGTGAGCATATTTATTATTTTATAAATTATTAAGTGTACGTTTAAAAAAAAATATACAGTTAATATTCCCTTAGTACGCCTACTCTGTGTAAATATCGTCCGTCAGTCGTAGAAGGCGCCGATTGTATCAGTGGCAGACGACAGACGACGCGTGTGGCAGGTCGGAAAACTCAAAATAACTTTTTGATGACTGTAGATACTAAGATATTAACTTAACTTATAAATTAGTTTGTTTTATTACATTTTCTTAAACAATTGGTAATATTGTGATTGTCATGTGTAAAAAGTATACAAAGCCTCAATTTATCTTGAAAGCGTTGATGAAGTTAGTCACAGTAAGCGAACAACCTTAAAATTTATTTTGTAGGACAATTATTTGCTAGGTTATATTTTCACTAAATTAATAATAAAAATTGTCTACATTACCTAAAATACATTACCAGTAATGTAGTAGGTAACCACAATAAAAGCTATAGATTATTCTAACCAAACAGCCTTTTTCGGAAGGTTACCTTGAATGATTTGACATAGCCTAGGGTTGGATTACAGTAAGAGTAAGCCAACATTAAACTGGTAATAAAACTTTTGTAAAATACTTTAAACACATTACCAGGAATGTTGTAGTGAACCAAAATAAAAGCTTTAAACTACTCTAACCAAACTAAGCCTTTTATACAGGTTATCTGAAATGATATGACACATCCTAGGTTTTGATTACAGTGAGCTGTTTTCATCATAAACTTGGACCTATGGCTATAAAATGTCGGCCTATACACTTAGGCTACCTGCCATTTTAGAAGTTTCATGTACGGTCTTGGAGTCAACCCATGTTTATAGAATTTAATTTCCTGATAGCCCAGGCTATTGCAACAATATATTGAAATATAATTTTTTTTAAATACAACTGTTGTTAAATACTTTAAACATTACCAGGAATGTTGTAGCAAACCAAAAAAAAAGCTTTAAACTATTCTAACCAAACTAAGCCTTTTATACAGGTTATCTGAAATGATTTGACATATCGTAGGTTTGGATTATACTGAGCTGTTTTCATCATAAACTTGGGCCTATGGCAATAAAATGTAGGCCTATACACTTAGGCTACTTACCATTTTAGAAGTTTCATGTACGGTCTTGGACCAACCCATGTTTATAGAATTTAATTTCATGATAGCCTAGGCTATTGAAACAATATATTGAAATATCATTTTGTAAAATACAACTGTTGTAAAATACTTTAAACACATTACCAGGAATGTTGTAGCGAACCAAAACAAAAGCTTTAAACTATTCTAACCAAACTAAGCCTTTTGTACAGGTTATCTGAAATGATTTGACATCTCCTAGGTTTGGATTATATTGAGCTCTTTTCATCATAAACTTGGACCTATGACTATAAAATGTAGGCATATACACTTAGGCTACTTGTCATTTTAGAAGTTTCATGTACGGACTTGGGCCAACCCATGTTTATAGCATTTAATTTCATGATAGCCTAGGCTATTGAAACAATATATTGAAATCTCATTTTTTCATCTAAATAACTGGGCCTGACGATTTATTGTTAATCCTTAAGGATATTTTGACTTGGCCTACAGAAATTGTTAACATTAGTTCATATAGGAAACTCGCTGTTCTCTTAAAAGTTAAATTAACCACACTGCTAAAGTCACTGCTTAGCCCAAAATGCTCTGTTTGTTCTAAGATAACGCACCCATGCCAATCCTAACAACAAACCATGCCTGAAATCTTCAATTTATTTTAAAAATAAATAAATTTACGTATTTATACAACATTTACTTTGATAAAAACAAGTGATAAATGTATGTATGTTTTTCTACGGATAAAATGTTAGGTTGGCGGCGGGATCCGAACCTGTGACCTTTCGCACTAAGAGCCAGTGCGATACCTCTCAGCTACCGCGATATTGATTCTTAGAGAATAAAACCATAGCTATATAGACATAAAATCCGGATTCTGGCAGCAGTTAAATGATAACGGAATGTATTCTGATGATGTTACTCAAATCAGATATTGAATTTTTTATGAGACTCAATTTAAGTTTGACCATGTGTTTCAATTATCCTTATACGCGAGGAATGAGCGTACACCTAGTATTATATTGGGTACCACTAGTAATAATGGGTTAGTAGAAAGTAAGTTTCTTCTATCAAAAGTATTTTCACCTGGCATATCCTACAAATTTTATTTATTTTGTGCAAAATGTACTTCTTACGTTGGCAAGCAGAAACAAAAGAATATTAACTATGTTTTCAAATGGCATACATGCAAAGACAATGTAACGTTTGCATCGTCAGATAGTGGCTCCCCAAATTATTATCTATCAGTTTCCATGAAAGATCAACTGAAAAATCTGTTAGAAAACGAACATTTGCAAGCGAAGCTCAACTACAGATATGAAAACAAAATTGAAAGTGACAATGTTATCAGAGATATATTTGATGGAATAGCATACAGAAAACTGTGTTGTGAACGGGGAGTTTTAAAAGACCCAAATAACATTTCAGTTACTTTTAACACAGATTGTGCACCAGTTTTCAAATCAAGTAAGTATTCTATTTGGCCAATTCAGTTTTTTCTAAATGAAATACCTCATTCTGAACGATATTCGGCAGAAAAAATAATAAAAGCTGGATTATGGTTTGGAGAAAAGGAACCCCAAAAGAACTTGTCCTTAGATCTTTTGTCGAACAATCAGTTGATTTAGCAAATTCTGGTGTGGATTGGGTTAACATTAATGGTGATAACATTAATATCAAGATTTTTACTCTGAACCGTTGTGTGGATTATGTAACCTTTGGTACAGTGTGTTAAGCAGTTCAATGGATATTTTCGCTTTTATTTCCCATTCCTCAGTTTGACTTAACTTTTGGCTTTACAATTGACTACATGCATGCATGCCTGTTAGGTCTAATTAGAACTTTAGCAAGTTTGTGGTTCATCACAATGAACAATATTACATTGTCCTTGACGTAGCAAAGGTGAATAAAAGAATATCTAATATTAAACCACCATCAACAATCACAAAGAACCCTAGAACAATAACAGACTGTAGCCATTGGAAGGCAAACGAATGTTGGCTCCTATTTTATTGTCTACCATGCTTGAATGGCATTCTACCAAGGAAATACCTCAATCACCTATCACTTCTTGTAATTTCTATTAACATATTGCTTCAAAAAGAATTGTTACACGATGAAGTTGATAAAGCCAACTTCATGTTATTTGAATTTGTGAAATATTTACATGACTTGTACGGATCTTATTACATGACCATTAACGTCCATCTGTTAACCCAATTTGGCAAAACTGTTAGTTTGTATGGCCCCCTGTGGGTTTATTCCGCATTTGTATTTGAATCTGGTAATGGATTTTTTTTAACGAGTTCATGGAACAAGAGGTGTATAAACACAAATAATCAATAAGTTCTTAAAACATAAATCCATTCCATGATGCCTAAAACATAACTCTGTTGGAGAAGAAATTTTGGGACATTGTGACAACTTGTTTTCTTGTGCACACGTAAAACATTTCAACAAAGAAAATGATGTAACTTTATTGGGTTCTCAAAAAAAGGTGATAAGTGAAGAAGATAAATCAGTTTTCAAAGATATATAATAGAATATACCAATCTATTCTATTACAGAATGATTTATAAAGGAATCAAATACCATTGTACACTGTATTCAAAGCAAACAAAAATTACTGTGTTGTAAAATTTTCAAGCGGTACTTATGGAATAATAGAGAGAATAAATAACAAAATAAATGTTATATATAGTTGTTTAAGCTATTATTACATTTATATATATATATATATATATATATATATATATATATATGTACTAGTATCAGGTAGCCTAATAATTTATTCCCAATAACACGGTCCATTATTTTTAATATATGCTTCATTTAGTCACTTCCGATAAAAATATAAATTTTTTGATTTTACTTTAGCAGATTATCTTTTAAATGTAAATAAAAGGTATTATTTCTAAGATTTCTAAACTATCAAGTGTATTATTGAATTATTAATACAATTTGCATATCTTTTTTCCATTTAAGCACATTTCTTGTAAAATAGAAATATATATTCATAAAGAGTTTTTAACAATGTTAACTGATAATTTTATTTTTGAACCGTAAACTCCGTGAGAGTTTTATTTCGGGAGTCATCACTGTGATTCAATCGGACTGACCAACTTTCAAAAGCGAAACCAAGCTGTCCTTCAAATGTATCTACTTCAAACTATGTTAATTATTCCAAGGTACGTTAAAGGAATGACTAAGTGGGTAAATACCAATCAATGACAAGTTTAAACATTTTTTATTTTCAAACTTAACCCTTGTAATCCTGAAGAGATAACAAACTTTTCTTTTTTACATATTGACAATATTAACTTATATGCAATGTAATAAAGCTTTAATATAATTACAAAATATCAAGATATGTGTGGTATGTATAAAAAACCTACTTTCAACAGGTGAATCCCATGGCTGTTCTTAAAATGATTTTATTTAAATCTTTTTAAAGTGTATTAATGTATAAGCCCCTACTTAAATTATATGGCTAAAAACCTAAGTAGGCAAATAAAATAGAGTCACGATTTTAAATACTTAATTTTTCTATAATCATTGTTAATGCAGAAGAAATTACAAACTTGCATGTACAAATATTGACAGTTGCAAGTTAAATACACTTTAATACTGTTGTAATATATTTTAAACAAAAATTAAAACAAGGTAGCATTTCCTTACATAATCTTAATTTATTTTATAACGTAAAACATACAATAATTTATGTATACTATAACAACCTACAAATAATGACAAGTGCGAAAAGTTGAAATAACTTTGATAACATTAAAGCGTTATTAATATGATGTAAATTGGCAGCTACATTCAACTATAACCAAAGCTACTCACCAAGCTAAATCCATAACATAAAATGTAATAAAGACTATCAACATAGGTACCACTAGTACACACACAAATCTTTATGGTAGCTCCAGAATAGTGCAATAACTAGTTACAACCAAAACATTGTCAGTCCAGTGATCAAAATCAACACAACTAACGTATTACAACCTAACAAATGAGAGTCTGTGCCGCTAATGTAGCCGATATTTGTATAAGTGAAACGATCGCTAAAATAAAACATTCTACATTAACAAACACTATAAATAAAACTAAAAACATTTCAGGCAATTGCATAACACTCGAAGCTTTCAAATAATTACATAATAGAGTCAAAAATGGTGAAACCATCAATGGTTTTTCTGATTCTGATTCAAAAACCTCATGTGGGGCATCAATTAACTGCTACGAAAACTATTTCAATGTTAATAATCACGATAAATTCAAAGATTTTACATTTCATATTTACATCTCTTAGACTAATATTGGTTCATATCTTTTTGTCAACAGTTCAGTTCAAATTGAAGAGATGAAATCCACCACATATTTCGCCGTGAATGCGGCAGAATCCTATTTGGATAAAAAACGTTTCTTGTGTACCACTTGATAATGCCACATTCACGGCGAAACATGTAGTGGATTTCGTCACTACAGTTTTATCTGTTGGCGACAAGGCATGTACCTATTTTCGTCTAATACGCTCAGTTCAGGGGCTATAACAAACATTCACACTTCCTAGTTCATGGCAATTTATATTAAATTTTGTTCAAATCTAAATGCAATTCAATGATTTTTTTAAAATTATTTGTTTAATATATATATATATAAACTCAAACAAGTGAAACAGTTAAATTATATAGCACATTTTCTATATACACATACTTACAAAATCCAATTATCTAAAACAATGAACATGTTGATTTTATCTCAGCATAAATTATTGTAATTTATCTTACATTGTCATTGATCTTAACCAATGTTATACGTTCGTCCAACACGTGTAAAGATTTAGAAAATTTCTATATTTTCACCTTATTGTCCCTGAAAGTTTAAAACTTGTCAGTTACAGCCAATGGACGATTTATTTAGTCAGGTAAAATATAAATATGTAATTTAATTGTATGTTAATACCATCCCTGTACAAATTAGATTGTCAGGCCAAGTAATTGTAAAACGTGGAAAACGTACTTTTAACCACACTAAGCAATTATGGTTTATACCTAGAAACAGAAAAACACTGCATCTTATAACTAAAGTTTATAAAACGAATTTGTTTTTATATTAGATTAGGTTGGATATGCCAGGAAAAAGAAATATTATAACAAAAAAATAATATATAAAAGATTTGATGGAGTTCATTGTGGACTACTCCCATTAAACACCGTAATAGTCTCATACATTTGAAAAATAAATCACTTTGGAAATCTATTTAATATAAATATGTTAGGCGCACTTAACTAGTTGTGCACTATAGTCTTTATATCCCCTACTTTTTAAAATATGTCTTGCAAAATTAATATTCAAAAGGTCACTTTCAATTATTTGTCAAAATAAACATTTTAAATCATCCCAAAGTATTAATGAACATCTCACAAGCAGGACACTAATAACACCATTCTCCATTGAACGATAGTATTTTAATATCTCTATTAACTTCCCAAATGACTAAAGAACCTCTTGCAAGCAGGATACTCTTAATGTTGCTCCCCAATGTGCTTCAAAACATGCCTCTTTAAATGTGTTATTTGAATAAAGGACTCCTCGCAAGATGGACACTTATGAGGGGCGCTCTCCAGTATGCAATGATACATGCCTCTTTAAAGATCCTAAATGAGTAAAAGACTTCTCGCAAGTTGGACACTTATAAGGCCGCTCTCCAGTATGCGTCAGTATATGACATTTTAAATTACTTCCAGTAGTAAACGGCTTAGCACAAACCGGACACTTATAAGGTCGCTCTCCAGTATGCAATGATACATGACTCTTTAAAGATCCTAAATGAGTAAAAGACTTCTCGCAAGTTGGACACTTATAAGGTCGCTCTCCAGTATGCGTCAGTATATGACATTTTAAATTACTTCCATTAATAAACGACGTATCACAAACCGGACACTTATAAGGCCGCTCTCCAGTATGCGTTAATACATGCTTCTTTAAGTCTCCTAATCGAGTAACAGTTTTCTCACAAGTTTGACACTTATAAGGTCGCTCTCCAGTATGCAATGATACATGACTCTTTAAAGATCCTAAATGAGTAAAAGACTTCTCGCAAGTTGGACACTTATAAGGTCGCTCTCCAGTATGCGTCAGTACATGACATTTTAAACTATCAACACCAGTAAACGACTCTTTACAAATTGGACAATTATGAGGCCGCTCTCCAGTGTGCGTCAATATATGTCTCTTTAAATTACTATATTGAGCAAAAGGTTTTTCGCAAGTTGGACACTTTTGAGGCCGCTCACCTATATGCGTTATTATATGTCTCTTTAATTCACTGGAATTTGAGAAGAACTTCTCGCAATATGGACATCCATGTGGCTGTTTCTCAGTGTGCGTCAACTCATGTCTCTTTAAATATCGCCGCTCCCTAAAGACCTTGCTGCACACCAAACACTTATGTTGTCGCTCGTTGGTGCCTGCTATTACAGTTTTGCAAAATTCTTTGTTGCTTATTTGAGGATTCATATTTTCGGTAGTATTAATTTGAGCTGCATAGTCCCTAAGTTTCTATGACCTATCAAATAGGTCTTTCAGTTTGTATTACAATTTATCCTGTTTAATAATTTTACCTGTAGTTTATTGCAAGTGGTCAGATGGTTCTATATAGTTCATAACATACTTAGTATCATTTTTTCTCCGTTAGTTATTTAATCTGAAACAAAACAAATCAACAGTTCAAAAATTTAGAGATCAAACACGATTTACTGTACCGATTCACTATATTTCACGTTTTCTTAGTTGAGTTAATTGTATTATAACAATAAATAAAGAAGCCATATATATAACTATTGAAAATTATACATATTTGGGTTCGTAATTAACTAATATTTTTAACACAGAATCCTGTGTAAAATGTACATTTTATGTTAAAAATACCAAAGCGTTTCGCCTAAGAGGCGTGACAACAGTCATATACATATGCTAAAACATAATCCAATTGCAACAGAAATAAACTGTAAATGTAAGCTACAAAGATGCTCAATTCACATATAGTTTGTATTTATATTACCTAACTGCCCCAAAAGTAATGTCATTTTATTCCAGTGTATGTTTATTTATTTAATAAGCTCTGTAGCCTAAGCATTTTAATGGCTATAAACACATGATGTGTCGTTAGATTTCTCTTTGTTATAGGAGTGGCCTAAGATATAATATTTGCTTTTATCTTTTCACTTTACTATTGTTTTACGCATTACGATTTTTTTCAACAATTAAATTATGATTGTTGTTTTTATTATTCAGGTGTACATGTCGATTTCTACTCGTGAAATTCCACATTTAAACAATTCCCGAGTATTATAATTAGCCTCCGGGTGTGCAAGTACTTTAGTCATCGAGGTTTTTAGTCGAATTATTTAATTTTCGACGATATTCTAAAATTTGCGAGAAAACAAAACTCTAAAGTAAGAGTCAAGAAAAATCTAGTTCATTAGATTAACCCTAAAACCCACCTAAACACCCCTCAAGTAAATATAAATTAAAAGAAGGCCCAAAATTAAGGTTCAAATTGACGTTCTCTAACTAAATGTCGCAAAACAATAATTAATCATCACTATTGGCTCGAAGGGGCCA
Source organism: Allygus modestus (assembly GCA_963675035.1). Lineage (NCBI taxonomy): Eukaryota > Metazoa > Arthropoda > Insecta > Hemiptera > Cicadellidae > Allygus > Allygus modestus. Next base: position 477,234,173 of record OY776111.1, read on the forward strand.
TAGCCCCTAACCTTGCTTCAATACTCTGCCTCTTCTGATTTTTATTCTCTTTACATGCTGAGGAAATTTATCACATGTCAGTTCGAGTTCGTAAACTAAGTAGACACTTGATCACATGTTTTAATGTAAACAAAGCAGACATTTTCCAATTCCCATGCTTTTCTTATGGGAAATGTTTTTCGTTATTTCTCGTTTGCTCGTAACCTTTTGGAAAGACTGTTATTTTTACCCAAGTCCTTCAGATTAATACCTTTTTTTTGAGCCGTCTCCCATAATCCTGCTATATGCCAAACTCCCACAATTTTGGCTTAAAAATTTCGCTTGAAAAATTATATACAAAGATTTAAAAAATAAACAAATTTCATATCGTGTTTACCCTTTTGATGAAACAAGATAACAATTAATGTCCTAACTGAATCTATATCCAATCGAATCTACTTATTCTCTACACACTAAATAATTAACTATTTATTGTTAATGGTGTTTAACAGTTATATTACTTATTCACAAAGGTCTACAGAAGCTTGATTATGTTGTCATGTCGAATGAGAATGCTATATAGAGCGAATTTAAACAAGGGAGTAATGTATTTGAGGCTTAAGATATAAGTAAACTTTAGCTTAAGTTGTTTTGTGTGTGAGCTAACCTCTAGCTGTAACACGGACTGTTTTTCGTTAAATGATTATAGATCAGTAAATGACAGCTATTTACGAGGTTAGACTATTACAGCTATCTCACATTTTATTATTGTCTCAAAGTTTGGTACAGAGTTTTGTTTGTAATTTTTTGAAAACATATTAACTATCGAAATATTTACTAATGCCATGGTGCAATTATAATTACGTTTACAAATATTTGTATTGCCTATGTAAGTAATATTATTTGTCAAGGTTACGTTTTATAAAGTTGTGTGTTATTATTAGGTTTTAAAGATAAACTTTTTTATATTAATTAGAACCAATGTCTGCACGTCGTCGCTATGGACAAAAGAAGTTTGCCTGTGCTATAACCAATTGTAACTGCCCTAGTAGCACAAATCGTTGGGCCAACGTTGGTAAATGGTTGGCACAGTTCGTTGGCCAACTGTAAGAAATTCCGTTGTCGCACCGTTGGCTCAACGTTGTATTTGCCAACCAAATGCCAACAATGCCAACCAATACCCAACCAAATGCCAACAGTTTATAATTTTGTATTTAAATGGTTATTTTTTATTAAAAAAACACAATTTCACATTGAATTGGCTTTGTAAACCAATAATATTAATTTTTTTAATGATTTGGATGCAAAATAATTGAGTCCTGGTCGAGCCTTGAACCTACAACCTTTGTCTTACTGTACACACGCCTTAACCCTCGTGGCCACTCTTACTCATGAAAGTGAATGGAAGGACTAGGATATAAAAAATACCAATAGTGTATACCTACACGACTAAATATTTTCCTTTAATTCTTCTATAAATTAATCAACTTGCGCAAATCAGTGTAATAATAGTAACAAAAGTTGAATGTAATTTGGTTCATTTGATTTATGTGTCTATTCTTGCTATGAAATATGATAAACTAAACTACGAGCAAATTAATATATATTTAATATAATTATAATAAAAAATATATGATGTTAATGCGGTATACTATAATATTATTAATTATGTAATAATAATATAATATAGTATGATTTGTTAAAAATAGCTTTTGATGGCCCAACGTCTGCTATGGTTGGATTTGCCAACGCGGGTTATCCAACGTCTCCTATCGTTGGAGTTGCCAACGCGGGCTACCCAACGATTAGTTAGTTGGCCCAACGTCTCCTATGGTTGGATTTGCCAACGCGAGTTACCCAACGATTGGTTCGTTGGCCCAACGTCTCCTATGGTTGGATTTGCCAACCGGCCATTATCCAACCACTTCTAACCATCCCAACCATTCCCCATCGTTGTGTCAACGATGTGTACTAATAGGGTGATAACGCAGTTACATCAGGAAGATATGGTTAAACAGTCAAATTTAATCAGAACCTACAAAAGATAAAAATTGCAGTTTTAAAGGCCAAAGGGATGAAGCCCTGAAGGATTTTCAAATAGATTTTTACTATAGACACATATAAGTATTATAACTAACATTTCTATAGGGTTTTTTTTTACGATTAAACTCTAAAATTAGGTGCGGCTACACTGTAATAAAAATCCCATTCATTATTTAATTCCGCAATTTTTGTTTTAAATATGAATTTGATTAGGCTGATAATGTTTGTGTTCTTCTAAATATAAAGTGAATGAAAGAAGAAAGCTGGTAGAATCTTTCTTCTAGACCTTCACCAGCTGAGGTAAGTGTCAAATCTCGTGAAATTAGGCAAAACCAACCTGAAACTATAGGCATGCCTAATCCCAAACTCACTTTCAATACAACGAGTTATAATTAAAATATGCGTACATATTGTACCCATACTGTGAGTATTGACTGAATCCGTAAACGAGAATCGGCCCGCTCATGGAATTTATATTGGAAACTGAGCTTCATCGACGTTGGATAATATATACGAAACAGTAAGCAGTACGATTTTGCCTATCGCACGTCCACAGGTGCCGCAAAAGTTCCTTGAATGGCATTTTAAATACACCATTTCTTGGCCTACGTGACCTGAGGTGATTTACTGGAATGGCTGACCAATGCGTTCACCGACAGATTTGGTCCTTTCGCTTTATCAGACTGCAAGAATAAGGTCCTGTTCCAGTAATGCTCCTGACGTCTCCTGATTTAATCCCTTGTGTCCAACGGGGATTGAATTAGCTGACAGAGGTAAGCATTTGTAATTATTTTGTTTAGTTTATTTGCTTATAGAGATATTTTAAATTTAACTAATTTCCACCTAAATTAATGTAAATCTTAAGAAAAATTCTTTCGGCCAGACACGCCATAACTTGGGTCTTTTGCTAACGTTTCTTACGATAGTTTTAACAAAAGTCAGTGAGATGATAGTTTAACTTCTTTGAAGTTATATAAATTGTACCATAACCAATATTCATATAAATTCCCAAGTTATTTCAAATTTGTACTGAGGGTAAAACATATATATGGTATCTGCCTATAGTAAGGACAATTTTGTCTAATCAGCTGGCGAGATATATTCTGTAGAGTATTAAATCATTTTACTACGGATCTTTCATATAATAATTCAGAAATTTGTTCCTGTAAAAGTATAATTTAGTAAAGCATAAAGTTTAATCAAGAAAGATTACATCAGTGGCTATAACAATATTATAAGTACTCGATTTTGCGTCTTAAACGCCACAGGGACACATTTCCCACTAGGCACACTACTACGATTGTGAGTTTAAAAACTCTAAAAGGGATTCTGGCAACTAAGCCTCGTTTTTAGAAAAACTTAGCCTAACAAAGACTTTGAAACTTTATCAAAGAGGAAAGGGAACTTTTGTAGACCTATTACGTAAATTTAGCTTATTGGATATCTGTCAATTTGTAAAAATAGTTTGAATTCTTGGGTAGTTCTAAACATTTTAGATCATTAACTTTTAGTTTTTACCAATAATATTTGTAATTTTGTTTAAATGTGCAGGCCCTACCTATGCAGTTTAATTAATTTCTTAAGTGTGTTTGGCCAAAAGTAAAATTGGTTTAATACTCTGTCAGCACTTAGCTTGTCCCTACCCCTTGACGATATCCTTGTTTGGGTCCTGAGTTTGTAAAACCAAAGTAGCGCCCTTTTGCATCTCTACATCTCTGCATGTCTTGCCCTTTCTCTGAATATCTGCCCTTTTGCATCTCTACATGTATTGTAACTGAAGACCACGCCTAACCTGAGCAGCCTGATGCCGGAGTGTTGCAATATTGTTATTATATAACATAAAAATATCAAACTTAGGCCAGGAATATTAGGGTAAAATATGTAAGAAATATACAAATTTGCAAGCTCATATATTTCAGCTTAAAAATAGTAGCAAAGGTCAGGTTTTGTAAATGCTAAATTTTATAGTTTGCGAAAAGTGAGCTTTCGCTGCCATATTGTATTTTATTTGCTTGTTAGGGGTCGTTACTTCAGAATCTTAAGTCAGAGGAGGAAAAGAAAAAATAATCACAATAGTAACTTTGAATTCCAGGTAAATTCTTTGAGGTGTCCTTAATTTTATTTGTTCCACTATTTCCATAAAAAACTTTGAACATCAAAACAAGTTTATTACGAATTTAAAAGCAACATAAATTAAATTTATTGTAGCAATAGTTTAAGAAATATTTCTTGACGGTAATGTAAAGAAAACTAAGTGTTCACATCTTACAAAAAAAACTCGAATCAAACTACTTGACTTGGAATATCAATACTCGCATAATATCTCGTATACAGTTTATATTTTAAACTACTGTAACTTCTGTATAATAATTAACAAGATACATTTAGAATTTTAATAAGGATGATTATAACATTATTTCTGTATGCATTTAATATATAAACATGTATTATAAACTATAACAGCTGTAGTTTATTTGATTTAGACTGAACAATTATAAACTAAGCTAACGGTGAGTCAAACAGCAACCTCGACCGCCTTTGATCAACACTCAGCCTAGAACTAGCCCACCGCTGGCGTCAGGCATAACCTCCGACACCGCACTTAGTAACTACATTACTTAATGAAACAATAATAACTAACAAAGGCATTACTATATTTATGAATATCACATTAAAAACTTTAGCAGTAGTAAGTAACGTATATTAAATTCCGTAACGACTTGTAAATCCAGAAATGGTTTATTAATGATACAGTTCAAAGTTTCAACATTTAGATATGCATCATCTATGCATTTCGACTCTGTTGTTGAGGAAAAGTTATTTAACCTTAGGATTCACTTATGTCATGAATATGTTTCCCATTAACGTTTACCAATATTTAATATATTAGTATTATGCTAATACATAAATTATAGTAATTTACTGCAGAATATTTTACAACAACCAAAGTAAGATCTTCTCTCTCCCGTCGCTTCATGTTTAAGATGGTTAACGAACAGCTACCACAAACAATATTTTTTTTTTAAAGTGCAGCTTACCAACAATTGGGAAAATTGTATTGTACTTGTTAGGTTAGGTTAGGTATGGTCAGGTTAGGTTCTAGATAGTAATAAATAAATTAGTAATAATAAAAATAATAAATTCACAATATACCTATATAACTAAAATAAATTGTATGACTTAACATTTTGATGAAAATTATTCGACTAATTCATAAAAAATAGCAGCAAGTAAAGTATACAAAATTAAAGAGCCTGCTGATTCTCTCTTCGCATATTCGCAGCAGCACAAGTCGTCTGTATAAAAATGGTTAGAAGGCGCTATAACAACAAATACACGGAACATAAACAAATTTTAATACGCAAATCACACACACACACGTTCATGCACACAAAACTACACCTTATTATTCAGGGTAAAATTCAGTGCAATTTAAGTACCCTATACGCTACATAATGGACAGTGATTTTTCCCGTTTTCAGCAAATGTTCCAGCTTTTCCGATGGAAAATAAATGTCATAAGTTATTCCGTTAACTGTTAAGAATATGTGTAAAGAATACAATGATAAAATTCTTGATATACTCTATGGTCAGAATAAATAAATTACCTCCTGTTAAAAATTTTTGAACTAAGAAAACCAAATCCTAACCTTTGAAATATACCTAAAACAGAAAATATATTATGGTAGAAGGTTTCGTTTTGTAAATAAAATTGAGCCTTTCTTTAATGTGATTGAATTAGTTACTATTAATTGTTGTATCATAGTTTCAGATAAAGGTTATAACTTACGACTTGGTTAGGACCTACGGTTTATTTAGTTTTTGGCTTAGCCTTTAATAAGACTGCGGAACTATGCAACGTTCTTTCATTATATCAGTACAGCAACGGTTTATTTCATGAAAAATGTTTTAATAAGTGTAACAATATTATAAACTTTACCTTCTTTGCACTGGCTATCAAACGTAACCTCAATAACTCAAGGAAAAACATCTTGAGCGACTAATTGAAATTGATACATTAACTGAGTCACTTCATTCTTTATTAACTATAATAATATTATTATTCAGTAAACATTGTCGTACAAACAATTTAGGTTATAATAATTATAACAACAAATAACTTGGCCTCCCAAGTTATTAATCCTCATTAAGTTAACACACCATACCTATTTCATTTCGTTAACGGTTTATGGCCTTCTACTTTCAGGTTTCTACGCTACGATACATAAGTCGGTTAACGAAAAGCTAACAACAGTTAGTAACCAAAAGGATAACGATTACCTTGACTGTAATCTCTTAAAATTATAGATTACCTGCATCCAGGAGTAAGTTGATGTAATTGTTAATAAAAGACCCACATAATGCAACCGGAAAATGTATTAACCATGGGCACAAAGCGAACGGTCACACAATACAAATAATATTGTAAACTTTACAATATATAGCTCAATACCAAACATACTTAACATTGTTTTCAACCACAAAGTCTCTAATAGATAAATCTATTGTTCAGTTACAATTTTAAAAGATCTGAAATCAGTTAAAAAACAGTTACACATTTAATATTGTGTTGGAAATGCTTTAAACAATGTGAGAAGGAGCGGCAGTAAAATTTGCATTGTCTGCAACCAATGTTATGTTTTGTAGGTCTATAACTACGTCATTGGAATTTGTTAACGTTTTTTTAGAGAAGTGTCCAAAATCGAGTCTTGTATTGTCGACCTGTTCTTAGAAAGCCTAATTGGTTATCAACCCATTGACAAAGGACAACTAATAAGTCCTGTCAAATAATTGAACCTCTGCCCAATTCTCATACTTTGATCAGGTTCGTTTTAGCGAACCTTGAAGGCAGAGGCTACGTATACGTCCGACGTGAGCCGCTACTGTTGACGTCCATTCCAAATGATGCACCGTACTACCGTACGTTACTTTTCTTGTGATTTTTAAAACAGATTGAGAGCCAGAAAACCTCCTAACCTAACCTAACCTAACTTAACCTAACTTATCCTGACGTAAGCTAACCTAACCTAAGCGGTAGCGATGTGAATTTGCCCTTACGTTGGACGTGTACGTAGTCACTTAAAACCTTGAATTACGAGGTGAGCTCTCTAGTCACAGAGTATCACCTGTCCAGTTGGACAAACAATTTATTAACTGAAAGACTTCGATTCTCTTATTTGCCCAGTCACTGAATAAAGTTCTCAACTAGTGCTTCAGCTAAGAACTAATAATAAAACATGTTTGTCTTAAATTAATCATTGCGGTATACCAGCATTGCCTACCCAGATAGCACGAAAGCTTTAAGCAAAGCTTTGAGTTTCACTTGTCACAGATTCGGCCGGGAAACCTATCTGAACCACCATGGCACAAGGTTGCCAAAAACCCAAACCGCGAGCGCGCGTGCGTTCTATCGGGGTCTCCGATAACTAATCCACATTTCACCCGGCTTCTGTGTATAAGCCAAAACGCCATTACTACCATCGCCATTGTTTTCGTTTTGTAGTTTCAGTGAGGGAAAGTTTATTTTCACCGGCTGCGAAGTGTAAGTTAGTTATGAGAAGAGAAACTGATTGTTCTGAATCTAATTGATAAGTGAAACATTTATTTATTAATTTCTAACACATAACTTACCGTATCATCAGTAAAATGTGAGTTGGACGTCAAATCCGATCTTCAATGTCTATCAAGCCTCTTTCTTTTTTCATACGTAACATATTTCCTCTATGAAATAAGTAAAAACAAAATAATAATAGTCTAAACTTAGTGGTAAATTTAACGTGACAAATTGATCTGATCTATATTGTGTTTGTATAACATCGAAATAAAATTGTATTAATTTAATTCACAGAGGGTTATGATGAACAATTCAGACAGAGTTTGAAATCCTGTAGCTTGTAATGGAAGGAGTGATTAAAAAATATTAAAAAAACACAAGTTAGAGCAAGCTAAACTTACTCTTAGGTTAAGACTCAACTATAAATTTATCTAAGCTTGCCTATTTTAATTCGATCATAAAATATGAGCTTTGTAATGTTAACCGTTAATTTAAAATTATATTATGGTAGACATATTTGACTCCACACTCCCTACAATTTTTACTAAGTCCAATTTAAGCCCAGGCCAGTAGTAGTAAATTATATGCATCAGGACCTAAATGTCGGAGGACGGTCACGTGACTGGATTAAATTATGGATTAAATTCTTGAGAATCTCAAAACCCCACATAAGCCACGTTTTTACTCTCTGAACGAGTGTTTTCATGACTATTATAACAATAAAAGCTTTAAATTTGAAAAAATAAAAGCAATATTTCGTTTAAAATACAATGTTTTTGTTATGATTCAATAAACAACAGCCATCATTTGTTTTTAGAGTGTATTATTTTCGCGTTAAGCTCCGCCTATGATAAAGATTACTTGTTTATCTCTTAATTTTAATTTGTTTATAAAGACGACATTTGCTTTTAGCGTGTTATCTTACACCAAAGCTCCGCCTATGAGAAAGATAACTGGTTTATCCCGCGATTATTATTGGTCTATAAGATCAACTGACTCCTCCCTTCACCCATAATGTTAATGAAGATTTATTCCCGTCAAGTGCTACTATCTGGTGTATTTTATTGCGGTTAAACAACGTACTGTGTCGGTAATTTACATTTTCCTAAGAATAAATAAATAGAATTAATGAGTTTTAATATTTTTTATTTGTAAATATATGTAGTATAGATAATCTATACTACATATATAGATAATCTCCTGTATAGATAATCTCCTGATATAGAAAATCCCCTGTATAGATAATCTATAAATGAGATATTATAAATTTATCGGTTTAGCATAATAACTTTAGAAAATATAAAATATACTGTACAGATATTATTTAGGCAACCGTTTAGTCAATAACATCTAAATATACAATAGTTATGTCAGTATTTTAAACTAAAATTTATATTTAACACTGATAGATTTAATATATAGAAATATTGTTTAAGGAATCACCCACCAACTCACTCATTTCTATTTACCAGGCAAAACGATATTTACTGAAAATAAGCGAGTTAACAATAAATTATGTCTTATTTTTCTGTTAGAAGGAAATAACAGAAGTAATCAAGAGTAAACTGCCTAACTAGGTTATGTTTATTTGTAATACGACATTTGTAATACACTTGAATAACCCACGGTTTGTCATTAAAATATTTAATTATAATGTAAATATATTAAAATATCCTTATTTATTACCTAAAGTATAATAACATATTTATAAATTAGGGGTATAAGAACACATGTTACATTTCTCCGTTATAATTGCGGTTGTACATAAACTGCAGATTACATATTATTATTCTCAGTGGCGAGTTGAGGAAATGGAGAGAATGGATGGAAAATAGCGGCCACATATATTTTTTCTTGGAGATTTAAGCGTTTTAACAGTGTTTGTACAATTTATATGGGTATATTTAACACGTTGTTAACAAATGCGAACATATGTGTATTAATGGATGAATTTAGGTTAGTAAGGTACAACCCAGTAGGCCCCTAATAATACGTGATGAGTAGAGAAATACGTAGGGTGCGGAGTGTATGCGCACTTTGGAATGGCGTTTTTGGCTAGCATAGGCTTGCCTTCGCTAATGACGATTGTTGAGCTTTACAAAAATGTATCCGGTTATTAAAATATAGGCCTGATAACACTATAACGGATACCATAAATGATAAACAAATAAACTAATGCGATATGTTAGTATTAAGAGCTAAGAAAATTACCTTTTTTGTTTTGCGGATCTAACATAACCTTAATCACTCAAGGAAAATGAATCTTTAACACCTAATTTTGGCTATGAATGCATGATTCTCGACTACATATTCACCTAAAAAACACTTAATTTAACCAAAAATCACTTAAATACATATTAAAATCGCAAACTCAAAATTAAAACAAAAGTTTATACTAACCCGAGGACACAAATAATGATATCTTGAGATTTCGGATTAACTCTTTGAGTTGGCCTTTGTCTCCGGGATAGTTAACGAGAAGTTGATATACAAATTATTATTTAGTCAGTGAATTTTCACAGCTTTAAGGTTAACAACAAGTATAGTAAATTGACTTATTCTTTTAATTGATATTCGGCAGGCCTAGTTATTTAAACTTTCAATTTTAATTTCCGCGTTTGACACAATTGTGTATTTACGAAAAGCTTTGCAAATTAAACTAAAATAAATAAAACAAAACAATGAAATTGTAGAGTAAATCATTCTTATAAATATATATCCTATGTATATTTTGTTTTTATTTGTGCATCACCAATGTATAGTTACAAATCACGTGATAGTATAGTTGATAACACGTAAGTAATTGAGTCTTGTTAGATATTTTTCATTTAGGTGTGATATCTGCAACAACACTCGTAGGTGCACCAGCTTTGGCTTCACTATATTTAAACATAAGTGAGTCATCATGCAAAATCAGTATATTACATGGTTAGCATCATATATCACACAAAAAAGGCGAAGAACCCATATAGCACAGGATGTCAATTTGACGTAAAAAAGTGATCAAAGACGTCAAATTGATGTCAAATAAAATATTTGATGAAATATTGACGTCAAAATGATGTAAATTTTTTTACGTCAAAATGGTGTAAAATGTTTGATGTCAAAATGATGTAAAATTTTTGATGTCAAAATGATGTAAAATTTTTGACATATATATCTTTTGATATAAAAATATTATAATACCAAAACTGTATTATTTTTGTTTCAATCAGTTTTATTTAACAATAATTATTTTTTTAATCGCCCCCATCAAAAGTTTTACATCATTTGAAGTAAAATTTACTTGCAATTTTTGATCAGCACAGTATTAACGCATATTCACAAAAAAAACTACAAAGTTAAATGTTTAGTTATTAATAATATGGCTTGAATGTAAATTTAAATAATTATAGTTAAATTTATTATCACACTCACTCACGAATAAGTACGGTTTTTTATCTAAATAATTTAAACATCCATTGACACAATCCAATTTGGCACAGAAAGTCAAATCAAGCATTTTGCATGTTCCGAAAAGCAGTTTACAATTTAACGGATAACTATTTATTTACAGTTATGATTTAAAAACTTAATTATAGTTCTCAAAATAGGTATTACAAATTAACCTTACAATTACAATTAAATATATGTTTGCATTTGGTTAAGAGGTTATTCCTTCCCAGTCAGCTGAGGATATTTTTACAGTGAGTTGGTCCAAGTTTTCTCTCGCATATATACTTGTTTTTACTACTTTTTGTTCCGTTTTCTATCCTTTTTTGTGTGAATTGTATAGTTTAATTACCATTTGTGTGTTTTTCAGTATTATTTTACTCTAATACGACGCTTAATCATTGTAAAATGCGTTAAAACTTCCTTGTTCAAACGTAAACATAACCCTGTTAACATGTCATCTCGAATAAAAAAACAAACAACATCCAGCGCAGCCCTGTCAACCACTGACTGTCAAAACAAAGAGGATGAATTTATAACACCTAACAAGCGAAAAATTGCAAATAATCAAGTTGTTCAACCGAAAAAATATGTTCTTGATGCTTCTGGTAAGCAGAACAACTTTCGGATCCTCTTAGAGCACGACTATGCTGGTGTGAGCAATAGCACCGAACCAAATGAAGAAATGGATGACTGCAATAACTCTGATACTCCTAAGCCAGAGAAGCTCCCCCCTATATTCATACATGACGTGAATAACCACCAAGAAATAATAAAAGACATAAAGCAAGTTGTGAAAAGCGATTTTTCTACTGAACTCAAGGGTACATCTCTGAAAGTTAATTTACAAAACATTGATGATTTCCGAAAGTTGACAGCGTTTTATGACCAATCAAACGTGAAATACCACACTTTCAAGACACGTCACGATAAGAAACTCGATGTAGTAATACGAAACATCCCTTGCTCTCTTTCAGATGCTGAAATAAAAACAGAACTAATTTCTCATGGGTTCCCAGTTCTAAATGTTGTTCGCTTGCTCAACAAAGATAAAATTTCCATTCCTCTGTGCGCTGTGTCCTTGGAAAACAACGAAAAAGCTGTTGAAATCTTCAAACTAGATTAACTTTTCTTTACTATTGTACGTGTAGAACCTAAGAGAAAATCAAGAGAAATACCACAGTGCACTCGTTGTCAACGCTTCGGACACATCAAAAACTTTTGCAAACTAGACCCTAGGTGCGTTAAATGCACAGGGCAACATCATTTTTCATTATGTCCAAATAAAAAGACCGACATCCCTACTTGTGTCAATTGCGGCGAAACCCATACAGCAAACTACAGAGGTTGTAAGTTTTACCAGGACATCAAGGAAAAGACGTTGAAGAAGACCAATCATCGTACGAACTCGAGTGCCTCTAACCAAAATATCCAACATTCTCAAGATATGCCTATTTCAGCGCAGGAACAATCGACCAATGCTCCTCAACATCGCAACAGTTATCGTCTAGGCTCCCACGGTGGAAGATCATATGCTCAAGCTGTTACAAATTGTATACCCTCACAACGTGTCGACCATGGGACTTCATCTGTGGTTGAAGAAAATCCTTCTCAAAATAATGATCCATTGTTTTTGAATTTGGAAAAAATTGTTATTGATCTGGTGAAATCGCTAATGCCAACATTGAAAACAGTTTTAACTAATGTAATCAAAACTTTGTTGCAAAATGGCTCAATATAATCAAATTACTATACAAAATTTAACAATCCTTAATTGGAATGCAGACAGTTTAAAGCAAAAGAAGAATATTTTTGCATCATTTTTAGTTAGGCATAATGTAGATATTGCTTGTGTTACTGAGACTCATTTTATACCTAATTAACCTTTTAAAATTCCTGGTTATAACATTTACAGAGAAGACAGAAATGTACCCAACGCAGCCGGTGGTGTTGCACTGTTTATAAAAAGAAGCGTTAATCACCATAGTATATTTTTACCGCGACTTCTCTCTATTGAAGCTGTTGGTCTCAAACTTAGTTTACGAAATGGGCAATTTGTGAAAGTTATTTCTGTATACAAATCACCAAACCGACGACTCTGCCAGCAAGATTTATTAAACCTATTTCATGGTGACGATGCTATTCTCGTTTTAGGCGATTTAAATTGTAAAAATCAATTTTGGGGTTGCCGGGTAAACAACCCAAATGGAGTCCGCCTTCTTAATTTTATTAATGAATCTAATTTGAGTATATCGGCCCCTACTGAACCTACACATTATCCTTGGCAAAACAATTTTCGACCTGACATACTTGACATCACTATTCATAAGAATTTTACTCCTCCAATTTTTCAGCAAGTGTTAAGTGAACTTGACTCCGATCACCTCCCTGTTCTTGTGAACTTTTTTCTACAACCTGTGTTCTCCTCTCATCTACCAAGACTTATTAATGGTAAAGTGGACTGGGAAACATTCAGAATTGAGCTTGATCATTGCCTAAGTGTCCCAAAACACTTGTTCTCAGTGGATGGAATTAATATTGCTGTTGAGGAATTCACTGAATGTTTGAAAATATCAACAAAAAATGCAATTGTTAAGAAATTTGGTTCAAAATCAAATGATTTTCTCCATCCTCCAATCAGAATCTTACGTTTAATTAGAGATAAAAATAGAATTAGACGTCAGTGGCAAAGGAATAGGCATCCCCATTTGAAGAGACAGTTGAATGAACTGACCCGTAGAGTAAGACGTGAACTTGATACATACCGTATAAATTCATATAGATCGTATGTTTCTGATATTGTCCCTGGCGATTCAAATATGTGGCAAGCAACAAAAAGACTTCTGCGGTCTCCAACCATTATTCCCCCACTTTCACAAAACAATCAGATTTTTGAAAGTGATGTTCAAAAAGGTAATGTTTTTGCTGATCATTTTGAAAATGCGTTTAAACCTAATGAAGTTCATGACCATGAAACGAACAGAATCGTGGAGGATTTCCAGAGTGCTACTCCCAGTACTGTCGAACAGCCTATTAGGTACACATCACCATCCGAAATAAGTAACTTCATTAAAATGTTACCGAGCAAAAAAGCTCCTGGCCATGATCTGATTCCTAATGTTGTTTTAAACCTGACTCGTAAAGCACTATCAATACTTGCATCAATATTCAATGCATGCATTTCTTTAGGTTATTTTCCCAAGGCCTGGAAGCATGCTGAAATAACTGTTCTCCATAAACCAAATAAACCTAAACATTCCCCAAGTAGCTACCGACCAATCAGCCTCCTGTCTTCAATCTCGAAGTTACTAGAAAAGGTGATTCAGAAAAGAGTATTACATTTCTTGGACTCCACCAATATCATCCCCCCTCACCAATTTGGATTCCGATCAAAACATTCCACGACTCATCAGATACTACGAATCAGTGAAACAATAAATCGCGGATTTGAAAATAAACTTCACTCCACTACTGCGTTCTTGGACGTTGCCCAAGCATTCGACAAAGTTTGGAATAATGGACTATTGCATAAATTATACCAGTTTGGTTTCCCTCTCCATCTAAGAACTATTTTGAAATCATTCTTAACCGATAGAACTTTTTCGGTCAAAATAAATTCTACGTTATCCACAAGTCGCCCAGTACGAGCAGGCGTTCCTCAAGGCTCGATATTGGGGCCTATTCTTTTTAACATTTTCATGTCTGACATGCCAGATCTACCCCAAAGTACACTTGCTCTTTACGCCGACGACACCGCAATCATCTCTCAAAATGCTGATATTAACGAAGCAGAAATGTCATTGCAAACAAGTGTAACAACGGTGAACGATTGGTTTAAAAAGTAGAGAATCTCACTGAACCCTACAAAGTGTGAAACTAAGATTTTTTCCCTTAGAAAATATGATGTTCCCCCGGAAATTCGTATCGACAACACACTAGTTCACTGGAATCCTGATGACCAAGGCATCAAATATTTAGGCGTCTATCTGGATAAAAGGTTAACATGGAACTTGCATGTGAACACAAAATTAGCCCAAGCATATGCACGGTTATCAATTTTATTTCCATTGATAAATAAAAAGTCACCTTTAAAATCTTCGTGCACACTCCTCATTTATAAAACAATTCTTCGCCCCTTGATCATGTACGCATGTCCAGTGTGGGGGACGTGCATTTCTCATGGAAAACTAAACAAAATTCAAATTTTACAAAATACAATTTTAAGGATTGCCGTAAACAGTCCATGGTTCATCAGAAACAGTCACCTTCACGAAGAACTAGGAATCGACACAGTAGAAAACTTTATAAGAAAAAGTACAAGAATGTTTCTGTCAAATCTACACCATGTCCCTGGAGCCGTTACATTCAACTTAGGAATACCAACCTTGGGGAGGCGTTTAAAAGCAAGGCTTCCTCAGGATTCTTTTGAGATGCAGGGTGATTTGGTTTAAGAACACTATCAATTTATGTTCGAGTTTTTATTTACATATATTTCTGTATTTCATTTGTCAATCTAACTAACGAGTTTTAAATAAGTTCCTGGGTGTCTTCAAACGAAGCAAGCCTAATATTGTTATTTTGCCTCTCTGTTATAATTTCTGTGAATAATGTAAAGTATACATTGAACCAGAATAAAATTGTTAAAAAAAAAAGGTTATTCCTTCTCCTTGGCTGGCGCGCATTGTTTTTCTGTCATATCGCTCTTGGAGGGGTTATCATGTAAATATTAGACTTTAGTTTGGTAAAGTAGAAGAGACGAAAGTTAATAAGTTCATCTAGTCTTAGCATCACACTGCAACAGGGTAAGTAAAATCAAAACATATTAGCATTATTTTGACAAGGTTTTTCAGTTAGACCTAACCTATAATACTTAAAGTCACCTCGCTTCCTTCAACTAAAATAATTTCAATTAAGCTTATTCCTGGGTAGCAAATGATGAAAAATGTTGTAATCAAAACCCGACAAACTATGTTGGTATAATGCCTAAACAGGTGAATTGATATACCAATAGATTATTGAAATTTGGCGTGTTCAGGCCAAGGACTAGTTCAATATTAGCTTCAACACAATTAAGCCTACATGGATGTAAAATTAGGTATTTGGCTAAGTCTCACTGTCTCATACAATCCAACATTTCAAAGGTGTGGATAATTGTTTCTATATCGATTTGGCTTAGGACTACCATTGGATGTGTAAGTGTTGTGCTGATATTTGATGTTATGAGAATATTCTCATAATCAATATAGCACATCATGTGTTTTAAAAGAACTGAATTTAAATATTTCAAAGATACACGGCCGTTATCTTCCTCGACCAATCAGCTCAACGGACCAATGGCCTGTCAGGAAGAGGGTTGTCGTCGTCGCATCGCGCGTTATCGGCCTCATCCCATTTCGCCAGTGATACTCAGATAGCGTGGTTCGGGGAACATTGAGCACCGCTCACGAATAATCTTTACTGCTAAAATAGTCGTTCACTGCCATCCACCTAGTAATTTCTGTTAGCTAACACTCGTCGCAAATCATCAGAATTAACGCGTAGTGCGCTTCAGAATCGTTTTGAGAGTAATTATAAATTAATGGGCGTTTCGAAGAGGTGGATTGTTGGCGTGACGACGTGTTGCAACTGATTTTTCAAATCGTCGCGTGTTTTCCCCGAACGTGTGTGTATGTATGGGATCCCAGAAAGTATGAGTGAGTAATTATTTTGTTAGTTTACGTTAGTTTAGAGTATATGCCCAGTCCTTGAGATTTAATTTATTTAAGTGTGTCATATTTATTATAATTAGTGCATTTCTGTCTTAAATTATTCCAGCCATTAGCATGTTTCAGTATTATTCAATTTTCAGTAGTAATTATTATTTGCGTATGTAATTTGAATTTGAAAGTACAGTTACCAAATATCTAGTCATTCAATCAATGCATGTCAATACATAATAAATTATAATTTGAGCCATTTTGCTCGATGGAATGTAACCTTTGTTAATTTAGCATGTCGCCAACCTAAATATTGCAGAGCATTAGGAAATTTTCATTATTTTAGTATTATTATTGTTATTCCTGAACTGATTCAGACTTCATCCAGTTAATCTGTACGATAATTTAAACAATCTACTTGTCTCAATTCACTGCCATTACAATCTACGTTTGGTCAGTAAATTAATTTAATATAAATAACTTGTGGAACGCAGTTCAATGATGATGGAGGTAATTGATGTTTTATAGGTTCCCTAATGCATGGGCATGCTCAATAATAAATAAATGTAAACTTGAACTAGGCTTGCTAGAATTGCATACAGCAGCCGCGGTCCTGAAAATACAGTATCGTCTCATATTGAGCAAATAGTTAACCCCCCAAGTTATCAGTAAGGCTGGCCAGCTTAAATTGTATATAGCGCTGCCCAGGAACCTCAAATAATACATTAGTAAATAAATTCTTATTCCTCCATCCATCCAAGAACTAGCCTATTAAATTAACACAACCTTTAATCAATATCAGTTTGCAATTATTGACCCAAACAATTAAAATAAATACCGGCAGTAGACAATTCATTTTCACCTATAATATTTCAATTAATTATTCAAAGGTCTGAAGCTTATTGTATTATGTCACTTCAAGCGCATGCTCTGGTGTTCTGTATATTATTGTAATTACAATTTTGAAACCCATTCTATGCATTCTATTAATGTGTGATATCAAGACGCAAATACTGTACAGTTAAAATTATGGAGATGTGCAACTGAAAAAAATTCATGAATAAATTTGTATGAAAAATCTGTTG
Source organism: Allygus modestus (assembly GCA_963675035.1). Lineage (NCBI taxonomy): Eukaryota > Metazoa > Arthropoda > Insecta > Hemiptera > Cicadellidae > Allygus > Allygus modestus. The sequence goes on from OY776111.1 coordinate 477,251,962, forward strand.
TTATTAATATTTTCAGGTGTTATAATTCTATAAGATCTATGTGCGCCTCTGGAAGGGCTAGAATTTGTAACTTTATTCATTTATTGCATGGCTAATCCTATTAATTATTAAACGCTTCCACTGTAGTCTGCTAAATTTTGAAATGTCTGGGTAGCCATTTATTTATGATCTAATCATGGTTTTAACTATTATTCCTTGTTTAACGTAGAGAAAATTTTCTTTACAAATAAATGATAGCGAGAAAGAGTACTGATAGAATAGAGAATCTTAAAGGACTGGGTAGAACTGGGCATATATTATAGTTATTTAATATTATTTTCTAAGGCAAAGTATTATTGGCTTGGTAGTGTTTAGTGCCATATTGTTATTAGTGATACAATATTGTGGTAAAAATAGTAAAATGCAAAGGCAGTTTGGACCTCAGTATAATACGACCGCTGCAGATAGGAATGCTCGAATGCTGGCCCGGGGTTCCAACTTATTTACCCTGGCAGGTGAAACGCCGGCGGGGAGCTCAAGTCGGCACAGTTTCAGGCAGGCGACGTCACAGGGCCACGGCATGTTAGCGCCGGCGCCAAATGCCAGCAGCGTCGCTGCCTCTGCGATCGCGACGCCAGCGCCGAGACCGGTGCTAGCTTCCCACTCGGGCAAGGGTCAACCGTTGTTATCAGAAGGGCACAATAGTCTGATGGATCTTGATAATGACATTCTCGAGTCCTTTGCGACTGTTGATGTGTTGATGGGATCGGTGGATATCTGTCAACAACGACCTCGTGTAGCTGTTGACCATTTAGTCGATTTTCCTCGAGATGGAAATACTCACGGAGATATTCAAAACGTCTTTCAAAATCCGCCACCCCCTGAACGCAGGGATTTTGTGAGTTTTGACACGCAATATGTACCGGTTGAGGACCACACTCGTAGAATAACGCAAAATGTATCAATGTATCCGGCACGTGATCGACATGTTCGCTATAGCGCGTACAATGAATTGCCGCACATGCAGCAATTAAATTCCAATGCAATTCCTCACGCTCGGAACTCTGTTCAATCGCAAAATGATTCGTTAAATAAAACGGATAGGACGGTAATAATGGAGTTGTTACGAAATGTGCGTACAGTAAATGGCAGCGACGAAAATGAATTGTTGTTATTTTTTAAAGAACTTAGCCCATTGTTTGAGATTTCTCCAAACTCTTCGACGGAGATTATTAAATTACTGCTTCCCAAGGTCGGCGAACCCCTGTTTAAACTATGGTTGCAAGCTGTCGCAATGCGCGCGGAATGGGACGTGCTTCATGATGAAATATTGAGTGTATTCTTCCCGGCACTTAAACGGCGAGAAATAGAAGCGAGCGAACTTGATAGGCCTCAAAGACCCGGTGAATCTTTCTCAGAGTACTGTGAGAATGTAATAGCAGTCGCATTTACGTTGAAAACTAGATTGTCGGAATCTGAAGTTGTCGAAATTGTACTGAATAAATGCGAGCCAACAACAAAAAATCATTTTGCATTTAATGTTCGACCACAAAACATATCCGAGTTGCGGTTGTTAGCGCACAAGGTATCCAGTTCAATAAAAGCGGAGAAGCGATATTTTGGCGCGGCGAGCAACCCAGTGCAGTACAACGTAGGTAATGCGAGCAGAGAAAATCAGAGTCGATTTCGAACGGAAAATTACCCACAAAACAGGCGCACAGTTAGCTTTCAAATTTCAGACCGCAAAGTTTTAGTTTGTTTTAAATGTAGGCAGGAAGTACATATTGCCAGAGAGTGCAAGGCGCATTTAAACAGGAAGTAGGGCTTGAAAGCGGGGACCGAGCCTTACATTTTTACACCAGCCCTGCGCTCCCAAACAATAGTAAAACTTTGAAAGCAGTCAATCTTTTGGATAAAGTTCCCCTCATTAAGGTTAGTTTGACTCCAGAAATACATTGTATGAGCCTTTTGGATACAGGAAGTTCCCACAGTTTAGTGAGTAAAACATTTTTTAACAGAATAAAGAATGAGAGGTGTGTCAAACATGTAGATAAAGTAAATCACTCTGTAGAGACGGCAAGTAAGTGTAAAATGACAGTTAGGCAGGAAGCACAGATTCACATAAAAATTTAAAACTACTCTTGGGATTTTAAGTTTTGGGTAGTAAATGCATTGCCGTATGATATAATATTGGGTTATGATTTCTGTAAATTCTCTCAATTAAATCTCGATTTACACAAGAATGAAATTAGATTTAGTTTTGCTCAAACAGAGGTTATAAATTGCATACTTGATGAGGCACAAATAGATTCTAGTAAATTAGACTTAGGTGATGCCAATCTCACAAAAGAACAACAGTTTCAACTCAAACAACTTTTGAATAGTTACAGTGATGTTATCACAAAAAGGATAGGAAAGGCTAACGTTAAACCTTACAAGTTAAAGATAAAACCTGAAATAAAACCTTTCAGGAGTAGGCCATATCAAATGAACCCGTATAGGTTAAATAAAATGAAAGAGATAATTGATGAGTTAATTGATCAAGATGTTATAGAAAAAACTGACTCAGAGTTTAGTAGAAGTTCATTTTTGGTAGAAAAGAAAGAAAAAGGTAAATTTAGACTTGTTGCGAATTTTAAGCAACTCAATCAATTAATTAAAATGGACAGTTTTCCGAATCCGAACATAGACAATTTGTTCCAACATTTCAAAGATGCCCGTTATTTTACTTCCATTGATTTAAATCACTCGTTCCATCAATTGGAGCTGCACCCAGATTCCCGTAAATACAGCGCCTTCAATACTCCGTTCGGCTTGTACCAGTACAAGAGAGTAGGACAAGGGTTGCGAATTGGTTCTCAGGCGCTAGGGAGACTTATGGAAGATGTTTTTCACGGTTTAAAATTTAAATGCGTTTTGAATTTCATCGACGATTTAATTATTTATAGCAATGATGCGGAGAGTCACATAAGCGATGTTAAGACAGTTTTGCAGCGTCTTAGAGAAGCAGGCCTCACAGTAAATCCGAGAAAACTCAGTTTAGCGAAAAATGGCGTACAGTTCTTAGGTCATTATATCAAAGACGGCAAATTGCACATAGACGAAAGTAGGACACAGGTCGTAAGGAATTTTCCAAGACCCAAAAATCTAAAGCAACTGCAACGTTTCGTAGGCATGGTCAGTTACTACAGCAAGTTTATCCCAAATTGTTCCCGCATTTGCGAACCGCTGAATCAACTGAAGAGAAAAGGTGCGCGCTTTCGCTTTGGCGAGCAACAACTAGAGGCGTTCGAAAAATTAAAACAAACCATCACCAGCCCGCCGGTACTTCACCTGCCGGATTACGACCTTGAGTTTTTGGTTAGCTGTGATGCAAGCCAGATAGCTATCGGGAGTGTATTGGAAATGGTAAAGGATGGAATGCCAGTCCCTATAGCTTTTGCCAGTCGCACTCTTTCGAAAGCCGAAAGAGCTTACGATAACTATCGTAGAGAATTCTTGAGTTGTCTCTGGGGTTGTGAACGGTTTAAGCCTTATTTACAAGACAAGTTTTTCACGCTTCGAACCGATTGTCAGGCGATATTTTATGTGATGAACTCAGAAAAATCTACTAATCAACTCGTTAGGTGGAAGGCTAGACTGTCGGAATATAATTGCCGAATAGAACACTGTCGCGCAAGATTTAACGCCGTCGCGGATTGTTTAAGCCGGATGTACGAAAGTGATCAGTGGCCGGAAGAAGAAAAAATAAACAACAAAATCGCTCCGATAATGAACAATGCAACTTTTTACAACACTTCCCGGAAGTTTTTCATTCTTTGGCTGACAAACAGCGAGAGGACCCGGATTTAAAGGTGGCAATAGAACGATTAGAGAATGGTGAAAACGTACAAAATTATAATTTAAAAAACGGAATTCTCCAATATAGGAAAAACCCGCGCTGTTCCCCCAAGGTGTGCGTGCCACAGAATTTAAGACAAATGCTCATGGAATATTTTCACAGTACCCCGATTTTTGCGCACCGAGGCATAAAAATGACAGTAGTGAGAATAACGAAAGAGTTTAGCTGGCCCAAAATGTTCGATGAAATCAAGCACTTCGTGCGGTCGTGCGAAAGTTGTCAAAAATTGAAACCGGCACAAAACCAACGAATCGGATTGTTAAACTCCAAGCCACCTGAAAGGTGTTTTGAGAGACTACATATAGATTTGTTTGGAAGTCTCACTCGTTCTGTTAGCGGCAATAATTATGCATTAGTTTGCGTGGACACATTTTCTAAATTCTGTTGGGTGTTGCCGCTAAGGAAGGGAAACTCTGAAAACATCTTGAAGTCGTTAAAAGAAAACATATTCAGTCAACATGGTTTTCCGGAAATGATTGTGAGTGATAACGCCAGTACTTTCACCGCCGAGAGTGTTAGGTCGTATTTTTTCAGCATGGGAATAAAACACGTAACAACGTCTGTAGCACGACCAAATTCCAATATGTCAGAACGTGTGAATCGTAACTTGAAATACGTATTAAAAATATACCACTCACAGACGCAAAATCGCTGGGACCAAAATTTACCGTATTTAATGATGGCATTTAATTCGGCACCTCACGATTCAACCGGGGTTAGTCCAGCCTTCGCATTTTTAGGCCGAGTATTAAATCACCCCCTGAAACTTAAATGGAATCTCGATTTCGAAGAGGCACAGTCTGCCGAGCAAGTTGACGAAAGAGTGAAAAGTATCGTGGCTCAGTTAAAACACGCGCATCAGAAAACCAAACAACGGTACAATAAGGGTCGCAAGCCATCACCGTACGTCGTCGGACAGGGGGTCTTGTATAAGAGGTTTACACCCAGTAACAAAGCTAAGAAAATTAGCAACAAACTCACAGAGATATATCGTGGTCCATTCACGATATCTGAGGTACTAAGTCCAGTCAATGTTAGAATTATTTTGGACTCGGACCCAAATGTTAGTAAAGTAGTATATGTTTGTCAATTAAAACCATATTATGCGCGTGATAATCGCAAAGAGTGTGACTCGGCAATAGTAGCAGTATAAAAAAAATGTAAACAAACAGAGTAGTGACAGTGGAATGTTATTAACAGTGTCAGTTGTGAACGAGGTGTCAATGCTGGGTGATTCGCAAATGAAACGACTGCTACGTGCGTGGGTGGACGATGGCGGTTCCCGGCAGAAAAAGATGACAGCTCACTGTGCCGAGAGCGGTTGGACTACAAATGACTTAAAAATTTCTATTCGTCAAAACCATACATCATTTCATCCCATATGCTTCATACTAATTGGCCTAAACGATATCTTACAGCAAATTCCCACAGACATAATTAAATCCAATCTTCTGACTATAATCAACATTCTTTTAACTTCAGGAAAGTCAGTAATTATATCCACTCTCCCTCCAACACTTAACAACTCTGAAAAGCAGCAGTCAGAAATAAAAAACATTAATATTTATATCCAGTCCCTTCAAACAAAATCCCATGTTTCTGTTCTCGCATTTCATAAACAATACCCACCCTTCTCACCCAACAATCTCAATCTATATCAATTAAGTTATTCCAACGGCAAATCGGACAAACTCCACTTATCAATGAGCGGTTTACAGTTACTGATAAGCCTAATCAAAGAAGCCCTCCCTCCCCCCTCGCCTAGACCATCGACTGATGAACCTGCCTACCCAACGCCTGACCGCCCCACGCACAGCCGACCCCAGACACCGCCTCTTCTCACCTTATCACCAAGGAGTACTTGAACTGTCGTGTGAACTGCGGATGATCATCGGACTGTGATACTGAAGGGCCTACGTTGGCCGAAGGTCATAATAGTAGTGGGAAAGTGTGCGCGCTGACCCCTCTTTAGTGTCAATAGCCCATAAGATTAGCTGTAGTCACAATTGTCAGGAAATGGCATTCCACCCAAGAACTCATAAAATATGCATGAACTGGGAATCCAGCTCGGGCCAGTACCATGCAAAGAAAAGAAAGTTAAACATAGAATTAGGATGTATTGTAACAATAGTGGTTAAGAAATACGGACTTATGGACTGTCAGAAAAACGATTGAAACGTATATTTAATATGTAGGGTATTATATTATTTATTGAATTGTTATAGAGTTTATTGATGTTATATAGTCATATTGCTGTCATTTAGTTTTAATGAACCTCCGGCGACGACCTTACCTTTTCTTCCAATTTGAATTGCTTCAAAGATGGGTTGGATCACTCGCGTTCAGTTGGAGACACCCTTGGTCCGCAGAAGCAATTCTTGGTCGGGGGAGTTATGTGCTGATATTTAATGTTATGAGAATATTCTCATAATCAATATAGTACATCATGTGTTTTAAAAGAACTGAATTTAAATATTTCAAAGATACACGGCCGTTAGCTTCCTCGACCAATCAGCTCAACGGACCAATGGCCTGTCAGGAAGAGGGTTGTCGTCGTCGCATCGCGCGTTATCGGCCTCATCCCATTTCGCCAGTGATACTCAGATAGCGTGGTTCGGGGAACATTGAGCACCGCTCACGTATAATCTTTACTGCTAAAATAGTCGTTCACTGCCATCCACCTAGTAATTTCTGTTAGCTAACACTCGTCACAAATCATCAGAATTAACGCGTAGTGCGCTTCAGAATCGTTTTGAGAGTAATTATAAATTAATGGGCGTTTCGAAGAGGTGGATTGTTGGCGTGACGACGTGTTGCAACTGATTTTTCAAATCGTCGCGTGTTTTCCCCGAACGTGTGTGTATGTATGGGATCCCAGAAAGTATGAGTGAGTAATTATTTTGTTAGTTTACGTTAGTTTAGAGTATATGCCCAGTCCTTGAGATTTAATTTATTTAAGTGTGTCATATTTATTATAATTAGTGCATTTCTGTCTTAAATTATTCCAGCCATTAGCATGTTTCAGTATTATTCAATTTTCAGTAGTAATTATTATTTGCGTATGTAATTTGAATTTGAAAGTACAGTTACCAAATATCTAGTCAATCAATCAATGCATGTCAATACATAATAAATTATAATTTGAGCCATTTTGCTCAATGGAATGTAACCTTTGTTAATTTAGCATGTCGCCAACCTAAATATTGCAGAGCATTAGGAAATTTTCATTATTTTAGTATTATTATTGTTATTCCTGAACTGATTCAGACTTCATCCAGTTAATCTGTACGATAATTTAAACAATCTACTTGTCTCAATTCACTGCCATTACAATCTACGTTTGGTCAGTAAATTAATTTAATATAAATAACTTGTGGAACGCAGTTCAATGATGATGGAGGTAATTGATGTTTTATAGGTTCCCTAATGCATGGGCATGCTCAATAATAAATAAATGTAAACTTGAACTAGGCTTGCTAGAATTGCATACAGCAGCCGCGGTCCTGAAAATACAGTATTGTCTCATATTGAGCAAATAGTTAACCCCCCAAGTTATCAGTAAGGCTGGCCAGCTTAAATTGTATATAGCGCTGCCCAGGAACCTCAAATAATACATTAGTAAATAAATTCTTATTCCTCCATCCATCCAAGAACTAGCCTATTAAATTAACACAACCTTTAATCAATATCAGTTTGCAATTATTGACCCAAACAATTAAAATAAATACTGGCAGTAGACAATTCATTTTCACCTATAATATTTCAATTAATTATTCAAAGGTCTGAAGCTTATTGTATTATATGTCACTTCAAGCGCATGCTCTGGTGTTCTGTATATTATTGTAATTACAATTTTGAAACCCATTCTATGCATTCTATTAATGTGTGATATCAAGACGCAAATACTGTACAGTTAAAATTATGGAGATGTGAAACTGAAAAAAATGCATGAATAAATTTGTATGAAAAATCTGTTGTTATTAATATTTCCAGGTGTTATAATTCTATCAGTACAGATCTATGTGCGCCTCTGGAAGGGCTAGAATTTGTAACTTTATTCATTTATTGCATGGCTAATCCTATTAATTATTAAACGCTTCCACTGTAGTCTGCTAAATTTTGAAATGTCTGGGTAGCCATTTATTTATGATCTAATCATGGTTTTAACTATTATTCCTTGTTTAACGTAGAGAAAATTTTCTTTACAAATAAATGATAGCGAGAAAGAGTACTGATAGAATAGAGAATCTTAAAGGACTGGGTAGAACTGGGCATATATTATAGTTATTTAATATTATTTTCTAAGGCAAAGTATTATTGGCTTGGTAGTGTTTAGTGCCATATTGTTATTAGTGATACAATATTGTGGTAAAAATAGTAAAATGCAAAGGCAGTTTGGACCTCAGTATAATACGACCGCTGCAGATAGGAATGCTCGAATGCTGGCCCGGGGTTCCAACTTATTTACCCTGGCAGGTGAAACGCCGGCGGGGAGCTCAAGTCGGCACAGTTTCAGGCAGGCGACGTCACAGGGCCACGGCATGTTAGCGCCGGCGCCAAATGCCAGCAGCGTCGCTGCCTCTGCGATCGCGACGCCAGCGCCGAGACCGGTGCTAGCTTCCCACTCGGGCAAGGGTCAACCGTTGTTATCAGAAGGGCACAATAGTCTGATGGATCTTGATAATGACATTCTCGAGTCCTTTGCGACTGTTGATGTGTTGATGGGATCGGTGGATATCTGTCAACAGCGACCTCGTGTAGCTGTTGACCATTTAGTCGATTTTCCTCGAGATGGAAATACTCACGGAGATATTCAAAACGTCTTTCAAAATCCGCCACCCCCTGAACGCAGGGATTTTGTGAGTTTTGACACGCAATATGTACCGGTTGAGGACCACACTCGTAGAATAACGCAAAATGTATCAATGTATCCGGCACGTGATCGACATGTTCGCTATAGCGCGTACAATGAATTGCCGCACATGCAGCAATTAAATTCCAATGCAATTCCTCACGCTCGGAACTCTGTTCAATCGCAAAATGATTCGTTAAATAAAACGGATAGGACGGTAATAATGGAGTTGTTACGAAATGTGCGTACAGTAAATGGCAGCGACGAAAATGAATTGTTGTTATTTTTTAAAGAACTTAGCCCATTGTTTGAGATTTCTCCAAACTCTTCGACGGAGATTATTAAATTACTGCTTCCCAAGGTCGGCGAACCCCTGTTTAAACTATGGTTGCAAGCTGTCGCAATGCGCGCGGAATGGGACGTGCTTCATGATGAAATATTGAGTGTATTCTTCCCGGCACTTAAACGGCGAGAAATAGAAGCGAGCGAACTTGATAGGCCTCAAAGACCCGGTGAATCTTTCTCAGAGTACTGTGAGAATGTAATAGCAGTCGCATTTGCGTTGAAAACTAGATTGTCGGAATCTGAAGTTGTCGAAATTGTACTGAATAAATGCGAGCCAACAACAAAAAATCATTTTGCATTTAATGTTCGACCACAAAACATATCCGAGTTGCGGTTGTTAGCGCACAAGGTATCCAGTTCAATAAAAGCGGAGAAGCGATATTTTGGCGCGGCGAGCAACCCAGTGCAGTACAACGTAGGTAATGCGAGCAGAGAAAATCAGAGTCGATTTCGAACGGAAAATTACCCACAAAACAGGCGCACAGTTAGCTTTCAAATTTCAGACCGCAAAGTTTTAGTTTGTTTTAAATGTAGGCAGGAAGGACATATTGCCAGAGAGTGCAAGGCGCATTTAAACAGGAAGTAGGGCTTGAAAGCGGGGACCGAGCCTTACATTTTTACACCAGCCCTGCGCTCCCAAACAATAGTAAAACTTTGAAAGCAGTCAATCTTTTGGATAAAGTTCCCCTCATTAAGGTTAGTTTGACTCCAGAAATACATTGTATGAGCCTTTTGGATACAGGAAGTTCCCACAGTTTAGTGAGTAAAACATTTTTTAACAGAATAAAGAATGAGAGGTGTGTCAAACATGTAGATAAAGTAAATCACTCTGTAGAGACGGCAAGTAAGTGTAAAATGACAGTTAGGCAGGAAGCACAGATTCACATAAAAATTTAAAACTACTCTTGGGATTTTAAGTTTTGGGTAGTAAATGCATTGCCGTATGATATAATATTGGGTTATGATTTCTGTAAATTCTCTCAATTAAATCTCGATTTACACAAGAATTAAATTAGATTTAGTTTTGCTCAAACAGAGGTTATAAATTGCATACTTGATGAGGCACAAATAGATTCTAGTAAATTAGACTTAGGTGATGCCAATCTCACAAAAGAACAACAGTTTCAACTCAAACAACTTTTGAATAGTTACAGTGATGTTATCACAAAAAGGATAGGAAAGGCTAACGTTAAACCTTACAAGTTAAAGATAAAACCTGAAATAAAACCTTTCAGGAGTAGGCCATATCAAATGAACCCGTATAGGTTAAATAAAATGAAAGAGATAATTGATGAGTTAATTGATCAAGATGTTATAGAAAAAACTGACTCAGAGTTTAGTAGAAGTTCATTTTTGGTAGAAAAGAAAGAAAAAGGTAAATTTAGACTTGTTGCGAATTTTAAGCAACTCAATCAATTAATTGAAATGGACAGTTTTCCGAATCCGAACATAGACAATTTGTTCCAACATTTCAAAGATGCCCGTTATTTTACTTCCATTGATTTAAATCACTCGTTCCATCAATTGGAGCTGCACCCAGATTCCCGTAAATACAGCGCCTTCAATACTCCGTTCGGCTTGTACCAGTACAAGAGAGTAGGACAAGGGTTGCGAATTGGTTCTCAGGCGCTAGGGAGACTTATGGAAGATGTTTTTCACGGTTTAAAATTTAAATGCGTTTTGAATTTCATCGACGATTTAATTATTTATAGCAATGATGCGGAGAGTCACATAAGCGATGTTAAGACAGTTTTGCAGCGTCTTAGAGAAGCAGGCCTCACAGTAAATCCGAGAAAACTCAGTTTAGCGAAAAATGGCGTACAGTTCTTAGGTCATTATATCAAAGACGGCAAATTGCACATAGACGAAAGTAGGACACAGGTCGTAAGGAATTTTCCAAGACCCAAAAATCTAAAACAACTGCAACGTTTCGTAGGCATGGTCAGTTACTACAGCAAGTTTATCCCAAATTGTTCCCGCATTTGCGAACCGCTGAATCAACTGAAGAGAAAAGGTGCGCGCTTTCGCTTTGGCGAGCAACAACTAGAGGCGTTCGAAAAATTAAAACAAACCATCACCAGCCCGCCGGTACTTCACCTGCCGGATTACGACCTTGAGTTTGTGGTTAGCTGTGATGCAAGCCAGATAGCTATCGGGAGTGTATTGTAAATGGTAAAGGATGGAATGCCAGTCCCTATAGCTTTTGCCAGTCGCACTCTTTCGAAAGCCGAAAGAGCTTACGATAACTATCGTAGGGAATTCTTGAGTTGTCTCTGGGGTTGTGAACGGTTTAAGCCTTATTTACAAGACAAGTTTTTCACGCTTCGAACCGATTGTCAGGCGATATTTTATGTGATGAACTCAGAAAAATCTACTAATCAACTCGTTAGGTGGAAGGCTAGACTGTCGGAATATAATTGACGAATAGAACACTGTCGCGCGAGTATTAACGCCGTCGCGGATTGTTTAAGCCGGATGTACGAAAGTGATCAGTGGCCGGAAGAAGAAAAAATAAACAACAAAATCGCTCCGATAATGAACAATGCAACTTTTTACAACACTTCCCGGAAGTTTTTCATTCTTTGGCTGACAAACAGCGAGAGGACCCGGATTTAAAGGTGGCAATAGAACGATTAGAGAATGGTGAAAACGTACAAAATTATAATTTAAAAAACGGAATTCTCCAATATAGGAAAAACCCGCGCTGTTCCCCCAAGGTGTGCGTGCCACAGAATTTAAGACAAATGCTCATGGAATATTTTCACAGTACCCCGATTTTTGCGCACCGAGGCATAAAAAAGACAGTAGCGAGAATAACGAAATAGTTTAGCTGGCCCAAAATGTTCGATGAAATCAAGCACTTCGTGCGGTCGTGCGAAAGTTGTCAAAAATCGAAACCGGCACAAAACCAACGAATCGGATTGTTAAACTCCAAGCCACCTGAAAGGTGTTTTGAGAGACTACATATAGATTTGTTTGGAAGTCTCACTCGTTCTGTTAGCGGCAATAATTATGCATTAGTTTGCGTGGACACATTTTCTAAATTCTGTTGGGTGTTGCCGCTAAGGAAGGGAAACTCTGAAAACATCTTGAAGTCGTTAAAAGAAAACATATTCAGTCAACATGGTTTTCCGGAAATGATTGTGAGTGATAACGCCAGTACTTTCACCGCCGAGAGTGTTAGGTCGTATTTTTCAGCATGGGAATAAAACACGTAACAACGTCTGTAGCACGACCAAATTCCAATATGTCAGAACGTGTGAATCGTAACTTGAAATACGTATTAAAAATATACCACTCACAGACGCAAAATCGCTGGGACCAAAATTTACCGTATTTAATGATGGCATTTAATTCGGCACCTCACGATTCAACCGGGGTTAGTCCAGCCTTCGCATTTTTAGGCCGAGTATTAAATCACCCCCTGAAACTTAAATGGAATCTCAATTTCGAAGAGGCACAGTCTGCCGAGCAAGTTGACGAAAGAGTGAAAAGTATCGTGGCTCAGTTAAAACACGCGCATCAGAAAACCAAACAACGGTACAATAAGGGTCGCAAGCCATCACCGTACGTCGTCGGACAGGGGGTCTTGTATAAGAGGTTTACACCCAGTAACAAAGCTAAGAAAATTAGCAACAAACTCACGGAGATATATCGTGGTCCATTCACGATATCTGAGGTACTAAGTCCAGTCAGTGTTAGAATTATTTTGGACTCGGACCCAAATGTTAGTAAAGTAGTACATGTTTGTCAATTAAAACCATATTATGCGCGTGATAATCGCAAAGAGTGTGACTCGGCAATAGTAGCAGTATAAAAAAAATGTAAACAAACAGAGTAGTGACAGTGGAATGTTATTAACAGTGTCAGTTGTGAACGAGGTGTCAATGCTGGGTGATTCGCAAATGAAACGACTGCTACGTGCGTGGGTGGACGATGGCGGTTCCCGGCAGAAAAAGATGACAGCTCACTGTGCCGAGAGCGGTTGGACTACAAATGACTTAAAAATTTCTATTCGTCAAAACCATACATCATTTCATCCCATATGCTTCATACTAATTGGCCTAAACGATATCTTACAGCAAATTCCCACAGACATAATTAAATCCAATCTTCTGACTATAATCAACATTCTTTTAACTTCAGGAAAGTCAGTAATTATATCCACTCTCCCTCCAACACTTAACAACTCTGAAAAGCAGCAGTCAGAAATAAAAAACATTAATATTTATATCCAGTCCCTTCAAACAAAATCCCATGTTTCTGTTCTCGCATTTCATAAACAATACCCACCCTTCTCACCCAACAATCTCAATCTATATCAATTAAGTTATTCCAACGGCAAATCGGACAAACTCCACTTATCAATGAGCGGTTTACAGTTACTGATAAGCCTAATCAAAGAAGCCCTCCCTCCCCCCTCGCCTAGACCATCGACTGATGAACCTGCCTACCCAACGCCTGACCGCCCCACGCACAGCCGACCCCAGACACCGCCTCTTCTCACCTTATCACCAAGGAGTACTTGAACTGTCGTGTGAACTGCGGATGATCATCGGACTGTGATACTGAAGGGCCTACGTTGGCCGAAGGTCATAATAGTAGTGGGAAAGTGTGTGCGCTGACCCCTCTTTAGTGTCAATAGCCCATAAGATTAGCTGTAGTCACAATTGTCAGGAAATGGCATTCCACCCAAGAACTCATAAAATATGCATGAACTGGGAATCCAGCTCGGGCCAGTACCATGCAAAGAAAAGAAAGTTAAACATAGAATTAGGATGTATTGTAACAATAGTGGTTAAGAAATACGGACTTATGGACTGTCAGAAAAACGATTGAAACGTATATTTAATATGTAGGGTATTATATTATTTATTGAATTGTTATAGAGTTTATTGATGTTATATAGTCATATTGCTGTCATTTAGTTTTAATGAACCTCCGGCGACGACCTTACCTTTTCTTCCAATTCGAATTGCTTCAAAGATGGGTTGGATCACTCGCGTTCAGTTGGAGACACCCTTGGTCCGCAGAAGCAATTCTTGGTCGGGGGAGTTATGTGCTGATATTTGATGTTATGAGAATATTCTCATAATCAATATAGCACATCATGTGTTTTAAAAGAACTGAATTTAAATATTTCAAAGATACACGGCCGTTAGCTTCCTCGACCAATCAGCTCAACGGACCAATGGCCTGTCAGGAAGAGGGTTGTCGTCGTCGCATCGCGCGTTATCGGCCTCATCCCATTTCGCCAGTGATACTCAGATAGCGTGGTTCGGGGAACATTGAGCACCGCTCACGTATAATCTTTACTGCTAAAATAGTCGTTCACTGCCATCCACCTAGTAATTTCTGTTAGCTAACACTCGTCACAAATCATCAGAATTAACGCGTAGTGCGCTTCAGAATCGTTTTGAGAGTAATTATAAATTAATGGGCGTTTCGAAGAGGTGGATTATTGGCGTGACGACGTGTTGCAACTGATTTTTCAAATCGTCGCGTGTTTTCCCCGAACGTGTGTGTATGTATGGGATCCCAGAAAGTATGAGTGAGTAATTATTTTGTTAGTTTACGTTAGTTTAGAGTATATGCCCAGTCCTTGAGATTTAATTTATTTAAGTGTGTCATATTTATTATAATTAGTGCATTTCTGTCTTAAATTATTCTAGCCATTAGCATGTTTCAGTATTATTCAATTTTCAGTAGTAATTATTATTTGCGTATGTAATTTGAATTTGAAAGTACAGTTACCAAATATCTAGTCAATCAATCAATGCATGTCAATACATAATAAATTATAATTTGAGCCATTTTGCTCAATGGAATGTAACCTTTGTTAATTTAGCATGTCGCCAACCTAAATATTGCAGAGCATTAGGAAATTTTCATTATTTTAGTATTATTATTGTTATTCCTGAACTGATTCAGACTTCATCCAGTTAATCTGTACGATAATTTAAACAATCTACTTGTCTCAATTCACTGCCATTACAATCTACGTTTAGTCAGTAAATTAATTTAATATAAATAACTTGTGGAACGCAGTTCAATGATGATGGAGGTAATTGATGTTTTATAGGTTCCCTAATGCATGGGCATGCTCAATAATAAATAAATTTAAACTTGAACTAGGCTTGCTAGAATTGCATACAGCAGCCGCGGTCCTGAAAATACAGTATTATCTCATATTGAGCAAATAGTTAACCCCCCAAGTTATCAGTAAGGCTGGCCAGCTTAAATTGTATATAGCGCTGCCCAGGAACCTCAAATAATACATTAGTAAATAAATTCTTATTCCTCCATCCATCCAAGAACTAGCCTATTAAATTAACACAACCTTTAATCAATATCAGTTTGCAATTATTGACCCAAACAATTAAAATAAATACTGGCAGTAGACAATTCATTTTCACCTATAATATTTCAATTAACTATTCAAAGGTCTGAAGCTTATTGTATTATATGTCACTTCAAGCGCATGCTCTGGTGTTCTGTATATTATTGTAATTACAATTTTGAAACCCACTCTATGCATTCTATTAATGTGTGATATCAAGACGCAAATACTGTACAGTTAGAATTATGGAGATGTGAAACTGAAAAAAATGCATGAATAAATTTGTATGAAAAATCTGTTGTTATTAATATTTCCAGGTGTTATAATTCTATCAGTACAGATCTATGTGCGCCTCTGGAAGGGCTAGAATTTGTAACTTTATTCATTTATTGCATGGCTAATCCTATTAATTATTAAACGCTTCCACTGTAGTCTGCTAAATTTTGAAATGTCTGGGTAGCCATTTATTTATGATCTAATCATGGTTTTAACTATTATTCCTTGTTTAACGTAGAGAAAATTTTCTTTACAGTGTCATTAACTTAAATGTGTAATACAAATTAGGGCAAATTGAGAAATAAATGTGGCACACCTACCAAATTATGACCCAGTTCTAGTATCTGCAGGCAGCCTTAAAATAATAGTTTCTTTAAACTGGTAACTTCCTGGTCCACCAAAGAACAAGTTATTTAGGGCCTACTTAACATATTCGACCTAAGATTTTTTTGAAATCCGCCATTAACAAGAATATGTTAGTTTATGTATGTTACCGTAGTTTAGTGGCGATTTCCTAGCTTCCTGACTGGGCTTTTCACACTGTGTGCTCCGTGGTTAGTAAAATATCGGTACTGGTTTATTTATAGGCCCTGTAACCAATAAGACTGTTTTTTATAAAGTTAGCTTAAGTTATGTAAATAAATTATAAAAATCGCATGACTTTTAGTGGAGTGATATCTCAGTTGCAGTGATTGTCCTCGCCCTCATTTCAGAGACCTATCCATTTTTGTTTTCTAGAAAGTTGGACCAGCTTAAAACACGGGTTCTGGGTTGTATTACCACTGGGGTATTTTCAGTTAAATAAATGCCATTGTTGATCAGTGGGATTCGACTCATGGACCAAAGTCACTTGCTCCAATAAATATACCAAGCTGTATCCCAACAGTACGCAAATCATGTCCTTGATGAAATTTAAAGTAAAATTAGCCTAATTAAGACTTGAGACCAATGTTAATATAAGAACATCAGGGTTTGTCACTGCTGGATTTGTTTAGTTATACTTTCAAATCACTATTTTGGACCGGCTTTTGTGTGTGGTTTGTAACTTAGTTTTTATTTAATATTGTGAGTGAATAACATTTTAAGCTATATATGGAACATGCCGAGGCCGCAAGCAGAATTATAACTGAAGTTTGGGCTAAATTTTAAATGGCAAAGCAATTTTGAACATTGGCTGGTTTAAAATCCTGCAACGAGCAATAATTCACTTGCTAGTGTTTCATAGATTTTCTAGGTTGTTTTACCCAACAATACTGAAGGAACAATAAATCAAAAGTGAAAAACTGCTGTAATCGTTTTATTTTTGAAAATTGACTGCAAGTAGCCTATATAATTTGGTAAACCTTAAACTATATTAAATTTATTTGGTGGGATGGGTTAATATAAAATAATGGTCACAAATCTAAGCTCGCTTTATATACCGTAGTTAATCTGAATAATATTACCGGTATCTTTTCAAATTATTGTGTGGCTGACTTTTAACCTTTAGATACCGGTAACAAGTAATTTTGAGACGATAGAAATGAAACAGTCAGGACCTCCCGCAGCGCCGTCCTCGCAAAGTAATAATGTGTGGCTGGGAACTGGCGCTGTCCCCCCACCTCCCAGCCACGAGTACTACAACAGGGAGCCATGCCCTCGTTCCCACTCCATACATAAAAACAGCAGTTCTGTCAACTTCCAGCATCCTGCGTAAAATTATGGGACCCTCAGAAACAACTGTGTTGTGTATGGAAATTATAGTAACCTAACCTAACCGCCGCAGCGCGCTGTTTAAGTTTTTAGCCAAAACGTTTCCTCCTCCACACGAAAATGTTTAATTTCATTCAGTCTTTTTTTGTGAAACGCAGAACAAATATGGCTTATAAACAGATAGACAGAAAAACAAATGTTAACACATATTTAAATATCTCCGCTGCATACAACATTTTACTGCTCAAAGAGATGTGAGATCAAATCTATTTTATTTATATAGATAGACATTCCTTACCTGGAACATCTGGTATTGCTAATAACCTGTCCTTAATGTGTTAACAGCTGCAATTCAAATAAATGTATTCCCCACATTAATCTTATGAGCAAAAAACCAACATTGAGGGCAGCCCGTACCCTTGAGAATAAAGATATTGAAAATTAAAAACCTAATTGCAAAACTACGAACTGAGTCGAATTCTTTGACACTTCAAACGTTAAAATTGGTCAAGAAACAACGGAAAAGTTTTCCTAACCATAAAAGCGCCTTGGCGTATTAATATATAAGATTGAGGAAATTACAGGATTCGTGGTTTGAAATTTTTGTATTTTAGGAGTATACAACAATTCTAATGTTTATGTCAGTTGGCAGAACTGCTGTTGTTATGTATGGAGTGGGGACAAGGGCATGGCTTCCTGGTGTAGTACTCGCGGCTGCGGGGTGGGGGCAGTGCCAGTTCCCCGCCAAACATTTTTACTGCGCTATGTCCTGACTGTTCCAATCCTGCGCTCCCATAATTTTAAATAGTCCTACCGGTACATATTAGACAATAGCCTTTTTAAAAAAGAAAATAAAATTAGCCTACTTATAAACGAGTTTTTCCAGATCAAAAGCTAAGTCTGGGCTAAAGGCCTTAAATATGTTTGCGCCCAAAATACTAAAGTGGGCATTATTACCTATAAGTTATTCTTGTTTATTGTGTGTTGCAGAGTGCAAGCAGCACAAGGAGGAAAACAAGAAGATTAAAATTAAGTTTAAAAAAGTGTAATTAAGTACTAATATAATAAACGGTATCAGGAAACTGACACATACTTTCTCCCTTTTGGCCAAACTTTAATGACAAAAATATTTGTTATTTACTAAATATAGAATATGAAGTATAGATAAATGTACAGAAAATTGTCTAAAATAGTTGTTTTCAGAAATATCCACCCAAATTGCTTTTTTTGGAGGCACTATAGAGTCCGTTGCTACACACAGTAGTTTTGAGAGGGGAAATGCCCCCTTGCCCCCCCAGGGTTAAATAGCAACACATTTCGAACATCATCTGTTGGTCAATGCTAACTTGACCTGCATATCAAATGAAATTGATCAGTAAATAAGAGAGAAATAGTTATTTTTGTATTCCCCATAAGAATAACATTGGACAACGTACTGTGTTTACTGCTAAATGACAATTTCAATTTTCTCCGCAACTAGCAATCGTAGAATAGTAATTTAAAATACTAATTTATTTAGTTTTTTGAGCTCTTTTTAATGGTGAATAGTAATCTTTTTTAACATTTATGATTTTTTATGAAAAATCCAAAAAACTGAATTTTTGATGTTTTAAGTCCTGTAATTTTTGAACCCGCATTTTTCTAGAAATGCGGGTGGTGTCATTTTGTTGGAAACCTAAAGTTCTACAAACCACGAAAGTTTAATCAAAATCGTTCTAGCCGTTTTTGAGAAATTTGGATTTTTCATGTTTTTTGGCGGTTTTGGGGGGATAATTACCCTTAAAAATCAAAAATTCAAAAAAATGAAAAAAACTCCTGGAGATATCGTGGATTAGTACATACATACAAAATTTCATAAAAATCGGCCTATTGGTTAAGGCTGTAGCTCTGTACACATCCACACAGACACACACACACACACACACACACACACGGACACACACACATACACACACACAGACAGACATCACGTAAAAACCACTTTTTTGGGTTCAGGGAGCACCAAAACGAATATTTCCACTAACAACTCAAATTCGAAAATTTTTACGAAAACAATACTTTCTCCATATACTATGTATAGGGGGAGAAAGTAAAAATTGCTGAAAAAACATTTCTGTAGGCCTATTTATTTTCCTACTTATGCTTTAGGCCTAATTAAAAAAAAAACTATTACAAAACTAAGGAGCAAAAAATATGCAACCTATTGTCAAGTATTTATCTCATGAATGGCAAACATTTGTTTAAATATTATATGAAATTTAAATAGGTATGATTTATTGTTTTGGTAATTAGTTAAAATTGGAGTCACTAAATTATATAAATCAAAATGCTTTGTATTCGTTCATAGATATTGGCACCTTGATACACTGTCATTTTTAATACTGAAGTTTTTATAAAAATAAATTTAGTCTCTTTGAGGTTGGCTTCACATGTCTGATAATTTTAATTTTGATCTTAAACGCAAAACATAATGATATTTAAGACAGAACGTAATTCTCAAAACAACCTATTTTGAGAAACAAAACAATTCTGTGCATATCCTGGTAGAAAACAACATTTTATTTAAATAACTTACAGCACAATATTAAGAAATTTTTTACATCCTATTGATATACATTTGACTTCATATTGACGTACATTTTACATCAATCTTTTCTTTTCTATACTGCTTGTTTGATATCAATTTGATGGCAATATGATGTCATGTTTGATCTGTTTTTACGTCATTTTTACGTAAAATTGAGTGCCCTTTTTACTTCCAATTGACGTCAAATTGATGTCATTTTGACGACATTTGATGTCAATATGACATCAACAATATCAATGACATTGACATTTTTTACATCAATTTTACGTCAAATTGATGTACTTGTGCTATATGGGAAGATATACGGCTACGAAGCATTGTTTCTATGAATTGCGTTACAAAAACGCTTACACAATACCAAAGCACATTTCTAAAGGATTTCATATACTTGTGCGATTCTAGTTTATGAAACATGTTTTTAACATCGAACCGATGAACCGAAGTCCAAGACGCTGACCGTTAGGCTAGTGAGACGCCAATGTGGCCTATCAAAGCACGTAACGTTAGCTGACCTTTACATAAGTGTTCAAGTTTCTTGGAATTTAGGCCTATTAAAATACTAAGAGTTCCTATAAAATATAAACGTATAAGCTAAGTCAATATAATACAGAGCTATGAAGATTACCTTTTTGGTTTTAAGGACCAAACTTAACCTCAATCATTCAAGGAAAATGTATCTTGAATACCTAACGTTTTGAATAGATCAGTATATTTTTCAATTTCACTCATTTATATACAAACTATAAAATCACCTAAATATATATATATACTCAAATTTTTCAAAACAATTGTAAGTTTATATTTGCCCAAAAGGACACTAATACGAAACATTCTCACCAATGCTCATTTCTATTACTGCGTGAAGGCCTGAACAAAATTATTTTCATGGGGGCGTGTCATACCCAACGGGTTCTGTCGTAGATAACGAGAAGCTGTTATTTAATAATAATTAATTGCAATGTAATACAAGTAAATAAATATCTTATTTTTAGTGAAATAAACATTTACATACAATGGACATTGATGATTTATATAGATGTAAAGTACTAACATAGATGATTTTACCATATATGTTTGTATAATACAAACAACACGTAATACAACACACAATTAGTTTATATTAGTTAAGGCAACAAATTAATCTACTTATTCCCTGCGAAAACGAATAAGTAAATTCAATTTACGATAGGAGTAAAAATTAAACATTTATTCGCAGTATTATGAATAAATGTTAATATTGCTACGTCCGGAATATTGTATATTATACGTCCGTTTATTATAGCAACAAAAAATCCTTAGACACATTTATATATATCCAGCGCGCTATTGGTTAGATTCGCGGGTTTTGGACACAACCTGTTTTTATTGCATCATATGGCTTTATCGTAAACAGTGTCGGATTTAGGAGCCGCGGGCCCCTAGGCTTAACCTGTGGTGAGGCCCCTTGTTGATGCCCAGATTCAAGTTGGTGAATTTTTGCTTGTATGGGACTTTTGTGTGTGGTTCTGAGTGGTGCGGGCCCCTAAGTGCGCGCCTATATATCCTATGCTTAAATCCGGCCCTGATTCCAGGAGTGAACATTTTGTTTGAACTTGAAAATGGAATAAACTATACAAAGATGGTAAGACCAATATTATATATATTAAATTAACGGGATTTTGACACAACCTATTTTTTTGTGTGTATCGTATGGCTTTATCGTAATCCCGAAGCTGCTAACACCTTCTCTTGCAGGGTTCCCAAGGTTACAGTCAAAATTAATAAGAGTAGGCAGTCGTTAAACACATAAGTAAGTTAATTTGTCAAACCGAACTCACTAGCGATCTACCTGGTAGATAGCCTAGCTAAAATAAAACTACTAGCGATACTGGTGGATTGGTGCTAAAACTAATATAACACTATTTATATCAACCGTAGATCGAAGATAATTAAATCAGTTAGTTTACATTTATTAGAAATATAAGTTAATTTAAAGTTCTAGTTTTGTCACCGTCACTAACTGCATGATCGTGTTCTAGTTAAATATCGTTCATAACCTTCATAACGTAGTTTATTGTAATACATCAATACTACGATATATATTTGTTTAACCTCCAACTATGTATTGCCTGCAATACATCTCATGACGATGGAATCAGGCAAAACAAAAATTTTATCTGGTGTATCTCCATAAGCCAAAGTTAAACCCAATATATATATATATATGTGATCTTCCTCCCGTTAAAACAAAGAGATCCTTAACTGCAATACTATCTAGTCATCCTAATAACAATTTCAGCTATGACGACTTATACTTAGTTAACAGATTCAGTATTATTTATCTATATTTATTAATTAATCAACCTAAATTAATTGAAAGGTTTTCTGTTGAGAGTAAGAAATCATTATGACGATTGATCATACCCCATATTCAGTACAATTTCTCATGTAACCATTAGTTAAAGGTGGACACATGAATATGGTCTCATTCAGGGGGAGAGTACTGGCTTATCAATAAACTGAGAACTTAGTTCTGCAGTAGGCCTGTCATCTAAAACATTTTCCTCATAAGTCGTCGATTTACTCGTCGCTAGACCATCTTATTTGAATATGTTTTATCGCAATAGTTATCGTTATTTACACATTACAACGAAAGCATCTATTCTACAATTCAACAGGTAATTATTTCAGTACCCTTGTTCTTCCTGCGTCTATAGCACGAGGAAGCTCCTAAAGAGGTCTGAACGTATCGTTAGTCTTCATGGATAAATAAAAGGTTTTTCCCTCGATTAAATTGTCCATACGTTACAATTAATTGAGAGAAGTTGTGTGTATTATTGTTTTTAATAGGGGTTTCAAATTGTATTGTCCATTTATCTTTAGTGTGTTTCAAATATCTACTTGATGTGCATTTATGTAGTTCAAAAGGTGTTATAGAAAATGAACAAAAATGCTAAATATAGTTTTAATAATTTATGCATCGGTCCAGTGAGAGTCTAAACAAACTGTCCAAAAAGAAAATGTTGCGTATTAAGTATAAGGACACTTAACAGTTCTTATTTTCTAAATCTTAGCCATGGTTTTACGATTATTGTTCTTCTTTAAAATTTTACGACACAGAAAATTTGGAGTTTCTTTTTAATGTAGATTTTGTTAATAACGAAACAGTATTTGTGTGGAAAAATATACGTAGTTTGCAAAAAAATAATGTAGCGAAAAAATTAAAGATGTCAATCTTTAGTTGTTTATGCCATTATTAATAATAATATATACATGTTTTAGTTAGTATCAGATAGGCTTCTCATTTATTCGTAATGCCACGGTGTATTATTTTTTACGTACGACTGCCTTTAGTTGGTCACTTCCCTTAAAAATATAAACTTTTGTAATTTTAATTTTGCAGGTTTTTGTTTTTCAGTAATATAAATAAAGGGTATTAAATCCGATATTTGTAAACCATCAAGTGTATTATTAAATTAAGAATACAATTGTCATATCTTATTTTTTATACAAGCACATTTCCTACAAAATATAATAATTTGTTCCTAAAGAGTTTTTAACAACAACAAAAAAATATATATATATATAAGTTATTTTAACTATTATGTTATGTTAAATTTTCTTTTTGAACCGTAAACTCAGTGACAGTTTTATTTCGGGAGTGATCGCTGTGATTCAATCGGGCTGACCAACTATCAACAGGCGAACCCAAGCTCTCCTTAAATAACAATCAAAGACAAGTTTAAATACTTTGTATTTTCAAGCTTAACTCCTGTAATCCTGAAGAGATAACAAACTTTTCCTGTCTACATATTGACAGTATTAACTTATATGCAATGTAATACAGCACTAATATGAGAAAAGAATTATAAAGATATGTGTGGTATGTAGAAAAAACCTACTTTCAACAGGGAAATCCAATCTGTTCTTAAAATATTCTTATTTACAAGTTTTTAAAGTGTTTTACTGTATAAGCCCATACTTAAATTACATGGCTAAGAAACCTAAGTAGACAAATAAAATCCAATCACAATTTTAAATACTTAATTTTTCTATAATCATTGGTAATGCAGAATAAATTACAAACTTGCATGTACAAATATTGACAGTTTCAATTTAAATACAGTTTAATACTGTTACAATATAGTAACTGTTATTAGCCCGTAAAAAATGACGGGCTTAAACAAACTAAAGAAGTATTGTTCGCTAGTTTTGAAATAAATTTAATAGCTTAACAATTTATGTTTTAAAATCTAATTTTTAATTGCATGTAGCAAAATGGGAATCCACCGTTTAAAATTTAAAGGTATTATTTTAATAAAGCCCCAACATAATGCAGATTAAAATATTCTAAAAGAAGTGTATAAATTTCAAAAGTGTCTTTTTACGAAATACATTTTACGCCTGTGTGCAATAGCCCAAGGTTTAGTTTAAACTTTGTTGATACTTTAGTTTTCAATGTTGAAAAAAAAGTTTTGGTGTCAGTTCAAGCCAAATTTTGTTTTTAAAAAACTGCAGTTAAATGTTATTAAGTGTTTAAGAGTTTGTTCATCGGGTTTAAATTTGTAATAAGAATTAACCTAATTAAATAATAATAAAAATCAGTCTAAATATTTACCAACATTTTATTGTATTTCATCTGCTAACATATAAAGTTTTAAAAGACAGACCAACAAAAGTACATAATTTATCTATCTTTCTATATTATTAATACCGTACATGCAAACTATGTAAACAATAAGGCTTTTTAGTTTTATGATTTACCCCTACATATTATACACTGAAACGCGCGTCTAGGTGTGCAGATGTGAAAATTGGCTTTAGATTTTCGATTTAGGCCTCAGGTCAGGGCTCTGCCCTATGGGACTTCCAAGTTCTCAATTTAATTCATATAGATGAGTGTTTTATTGGTTTATGTCACATGTGTTTTTCCTTAATTAAATTACATAAGCAGCTGTTATAAGGATTACATTTAATGACAGACTGTTATTGTATTGTTTACTATTTAACTATTTTTGCTTCTCAAAACGGGATGCCCAAGCTACGCACAGGAAATTAAAGCTAGCTATACACTGTATGACAAAATATTTCACATTATATTCAATGCAAATTAATAGGATAGGTCTATAGTCCTTAGATTTTCTATCCATTGCATTAAATTTATTACCAGAGTTTCAACCAATTTCATCCAATACAGCACATGAAATCGAAATATAACTAAATTTTATATAATGCAAATGACTGAATCGGAATTTGAAACTTGAAATATGTCACTGGATTATATCAATCGTCTAAACCTTCACAAACCTGATGTGGTTAATTTTACCTTCGCACTTTTACATCCCAGTTTTAACTGTATTTGTATCTTAGTCATGATATTTATATACTCATACACAAATCGCTGTACTACTTTAGGGAGTACAATGACTATCATCGTTGTTAAAAAAGACTTTGATTCCCATTTAGTATGGAATTTCTGTTCCTTACTGCTTGTAAATTTCAATTCAAAAACCTAAATTTAGTTAAGAATAGTTGTCTGCTTTGTTTACAAAAACAAAATTAACTTTACTCCCCTGTTGTATTGAATTTGGATGCAAAGTAGGGAACACATGGCTCGGTAAACAAGGTGATTGCAAATCAAATATGGTAAAATAAACCAGCGTTTTTTACTAATTACAAACTTATAACTAAATAAATGTAGGATATAGTATTTTTTCATCATCCTGGGCCTAAGAGACGTCTTTTGACACCAACCTGGCCTCTCTACATTTAGTAGTTTATTCGGAATAGGTGGTTACACGTTGCTTTGTACATGCTATTATTATATAAGATTCTAAACAAAGTAGCCTTTTTTACATAATTTTAATCCAATTTATAATATAAAACATAAAATAATTTATGTTATAATATATATTATAATAACTTACAAATAATGACAAGTGCGGAAAGTTAAAATAACCTTGATAACATTAAAGCATTATTAATATAATTTAAATTGGCAGCTACATTCAACTATAACCCAAGCTACTCCCCAAGCTAAATCCATAACATAACATGTAATAAAAAATAGCAAATTAAGTTCCACTATTACACACACAAATCTTTATGGGAGCTCCAGAATAATGCAATAACTAGTTACAACCAAAATATTATCAGTCCAGCGATCAAAATCAATACAATTAACGTATTAAAACCTGACTAATGATAGTAAGTGCCGCTAATGTAGCCGCTGTTTTTAGAAGTGAAACAATTGCTAAAAGAAAACATTTTACATTAAAAAAACCTATACAGTAACTAAAATTAAAAACATTACAGGTAATTTCCTAAATCTCGTAGCTTTCAAATAGTTACATAATAGAGTCAGAAATGGTCAAAAAATCGATGGCTATTTTGATTCTGATACAAAAACCTCTTGTGGGACATCAAATAACTACTACGCAAACGATTTTAATGTTAATCACGATAAATTCAAGGATTAAATTCTTACATCTTTTAGTTCATGACAATTATGGTGAAATTTTGTTCAAATATAAACGCAATGCCCTGATTTTATTCAAAATTATTTGTTTAATACGCATAAAAACTTAAAGCCGTGACACAGTTAAATTATAGAACATTTTCCTTATATAGAGTATTTACAAAACATTCACTTATTTAAAATAATGAACATGATTCTTTTCAGTATAAATTAACTAACTTTAAATTACGTTGTCAGTGGTCTTAACCAACGCATACTTATACGTTCGTCCTACTTGTGTAAAGATTTAGAAAATTTCAATATCTTCATCTTATTGTCCCTAAAATTTTCAATGTGTGTCAGTTACAGTCGATGGACGACTTATTTAGTCAGGTAACAGATACATATTTAATTTAATTGTATGTTAATACCATCCCTGTAGAACTTATATTGTCAAACCTAGAAACTAAATGTAAAGGTTGGAAAACTTATTTTCAACTACACTAAGCAATTATGGTTTATTACCTAGAAACAAAAAAAACTGTATCTTATAATTAAGATTTATAAAACTAATTTATATTTATATTTGATTAGGTTTGATATGCCAGGAAACCGGAATAATATAACAGAAAGATAATATTTAAACTAAATGGAGTAAATTGCGGACTACTCCCATTAAACAATGTAATCGTTAAAGACATACATACAAAGTTACATTGGAAATCTAATTTAATAGATATGTTAGTCGCACTGTAGTTGTTTTCCATATGAGACTTAATATCTTCAACTGCAAGGTTTTTTTTTAAATTAGTATCACAAGGCCACTTTACATTATTTATAAGAATAAATCATTTAAATGTTCTCAAAGTAGTAATAAACATTTCACACGCTGGACAGTAAGAACCCTATTCTCCAGTGAACGTTAATATTCTCTTTTAATTTTCAAACTGACTAAATGACATTCAGCAAATTGGATACCCTTAATGATGCTCCCAAGTGTGCTTCAATACATGCCTATTTAAATCTCCTATCCTAGTAAAGGTTTTCTCGCAAGCTGGCCGCATTCCAGTATGCACGAATACATGTCTCTTTAGGGTACCAGATTTAGAAAATGTTTTCTCGCGTTTGACACTTATAAGGCCGCTCTCCAGAGTGAGTTAAAACATGTTTC
The DNA here is from genome assembly GCA_963675035.1 of Allygus modestus. Lineage (NCBI taxonomy): Eukaryota > Metazoa > Arthropoda > Insecta > Hemiptera > Cicadellidae > Allygus > Allygus modestus. The sequence goes on from OY776111.1 coordinate 477,279,541, forward strand.
TTCAAATTTCCCAAATATGTAAAGGACTTCTCACAAATTGGACACTTATGAGGCCGCTCTTCAGTATGGATCATTATATGTTTCTTTAGAGTACTAGATTTCGCAAAGGCTTTCTCGCAGGTTGGACACTTGTAAGGCCGCTCTCCAGTGTGAGTTAAAACATGTGTCTTTAAATCTCCCAAACGTGTAGAGGACTTCTCACAAATTGGACACTTATGAGGCCGCTCTCCAGTGTGAGTTAAAAAATGATTCTTTAAATCTCCCAAACGTGTAAAGGACTTCTCACAAATTGGACACTTATGAGGCCGCTCTCCAGTATGCATTAATACATGATTCTTTAGATCGTCTAAGCGATGAAAGGACTTATCACAGAGTGAACACTTATAAGGCCGCTCTCCAGTATGGATCATTATATGTTTCTTTAAAGAACCAGATTCCACAAAGGCTTTCTCGCAGGTTGGACACTTGTAAGGCCGCTCTCCAGTGTGAGTTAAAACATGATTCTTTAAATTTCCCAAATGTTTAAAGGACCTCTCACAAATTGGACACTTATGAGGCCGCTCTCCAGTATGGATCAATCGATGTCTCTTTAAATGTGCTTCTCGAATAAAGGACTTCTCGCAAGTTGGACACTTATAAGGCCGCTCTCCAGTATGGATTATTATATGTTGCTTTAAAGTACTAGATTCCGCAAAGGTTTTCTCGCAAGCTGGACACTTATAAGGCCGCTCTCCAGTGTGAGTTAAAACATGTCTCTTTAAATCTCCCAAACGTGTAAAGGACTTCTCACAAATTGGACACTTATGAGGCCGCTCTCCAGTATGGATCAATCTATGAATCTTTAAACTACTTTCTTGAGTAAAGGACTTCTCGCAAGTTGGACACTTATAAGGCCGCTCTCCAGTATGGATCATTACATGATTCCTTAAGGTACCAGAATTAGCAAAGGTTTTCTCGCAAGCTGGGCACTTATAAGGCCGCTCTCCAGTGTGAGTTAAAACATGTCTCTTTAAATCTCCCAAACGTGTAAAGGACTTCTCACAAATTGGACACTTATGAGGCCGCTCTCCAGTATGGATCAATCTATGGCTCTTTAAATTGCTTTCATGAGTAAAGGATTTCTCGCAAGTTGGACACTTAAAAGGCCCCTCTCCAGTATGGATCATTGTATGTTTCTTTAAAGTACCAGATTCAGCAAAGGTTTTCTCGCAAGTTTGACACTTATACGGCCGCTCTCCCGTATGCATGATTATATGCCTCTTTAACAAACTAGAATATGATAAGGACTTTTCGCAATGTGGACACCCATACGGTTGTTTCCCAGTTTTCGTTAACTCATGCCTCTCCAAATTTCTCTCCAAATAAATACCTTTTTGCACACCAAACACTTATGTTGCCGCTTGCTTGTGCGTGCAGTTACAGTTTTGTTGTTATTTTTGCTTTATGAAGATTTACATTGAGGTAGTATAAATATGGACCACATAGGACCTAAGTTCGTAAGACATATCAATGAATTCTTCCGGTTTCTATTACAATGTCTCCCGGTTGGTAATTTGATACGTAGTTAATTGCGAGGGGTCGGATGTCCTTTCAAAGATGGTTCTATATCGTTCCTAACATATTTAGTTTGATTATTTCTCCGCCAACTATGTATCTGAAACAAAACACATCAAAACATTTAGAGAAGAAATACTATGTACTATAACGATACATTGTATTTAGCTTTTAATTAGTCAAGTTAATTGCGTTATTAAATTATCTATGTTTGCGTTGGTAATTAACTAACATTGTTACCACAGAATTCACAGAATACACAGAACATTACCACAGAATAAAGTAAATTTTATGTATAAAATACCCAAATTTTTCGACGGTGAGGCTGTTGTCACGGTCATATGAAAAGGTTTTAAAATAATTTAATTGTAACAGAAATAAACAGTAAATGTAAGCTAAAACGCTGCTAACTTTATACACAGTTTAAGTTGTTATTACCCGACTGCCCCAAAAGGAGTGTTATGGATTTCGAGTGTATATTTATTTCTTTAGCTCGATTTATAGCCCAAGAAAATTGATTGATATTAACTTATGAAGTGTCCTTAAATTCATCTTAGTTGCAACATTGGCCTACTGTACAAAATTATTGGGTTTATATCTACTAGAGGGGAAAACTTATGGGAGCTAGATTTAGTCAAAACAGTGCTCCGATCTAGTGTTATATTAAATAACTAACGTGATCTGCGGCCTCATTAGGCCGAGTAACTCGTCCAATGTACCCCACCCGTGTAAACAAAATATCACTTTTATTACCATCACAAAAAAGTTTGTTTAAACATTTTAAAATCCCTACGAAAACATTTCTAACAAATATGATGAACATAACGGTAGCGATCCCTGGCAGAATAAGAAGGAAACTACGTCAACAAATCTCTAACATTAATTTGCACTGCGTGTCCCCTCCAGTAGATATAAAACCCAATGAAAATATTTTAAATTCGCTATTTAGTTTAATATTGTTATACACATTCAGACTCGTGGTCGAAAATGAATTATGATTGTCGTGTTAAAATTATTTAGTTGTACATGTCGATTTTTTCACAAGCAAGCTGTACTATTTGTAATTAAACAGATTAGAGAATCAGAGGATAAAACATAGTTTTAATCAATTAAAACTTGTACATATTTCAAGAATAATGCATTGCTAAACAAAAGTAAATATTATTACAGATGATTAAAAATAACAACAGGTGAATTCCAAATTTAAATATAGTACATTCTCCCCCACTATCAGTTCACCACGCACAGTTTTGAAGGTAACTCGGAGGCTGTCTGTTTCTTTGAGGCCTACTTACAGAAACACCAACATAGACTTCTCAGGCGAGTTGTCAGGTTGAGACTGAGTTTCGTTCGACTCACTTGCGACTATATCTTGCATTCGATTTTCTGTTTGAATATCTTGAAGGTGTGATTCAGCAGCAGGAGCCAGATTGCGGACATTTACAGAAGTTCTCGACCGTCTGGTAAGCGGACATAAGCATATCCTGGGTTTGCATGAATAAGTTCTACTTGGCGTACCAATGGATCGTATTTTCTCGATCTCTCAAAGTTCTTTAACAACACAGGCCCTGGAGCTGTTAACCATGTAGGCATTGAACACCCGACACCAGATTTCCTATTATGTTTAAACATTCTCTCATGTGGTGTGCAATTAGTGCTAGTGCAAAGTAAAGACCTAATGGAATGTAATGCTTCTTGAATAACCGTTTCCCATCTAGTTACAGGCAGGTTCTGAGACTTTAAGGCAAGAGTTATGGTTTTCCAAATTATACCATTATATCTCTCACACTGTCCATTTCCTTGGGGGTTGTACGGAGTGGTATGACTTGTTGCAATTCCATGTGAATGCAAGAAAGATGTTACGTCTTTCGAGAGAAATGACGTGCCACGATCTGAATGGATATAAGATGGTATTCCAAAAATAGCAAATAGCTGTTTTAAACTTTGAATTACTACTGATGATGTAATTTCAGAACATTGGAAGGCAAAAGGAAAGCGTGAAAACTCGTCAACAACAGTAAGGAGGGAACGGTTTCGAGTAGTTGATGGAAATGGACCTTTAAAGTCAATGTTTAAACTCTCAAAAGGAGCGGTTGCTTTAATTAACGTACCTTCAAATTTGCAAAATTTAGACTTAAGTTGAGCACAAATAGAACAAGCGGCCGTCATCTTCCGTATTTCTTCCAAAGTACATGCAATGTTCTTAGATCGAACCCAATGATACATTCTCGTAACCCCAGGATGACAGAGAGAGCGGTGAACTTCTTCAAGATTGAAAGATCCTCCTAACGCTGAGGTTACTCGAGAGAGGGCATCTGGGACTACATTTTCTTTTCCTGGTCGGTATACGATATCATATTTAAAACATTAAAGTTCTAAACGCCATCTCTGAATCTTTTCATTTTTAATTCTTCCTCTGACTCTATTGTCAAACATAAACGACACAGACTTTTGTTCGGTTATTAAAGTAAATGGTCTGCCTATCAATTAATACCTCCATTTTTTAAGAGATTCTACAATAGCCTGGGCTTCTTTCTCTATACTTGGATGCAGTTGTTCAGATTTTAACAATGTGCGGGAGAAAAAGGCAACAGGTCTACCATTTTGTGAAAGAGATGCTGCAATAGTTTTCTCTGAAGCATCTGTTTCTACCGTGAATGGAACACCTTCATCTATGGGCATTTTTAGAGCCAAAGAAATATCGGTTTTGAGATCATCAAACGTTTTAACTGACTCTTCTGACAAAGGGAATTGTTTACTTTCAACTAACGGGCGTATTTTCTCAGAGAAACGAGGAATAAAGTTGGAATAGTGTGCAAACATACTCATAGCTCGACGAAGGGCTGCAGCATTCTCTGGGACTGGGAGATCAATCAATGGTTTAAGACGTTCAGGATCAGGCTGAATCTTGTGGTCGGATATGACATAACCTAGGAGACGAATAGATTGAGTAGAAAATACACATTTGTTCTTATTCAATGTTAAGTTGTACTTCTTGGCAGCTTTCATGAAGTTTTCTAAATGCATATCATGAGCTTCTTGAGTTTCTCCGCAAACAGTAATGTCATCCAGATATGCGAAAGTATTCTTTAGATTCTCCTGTTTAATTATGAAGTCCATTACACGCTGAAATACAGCAACACCGTTCGTTACTCCAAAAGGTACTCGATTAAACTGGTAAAGTCTTCCACATGCTTCGAAAGCAGTAAATTGCTTATCTTCTTCAGCAATCGGGAGTTGATAGTAGGCACTTTGAAGATCTATTGTGCTAAAGAATTTGTATCTAGAGACCTCGTTTACTATTTTATCGATTCTAGGTAACGGGTTGCATCCAGCATGGTGAAACGATTGATAGTTTGAGAATAATCAACTACCATGCGCTTCTTATGATTTTCGTTCTTCGTTACTAACGCCTGTGCTCTCCAAGGTGAGACACTAGTTTCAATAACTCCCTCAGATAGCAGTTTCTGAATATCTGCTTCAATGAAATTTTCATCCTCAAGACTATGCCGACGAGATTTTATGGATATGGGTGCACAGTTGGGTGACAAGTTACTGAATAATCTAACAGGTTGAATACAGGCTGAGGCTAAACTACAAATCTTAAGTGATTTCTTGTTACCACCAAACAGTACTTCTAGGCTTTTGTAGTTTTTCAAAACATCATGACCTATTATGATATCTGTGCATAATTGATCAAGAACAAGGAGTTTAACATTACTATGAACATTTCCCAAATTTTAAAATTAACTCTACAAAAGGATTTTATGTGGGATTGAAAATAAGCAGATGCCATTGAAACATTTACATCAATAGGAAATTCTCTCAAGTTACATGCCTGAATAATATTTTTACTTATGAAACTCTCAGAACTCCCAGTATCCACTAAAGCATTCATTTCCTCTCCATTCAGTTGTACTTTGATAATAGACTTTACTAGAGAGGACGGAACAGCAGCGTTGAGACTATTGAGAAAAAGGTTGTTAGACAGAGAAGTACCGGTAGTATTATTATTCGCTCTTGGATTTGATTGGATGTTGCTTCTGCAAACCTTGGAAAAATGTCCAGTTTTCCACACTTGTGACATACAACGTTCTTTGCAGGACACAATTCTCGGCGATGTCTGTTTGCCCCGCAAAAATAACATTTTTGAGTTTGGACTGCAGAAAGGGTCCCTTTAATTTTGTTTACTTTATTTTCAGGATTCTCTGTTTTGTCTTTGGTTGTACCGATAACAAGATTTACATGATGAATTGCAGGATTTATAGACGATTCAGCATGTTTCTGAGCCATTTCAAGAGTACGTGCTTGATTTAACGCATCTTCAAGTGAAAGTGTTTTATTCTCCAATAGCCTTTGACGAATCTCGCTTGACAGTATTCCACCAATAAACGCATCCCGAATATAGTCATTCCGGTTATGTTCAGCATTGACTTGTTTGAATTTGCAATCTTTGCTTAGTTTAAATAAAGCTTGAATGTACTCATCAACAGTTTCGTTAGACTTCTGTTGTCTGGTAGCAAGTTTATGTCTCGCAAATACCTCGTTTGTTGGTTTAATGAATAGAGATGTTAAAGTACTTAAAGCATCTTCATAAGTTTTGCATAATGATATACATTCATAGATTCTTGGAGACACATAATTTATCAGGAGTTTAAGTTTACCTTCATCTGTGTTTGTCCATTTAAAGTTTCTATTTCAGCAACAAAATTCTCAAATATAGCAATCCAGTGTAGCCACAGTTGAGAATTTGCAGTATCATTAGGATCAGCATCAAATTTTGTTGGTTTCAGTAAGTTTTACATTACACAGTACACAATTAAAACATTAACTCAGAAGGATGTTAAGTTGATTCAATTTTACTATTTTTTTTACAGATTAGAGAATCAGAGGATAAAACATAGTTTTAATCAACTTAAAACTTGTACATATTTCAAGAATAATGCATTGCTAAACAAAAGTAAATATTATTACAGATGATTAAAAATAACAAGTGAATTCCAAATTTAAATATAGTACACAAGCCAACACTTAATTTGTTTCCGAGCATTACGATTAGTCTCCGGGTTGTACAACTATTATTGACTACACACCAAATAATAAACTGTTTTTAATTAATTGTGACTAACAGATATATTTAATTATCACAAAAGTCTACAGAAGCTTGATGATGTTGTCATGTCGAATGAAGATGCCATATAGAGCGAGATTAAAAGGAGGGAATGTGACTCAGGCTGCTGAAGATATGAGTAAACTTGGGGTCGCAATAAAGTCTACCAACGACAAAGTCTACCAACGACAAAGTCTACCAGCGACAAATCCTGCCACTTTTAATTGGCAGAGTTTGACGGGGCCAGCCAAGACGAAGTCCACCACCTAGGAATGCAGAAAGGAATGTAGTAGATTTTGTCGCTGCTAGACATTGTCGTCGGTGGGCCAAAACGAAAATTGTTGCTTTTGTCCGGCCAGACCACGACCAATTCTACCACTTTTTGAGTACGGGGCCCATTTTAAAGTCATTTATAAACATTTCTTCCGTCGGAATTTTCTTGTTTGGTATTTATAACTAGTTCAGTCAGGTTAAGCTTGTACCCGAATATCCCACGGTAAAAAAATATCTAAAATCTGTCATATCAATAATATATAAGCAAGTACATATAATAGCGATATTTCGTCATTGCAGTTGAAAACACGGGAAAACTATGTTGTAGTGTTATGGGGATTTCATTGCCTAAATGAAATCTAATGTTAGGTTTTTAACTGTTTAAGGATATAGCATATCCCTCATTTTTTGTAGGTGTTATACAACAGTTCTATACATAATCTGACTGGTGATGTATATATATATGTGTAATATCCATCCTGGCACAACAAATCGGCATAATATAATGTTGTTCTTGTAGAGAGTATTTTAAATGATATTTAACTAAAAAATTACTATAAATATAAGAAATATTACAAAGTGTTAGTTATTTGTTGTGTTATGACTTATTATTTTTAAAATAAATATTGACAACTACAAAACATTACAAATATAATTAAATAAACGCTATTCAAAAGCAAAATAACGGTGGTTAAATTAATTTATTATGTACACGAAGACAAATCCAGTAATAAATAGATTTTCCTCCTAAGAAAACTCAAACAATCGTGCAATGAAAGTCGGGCTGCGCTAGTAAGAGCAGAAATAATTATAATTAACTGAAAATACAAATACTTCTAGTTGCTCTTTAATAACCTTTTAGTTAAAACTAATGTACCTTGTACTAGTGGTACCTATTTATGATGAGGTGTTCATTTACTTATAAATGTCATAAACTTCTCGCATAGTCTAAATATTAAAACATGTCAGTTTGTGATTGTTTAACTACTTTGGTCCGGTTTTGTACCTCTATGTTCAGACTATTTCTGATTTCAGTCTAAGTGTTATTAACAAAACAATGATCCCTGATGTTTCCCCTACAGTAATATGTAATCCTTACAATTATTAAATTATTTTAACGGTCTAAATTACAGCGCGTTGTGGCGAAAGCCGTAGGTAAAATGTGGTAGGGTTTTAGCTGGTTGACTTTATCGCCGGTGGGCCAGACTGAAAAGTGGTTGCTTTTGCCCGGCCCGGCGACGACAAACCCTACCCCCTGTAATGCAGAATGGAATGTGGCAGGGTTTGTCGGTGGTAGACATGATCGCCACTGAGCCAAATTTAAGTGGTAGGGTTTGTCGGTAGTAGACTTTGGTAGTTTCCCGCAAAGTCTATATTAAGTTGTGTGTCTGTGTGTGTGTGTGTGTGTGTGTGTGTGTGTGTGTGTGTGTGTGTGTGTGTGTGCGTGTGTGTGTGTGTGTGTGTGTGTGTGTGTGTGTTTGTATTTACTCAATTGTAGCATCATGGACATGCACACAACTACACTGTGGCATCGTGATCCAATTGTGGCATCTTACACACGATGCTACAATTTTTATCGATAATTTTGAGGTTAAAATGTCAAAATAAGTCAAACTAACTCAAGTTGCCACTTTTGAGTTTCCATCATGTGTGTAAGAAACACCGAAATTCGCTGGATTGTGGCATTTCGCCGGCTTATCGTTCACTAGCGATCCTAGCGGAGCAGCGTATAACTAGTGGCAAGGTCGTGCGGTGTTGCCGCTACGTTATTTCATGTTCGCGGCGTCCGTTGCTGGTTGATTTTTACTGTTAGAAGACTCTGCTTATATTGTTTTTTTTGTCATATTACTTTACTGTTGTATCACCCTAATTATGTATGTCAGGCTACACAACAGTAAACTGAAAGATTTGTTTTAATAGAACGATATTATTGCAATTAATTGGGGCATAATTATTTACTATCTTTGTTTGCAGGATTTTGCAAACATCACCTGTGTTTTACAAATACAATTATTATACATTATTTGTTTTTATTTTACATATAGGTATATACTATTTCATATATATATATATATATATATAGAAAAGGGAATTGGCTAACTCAATTTACTACTTAAAATATACTTAAAATTGTCTACTTAAAATTCATTTTTTAATTAATTTTGTTCTCTACTCCCTAAGCATTAAAAGCCAAGTTATAGTTGAGGCATGAATTATTAGAAGTTATTTATCTAAGTACGCTGTTGATCAAAATCTTGATTTTTTCAGTGGAGCATGAGTTATTTATGACACAAGCTGCCATCCGAAGAATAAAGTCCTACCAAATAAATAAATTATTACTCGGAGCGCTCTGACTGAAACCTTTAATTCACTTCAGCGCACCTAAGGTTGAAATGAGGGTGGTTTATTGTATAACTGGAGGTAAAACTGATGAACAAACCTGCGAGCCGTTCTTTCCAAATTTTGGTGAAGCAAAGAACTATACTCGCTGAAATCGGACGAGTCGACAAAGTGAATCAAACAAGTACCTATCCATGATTTTAAACACAATATACTTGTATTTGTTTATTTCCTCATAATACATTATGTTTCACGGAAAGATTAGATACATAAATCAAACGAAAATATGAATTTACTTCAACTCTTATTACTTTTATTCCAATGATTTTCATGAGTAGATTCACTTATTGGAATAAAACAACCAATCAGGATAGTTCAAAGAACGGATACATTTACCTCACCAAGTGTACCAACCTGACAAAATCACCGGCTCGCGTTTTTTACCAAAATCGTAAAGCAGTGTTACCTCCAGTTATACAATAAACCTCCCTGGTTGAAATTAATAAGTTACGCCACTGAATCACTCTGCACATAGAGTACATATCATCCTCGTCATTAAAATAAACTAGTCTTTATATATAAATATTATAATATATAAAACTAGACGGGTTCACTCATTCACTGACATAAACTATGAGGCACTTCCCGTAATCTAACCTCCCTCAACATCATACTTGAGTTAAAGCTCTTGACGAGAAACTGACAGAAAGTTTGCTAAAGGTTAACGTTTTTGAGTTTTTAAGGCATTTATGGGGCGGGGAAAATTCCACTTTTTCAATTTTTCAACTTTGAGCGCGTTTTGTACGGAAACGGTAAGAGATGGCAAAAAATGTTAAATACAAAAGTTGTATACAATTTAATTTCCAACTAATGATATTTCGTCAGATTTAAGATCCGATCATCTGTTTAGCCGCAATTTATCGTAGAAGGAGGAATTTTGAGTATTTTGGCACATTTAAATGTGTACAGTTTTGGAAAGCTGTTTAAATGAAAGAACACTACCTTTGGCTAATACCACATGTTTGTATCAGCTGATTTAAATAAACAATAGCTGATTTATTTAGTAGTATAGGCGATACTAATTTGCTCACATGAGGTGTATATAAATCAGCTGTTACAAAATATGGTAAGCACATTACACAGGAGGTTCAGTATCGCGAATATCGTTTGTTGCGAGAATGGAAAATGTAATCAAACCGATTCTACCGGTTCTATGGAATGAATTTAGCCCAATAGCCCAGTGGATATGTTATCAGATGATTCAAGATCAGTGGTCACGGGTTTGAATCCTACTTTTGATGCTTACTTTTTGAGGTCTGCAATTTATGTTTATTTGACTTTATTTTGTTTTTACAAATTCATTTATTTGTAATTATGTTGCTCAACGATCAGCTACCGTACAGCGCTCTGTGGAGTTAGGTTAGGTTAGGTTACTATAATTTTGTCGTGAACTGAAGTCTAATTTGTTGTTATCTTTTACACGTAAATCCATTTGTAGAAACCCAATTTAACATTGTAACCACAACTTTTTATTTATATCCGATTGACTATGATTGAGTGAGTACTTTTTTTTGCTTTTATACACCTCGAAACAACCATCGTAATCGGGATTTCATTCGATAAAACGAACAAGCAGCCGGTTGATAAAATATTTCGATACCGAAACGATACGGGAGCGCCGGTGTAGGTGCTCACCAAAGGTCATTGTTTTGTAGTTTTTCTTTGGTTAATGAACTACGAGTTTGATTTAAACTTGAGTTGACTGAGGAATGCAAGTGAGCGAAGCGAACTCCGAAAGGGGGTTTGGGGGCGAAGCCTCCAACGGCGATAAGCCTAGTTATATATAATTCTGTATGCGAAATATTTTACGTCAAAATTGTGGGAATTTAAATCGTCTGCTTTGTTTACAATAACACATGCGATTGAGTGTCTACTTTGTTTACAATCTGACATGTGTTCCTACTTGGAGCAAGGTTAGGGGCTATCGCCCCTTCAAGCCACTAGTTTTAACCTGTATAAAGCAAATATTTCATCAGACATGTGTTCCGCTAAAGATATATAATTTCTACATTCAATGATCTATATTATTAAAAGAATATCTTGACTTTTGTTAGGCGATTTTCAACCCTTAAAACTATTATTTCATATACATATTTCGTATTAATCGAAAGCTCTTACTCTCTAGATGTGTCTTGTAGGGTTTCCATACACTCTCGACCACGGGGCTTCGCCCCACGAGCTTTCATAGTTCGTTTTTATCCCATAAGATTAACATGAGGAATATTTTGATTTGAATTGCAGCTGTTAGTACATTATGGACAGGTTATTAGAAAACCCAATTATACAAGTAAGGAATTAATTTATCTATATGAATTAAATAAGTTATTTTTCTACATCGTTTTGAGCAGTGAAATGTTGTATGCTAGGGAAATATTTAATTTGTTTTAAACATTTGTTTATCCGTCTGTCAGTTTATAAGCCAGATTTTTTCTGCGCTTCACAAAAAATTTACACAATGAAATTAAATAACTTGCCTGTTTTCGTGTAGAGGAGGAATCTCTTTTGGCTGTTTTAAATCATGGTAAGTAATTAGGGTTACGCCCCTTTGACCGGCACTGCTACAAAGTCGATCCTAGGGGTACAGGTTACTTAATATTTCACTACAGCTTGCACCGTATTTGTTATAATCAGCATTTAGTCAGCTAATTATATTTTATCACGGAATGAAGAAAACAAGAATGGATATTTTACTACTCTACATAGGTATACTAAATCATTTAAAATAACGGCATGGTAATAAATCATTGGCTATACAGAACACGTAAGCTTTACATGGTATTTATTAAAGCTCAGTTTGTCTAAGTAGCCATTGTGATTATAATATCGAATATTTTATGTTTTTAAGCCCACTTTCAATAAGTTTAACAAACTACAGGAGTTATTGAGCAGATATTTGGAATAAGACGGGTTCATCCCAAAAAAGATTGGGCTAATTCCCGTTCCAATGAGGCTAGGCCCTAACACCCTTCAACATTTCCATGTTAATTATGTACTTACTAGACCGATTGAGCGTATATTTTGTAGAAAGACAGCAGGCAATGCACTTTAGTCAGAAACAGGTCTATAATTTCATCCAGTATGCCCTTTGGGACTTATCTGCTCTGTCGGGTATTAATATTGTAATTTATTCATCACTAATGTAAGTAGTTAACTAAACCGATTGAACATATATTTGTTAGGAGAATAGTTAATATATCAGAATAAAACCTTTGCCTACTCCTGCTCCAAAATATCTTTACCAAATGTTAAAACTATCAAATTTATGGGTTAATAAATGTGTTCTAATTAGATCTCATCCATAGAAAAATATAGTATTGTATAGAAATATATTAAAAAAACTAACATTGGAGTTATGGTTAAGATTTGTAAATAAAAATAAAAGAATCATACCAGCTGTTCAAAATCAACCATTCAATTGTAAAAATAACAATCACTTGGTAAAGTATCATGTGGTTTTTGTGGGAATAGAGATCAGAACCAATGAGTACATAACTTTAAATATACATGATTAGGTTATTTATAAATTGTGAGCACTATTCAAACTGAAAATTTAATATAAAACGGACATGCCCAAAATGAAAATAAACGAGCAATACACAATAAGCAAAGCAAATACGCACGCCTTGGAGAGGAATCGTGAATATAAGTACTCTAGGCATTTTTAACAAACTGACTGGCTTTTCGAACAAACCTGGGTCCTCCAGGTGCTTTAACAAATGGAACTGACATCTAAAACATAACACTGTACTGTGATCGCGAGCGAAGCCGCGACGGGCTACTAGTTTATTAAACAATAGTTTTCAAGGCTACAAGATGTGAACTTCTCTATCCATCAGTTATTTTCATTTAAAATTAAGATTATCAAAGAACTAGGCACATGAACAGGTGTATGATGTGCTGTATTCTATCGTTAAAATAATGAACAACTCCAAAGATGTAATATTTCTTACGCTATTAAGTAGTCAATTAACATGATTGTCCGTAAGAATAACTTTTAAAATTTGACAATCGATAGGGTGAAGCACTATGGAAATTTCTTGAAATCATTAGTGCTCATGTATATTGAGTAAAGTACATGTGTGCTACAGTTCAGTCGTCAAGACCCACCGTTTTAGGCTCTGCTTTGACTGACAGCCACTGGTAGGAGATAATTATTGATTAGATTCTCACGTTCTCTTTAGTTTAGTTAATGTTATTTTTATTTCACTTTCGAGTTTTATTTGGCTTTCATTTCATGTTAGCTATTTTATTATTGACTAGTGGTAACTGGCGTACGCTGCTGTATTTCTTATGAGATTTACAAAAAATGCTTGTTGTATTATATTTTTTATTAAATTTGTAATAAACTTTCCAGGAACCATCCCGACCCAATGCTACATTAATAATGAAAATGTCATTAAATTCAGTTGAGTGGCTTAATAGTCCATAGGGAACATAGATTCAATTTTATATATTAAGATAGCATGGACATAACAGTATGTGGATTGGGGGACAATTCAAGGACACGAACATAGTCATGTCTAAACTAAATAAATTGAATCAGGAAACTAACACATACTTAATTTCTAACTCGTTTTTACAGTTCCTAATTTTCATTTACTAGTAAGTGATTGAAAATGTCTGCAATAACTCCTGAAATAACATGACCTCGCCATCACCAACAATGAATGAATTACAATGAATTAGTTTTAGAATGAGTCAGTGTGTATGTATCCGTTCTATCTCCGTCCCAAGTTTCAGCTCAATTGGTTCAGTAATCCTTAATTTGATAATTTCCAAAGCTAGTGTGGCGGAGCCCAAGAGGGCACTTAGGTCATGAGCGGATTTGTGTGAGTATGATTATTCTAACACCAATCTCCCTCCAGAATTGCAACCCAATTGGTTCAGTAGTTCCTAATTTGAGAACTTTTAAACCAGTGGGACGGAGTCCTAAAGAGTACTTAAATTGTGAGTAATTATATGTCATTCATAAATGTACTACTTACCTCCCTCCCAATATGTCATCTCAATGGCCTCAGTAATAACTAATCTTCAAAGGCAATGGGAGAAGTCCTAAGAGATTTTTTTTAGATATTTTGAAGGTTTATGTCAGTAATAATAGCAACTACTAATCAACTAACAAATTTTAGCTTAAACAGTTGAGTAAACATTAATATCCATAAGTTTAGCTTGGGGACCATGCTCATACCATGATCACCCGTGAGGCAGAGCGCCCTAAAGGCGAAAACAAAATCAAAATCCCGTGGTTATCCTGTTTTGTACTGTTTTTTTTTTATTGACATCCGTTTACATATCCAATTTAATTGATTTCTATTATACAGTTAGAATAACATGGGGAGTTTGACAATGCCTGGGGTTAGATCCCCTAAGGTTAGATCGGGACACATTTTATCAGGCCTGATCAAGACAGTCGATCAAGTTTGATTAAACTGACTTGTTTAGCTTGCTTGATCAGAGTTTCCAAAGTTAATCAAATCTGTTTTAATTTGATATTTTTTAATAATGTTTGATCAAGTATGAGGAAATTTTTTTTCTAAATCCGTACCATTCGGTGTTAACACATTTTGCACCTTTGTTTATTGGCATGAGAATTATAAACTTGTTTTGGTATCCCAAAGCGATCAGATAACCAATCAACAAACTAGTTTTACTATTTACTTACAATTATTGAGTTATATTCAAATTTTACGCTCATTACTCATGAATTTTTTTAGAATTATCGTACCCACGTACACACATAAATATATTTTTGAACAAACGATTTTTTTGGTATCTGGGAACCTCAAAACGAAAAGTTATCATGGTCCCGGGCCTAGATCTTACCATGCCGACTTCGG
The DNA here is from genome assembly GCA_963675035.1 of Allygus modestus. Classification (NCBI taxonomy): domain Eukaryota; kingdom Metazoa; phylum Arthropoda; class Insecta; order Hemiptera; family Cicadellidae; genus Allygus; species Allygus modestus. Next base: position 477,294,715 of record OY776111.1, read on the forward strand.
TAGTAACTTCTTTCCTATAGGGGAAATTCGCTAAAATAAGTACCGAATACTAATAAGAATATAAAAGTTCTACAATGATTTTAATTATTAAATAATATAATATATACCATACTATATTAACTAGTTTTAGGGCCTACTGTTCAATTTACGTAAAAATGGGTTTCTATTTTAAATCAGAGATAATTTAACATACAGTGATTTCAACAATATATTATGATATACAACATGTAGCCCAATTATCAAAAAACATCAATAGAGCATTAAAAACGAACATCTGAGCCAACAAAGATCACGGAGTGGAGGCAAGTTACCCAGTCACCAAGCTGGCCGCCACGCCGCGCGCCGCCGCACCGGCACGAACTGGCAACAGCGCTGGGGTGACGTGGTGGGGAGCACACACCAAAGTTGGAGTTTGCACGATTGTGGCACGTTGCTACAATTGTTTTCTAGTGTGTAAGGGCTAAAATCGGTGTGTATCGGGAAAGTGAGTTGTGAAACATACTGTCCACAGTATTGTCGATAACGCAGTATCTTTCGTCTTAAAGATGCTACAATTGGGTGTTTTCCACAATTGAGCGAATACATGTATGTGTGTGTGTGTGTGTGTGTGTGTGTGTGTGTGTGTGTGTGTGTGTGTGTGTGTGTGTGTGTGTGTGTGTGTATGGACCTCTAGGTGAAACGTGAACTGAGGTTGAAATGAATGTTTATCGGTAATTTACAGCTAGTTACTTGTTAAGACTATGTAGACTATTTCGCCTACTTCACAATTTATTATTATTCAATGGTTTACAGTAGAGTTGTGTTTGTTATTTTATGAAAGCGCAATAATTTCCCAAATATTTTCTTATGTTAACGTGTTATTATGATTATAAGTTCACAAATATATATAGTGCCAAGGTAAGAAATTTACAAAGTTATATTTTATAAATGTGTTGTATGCAATATTAACCAACTTAGTACGCAATTTAAATGGCTATGAAAAGTTTATTACTCATAGTTTGTGATCATATTTTTATTTGATAGTTAGGTTTGTAAGATCCAAGTTTTTATAATAACTAGAACCAATGTGTACACTTTGCTAAGGTCAAAAGTAGTTAGTCTGCGGTAATACCAATTAAAACTCATAACCCCCAGTAGTGGTGAAATGGCAAAGAGACCCCACAATCGGCGCTTTTTCCCCATGTTATTCTTATGGGGATCAGTTTTTGCACCGACACCCGATCCCGCCTTACACAAGTTTCCTTGTTGGCCTATATTAATACCCAACCCTTGCCTATATTAAATATATTGTCCCCACCCCCCTCTATACTTTTTAAAATTTTCAAAAACTATCTCTGGTGTGTTTTGTGTCCTTGGATGTGTTATTGGTATTTTAATAAATTCCCCCAAATTAAAAAAAATACTACCGCCAATTTCCTGATTTAAAATTTGGATGATTGTCCTAGTGTTTTAATAAATCCCAACTACGGTCGAACTGCCAACTGATTAATTAAAACACGCAACAACCCGCACCACCGCCTGCACACCCAACGATCCGCATCGCTGCCCACCAACCATGACGCCACGGCACACGCAACAATCCACCGCTCACTGACACACTGACATACTAACACACTAAAGTCGGTCATGTGCAAGCATGCGTCACATTGACCAGAATTTCCACTTACCATAGAGGTAATTTCCTGGTTGAAAGTCCAGCCAATGTGAGGTAATTTCCTGGTTAAATTGAAAAATCCAGCCTCTCGACGTGTATATAAGGAGCCACCGACAAGACACAGCACTATTGTTCTACAAGACCAGTGACACGACATCTCACCACTGACACCTCACCACCGGCACCAGATGACGTCACCACACCGGACTCGTCCCAGCTCACCTCTCCACCGGACGTCTCAGCGCCACGGCCTCTCCACCGGACGTCTCGGCGCCACGGCTCACCTCTCCACGTCTCACACCCAGGACTCCGGTTAGCTGGGAGTGTTAGCGACGGTAGTTGTAGCTAAGGTGGTGTCTTCAGGGACAATCACAACTGTTAATCCATCCGAAAATTGTGAAATAGCCTAATATTTGTAAATCTCCAATTCACCATTTCCAAATTTTAAGGTTTCCATATTTAAATATCCATTTGTAAATCATATTTCGAATGTGACTGCATTTCGAATATGAACTCTCGTAAACTTGTAAAATATAATTTAAAAACCGCTGTTAAATAATTTTTGTCTAATTTAAAAAATGGTAATTTTTTGTTTATAAAAAGCAGAGTAATGTCATCTCAAAACTTATTTACATCCAACATGTTGTCGTGTGCAATATGCTCCGCGCCCTGCTCCAAAAGAGGCAATTTAATCAGACACTATCGTAACATTCACAAAGTTATTCCTAAAATTTGTAAAAAATGCCATCAAATATTTGATAATAACAATCATTTTAAAATGCATATGCTAGAGAACCACAATACTTGTAATGTGTGTAAGAGAGTCATCACTCGGAACAAACCCCGCCACCACCTACGATGTGACAAACGACCTTACAAGTTGTATATTTTTAACGGTGAATCTGTGGAAGTATTAGACACCCTTCAATCTTGTCCCCTACCTATCAAATGGATTCTTATTAGGAGGGTAAAGTTCATCAAACACTCGGTGGACAATAATGGTGATTTAATCATTGACAAAGAATGTATTGCTGATTTTCGAAGTTTAACTACTTTATCAATTGAGAAAGCACAATTAAAAACTCAAATTAAAGAAGCACTTTTTAAGATCGATACCTCCATGCACAAGTATCAAGCCCAAGGCAGTGGATGGATATATGACCACACTAAATACTGGCAGCTGCATGTTTACAAGTATAAACCCCTAACTCCCAACTCATACATACCCACACCAGAAAATATAAAATCAAAACACGCTGTTTTAAATATTAAAAATAGTGATAATAAATGTTTCGTGTGGAGTGTTTTAGCAAGCTTGAAACCAAGGAATTGTAAACATGCAAATCGAGTATTTTACTACGAACCCTATGAAGGTCAGTTGAATATGTCAAATATAAAATATCCCGTAAAAATATCCGACATTGATAAATTTGAAAAACAAAACAACATAAGTGTTAATGTATATGGAATTGAAGGACAATTAATATATCCACTGAGAATAACTAAACTAAATAGTAATACGCACGTCAACCTGCTGCTTCTACAACAAGGTCGGAAATCACATTACTGTTTAATTCGTGATTTTGATAAGTTAATGCTACGGTCTACAAAACACGACCATAAGAAATATTTTTGCAAGTTCTGTTTGCAACATTTTTGCACCAAAGATATATTGGAACGTCACACAACATATTGTGAAACCTTTGATGCCCAAAGAGTACAATTGTCTAAAAAAGATACACTACAATTTACGAATTACAAATATCAACTTAAAGCTCCCTTTGTGATTTATGCAGATTTCGAATGTTTTATAAACCGTGGCAAACACACTCCTTCTGGATTTGCTTATGTTGTGGTGAGAGATTCTAACATTATTTACGAAGAGTTGTACAGCGGTGAAAATGTGATGGATGTGTTTTTCGAAAAGTTATTTAAAACTTATGACTTTATTAAAATTCAGATGGGAGTATATGTTCCCCTTGTAATGACTCCAGAGCAAGAGATGTTATTCCAAAACTCTACACACTGCCACATATGCCAACAGCTGTTACTGTGTGATAAAGTGCGCGACCACTGCCACCTAACAGGCGAGTTCAGAGGACCCTCCCATAACTCTTGCAATTAAAACTATAAAGTAACCAAGAAAATTCCAGTATTCTTCCACAATCTTAAAAACTATGACGGTCATTTAATAATGCAACACTTGGGAAAATTCAATCGCAAATTGAATTGCATAGCCAAAGACATGGAAAAGTATATTTCGTTCTCTGTTGATGATTTGGTATTTTTGGATTCCTACAACTTTCTGTCTCTTCCCTTAAGCAAATTAGCTTCCAATTTAAATACGTTTAGATTTATAGACAATCCACTACTACAATGTAAGGGCGAATTTCCGTACGAATACATGACAGGACCAGAAAAGTTTTTAGAGCCCCTCCCACCCATAGAGGCATTTTACAGCAGTCTAACTAAAGAATGTATATCTCCTGCACAATATGAACATGCTAAAAACGTATGGAATCATTTTAATATAAAGAATTTAAAAGAATATCACGATTTATACCTTAAAACAGATGTGTTGTTATTGGCTGATGTGTTTGAGACATTTAGGGACTTGTGTTTAAAGGATTATAAACTCGACCCTGTCCACATGTACTCACTGCCTGGACTAACATGGGAGGCGTGTCTTAGAATGACCGGCATAAAATTAGAATTATTTCAAGACGTTGACATGCATTTGTTTATAGAACACGCCATTAGAGGCGGCGTAAGTATGATTTCCACGCACCACGCTAAAGCCAATAATAAGTACATGGGCGAACATTATGACCCAAATAAAGAAAGCACCTATCTTGTATACTTAGACTGCAACTCGCTATACTCTACAGCAATGTGCGAGTCGTTGCCCGTTGATGGCTTTAGATGGACAAATGAGAAAGATTATAAATACAATCAAAATGAAAACTTTGGATTTATTTTGGAAGTTGATTTAAAATACGATAAAAGTTTACACGATTTGCATAATGACTACCCGCTCGCACCAGAAAAAATGAATGGAAAATTAATACCAAATTTAAATGACAAAACTAAATATATTTTACATTATAAAGCACTAAAAAAATACGAAGAACTGGGTTTGGTAGTTACAAAATACCACAGAATTTTAAAATTCAGACAATCAAAATGGCTTGCGCCCTATATTAATTTTAATATTGAAAAGCGACAAAAAGCTAAACACGATTTTGAAAAAGACTTTTACAAACTGTTAAATAACAGTCTCTTTGGTCGAACAATTATGAACCAACGCAAGTTTCGTGATATACATCTTGTAGACGAGTCTAAGTTAACAAAATACGTTACAAAGCCAAGGTTTGACTGTAGCAAAATGTTCGATAACAAGTTGCATGCTGTGCATTTAAATAAATTAATTGTAAAGTTTGATAAACCAATATATTTAGGAATGACCATTTTGGATACCAGCAAAGTAATAATGTATGATTTCCACTATAATTATATGTCAAAATTTAAGAATAAAAAGTTCTTAATGACAGACACAGACAGCCTTGTTTATTCTATAGTAACAGAGGACTTTTACAAGGAAATACAAAGTGACTTGGACTGTTTTGACACCTCTGCATATAGTAAAGACCATTTCTTATACTCTGGTAAAAATAAAAAAGTTACGGGCAAGTTTAAAGACGAATTAAATGGTCAAATTATGTATGAATATTGTGGTTTAAGGCCAAAATTATACTCTTTCATTCCTTTACAATGGTTATACGAAAAAGAAAATCAAAATGAGCTAGAGGTTAAAAAGGCAAAGGGAGCTGACAACGCTACAGTTAAACATCTCTTAAGACACCAACATTACTTACACTGTCTTGCAACCGGGGAAGATTACTATGAGAATGTTACAAGAATTAAATCCACAAACCACCATCTTCAAACATTAACGATGAACAAAAAGGTACTCTCTTTTGATGACGACAAGAGGTTTATTCTGGATGGCATCAACACTCTTGCCCTTGGTCATTATAAAATTGGTCAAACATAAATCTATATTTCCCATTATTCTTTGGCCTTTCCTTGTCTATTACAAAAAAGCCATATTTAGACCTATCCCAGCATTGATGGCAGAGATTTCTAAATTGGTTAAATGAAAAATCATTTCCCACATGATTGTTATACACATGTTTTAAATTTAAATTGTCTTGTTTAAATAATATTAGGAAATTAACATTGTCACGTAAATGTTTGTTTACTTTACTGTAAGATTGACACAAGTAAAAACTGTTAATATTTTTGTGTCTGCCCATTGAGAAAAATTGTGTGATATTTGGACTATTTATGTCGTCAAATACAACTATTGAGTGTGATTCTACATCATTTGGTGTGATTTCACAGTTTGAATATGTGTGTAATTTAACTTCATCACACAGACGGAATATTTCAATTATTTTTTTATATTTTTCTTGTTCTAAAGATTTGGATATTATATATAAATTTGTAAACTTTAATCCTTGTTTTTTTACAATTAAGTTATAAATTAAAACAGTCTTCCCCGAACCACTGGGCCCTATTATAAGACAGCGAATATTATTAGGAAATAGACCCAACTTCTTTGGTGTATTTTCTTTATGTGCTATTTTAAATTTGTTCTTTTGTTGAATAAATGACATTTTTTATATAATAAAAATGGTGTATTTTCTTTATGTGCTATTTTAATTTGTTCTTTTGTTGAATAAATGACATTTTTTATATAATAAAAATGGCAAAGAGAAAGTGTAAAAAGGTCCAAGGTAAGGGATTATTCTTAAAGCCATATAGAGGCCGTGGCTTGTTAAATACCCTTATAAACAACCTTCCTTTCCCTCTCCACATGCCGTCGTATATGTGGTGCGGACCTGGAACTAACGTGCGTGAAAATTTAGCCAGAAATGTACCTCCAAAAAATAAGCTAGACTCTTATTGTAAAGAGCACGACATATTCTACATGAATAATCCTGATACAGCCGCCCGGAACAAGGCAGATATGAGATTAGCGGACCAGGCTTGGACTAGGGTTTCGGCAAAGGACGCCAGTCTGGCCGAAAAAGCAGCAGCTTATGCAGTGACAAATTTGATGAAGGCTAAGGCAAAAATGGGAATGGGATTAAAATTTAATAAAAAAGATGGACAACTTTCAGCTGTTAGAGGCAGCAAGAGACGTGCCTCACTTTCGAGGAGTGTACCTAAAAAACGAGCTAAAACATCTAAGGCCAAAAGTAAGAGAATGTGGAATTATTAATTTAGACAGTGACAGGGGCACACATTGGACAGCATATCGTAAAAATAAAGATGTTGTAATATATTTTGACCCATTTGGAATACAGCCTCCAAAAGAGGTAATTGAATATTTTGTACCATCTAAAATTTACTATACAACTGATCAAATACAAGATTTAAACAGTTCCATTTGTGGAATTTTATGTTTATCATTTCTGAAAAATTTTAGTTTATAAAAATGGATTCATTTACTATAACATTTACGGGTACAGAGCCAGAGTTGAAGTCGGTGTTCTTTCCTCCTATAGAATTAAATGGTGATTATGTAATTGGACTGGTAGATTTTCAAAGTTATAATTCTATATTTAATGTTAAAAAACCTCTAAATACTTTGACATATTACAAAATGCACAAAATTACAACCCCAAAAGGGGAGGTCACAATTGACGAATTAAACCGGGCATTAGCTGGTAAAGTTGAAGTTATTATACAAAATAAAGTAGCATTAATTAATACAAAAGTCAAACTTATATTTTACAAAGGCCTAGTTCCAAAATTAAATAAACTTAAAGACACAAAATTAACTATAGACGAGGGTGAGGATGTGTATTATTACGATCACAAAGCTCCAAATGTAATTGAAATTGTTGAAGGTACATACGAAGTGTTTGAGCTTGCGAAGGAAATTCAAAAGCAACTCCCAGATTTTGTACTTATAGCCGATAATAAAACTATGAAAGCCACATTACATTCTAGCCATGTGTTTGATTTTACAAAACCGTGTTTAGGGTCTGAATTATTGGGATTTAAAGGATGTTCTACTCCAGATATTGCGTTTAAATCCGTAAATAAAATCAACATAAATAATGTAAATGTGATTAGAGTAAAATGTAATATTGCGAATGGGTCTTATTTAAATGGTGACAAATCACACACCATACACAGTTTTTACCCAGAAGCTCCTCCCGGCTACAAAATTATTGAGGTTCCCAGAAATATTATATACTTTCCTGTAAATAAGAGAAGTTTAGATGTTGTTAGCATTACATTTGCAGATCAACACGACAAGCCAATTGACTTTAATAAAGAAGAAACTACAATTACTTGTCATATAAAAAAGATATGAGAATTTACAAGAACGGACTGAGTGTGCAAAATGCCAGGTTTCTGCGATCAATTGGGTTGAAGTTAAAATTTTCTATTAATAAAAATGGAAGATTTTCTAGACGTTACAGGAAAATTCCAATACGATGATAGTGTGGTTAAAATTACAAATCACTCCTATGTTCCACACAACACTTTAGCAATAAATAATTCCGATGAAATTCGAATATGCATAAATAATCAAGATTTACTAACACTCCCATGTAGGAGTTATCTGTATATTAAAGGAGAAATAGAGAATCATGATAAAGGACATTTTATAAATAATGCATTTGCATTCTTATTTGACGAAATTAGATACGAAGTTGCTGGTAAAGAAATAGATATTGTGAGAAATCCGGGAATTTCCAGTCTTATGAAAATATTGTGCTCTTACAATAAAACAACTAAATTGTCAAATGTAGCATTTGATTCTGATGAAAATTTAAAGGAGTTCCATAAAAGCGGCAAGTTTAGTACTTGTGTCCCGTTAGAGCTGTTAATGGGTGTGTTTGAGGATTTTAATAAGGTTTTAGTAAATGTTAAACAAGAATTGGTGTTGAAAAGATCCAAAAACGACTTAAATTGTATATTAACAACATCTAATGCTCCAACTGGGGTCGATCCTATTCCTAAAATTACACTTAAATCGATTCAGTGGGTGATGCCGCACGTGGTACCATCTGATGGGGAGAAGCTTCAATTACAAAAGATGTTATTGCAAAATAAAAATTTGCAAATTGCATTTAGAAGTTTGGAGCTACACGAACTCCCATCATACCCCGAAACCAAGAGACATACATGGTCAGTTAAGACGTCTTCGAGTTTGGAGAAGCCCAGGTATATTATATTTGGTTTCCAAACAGGTAGGGACAACAGTGCACGAAAAAGAACTGATGAATTTGATCACTGTAAATTGAAAAATATCAAAGTGTTTTTAAACTCTGAATATTATCCTTATAGTGATTTAAATCTCGACTTTGAAAATGGAGATGCCTCTAAAGCTTATGAGATGTTTGTGAGATTTAGGGAGAGTTACTACAACACCATCCCCGATCCTATGTTTAACAGAGCTGACTTTATAAAGAAATATCCTCTAATTGTAATAGATTGTTCTAGGCAGAATGAATCAGTCAAAGAGGGGGTTGTAGATATTAAATTAGAAATTGAAACTGCAGAAAATGTCCCTTCAAACACATCTGCATATTGCCTAATAATACACGATAAGGTGTTTGAGTATAATCCTTTGACAAATGAGATAAATAAAATGTAAATAAAATGAAAACAAATATTCAACAAGAATTGGTAGAGTCTGCAAAACAAATAAGAGAAAAATATAGGGCGTTAAAACGTGGTAAATTTCTAGAGGCTGAAGAGAGGTTCCAAACGTTTCAACCGTTAATAGAGCCTTTGCAAGAATTAAAAAATTTAGCCACAAAAACAGAGAGGCCAGTTCTCCCAATGATTTTAGAAAAGACCCCGTCTAGAATACCAAGAATAACCCAGATAACGCCGCACAAATTAGATTTTGGTCTTTTAGCATCAGACTATTTAGGAAATTACCTTAGTAGAAGTAGTATGACAGACACCACATATGGTATTAGGCGAGAAGGAAATAAATTTTGTATTGGGAATCAGGAAGTTCAAATTGCCAATGACGATGTTACAGTTGGAGAAAAAATTTATAAAGGGACAAAGGGATTGTGGGAATTGTTAACTTTAAAAGAACCCGTAAACTATAGTCAGGCTGATTTGCAAAATTATAAAGAGATTTTGGAAGCTACAAATGCACATTTAAAGGGTTATAAAACAGGTGCGGCGATGTCAGGTAATAAACACACTAAATATCTTAATATAATTAAACCCCTGTTTAAGACTGTTGGTGAAGGTTTAAGGCAGGTAACTGGTAATAAAATAGACTATGTTTATTGGGATGATCCTAATGAGCTTGTAGATAGGTTAAGACTGCTTTGGTTAAGCCGATTGGCGGGAAATTCTGGAGTGGATAATGAGATAGATTCTATCATAGAAGAATTGAGGGAAAGTGGAATTGTTTATTAAATAAAAAGATGATAGATAAATTTTATCGTGTATATAACCCATATAGTAAACCAGAAGCTAGAAGTTTTAAAGAAACTACTTTAAATCTAAAAGATGATGGTTGGAATGCTTTAAATTATAAAATTAGTAATGTTAAGGGTGGGGAGTTTACTGATGATGTATCGACTTTGGGGCAGACGTTAACTAGGAAAGGTGATGCTTTTGTACAAGGTAATACTAAATATAAGTTTTTAGAATCCAAGAGTAATAATTGGAACGCTAATAAACGCAAAATTACTAATGTTAAACGAGGTGAAAGCTCAACCGATGTACCCACATTAGAGCAAACTTTAATAAGAAAAGATGGTGTCTTTGTACAAGACAAAAATAATTATGAATTTTTGGAATCGGAGAATGGTATTTGGAATGCCAAAAAGCGAAAAATAAGTAATTTGTTGGCTGGTAAAGAAAGTGATGATGTTGTAAACGTCTCTCAAGTACCAAAAATGGATCTAAACTTTTGGGATTTTAATAATAAAAGGCTAGTTCGTGTTAAACCCGCTGTTGATGAGAACGATTGTGTTACTAAACATCAGACTGTGACTTTAGACGGTCTTAAATTTGATGGTAAAAATAAGCAATTAACAAACATTTTACCTGGAACATTGCCAAATGATGTGGTTGTTGTTAAGCAAATATTAACAAAGGGTGAGAAAAGCATAATAAAACAGGGGGATAAATATTATAATGTATTAACATTAGATAGAGATATGTGGGATGCAGAGGACAAATTAATAAAGAATGTACCTGAAGGCAAAGATAGGAGTGATATTTGTTTAATGTCGCAGGTTTTGAGGTATGACGATAATATTAAAACTTTTAGACAAGACAATATTAAATTTGATATTTGTTTAAAATCACATGCTTTAAGGTTTAACAATAAAACTAATAAATTTATGCAAGACAATAATGAAATCGATTTGATGATGTACAATCCTAAATTGTTGGTTGCAGACCCTACATCTTTAAGCGGATTTAAGACTTTAGATGGAGGGGCATATTTGCCAAAAAACTATGTATATCAAAGAATGAGTGATGGTATGTTAATTGGTAGCAATGGAGGTGTTTTTGAAACGACAGAGACTGGCAGATACGTTAACATTAAAAATAAAGAATAAAAAATGGAAAAAATTGCTTACGAATTGCATAAGCCTGCGAGAAAGAACTTTGTTAGAAGGTCTTTTAAGGTTTTGGGTATAAACGAAACTGTTCAAATCGATTTAATAGATATGCGGAATTATGCTAGAGAGAATTCTGGAAATAAATATATTTTAACTTTAATAGACACATTTTCTAAAAAAGCTTATGCTGCTCCACTAAAGAATAAAACTGGATTAGTAGTCACAGAAGCTATAAAAACTATTCTCCCAAAGGGAGTTAAAAATATTCAATCTGATAACGGAAAAGAATTTTTTAATGAACATTTTACCAAACTAATGAAAATTCTAAATATTAATCACTACCACACTTACTCTACAACTAAGGCGGCTATTGTGGAAAGGTTCCAGAGAACTTTAAAGAATTGGTTGTATAGAGAGTTTAGTGCACAAGGGAGTTACAAGTGGTTGGATTTACTTCCAAAGTTAATAAGGATATATAATAATAAAGTACATAGATCCATAGGGATGAAGCCTAACCAAGTAAGTGCTAAGAACTCTAAAGATGTACATGAAAGGTTAGCATCTAAAGTACAAGTTAAAAAGCCAAGATATAAGGTGGGGGATAGTGTAAGGATATCTAAATATAAACATGTATTTAGTAAAGGATATACCCCCAACTGGACGGGAGAGCTTTTTACAATAGCAGAAGTTAAGAAAACAAAGCCTGTGACTTATATTTTGAAAGATGAGAATGGCAATATAATCAAAGGAGGATTTTATACAGAAGAATTGTTAAAGACTAAATATAAAGACATGTATTTGGTAGAGAAGGTAATTAGGAGGAAGGGTGATTTATTATATGTCAAATGGCTCGGGTTCCCAAGTAGCCAGAACTCGTGGATTTCTGCAAAGGATGTATTAAAATGAATTTTAAAATAGGGTCAAAATTGGCAGTTCGACCGTAGTTGGGATATGTAGAATTTATTAAAACACTACAACAATCATCCAAATTTTAAATCAGGAAATTGGCGGTAGTATTTTTTTTAATTTGGGGGAATTTATTAAAACACCAATAACACATCCAAGGACACAAAACACACCAGAGATAGTTTTTGAAAATTTTAAAAAGTATAGAGGGGGGTGGGGACAATATATTTAATATAGGCAAGGGTTGGGTATTAATATAGGCCAACAAGGAAACTTGTGTAAGGCGGGATCGGGTGTCGGTGCAAAAACTGATCCCCATAAGAATAACATGGGGAAAAAGCGCCGATTGTGGGGTCTCTTTGCCATTTCACCACTACTACCCCCAATTACACGAAGAAGATAATATTAGGTTAAAAAATCAGCAGGCTAAATTAAATCATCACCTACAAAAGATAAACACTGAAGTTTTAGAGGGAAGAAGCTCCGAGAATTTTCAAATACTTTTTATTCTAGACGCATGTAAGAATTATGGCGAACATTTTTATATATTTTTTCACGATTCAACTTTTAAATTTGTTACGATGGAGTTTCCATTGTTTGCTTTTATTCCAAAATTAGCGTTTAAAATATTGATATAATTAGGCCTAGGCCTATCTTGTAGTGTTCTTATGAACATGATGTGATTGATGAATGAAGAGAGCGGGAACAATCGCTCTCCTAGACCTTCGCCAGCTGAGGTAAGTGTCCTGTATCATGAAATTAGGTACATCTAACCTCAAACTAGGCCCTATCTCTATTCCCCAACGCAATTTCAACACAACCAGTTGTAGTATAATATATATATATATATATATTTGTTTTAAGCGTATATAAGCGTTCACATTTGTATCCTAGGTCAGAAAAATTAGTATAAAAAATATAAGAAATAAAAAATGTTTAACCAGAAATATATTTGCTATAAAATAGTGGCATAAATGCGCTTAATCAAATATTATGTTTTACAGGTTTCGTGAGATGAGCTTTCACTGCAATATTGTATTTAATTTGCTTATTCTGCTTGTTACTTCAGAATCTATAATCAGTGGTAAAAGAAACAAAATAATCACAATAGTAACTTTTAATTTCAGGTAAATTCACTTAGGATTTCTCATATTAATTTGTTTCACCATATGCATAAATAACTTCGATCATAAAAATAAGTTTACGAATTTGAGGGTAGCCTAACTTAATTAAATTACATGTATTGTTGAAATAGTTTACGAAATATGTCATGCTGGCAATTAAAAGGAACCCAAGTTCCTTCTTAACAGCAACCTGGTCACTTGGCTGGTCACTTCTTACAAAAAACTCGCATCGACTCTATTTGACATTTTGGCTTGGAAAATCACTACTCGCATGCCTCGTACCTTTTATTTAAAATTATTGTAATTTCTGTGTTATAATTCATAAGATACATTCATAATTTTATTAATCGATGATTATAACATTATTTCTGTATGCATATACAGAAAATATAATAATGTTCCTATTTAGTATAAAATGAAAAAATAAGGTAAAAATTAATATAAAAATATATTTATATATAAAAACATTATCTCCCCGCTGCCGTCTGACATAACCTCCTACACTGCAGTTTGTAACTACGTTTTAAGATTACTAGACTGAAACAATTATAATTTCAGAATCATTATTATTGTTATGAATATCACATTAAAAAAAACTTTGCAGCATTAGTAAGCAACGTAGCGCCTATATTAAATGCTGCAATGACTTGTAAATCCAGACATGGTTTATTAATTTTTATATTTCAATGTTTCATTCTCTAAAACATCTAAGCATTTCGACTCCGTTGTTGAGGAAATGTTATTTAATCATAGGTTTCACTTACGCCTAAAATTTGATTCTCATTATCATCTATAAAATGATAGTACTACGCTATCATATAAACTCGTAATCTACTGCAGAGGATTTTACAACAACCTAAGTAAGACCTTCCCCCTCCCGTCACGTCGCTTCATGTTTAAGATGGTTAACGAACAGCTAACACTAACATTAGTTTGTTTTGTTAAACAAATGCAGCTTACAAAAACAAATGAAAGAATGTTAATTGTACTTGTTAAAAGTTCTGAACCTTCAAATATCCTCTATACTGTACGTAAGATATGTTCCAGAGGCTTTTGTTAGAAATCGGTAGACCTATGAATTTACGGTAAATATAAGAAAAAATAAAATAGCATACATTTACAATGTAAACAACAAAATATAAATAAATTGTATCAATTCACCTTGAGATAAAAATAATAATAACTGACTCATAAAAATTGATTAGGTGCAGCAAGTATGGTAGACCAAATTAAATAACCAGCTGATTCTCTCTTTGTATATTCGCAATAGCACAAGTATAGTCTGTTTAAAAGGCGCTGTATCAACAAATACACGAAACATAAATCAATTGTAATACACAAACCACACCCCCACGTACACATACACTTAAACTACATCTTTGTGTTAAGGGAATACTGAGCACGATTTAAGTACCCATTGTACAGTGATTTTTCTCGTTTTAAGAAAATCTTCCATCTGAAAAGATGGAAAAAATGTTATTTCCCGTATCACTACAGTGTTAAGTGTATTTTGAGAGAATCTAATGGCCAATTTAGCTACACGCCCTATGGTCAGAACAAGTTAGTTGCCTCAGTATCAAAACTGATAAATCTTTGAACAAAGATAGCCAAAATCAAACCTTGGAAATACAAGTTTAAGAGAAAATGTATCATGGTAGGAGGTTTCGTGTTGTATATATGAACTTGAGCCCTCCGTTAATGTGATTGGATTAATTGCAATTAATCACTGTTTAATAGTTTTCGTAAAAGTTATACGACTTGGGTAGTTCCAGGACGAAATATTTAGTTTTTGGCTTAGCCTTTAATATAATGACTAAGTAACCATGCAACCAGTGCTTTCATAATAAATCTATACCTACGGTTAACTAAACAAGAACATGTTTTAATAAGTGTTAACAACTTTACCTTTCTGCTACTGGCTATCAAACATAACCTCAATAAGAATAACTCAAGGAAAATCCATCTTGAGCAACTAATTGAGATTGCAACACTTACAGAATTATTAACTTCTCCCTTTATCAAAATAACTTTAATGATATAATTCAATGAACTTTATCGTACAGTCAAGTTAGTTAAATTGGTCAATTATAATAACAAATAACTTGGGGATGAAGTTAAAATTTAATTCACATTATTCCATTTCAACGAGTTGGCGTTCCATGTTGGCCAGCATAGTTAACGAGAAGTTATCAACAGGAAGTTACATAAAGTTAACGATTGCTTTGTCCGTATAATCTCATGTAGTTTAAAGATTACCTGTATCCGATGGTCGGTTTATGTAACTGTAAATAAAATACACGGATCTAAGCACATCATGCAACTGGACAGTCTATTAATTGAGAGCACAAAACCATAAGCCACAGGATTTAAATAATAATCTAAAACTCATAATAAATAGGTCGATAACAAACCTGCTTAACCTTTGTTTCTGCCACAAAGTATCTAATGTAAAAATCAAATGGTTACATATAAATCAACATATTGTAATAGAAAATAGAAAACTATTAACCATTTGGTATTAAAGTGTTGGAGATGATTCGAGCAATCTGAGAGATAGCAGCAGTAAAATGTACAATATGTCTATAAAATAATAGTACTATTCCAATATAAAAACTTATAATTTACTTCTGCAGATTTTACAATAACCAAAGAAAGGTCTTCCCACTATCGTTGAATCAGGTTTAAGCCACAATATGTTACATAAATAAACTGGATGGTAACGATCACCCTATAAAACAGCGATCTGTAACATTCCAAGCCTTGAAGTAACGAGTAGTATTAGGTGACAAAAGTAATAGGTGACTGTCACCTGTTACCGGTCGGTCACGTAACGACTGATCCCGATAACAAAATGTAACGGTAATTTCCATCCCTCATCGTTTAAGGTGGAACGAACTGATTAAAACATTCGGCTTACCGAAACCAATGATAAAATGTTGATTGTTACAATATGCACTGAAGAAACGAGTAGTTCATTACACAAGACTATTAGGAAGCGCTGTCATAGCAAACAGACGGAACATAAACAAAATTCAATGTTCTAATATTTTACTCTCCATTTGATTGTTAAATTATTCATCGAAGATAATCTCAACATAAACACATAGTAAATTAAAAACGTTAAAAAATATCGTAATACGTAGGTAGTTTCGTGTTTTAAACTAACTTCAGCCCTAGGTCGGGGCCATTTGTTGTCTAGCTTATGATGAAAGCGGAGCCTTGCAAACTGTTCTATTTTATAATATATCTGCATTGACGGATAATTTATCTAATAAAAGAAAACATACCCTAGTAGCACAAATCGTTAGGCCAACGTTGGAAAATGGTTGGCAGAGTTCGTTGGCCAACGGTAAGAAATGTCTGCTGTCGCACCGTTGGGCCAACGTTGTATTGTGGCCAACAATGCCAACCAATACCCAACCAAACACCAACAGTTTGTAATTTGTTATTTTAATGGTTATTTTTTATATAAAAAACACAATTTCCAATTGAATTGGCTTGGTAAACCAATAATACAATTTGTTTAAGTGAATTTAGTAGCAAAAATATTGTGTCCTGGTCGAGTCTTGAACCTACGACATTTGAATTACTGTACAAAGGCTTTAACCCCCACGGCCACTCTCCTCACGAAAGTGAATGGAAGGAATAGGATATAAAAATTATCAATAGTCTACACCTACTCGACTAAGACAAAACTTTCCTTTAACTCTTCTATAACTTAATCTACTTACGCAAATTACTGTCATAAGAGTAATACAAGTTGAAACAATGTAATTTGGATCTTTTGATTTATGCGTCTATTCTTGCTATGAAATATGATAAACTACGAGCAAATTAATATATATTTAATATAATTATCATAATTATATATATGATGTTAATACGGTATAATATAATTTATACATTAATATTAATATATAATTAATAATAATATAATATAGTATGATTTGCCAACAATAACTTTTGATGGCCCAACGTCTGCTATGGTTAAATTTGCCAACGAAGTGACTGCGTACACGTCCAATGTAAGGGCATATTCACTTCGCTGCCGCTTAGGTTAGGTTGGGTTAGGTTACGTTACGTTATGTTACGTTAGGTTAGGTTACGTTAGGTTAGGTTAGGAGGTTTTCTGGCTCTCAATTTGTTTTAAAAATCACAGGAAAAGTAACGTACGGTACATAATTTGGAACGGACATGAACAGTAGCGGCACACGTCGGACGTTTACGTAGCCACTGCCATTTGCCAATGCAGGTTACCCTACGATTGGTTCGTCAGTTCGTTGGCCCAACGTCTCCTATGGTTGGATTTTCCGACCGACCATTAACCAACCACTTCTAAACATCCCAACCATTCTTCATCGTTGGGCCAACTATGTGTGCTACTAGAGTATAAACCATTGCAACATGTTACTGTTTTCTTGTTATGAACTTTACCTCTAGTTGTATTGGCTGTCAAAACATAACCTCAATCACTCAAATAACTGCACGTAATTAAACACATAATCTTCTATTAAATTGCTCTATTAAAGCTTTACTATTCCCTAATTGTATTGTAATTGTATTTTGTTAATACATTTCACTGTCTAATTAGTAAATTTGAAATGACTTTTAACTCATTATTTTTTACTTTGTAGGATTTGGATACTATATTTCACTTGTTAAACTCCTCGGCATTTCCCGTTGCCATTGCTTTATGAATTTAAGTACCCTTTGTACAGTTATTTTTCCCGTTTTAAGAAAATGTTCCATCTTTCCAGATGGAATAACATTTTAATTCCCGTCTCATGACAGTGTTTAGGATATTTTAAGATAAACTAATGTTCAATTTCACTACTTGTCCTATAATCAGAACAAGTTACAGTATCAAAACTGATAAATCTTTGAACAAAGATAACCAAAATCAAACCTTGGAAAAACACGTTTAAGAGAAAAAATATTATTGTAGGAGGTTTCGTTTTGTATATGAACTTGAGCCTGTCCTTAATGCGATTGAATTAATAACAATTAGTTATTGTTTAATAGTTTTCCGTAAAAGTTATACGACTTGGTCAGGTCCAGGACGAGTTATTTAGTTTTTGGCTTAGCCTTTAATGTAATGAATAAGGAACCATGCAACCTGTGCTTTCATAATATATCCACAACTACGTATTATTTGACCTAAGCAAGAACATGTTTTAATAAGTGTAACAATTTACAATTAAAGTGTTTAAAACTTTACCTTTTTGACACTGGCTATCAAACATAATCTCAGTGGCCCTAGGAAAATCTATCTTGAGCAACTAATTGATATTGATACATTCACAGAATCAATTCTAAATATTTATAAACTTAATGATATTATTCAATGAGCGTCATCGTACAATCAAGGAAGTTAAAGTTGATAATTATAAAAACATTTAACCTGGGGGGATTATGTTAGTACACATTATTTCATTTTAACGACTTGGCATTTTTTGTTGGCTGACATTGTTAACGAGAAGCTAACAACAGGTAGTTACCTAGAAGCTAACGATTGTCTTGTCTATATATTCTCTTATTTAATAATTTTACCCGCGTTAGTAAGTTTATGCAACTGTTAATAGGCACAGATCGAAACACATCATGCAACTTCAAAATCTACTAATTGTGAGCACAAAGGTTTTAACCATGAAATCCAAATAATTATGTAAACTGCATAATAAATAGGTCAATACAAAACAAGCTTAGGATTTGTTTCAACCATTAAGCCTATAATATATATATGTCAAATGTAAAGAAAGAAAGAAATTATCATTAATCATCATCCTACCGACAAATAACAACGAATAAGTCCTGTCGTATTATTGAACATCTGCCCGATTTTCATATTGTTATTAACATCTTTATCGAACCTTGGATTACAAAGAAAGCACTCTAACCACTGAATATTACCCATCCAGTTGAGGTAACAATATATTAATTTAAAGAATTCGATCCTCTAATTTGTCTAGTCACTGAATAGTGTTCTAAAATAGTGTTTCAGCTAAGAACTAATAGTTAATAATAAAACACACATGTTTTAAATTAATCATTACGGTGTACCAGCATTGCCTAGGAGTTTTCGCTGACATGTGGCACTCACAGTACGGCCTGCATACATTATTAACACTTAGTTTTCCTTTATTATATTGAATAAATATAGAACAATATTATTGAACACGTATAATTGAATAAATGTGTTCATAAACTTGTATTCCTGAATTTTTGTTGGTACGTTTCTACCAAAATTTAGCTAACATTGGTAGATTTAAATATGTAAAAAAACAATAACATTAGATATCACTCCTTCTTTAAATAAAGGTTCATCTACTTAAGTTTTATGATTCCATAAAAAACATGTTACCGAATGAGTTCTATTAATTGAATTAATAACAGTATATGTTTA
Source organism: Allygus modestus (assembly GCA_963675035.1). Taxonomy (NCBI): domain Eukaryota; kingdom Metazoa; phylum Arthropoda; class Insecta; order Hemiptera; family Cicadellidae; genus Allygus; species Allygus modestus. The sequence goes on from OY776111.1 coordinate 477,314,431, forward strand.
GTTATATATTGAGATTTATTGTGAGTTTCTGTTTAGATGGTTTTTGCCAGATCTGGACCTGCCAAGTGATCGTGGACCGTGGCCGACTGCCTACACAAGAATAACTATAAAGATGGCTCCGCTCTGAGACGTGGCTCTTACTTTGTCAAAACATATTAGCTTTAACATTTTAGTTTTAAGTTTGATTAGTAGCCTTTATATCTATATAAATAAAGCAGAGTTCTTGTCTGTGTGTGGATCGCCTTCCGGCTAAACTACAAGGAGTTAAGGCATACAATTTTCAGTGTAGGTTCCTTTAGGTAACAGCTGTTGTACCTGACTCTCAGTTTCCTCAAAATCCTCTAGGGCTACTCCCCGTGGGACATCCAAAATTCCAATGTTAATCAAATACAGTTTTCTGCTATTTATTTAATGTTGTTCAAATAAACAGCTGATATTAGTAATTTTTTTTTTAAATACATTGTATAATCAGGTGAAACTGGTATAATCAGCTAGTATGTTATATTACAAAAAATTTACATAGGTATTTTTGTTGTTAATATTTTATTCTTACTAATTCACTAAATAAAGTTATTAGAAAAACACTTAACTCTACTTACTTTATGCGTACAAAAAAATCATATTTATCACATCCTTTTCCAGTATATAAAACAGTAACAACCATCTACATCTACTAAAACCAATCACAATTTCTCCATTACATAATGTACTATACAATTCGTCATTTGACATTACAGAATAATAAACTTGTTTTACTTGGACAACGTGATCCAAGCCTTTAAATTTGTTTAAAATAATAAAAAATACCACGTTTGGATCTCCGATTAAAACATAAACGGTAGTTCAAGTGATTGATCATCACATTATATTACAGTTCAACAATTTGCATCGGAGTTTTGTTGATAATTTATTCAAAACATATTAATTTACGAAATATTTTCTGATAAGGGCATGTTGACATTATAATTTTGTTCACAAATGCTTCAAGTACCCACGAAACTAGGCAACCCAAACATCAATCCGCTTAGCACAACAAGCTGTAATTGGGAATTATCTCTTTTACACATTAAAATTTCAAAAATAAGGTACCAAGAAACTACTAATCACAGTAATAACTTTAAATTACAGGCAAATTCATATTATATATTTATTTTTTATTTTAAAACATAACATTAATAATCTCAGGTAAATGCACTTAGAATAACTGAAATTAATGCTTTATTTTGGAAATATTGTGTACTAGGTAGACTACCGGTAATGTAAAAAAGCTAAATGTTTAACGTCTTAAAAATAATTGAGTCGACTTTGAAAATCACAACCCGCACATCCCTAACTGAAATTTACAATTTATGTTTAAAGTGTTTTAAATTTATGTTTAAGAATTGTCAGTGTAACTTTTTATACAAGAAAGATTATCTATTTCTCCATGCATTTTCTCTAAAACTAAAACTTCTGTAGTTTATTTTATTCAAACCAACCAATTAGAAACTAAGCTAACGGTGAGCCAACCTGCTCAACTTACACCATTAGCCCTGACATTAGCGCCTGGCATTAGCGCACCGCTGTCGTGTAGACTCCTCCATCAAAGTTAGTAATTATGTTAAGGTTAGTTACCTAAATAAATCAATTTAAATTAACAAACCCGTAGTAAACGGAAAAATATGTTTCTCATTAAACATTATAAAATTAAGGTTAATTTTCTGAATCAATAACTCGTAGTTTACTACAGCAGGATTTATAACAAAAGATGGAAGACCCTGCCACTTGCGTCCCATAAGGTTTAACATGGTTAACGACCAGCTAACTACAACGCAAACTTGTTTTATACATATACTGCATATACATAACCAAAAGGGTGAATGTTGTTACAAGGTGTCCCAAACATTCTTCTACACTGATTATCATACATATTTTAAACCCCTTTTAGAGAAAATATGCTAGCGAGATATTCGATTTAAACTATAAAGAGGCATATAACAATTAAATTTTTCTGGTGATTTATCACATAAAACAATTAATTACTAGCAGTGTCTCCACTTTTAGGGTAATTTTGCAAGGTCAGGGTAATGTTAGGGTAATGAGGTTTTTAGGGTAATTTGAGGGTAAAATCAGACTTCCAATATTTTAAATAAAAATGTGTTTTTCAGCCATATATCCAACATAGTCTGCACATTTGTACGAATTTAACCTAAACAAAATTATAAAAGTGAGTTTCAGTCGAAATCAGAGACTTACATTAATAACAATAATAATAAAATAAAAATAATAATACTAATTATAATCATAAATTTATCCTACTTTCAATAAGAAGGCCTAAATTTACTGAGAAACAAGATCACTATCTTGCCTTGCGGATCGAGCAAGGCACTGTAGCAATACCGCAATTAAATGTAATTAAGATGAATTCATTCACGAGTCTTATCATCAAAATGTGCAGTGTGCAAATTAGCCACTTCATTAGCATGGAATATGGTACCTAAAATAAAAAAAATAAAAACTACAGTAATAAAATAGAAAAATTTGTAGGTCGCCGTAGTTATAAAAATGTTTCAAAGCCAACACTTTACATAGTATCTTTAAACTAAACCTACGAATAAAAAGCTAAATACCCAAAGTTTAAAAATAAAAACAACTTTTCATAAATGATGATTTTTACTAATATAATTTAATTCTATTCCTTATTCCTTCCGTCAATTTACTATTAATAAAGTTAAATAGAAAACGTATTGCTATTGCAAACATTTATTTATTAAATTTGAATTTGTTAAAACCTACACTTCATTTGTATTATTATAGTGTAGTTCCTAAAGAGCTCATTCATTAATCTTAGCATTAGGCCTACATATGCTTATTCTTAGTATTCATTATGGCATTAATCAAGCCATATTATCAGAGGAAGTATATTCAATTTAGCTTATTAAGATTTAGGGTAATCTTTAGGGTAATATGAATTTATTTAGGGTAATTTAGGGTAATTTTTAAGGACCTTTAGGGTAAAATGATGTTGATGTGGTGGAGACACTGATTACTAGCGACATTTGACTTGTATCAAGAGGCATATAAAATATAACTAGAAACATTCTCTTTTTACATAACTATTAAGAGACTTATGCAATATTATAAATACATAAGCATAGATTTTAGATTTAATAGTCCTTCGTAATTGTAATAGGCTAAATCAAATTAATTGATATTTCAATAAAAACTGATTATTTCCTCCGAGTATTCAACCCTTAATTTTTACCATTTAATGTAATAAATAACTAACATCTAAGACAAAGCTAACTAGCTGAATGATACTCTGCATATGCGCGTTAACTCGAGTAGTTTAAAACACCGATAAAAATCGCTGCCATAGCAAAAATAGAAGAAACCTATTTAAAAATTAAAGCTGTATTTTCTTTCTATTTGTTAACAAAAACATTAAATTTAATAGCCAAGATAACCTAATCCTCAAACCTAACCTAGGAAATAAACAAACAGAAGACATTACGGTCGGTGGTTACGTTTTGTAAATACAACAAGCCTTTAGTTTATGCGATTAGTTAATGCATGTTAGTTATGATTAGTTAATGTGACTGTGATATATTCGTATTAGTTATTGTGTTTTAGAGAGCGTTTACAAGACTTGGTGTGGGGTGATGGGGTGGTGGGGTGGTTTTCTGTTGCCTAGCTTTAAGTGATTGCGGAACCGTCCAAACTGTTTTAGGTTATAATATATTTACATCTACGGTTTATTTATTTATAATATAGGCCTAATAGTGCAAAATGTTATGCAGATACTGTGTAAAATTAACCTCAATGTATTGGATATCAAACATAACCTCAATCACTCAAGGGAAATGCATCCCAAACACATGTTTCGTTAAAATAGTTACATTTTCATATACACTTATTTATTGATTAGCTTGAATTACTCGAGTTCAATCTATTTAATCTTGAAGGTAGTAAAATTAAAATCGGGGATGGCCCGACTTGCGCATGCGCAATGGCACTTTACAACCACTTGTTCTCGGGTTCACATGTTCCACACGGGGTCTTTCCCTACGTATTCTCTGTGTATGTGGCGTTTTGTGTTGGGGTATTTTTTTCGTGGGGGGAGGGGGCGGTTTGTATCTCCCAGTCAAGGTAATAACTTAATTACTTCTAAATATAAATATTGTCAGCTTCTCGTTAACTATCGCAGACCATCGGATCGGGAAAATCCGAAGCGTTTCCATAATTTCCGTTTCTCAGTTCTCCTCTAATAATGAGTCCTTACAATTTTAGAGTTTAACTACCTGGAAGATGAAACTAATTGAAATAGTGTTAATAAGTTAAAAAAGAACGAAGTAAATCTGCAAATGTGCAAATTTAAATCAAAGGTATGAAAGGTACTTAATGTGCATTAGAACTATTTTGCTTGAGGGATTAAGGTTATGTTTGTTAGCCAATACATTAAGTTTATTTCATAACACAGTAGCTGCAAAACATGTTGCACTATCTTTATACGTTTTCTAGATAAGTTAAGTAACCTGTAGATGTAATAAATGTTTCATACCCTAAAACGGTTTGGACGGCTCCACATACACTCAAAGCTAGGTAACAAAAAATATATTTTTTGCAGTTGTTATATCGACTGATTCAATTTATTACAATTACACAGGCATATGCCACCCTTACATTTCAAACGTATGCTTAAGTATTATTATTTTTACATACATAAGATTATCTCGTTTGTCCCTTATAGCTTGAAAATTGAAAATATTACGAGGTTGTATAATATTGGTATATTGAATAAAATATATTTTACTGGTACCTAATAATTAAATGTTCTTTTACGTGATAAATGTCTTCTATCCTTAGTTTTTACATGCCTTTGTATAATTATGAATCGTCAGAAGCTAGCCTAGCAAGACCAATTATCTTTAAAGCGTATACAAATAGTTCTGATTTTCATTGTATAATTTAGATTATATTTAAGGGCCAGTGCTTTAATCAATTACAAAACTAGATTTGGTGTTTATTTGTTTCGAACAAGCTTACGTTGGTGTTAGCTGGTCGTTGACCATCTGTAATCTGGTGACACGCAAGTGGGAGGATCTTTCTTCGGTTCCTGTAAATCCAAAACCATAAATTACATTTTTGTGTTACAGAATTTCACTATAACTTTAAAGAGTATACATTGGATAAAATATTCATTACGTTAGTATAATCCAAGGTCCAACAAAATTCCCACTATACGGGTTCGAAAATGGACAGCTGTATAACAAACTGTTTTGTATTTGAAATGTGCCAAAACTGTATCTCAACTTCTAGATTTACTTTAGTAAACATACAGTGGCTACTAATGCTAATCTAATGCAATCTAATCATAACATTATTGATGGTCTTGTTAATTTTGTTTATTTTAAGTAACCTTAAAACCATCCCTAGCTGTGGTGGAGAATTCTACACGACAATGCTGGGCTAATGCCAGGCTGAATGTTGCTCAGGGACGGTAGGAATTGCATTTTAACTCACCGCTACCTTAGTTTTTAATTGTTCGGATTAATAAATTGTAGCTTATTTATAAACTACAGAAGTCTTAAATTTAAAGAAATCGTAATATATTTCATGCATGCTGAACAAATTCTATAATCATCCTTAAAACTCAAATTAAAATTATTTCAAATTTAATATTATAACTAAACTCGTGTATTGTTCAATGCAACAACAGAGGCACAGAAATGTTTGTATCATATTACATACTGTGGAAATATTGTCCATAAGAAAAATATTGCAAGTTGAAAATCCCTTTTGAACCGAGCCCTAAAGTTTTTTTTTTTTTTACTCGAATAGGCGTTTCCGAACCCCTTATGTATTTACAACTTAGTGAACCATAAGGTGTATAGGTTTTAAAAAGTAAGATCAAATGCATACCTTAATATTTTTCCTGAAACATTAGCACTAAGGTCTTTTGATTCAAACTCAAAGTTGTCTACTTCAGGCAAGGTGAGCTTTCGTCGCTAGATTGGGAAAGACTGGACATCATTTTAGTATGTTTTGTACCATAACATATCTGATTTTCTAAAATTGGTAATGGGACCTGATGAAACATTAACACTAATTTTACAATATAACTGTAACTTGTGTGTGTCATAGTTTTGTAAAATGTTGGGTTATCCGTTGATTAGTGCCCCCTGAACCCAAAAAGTGTGTTTTTTTACCTGATGACTGTCTGTCTGTACAAATATTTTAATTTACAAAGAAGGTTAACCCCTCCCAAAAAAATAGTTATTGAAAAGCTATATAACTGTCCAGGATCAGTGACTTCTTATTTCAATTTTACAGTTGAGTTTATATATTAAGATTAATTTCTCCAGATTAATTTGTATTAAAACGTGGTCACAGCCTAATGCTCGAAATATTTTACTGCATTATATATAGTGTATATACTTTAAAATACCTATTTTGTGTTTAACAATGTTAGTTAAAATAAGTATAACATTAGGCCTTTGTATTATAAAAGTTGCACTCATTAATAAGAGATTTAACGTCTTCGGTGTTCAACCATACAATTTCTAAAATATATCATATTTTCTTCACATATATTCTATACGTGTTATAGGTAATTTGGGAAATCGTTGTTATAAAGCCTTACAAATTATTATTGCACCAAAATTTAATGGACATATAAAAAATGAAGTCTTAATCTAATAACTTGTTTATAGTGGGTGTAAAGCTACTTTTTTATATAAATCCAATAGCAAAGTACAATTATCATTGTATTTGGTGTTCGTCATCTCTATTATATAATATGTAGTTTTTATTTATTTATATTTTAGATGACATAACTGGTGGAGAAATGGGCATTACTAAATATGTGTGGAACAGAGAATGAAACCTCAGAAGTTATACAATCGATGAAGTCAAAGCACTCTGCATTGAGTGACCACATTTCACCTTTTATTGTTTTAAACCTTTTAGTCAGTTGATAAATTATTCCTTCAATCCTATAATATTTCCAAACATATTGAAATTATCTATTGTTAAACCAGTGCATAAAAAAGGAAGCATCAAGTGATATAACAATTGTAGACAAATTTCATTGACATAGACACATTCAAAAATCATTTAAATTCATTGAGTTAGTTTTAATTCGTCTTTCTAAATTTCTAAAAGAGAATAAAATTATTTAAAAAAATCAAAATGGGTGTCTAAGGAAAAAACAACAGGAAATACAATTTTAAACTTTAGTAAGTAATTTAGAAAGTAATTTGGTTAAAGATGCATGTTAACGGTTTGTTCTTTGACTTGAGCAAAGTATTTGGCATGGTTGATCATCAATTATTAATATACAAAATGAAACATTTTTAAATAAGAATAATTGCGCAGTCGTGGTTTAAATTTTATTTTAATTAACATAAGTCAAATCGTCCAAATACCCTTTCTTGATTTAAAGATTGCCTATAAACTTGCAGTCCAAATGAACAATTTATAAAAAGAGGTATTACACTCAAGGTTCAGTATAAGGACCAGTAATATTTTTAATATATGTCAATTACTCACACAATTTTTCAACCAAAAATCATTTATGTCTACTTGCCGATGATATCTCCACAACTTTATCAAATACGCACAAGGAAACTTTAGAAGTATAGAGACCTTTCAACAATGCAATAAGTTGTTACAAAAAATACAGGAGACTAAATTTCTAATTAATATTGAAAATACTAAATTAATTATTTTAAGTAACAGCAATCTAAAAAAATACTGCATAGGCACACTAATGGACGAGTCATTAATTACTAATTTCACTGAAATTAAGTTTTAGGCATAACAATCTATCAACATTTGAAGTATGACTTGCTGATTAATAAGAGATGTTAAAAAATGGCATCAGTAATATTTTTCATTAGAAAACTCTAGCATCATATTGCAATACCAAATTACTACTAACTGCTTACTATTGAGTTGTTTATCCCCAACTTAACTATGTTGTACTCATCTAGGTGACATAAAATCAAATCATAAGTCAAAAATTATATTCAAAAAATAATTTAAATGAATATTTCATTTGAAACAAAGGGACCCTAGCAAACCTTTTTTTTCAAAAGGATGGAATTATAACGTTTTCCTCTATATATATTCTTCAAACAATAATTGTTATAAAGCAAAATTACAATCTTTTTGAAAATAATCAATTCAAATCCACACATAATTTGAAAAATAGTAATAATTTGAAAATTCTTAACCATTCTTCTGAGTTGTTTAAAACCAAGAAATATACCTGGCTATAAATGTATACTACCATATCCCGGAGCAATTAAATAGCGATAAATTACTTTACGCTCTTATTATATAAACAAATATTTTTAGTGCAAGGTTGTGTTGGCGATAACTGCACGTTAATTATACTGTATAAGCTGAAAAATTATATGACAAGTACCAAACTTAAGACGGTAGATAAGATGACTGTTATATAGGCTACAGTTTTATAGCAAAGCAATAAACCTAAGATTCAATTTTGTTAATAGTTAGTTAATAGAATATTTAAATGTGACACTATACCAGTTTCTTAAATATATAGTGATTGAATTTTAATCACATTAACTGTATTTAGATTCCTAAAATGATTTACTGCTTCGATTGGATTATTTAAGGTTATATTTGAATCAATACAAAATGCAATGTACAGTCTCATTTTAATTCTTGATAGATAATTTGGTTTTCTTAAGTTTATATATACGTTGTGTATTTGGATTAAAAAGTCTTATAAGTCTATGTGTTTACTACTATTAAAACTTGGGTTATACACATCTAGTAGGTAAGAAAAGTGTTCACTACGATAGGCCTGATTGTTAAATTTAGCCTTGCATTTTACGGTTTATTTTAAATATTGAAATCTAATTGCTGTGAATTATCAAACCTACGTGTGATTGATACAAATCGACATGATTGTTTAAATACGTACGTATTTAGGTACTTTTGTACCAAAGTTATCTAACGTTTTAGTGTTCTTGCTTGAAATATGTAACAGGCCTTCCTTTACTAAACAAAGGTAATGTAGGCCATTTGACATATTAATTTATAACTTCCTATAAAACCATTAGACACTCAAACTTTTAAATATGACCCTTTTTAAATAAGAAAATGTTATATAGGGGTAAAAAAAAGATCCATATGTAAACATAATTTCTATACCCAAGAAAAAACAATAAATTTTACTCTCTGTACTACATTTGCTTGATGATGCACTATGTGATCAACCCATTTTCATAGCTTATTTTATTGATTATTTTTGATCCAGTGGCGAATCCATTATGTCGATGTTTTAATTTGTTCTTAAGAAAATGGAAACTTTCTTATATCAGGTAAGGGAATATCGACCGTGTACTTAAAATTGTACGGCATTGGTGCCTTCTTGTTAAAAAATAGGTGGTATCAGTTGGTGAAGCTGTTCTGGTACCTACATTTGATACTAAAAATGTAGGTTACCATTTTTTTTTTAAATGGAAAAGCCATTAAAAACTATTTATGACATTATTAGCGTTGTTCCAATGGTAGCCAATTTACAATACAATCCGCCGCGTAGATTAGATATCGTCAATTTGATCCTAGCCGGCCAAGTAAACAGAATACAAAACCGATTATAAAAATGGGTACAACCTCATTAAAGCCATGAAATAATTAATTATTTGTGCAATAACAATATCCCGATCAAAATATGCATATATTTATGTTCTTCACGCCGTGTTACTGTTAACTGCTCGTTAACTATCCTTGATCAGTTTCAAGCTGATTATATAAGTGTTTTACAAATGAAAACGCTGCTAAACCATTTTTACAATCCATAAGTAACAAATGTTTTTGGATTACCAGCTATTTGAAACGAGCGTCATTCGCATCCCACAACGAGCAGAGAAGCACAGTAAGCGGGACGGTCAGACACACAGAGAGAAAAGCGGGCCGAAAATAGTAACACAAACATTTCATGGATCGAGCATATACAGTTTAGTCTAACACTGCCACTATATTCATATGAGGCAGATAGTAGCATTTTTAAAACGAATAAATAAAAGTAGAGTAGTCAACCTAACTGCTTACAGTAATTTCAATTCCTGTACCAGATTAAAAATTTGCGTCATCATATCTTGGTTTCTGTTTATACTCAATCAATTATTACAAACAAGTAATGATCTTGAAAAATATTTTTAACCTGATATTGTTTCCTGAATTAAAAATAAGTTAATGTGTTAAAATATAGTTCATAAAAATTTTGCAAAATTAGACGGACAAAGGTTTTTCATTTAAAAAATTCTCAGCATAGCCTATGAGAGTAATTGATGTATATAGTTATATTAGTCTTATACTTAGAAAACATTCCCATAAAAATAACAATGTTAGTAAAATACAGTATTTAGGAAATTGAAGATGTTTTCGAACGAGTTGGTGGGAAATACAGGAATTTGATCCATGACCATTAGGACGAATACAAAATCCATTATTTAATCCCGCCTCATTTTGAAGAACCCACACTTGCATACCTAAAAGAACCCATACTTGCCTTATCGTAATTGTGTCAGAGCCTTATATTAACTAAGTGCAAACGAGTGTTTATTGTAAACCGTTAACTTGTTTGCAGTAAAGTGTGTCATAGTCTGTGGATTGTCGCTGTAGATTATGATACGTTCACTGGGCTGTCGATGTCCCAGTGTGGCGTTGTACAGAGATACGCATTATTGTGATGCGGGGCAAAGAGATGCGGTGAAAACATTACAGATAGTAATTTAAACCACCCTCAGAAATGATGGGTTGAGATTTGGTCTTCTTAATTGTATTAGAGACGAAATACAATCCCGTTTCCCGTACCCGTTTCTTAGTGGTCCTGGTATTTGCTTACTTTCTTGAATTACAAAAGAAACCTTCTAACTCAGGGTGTAAAACAGGTTATTGAACGTGATATATTCTCACATCGATACATATAACGTTTACGGCGACAGTAGAAAATTGATTATTTCTTTAGTAAGTAGTGGATAATTTCCCATTAGCGTTTAAGTTTTAAATTTCACCAGTTCTTGTAAATCTCTTTTGTATAGTTATTGAGATGTAATAACTATTTTATGTACAAATTTCTTTTAAAGTTATCATTAGATGTTATTTTTCAGGTTAACTCGAGCAAAACAAATATTTGTTCATAATAAATAACGAAAACTAATCTCAAGATAAAGCCTAGTCAGAGGGGAGGCATTATAGCAGTTAACTCGCTCCAAAGAGAGGTTTCGTCAGTGTCATTTGTTGTATTCACTAATTAAACATTACAAAAATAAATTTGCTTAACCTAGATAAGCAAACTGAAAGGTTTTTTTGGTATAAAAGGGCTTCAATCAAATGAAAGTGTTCAAGTGTATATATACAATTAAATGTGGGACAGTCTTTTCAAAGACATACGTGATAGAAAATAGTTTCAATGAAAAACAGCTGTAATAAACATACGCAACTTCGGCTCAAGTGGAGCATCTCCAACTAACTGTCCTACGTTTAACACATATCAATACTGTATAATATGAGGAGCCATACAGTAAAACACATTGGTAAAAATCCATACCAATGTACAGTATGTGAGAAAGCATTTACACGGCAGCAAAGATTAGATGCACATTCTTTGATCCACTCAGGTAAACGTCCTCATGAGTGTCCAGTTTGTAAGAAAACGTTTGTACAAAAGGGTCATATGAAGACACATATACTAACGCATACAGGCGAAAAACCTTACCAATGCACTCTGTGTGAGAAATCATTTATATTGAAAACTAACTTAAATACTCATATAATGTCCCATACAGGTGAGCGTCCTCATGTTTGTCCTTTATGTGATAAATCCTTTTTTGAAAAAAGTAGTTTAAAGGTACACATAGAAAATCACAAGGGTGAAAAGCCTTATCATTGCTCAGTATGTGAGAAATCATTTAAAAGGAAGAATCACTTAAATTCACATAAGTTAACCCACACACGTGTGCCTCCTCATAAGTGTCCTATTTGTGGGAAACCCTTTACACAGATAGGTAATATGAAGAGACATATATTAATTCACACCGGCGAAAAACCCTATCAATATTCAGTATGTGAGAAAAGATTTGCAGGGCAGGGTGGCTTCAGCATTCATCAGTTAACCCACACAGGTGTCCGTTCTTATAAGTGCACTTTATGTGAGAAAGGCTTTCTTCATAAAGCTGGTTTGAAGATACATATATTAACTCAGAAGATAAGCCGTTCCAATGTAATCTATGTAATAAATCTGTTGTACGGAAAGGTCAGTTAAACACACATATGTTGACCCACACGGGTCAACGGCCTCATAGGTGTCTTACATGTGAGAAAACCTTTATAAATAAATGTAGTTTGAAGAAACATATATTAACTCACACAAGCGAAAAGCCTTACCAATGCACTGGGTGTAAGAAATCGTTTAAACTAAAGGAGAAGTTGAATACACATAGGTTGATCCACAGAGGTGTGCGACCTCATCAGTGTCCAGTATGTAAAAAGTTATTTAAAAGGAGGGGTGATTTGAGGAGACATATATTAGTACATACAGGTGAAAAGCCGTACAAATGTTCTATGTGTGAGAAATCATTCCAATGTACTGGAAACTTGAAAAGGCATATGCTGACTCACTCCGACAATCCATCTTATCAATGTACTTAATGTGAGAAAACCTTTAAACAGAAAGATCGATTTAATACTCACATATTACCTCATATTGACAAATAGGCCTTAAAATAGTCTGTATGAGATAAATCATTCACAGTTACTGAAGCTTTGAACATACAATTGTTGACTCTTACAGGCAAAAACAAATATCTTATTTTGCTCTTTATGTAAGAAATGATTTTATAATAACGGAAATTTTAAGAAATATACCTCTGTATAAAAAACTTTTACAATCAAGAGTAATTTTAAAACAAATATGTTATCACACAAGGGCAACAGCTTTATCAATGTATCTTATGTGAAAATACCTTAACCCTTGAAGGTGCAAGGTGCGATATTTGAGAAAGAGTTAAGAGATACACAGAAAATTATTCGAAGAAACTTAAAAAAAAAAATGACTCACAAGGGGCAGCAGTCTTACCAATGCACAATATGACGGAAAACTTACACAAAAAAGTATTTTACAGAATCTAACTTTCTATTTTACATAATGGTCTCACTACTTTGACAGTGTGCATTTCCTAAATCAGAACATCTTTAAGAGGCATAGTAACTTTGTTTTTAAATGGCAAACATCTGCATTATAATAGTTTGTATGTTTATAGATACACTCAGATATAGAATTACTCAGTTATTTAATAACACAGTTCGGCCTCCATCATTCTGTTTTTTTTGGGTTTTTTTTTCAAAATATACATTATATATAATATATATTATATCAAGGATGCAAACTCCAGCAAAGTTGATTGTGTTTAGTTATGTTTTTATCAGTGTAATATTTAAATAACACAATATTAGTACTCTCAGGTATTTTAAAGCTTCATTTTCGTTTTAGACTTGGTAACTTCTTTACCAGTGCCGACAGAATGAGGAATGTATTATCGCCTTGAGTTATAAATTACCTCAACAGACTTGTGCTTGCATAAAGGCAACGGGCCACTTATCTCACATACTGTGTTAGGGTTAAATTATAACATTTAGTATCTTAGTTTTAAACTTCAGATTGTGGTTTTTTAGTAAAAGATAAAAACTAAGTAAAATAACAAACTTTTGGCCTATCCTCAAAGTTTTAAACTCAATAGATAGAATCATTGCAATCTTTGTTATTGATACTTTTGATATTTAATTAGCATATTTAAACGGTTGTCGTCAACAATAGTTTAAGACCAAATCTAATAATAGCTCAACAACATTTGGTTGTAAGGAATTTCATACATGTGAACACTACTATTTTAAATCTTGCAGGTTGTCAGAGAAAGCCTCATGTCTGTCATAGTGTAAAAAATGTAGATTATGCATAATGTTTAGTACAATGTACTTTGTATTAAAAACATTTAAAGGTAGTTTGTATTAAACATGACATAAATAAGTAAAACCAAATAATTAACATATTTGGAAAATCTTCCTTGTATTTACTTGTATTAAAATAATAAATCCCTAAACATCTACGATATCATATGTTGTACTCAAGGTTCGTAGTTAGTGTGGTGGTAAAAAACTATACTTTACTTAAATGTATAATTAACTTTATATTCAACAAACATGAAATTAGTTTACCTAGTAGTGTTAATTATTTCTATTAGTTCGGTAGATTGACTGTATCTCTTGTCTCATGGGGTTATTTTCCGATCTGTAAAGGGCGGGCGCCAAGCCCCCGGCTATTAATTTTTGATTAAGAAAGGTACTTAATAATGTTTGAAAATACTAGGTCCTACTAAGTGCGGTATACCTCTTTATTCTAAATATTAAGGGTAAATAAATTGTAAATATATATTTTTTACGGTTTTTTTTCAAATAAGCTTAAGTTACTTTGCTAAATTTAAACGAAGATGTAAAATTAGTTATTGAATGTGTAAAAGTTAGACCTAATACAAACTTTAGATCCACGACGATTGTGTGATTGTGAAATGTGTTTTTTTGTAAACATATCTGAGTTCGGGTGAAATAAAGGCACTTTTGAATTTACTGACTGGTTCAAAATACACTTTCTTCCCCAAAAATATCTAAAGTTAATAAATTATACGAAAATTTGGTCGTGGCATGTCTCTATATGTTACATATAATTTGGCGTGCACCACGGTCAACTGAAAATATTTTTAATGTAAAAACGCAAAATCATAAAATTTCCTCAGTTTCCTGTCAACCACACTTCGTTCCCGTTGCCATTGGTTTAAGATAGTTATCGAGTAGCTGACAACAATTAATCGTTAAGAAAACCGGAATACTTGGAATTGAATCTCTTTATAGTTAAAGATTAGCCATAGGTATTAGGTATATTTTAATGGTACATTCAATACAAGACACCAAGGTCCATAGATACTTTGTGCAGTCGAAATAATTAAGGTTTTCTAGCTAACCGGAGGAGACCTCGTAAAAACAGCTGTAAGATCACGTGATCGCCAATCCAATCTGCAGGAAACACGATATTTATCGAACGCGAACTATTTTCCTCATCATTGCAATTAAAATAAACATTGTTTAGCTGCTTATATACTTTAATCAGCTATTATTTTATGAAAATAATTTATTGTTTTGATTTATTTGTGTTCTTAGATTAATGTATTAAGGGTTTAAATATTCTTTCTGCATGTTCAGTGGCAATTTAAAAATAGCTGTACTATTATATACCCCCTGTAGGATTGGCAACACTTACAGTATGTTGTTGTTTTATGCATCACCTGGACACCCTAGCAATACATCTTCGCTGCGAACATTACTATGGAAATTATCATACCTTGGCTGAAAGCTCTACGAACATTGACAAGATACAGATTACAATGCATCTTGCAATTGGCTAATCAATTATTTTTGACAACAAAGCAATCACAAATTCAATTTGTATCACAAATCACAATGATGATGTTAAACTCATAACAAGTTATTTCGCAGCACGATGACATTAGGATAACAAATTTCTGTTAAAAAAATAAAACTAAAGCGCTTAAACAAATCCCTAAGCAATTGTTGTACTGGATTATTTATCAATAAATCTATATAAGATTTTAAGCCCCAGTAATATATGGTTAAGTAAGAGCCCAGTCAGCACACATATGTAAAATATACGTAAAATGTATGTTTTCCATAGGTCTATATTACGTATAGCAGACGTAGTGGTAACGTAAAATGTAGTATAATATACGCTCAAATGTCCCACCTTTTTATATATATTATACGTATATCTCAGGTCTATGCGGATCTTAAATATACAAATTTTATACGTAAATCATGAACATGTATATTATATGTAAACATGATCTACCAAACGTATATTATACATATTTTTAAATACACCATGTACGTACGCACATACGTATTCTGAATATATACTTAATATGTCAAGATGATCTACCAAACGTATAATATACATATTTTTACGTATCATAGTACATACTGTGTATGTATATTTTGTATGTAAAATATATGTAAATAATATCCACCAAATGTATAATTTATGTATAATGTATGCATACGGGACTTAAAGTGATTTATAATATACATATATTTTATGTATATTTCTTACATACAATTTACATATATTTTTTACATAATTTTACATAAATTTCTTCATTAAATTTTATTTGTATTTCTTATATATATACAAGAAGTGCAAGAAGATCTTTGTACTTATATCTTATATAAGTACAAGAAGAAATTTATGTAAAATTATGTAAGAAATATATGTAAATGGTATATATATATATATATATATATGCCATTGAATGATGTACCACAAATGTATATAAGTAGTTTATCAAGGTAGTAATGGTAGTAATATTTCAATACATCTTTTTTTCGTTTCATACCAGGCAAACATTGTATCGATACTTTTTAGTCGCATTTGCCTTAATGAGATAAGAAACTGCACAGTCATCATAATTCGAATGGCTGGTCTTACCTATCTGGTTTGATTAGGCCCTTGCTCCTTGTTTGTTAACATGAAAGGCTTGTAAACAAGTGTTTAGCTAATATGAAAAATCTACTATGGTTATGGGCAACTAGAAAACAAAAACTGAAGGAGAATTATAAATACACAAAATTTTAAACACATAAATGCTCGGGCATTTAAGTCGGGGCAAACACCCAAAATTTATATCCCTGGGCACTTATCCGTTTTTAAGATATATTGATAAAAGGAATCAATACACGCTACCAATTCAAAACTGTATATATAAAGTATATTTATGCAGTAAGGAATTGGTTAAGCAGGCCTGCTAATAGTATTACCATAATTGAAACAATTTATTATATATTTAAAGAGTTGTTTATTTTTGCCTGTCAAGTGCATTTTTTACGTGCTATATAATCATATTTAAAATTGTTCATGACTGCTTGAGTGTTGGATTTGTAATAAAGTGAATCAATTAGATAAAACATAGCTTTTCACCTTTTTAATATTTTAACATACTATATATTTTTTATAAATGCCCATTATTACCAATAATTTTAACTATGTCCTAACAAATAACACTGGGCCAAATATAAAAAATAACAAAATGCACTAGACATTTATTTTTCCAGGCCTATTCTTGATTTTCCAGTTTATCCTGGTCCTCAGCTGCCAGCAACCACTCACTTAACAGTGAGTAGGAGCAACAGAACTTAACAGTGAGTTGTATCTAATTATTATTCGTATTTTCGCCACCACAGGCGTAATATGGCTATCACATAGATTCCAGGGAGCACGCTGTCACTCTCAACCTTGTTTACATTACCAGAGCTATTTTATTATGTCGATCATTATATACATTTAAGTGTACGATTGAATGAATCAAACTGTTTCAAAATCTTGTAGTTTAGCATCAAATTTGAACGCATTATCCTGATTTTGTAAATTATGTCCTATTATATGATGCATCTAAATACCATGAACATAGATCAATAATAAAACATAATCTTACTTAATCATAAATACAAAATGCAGACTTATCTAAATACATGAAAATTGTTTTTGCCAAACACGATCATAACTTAACCAATGGGTCTTAATCAATGTGTTATTGTTATTTTTCCTCATAAGCTACAGTGCACAAAAAACGATCGTCCTAGATGTGTAAAAGTTCAGAAACTTTTCCTGGAAAATCCTACCAAGGTTTCACCTTATTATCCCTGAAAGCTTCGATTTAATAAGTTGCAGTCGATGATCTTATTAGGTCAGGAAATATGCACAAAATTAATATAAATATGAGATTTTATCTTCCCACTGTGGTTTGGATGCAGTTTGTCTTGAAAACTCTTAAGTGTGTAATGTATTTCTCACACAGTTATTACTCAGAAGATTGATTTTCAGTTTGCATCAAAACAGACATTTCCAACGTTCCCAAAGTAGTTAAGATCCTCTCACAAGCTCATCACTAATAAGAATACTGTGTGACATTATGTGTATATTTTAATATTTAACTGACTAAAGGACTTCTTACAAGGTTAACATTTATGAGACTACTTCCCACTGGGACTCAGCAAACATCTTTTAAAGACGCAAGCTCGAAAATTGTGAGGCTGCTCTACACGGTGATAACAACCACTTGAAACAACTCCCCAGAGCAACACGGGCCTGGTTGTTTCCATTCCGTAAAAGCCTTGTCTCAAAATGGACACTTGTGAGGCCACTTCCCTAGTGTACCTCAGCATATGACTTTTTAAACTTGGCGATCGAGTAAAGGACTTTTCACAAGTTAAACACTTATAAGGCCGCTTTCCTGCATGCGTCATCTCAGGCCTCTTTACTTTTCCAAATAAAGTATAGGAATTATCTCATGCTGGGCACTTATGAGACCGACTCCCAGTGTGTCGCAGCATGTGTCTTTTTAAATTTCCTAATTTATTAAAAGATTGGTCGCAAGTTAAACACTTAAAAGGTCGTTCACCTTTATGAATCAACTCATGCCTTTTTAGAGCTCCCAAAACGGTAAAGGACCTCTTGCAAACTGTACACTGATGAGGCCGCTCTGCAATATGTCCCATCATATGTCTTTTTAATTGTCCCAATTGAGGAAAAGATCGGTCGCAAGTGAAACACTTAAAAGGTCGTTCTTCTTTATGAATCAGCTCATGCCTTTTTAGATCTCCCAACGCGGTGAAGGGTCTGTTGCAAATTGTACACTTATGAGGCCGCTCTCCAGCATGTCTCATCAAATGTATTTTGAATTGCCCCGATTGAGTAAATGATCTACCGCAAGTTAAACACTTATAAGGTCGTTTACCTGTATGTATAAACTCGTGTTTCTTTAAATCTCCCAAGAGAGTAAATGTCTTATCGCAAACTTGGCACTTGTAAGGTCGCTCTCCTGTATGCGTCAATATATGGTTCTTTAAGATTTGTAGTGCAGTAAAAGACTTGTCGCATAGTGGACACCTATGTGGTCGCTTCTTACTGTGGACCAACTTATGTCTATTCAACTCTCCCAACCGTCTAAAGTCCTTCATGCAAACTAAACACTTATGTTGTCGCTCGCTCGTGTCTGCCATCACGTGTTTGCATAGCTCCTTATTGTGCTGAAGTGCTTTTATTAAGGGCCCATGACCTAACTATGTGAAAGTAGTCTTTTACACTATCCTACAATGTTACCCTCTTTTCGTTCAGGATTATTTTTGTATTTTAAAAGATGATTCTAATTTGTTCCTAAAATATTGAGTGATGATTCTTTCTCCACCAGTTATTTAATCTGAAACAAAACAAACCAAAAAAATAAAGATCATTATCATAGAGAGGACAAGTACTATATACAATAAAGCTATTTTGTTTTTGTATATACAAAGAAATTTAATAGTTTAAGTCAATAATAAAACAAATTATTAGTACGGTATAAGCCTTTGTTTTTGTTTGTCAAGTATTGTGTTGTGAGACATATTTTAGAGGTAAAATAAAAACGAGTTGTTCCAAGTTTGTCTATAATCCTTATGGGTCTACTTCAAGAAAATAAGACATATTGAAGACACTGTATAGTTTAACATCGGAGAAGTTAAACTGACAACTCTCTAACTATTTAGTATAATCTTTTAATGCAAAGGGTAACATTATAATTATTTTAACAAACATTATTAAAAACAAAATCCCGATTTGAAAGTGCATTATACATGGCAATTATTAAAATATTTTGAAAATTTGCCCTTGAACACGGTAATTTTATCTCAAACAAAATCTTATTACATAATGAAACCTGTAAAATTAAACTAAAAAGCCTAATTTGTGGACAGTTACGTATATTTCCAATGACTATTTTTGTTGCTGTGTTTGGGTTTGGTTAACTTTCTTTGTTCATTTAAATCTTCGGAATCCAAATAGACAGACAAATATCATTTATATCTTGATAACCACATTTTTGGGTTCAAGGTGAAAAATTCAGGACATTAGCACAGAGGGTTGTACAACTTTCTAAACTTTTGTGCGCACAGGTAAATTCCAAAAAGTAAAATATCAAGAACAACCTCTCTAAGAGAACTGTCAAAACGCTTAAGTGTATACAAATCGCCTGGAAATACTTCGTGTATTTGTTCCTTAGGACGATAAAAAAAACAACTTAAAACATGGATCTAAAGTGCCAAACAATCTTTCTGTCGATCTTTTTGTGATTTTAGGCTAAACTTTTCATTAAACTCAGATTCTATAAGATAACAAGTTTAAATTCGGCCCAAATGTGTTTCTTAAGACTCAAAACAAGTGTATAAAATTTGATTATTGTAATCAAACCAGATTTAATATGATGGCCATTTAAGTTTTTGATGCACATTTCATGAAAACCATTAGTTTTATCAAAACATATTTTCTGATATAAAATATGTATAACACTTTAAGGCAAACAAAAAATGACACCTTGATTTCCGCAATTGAGTGAGAATAAACTGAGATAATAGCTATCTATTAAAATCAATATTAAACTTTTAGCGAATTTCCCCTATAGGGAAGAAGCTATTACCGTAGTTGGCATGGTAAGACCTAGGCCCGGGACCATGATAACTTTTCGTTTTGAGGTCCCAGACCCCAAAAACACCATTTGTTCGAAACTGTAGATATATATATATATATATATAAATATATATATATGTGTGTGTCCGTGAGCACGATTACTCTCGTAAAATTTATCCGATTTTGATGAAATTTGGTATAAACGTGTAAAGCAACATTTATGTCTTTAAGTTCGAAAACCAGCCAGATCGCTTTATCCGAAGGGGTATTTTTGGGGGGTTTTGTACCCCAAAAATGTTTTTTTTATTTTTACATATAATTTTGGAAATAGTCAAATTTTAGTTTTTACCATTGTATTCAGCTTAAAAAACAAACAATTTGGTGTTTTGATCATTCCTCTACGTCAATTGGTTACCGAGATATTGAAAGTGCTAAACACAGTACGTTGTCTAATGTTATTCTTATGGAGGAAAATAAAAATCTTATACATCGCTTATTTATGAACGTATACTGACGAAACTTGGTATACGGCTTCATCTGGTTGTGGACCATTTATATTTGCTCAAAAAACAATATTTTAGTAGTGTGGGTTTGCGGGTTTTGCGCCGGAAGTGACGTCACATCCGGTCAGTGACCGGATGCGCTGAGTGAATAAATACGTCATCTGAGGCTGAGCCAGTGACGTAGGCGGTTTTGTGACGTAATGAGGTAAAGTTCAAAGTTCAAGGTCACGGGGAAGTTTTTTAAAAAAAATCTACCTCGCACTCGTAAAATCGATTGTGATTCGATAGTTAATCGATAAGAAATATCGAATGAAAACCATCGAATTAAACAATCGAATGATACGAGTGCGAGGTAGTATTAATTTATTTTATTTACAATAATTCATGTTTACAATAGTTCCCCGTTGTTCGTTGTCATCGATGTTGTTGATCCGGACGAGTTGCGGCCATCACTTCGCTTTCTGATGAAAGACGGTAGATACTTCGATTCCTGCGCAGAGTCCATGTTGTGTTTTTTTTTTGACACCTATCTGTTCTGATAGGTGTTTGCATTTCATTGCTGTCAGGTTGAAAATAATACCTGACGGCAATGAAATAGAAACATCTATCAGATCTTGAGTGAAATGATATTGTTATTTTGTAAAGAGCGTCTTGGAGAGCTCGATGTTCACCGGTCGAGAGCCGGAGGTGTACTGACTATTCGCTAGCTAGCGTTCTGGTATCAAACAAAATGGTGGGGGTAAAAGTGTAGTAGAACGAAGCAGATGGTGGACGGCAGATGGTTGGCGGCAGGTGGCAGGCGGCAGGTGGCAAGTGTGCGGCAGATGGTAGTCCCCCCACTACACCAGTCCCCCCACTACACCAGTCTCCCCACCAAGTTTTACATCGCACAATAACTAGTTTACATGTGTTAGTTAGGGTTTAGCTCTTAGACTGTCAAGACCTTACCTCCGTAACTAAAAACTTCAATAATGTTTGCGCTTCAACGCTGTATAAGTATAACAGCTACTATGATCTAAACTGGTGCATGTATACATATGGTTCTTTTTGCGTAGCAAACAACTGGCTAAAAGTGTTTCAACCTCGATTATTCTTCGACGAAACCGCTCATTGTCCACTAAAAGTGTAGACCTTCTGTCTTCATTGTCAGGGAAGTAGAATGTAGTGTCAAGGGGACTACTGAAGGTCACCTTCCTCATGTTCCTGTAAAACTGCGACATTTTTCAGACCCTCTAGGTAGATGTTCATCCGTCAAGAGCTGGAAGTATAATGATGTAGCGTTATCGTGTATGATAGGCACCTAACCCCCACCACAACGTTACCTTGTCCTTCAAACCATCGTTTTTACGCTATGGATGCTATGCTGTTGGTTAGATTTAAATTTAGATTGCACCTTCTTGTTTGTCTTGTCAAGCCGCGTAATTGAAGTACCCACATGTTATACTTTGAACTAAAAACAAAGAAGTTATTTAGGTTTGTCCTTGAAAATAGTTGTTTTTTCGCTGTTGCTGCTATACCCTTTGTCGGATCTGAATTCTGCTTGCACCAACTTGTTCGTCTGATCAATCCGCGTAATTTGAGTACCCACTTAATATATTTTAAACCGTAATTAAAGAAGTTATTTAGGTTAGACCCTCGAAATAGTTGTTTTTAGCTATTACCGCTATACCCTTGGTCGGATCTGAATTCCGTTTACACCAACTTGTTCGTCTGATCAATCCGCGTAATTTGAGTACCCACATGACATACTTTGCACAAACTTTATACCCCCCCCTTTTTTGGGTCATGTTCAAGGTCAAGGTCAAGGTCAAGGACCTTGGGACTTAAAAATTTTTACAAAGTGGGCTGCACACAAACATAAGACTAACAGTCTCCTGCCTATGTACAGGCCAAGTCCCTAACTTGATATGCTTAGGCGGTCCTTTTGTTAAAAAGGACCTTTTGTGGGAGGGGGTAGGACAAGGGCTTTATTGAACAATCCACTTTACTTTGCCTTCTTCTTTGACCAAAGTCAAAGTCTGACGGTAGCCTACTTCTGGGGGTGTCGGAATCGATTGCGCCAAATCGACCTCGAATAGGACGTCGCCGGATGAAATATAATACTTTGATTTGCTCTTTTGAAACACCACTGTGTAGGAGAAGTTTTTCCTTAAAAATTTAAATTTTGTTTTAACAATGTCAATTGGGGTGATTAGTTCGTCTTCCTTCAAGGTCTTCATTTTTTCTATCTTCCTCAATACTGACTTGTGTGATATGTTTGGTGATGGTGATGGTGAAATTGGTCTTGAAGAACCTTGGACTGGAGGATGTCGTGCAGTTGATAAATTTGAAGATGGCGTTGAAGAACCTTGGACGGGCGGATGTCTTGCAGCTGATGGAACTTGTTTGAAATAAAGCGGGTGATTTTGAAAACTTTTCTGTATTCTTGACTTGAACGACGACGGTCTTTTAAATCCACTTGTCTTTGGAGGTGACTTCTTCATAGAATCCTTAATCCTTCTAAGTTTTTCAACAGTCAATGGAGAAGACATATTAAAACAGAGAGCGAGCTGACCGTTCCAGGTAAAGGTTGAAGCTGGAATGAGGTACCAGACGGAGCAAAGCGAGTCGCCAAGTGTAACCGTGACATTTCCATATACGGGTAGAAAGCTAAGGACCGGTCTACATCCGGTTCCCCTTCCCCCCATGACGACACAACCCCCCCCCCCCGAGGTCACGAGGCGGAGTCCCCCCCCGAGGTCACGGGGCGGAGTCCCCCCCCTGACGTCACAGGGCGGAGTCACCTCCCACCACTGACCGCCGCCTTTATAAGCGGAGCAGTCCGCGGTCTCTTCGCAGTAGCTTGCCGCCCTTTACGGACCAACGTCCGACTGGGTTGCATTCTGCTGCAGCGTAGGTCTGTTAAGTGTGCGTTGGGCCCGACGCGCAATTAACAGATCCGCGCCCTTGCATGTGTTTGTTAGTTTGTTATGCATGGTAGATTGTTAGATTAACGCTTGTAGTTTGCTAGTAAATGTAGTTAGTGTTTGTAATTAATGTTTTGGTGTTGGTTTTTGAAGTGTTTTATTTACTAATATGTACCTTCCCTACAGCTCCCTTTTCTTATGGACATTGATCCAAACTGGGTAAAGTGTCCCTATTTTTATCCGTGGGGTTTAACTTGTAAATATAAAATCGGTCCTTGTAATTCTACCTTGGTCAAAACTTGGGTTCGCAGTAGATTGGCGCCCGTTACTGACCCACGTCCGACTGGGTTCCAGTTTGCTGTTGACCTTTGTACAACCGACCTTGGTTGATCTTTGAAAAATTAACTTTAACTTTAACTGTTCAATTTGTTTAAATATTTGTGGGTAAAGTCTTTATTTTTTCAAAGTAATGTAATATGTTTCTCATCCCTTTCCTAACCCCTGACAAATAGGTTCGGCCCTGAAAACCGGACTTGTCAATACGGCCATGTAAACCGGTTGATATTACCTTTCTTAGCCTGAGAAACTGTTGTGATTCTTTCTTTTGTTTGGATTTTTTCTTTATTTTTCGTTATTAAAATCATTGCTTGTAATTCCCTGTCCCCTAATACAGAGCGGGGAATAGAGCACCAATTTGTGCTCTATTCCCCGCTTTGGCAACAAGTTCAGATGACCTTGACCCACTGACAGGACTTATAAAACTTTCGTCTGGTCACATATAGGAAGATGAATATTTTAAACCATAGCCTATCCCCAACTTTCCTTTACCCTTCCAAACCCCCCCCTTCCACTTATATTGGGTATAAAAGAGGTTTCCCATCACTGGTAAGATCATTCTGCTGCTTGTGCTTGCTCACACTCAGAACTATGGAGTCTCACATTCCACTACCGACTTCTGCATCACCCTCGACTTCTGCATCACCCTCGACTTCGGCTGCTCGTTCAATTCTTCGTCAGGCTCTTTTAATGTCCCTGATCATCCCTGAGAAGACAACTTCACCACCCATCATGGATCGTCCAAATTCACCACCCATTATAGATCGTCCAACTACATCTCGCTCACGTCCAACTTCTCCTTCACCATCATCCTCGAGATCAAGGTCTTCGTCGAGCTCCTCCTCGTCATCCACCTCGAGATCAAGGCCTTCGTCGAGATCCTCTTCATCATCCACCTCGAGATCAAGGTCTTCTTCGAGCTCCTCCTTATCATCCACCTCAAGATAAAGCTCCACCTCGAGATCAAGCTCCACCTCAAGCTCTAAAATATTTACAAGACCCCCAATTGAAATTCCACCTTCCACTAGTTCAACCAGACCTTCAGTAATTTGCACAAATATTCAATCTCCTTCAGAGAAATTCAATCAATTAAAGTCATTGCATAGGAGGTGCATACGTCCTGCACACCTATGTAATTATGTGTTCAAAAAAGGTGCAAAGAAAGGCGAACGCTGTGCAAAACAGTGTACTTTAAATGAAGAACTGTGCAATCTTCATTTAAAAAATACCGCTTCTCCTTCTTCACCACATCCAACAGTAAACCCAGCTAAGACTCGGATTAATAGGCTTGCTAAAAACAAACACTACGTCTTTGTAAAAATAATGGGATTCCTGAAGGTCATGTTAAAATGTGGAGACCGCCTTTACATTTTAAGATTACCTAAAGGCATGCGCCATCCCAAAAACCCTAAAAAAAGCACTATCTAATCCGAGGCGATTCAGGAACCACTGTGTGGAGAAAATCGTAAAAAAAAAAAAATCCAAATTAAATAAAAGTTTTTTCCAAATTAAAAAAAAAGTGTGGACAACCTATTTACAATCTGTAGCATATGCTGCAGAGTGTAAATAGGTTGTCCACACTTTTTTTACAATGTTACAACGACCTTGACCTAGATAACGGACTTAGATATTGTACACTAAGTCAAAGATAAAACTTAAAGAGAAAAAGGAGAAATATTATACTAAAAACATTATTCAACAGTAAAGAGGGGAGGGGGTAAGCGGGTATTTAAGCGAGCGATTCGGAATATAACTATTAGTTGTATCGTCATGAGCGTCAACAGCAACACATGGGGAAAGCAAATTAGCGAAGAGGAGGTGTACGCGATTGCTGAGGCTGCTGAAATGACTGAGGTTTATAAGATTGATAAGGTTGCGGAGAATGGTGCTCAGTCTCAACCGCAACAAACTACATCATCGATGCAGTCTACAACGCAACAACCAAGACCCTATCATGTTATCCTGGAGGAGTATAATGAGGCGATGAGGTACGCCTTTACAAAGTGGTGTGGTCAACCGCGTTCTCCTGAACAATGGGAGGAGCACGATGCAGACTTTCGCCTGGTTGCAGACTTAGAACTTGAGCTTCAAAGAACAAAGGCTGCTCAATAGTGAGAAGAGTTATTGTTTACTTTAAAATACAGAGCGGGGAATAGATCAGTTTGCGGTCCAAGTGAGAACCACTTACTGCTCTATTCCCCGTTTTGGCAACTTGTTCAGATGACCTTGGGACTTAGAAAATTTTCGTTTGGTAAAAAACAACATTGAAATATATATATATATATATATATATATATATATATATATATATTTCTTACTAAAATATCTCCTCCCTAAAACTTGCACCCCCACCACTTCCATTGGGTATAAAAGAGACACCTTATCGATGGTAAAATCAGTCTGCTGCTTGTATTCACCCACCTCAGACACCATGGAGCACATCAGAAAACCAACTTCTGCCGCCTCTTCTTGTACTGTTTCATCTTCTGCTGCCCCATCGATACTTGTCCAGGCTATGATTCTATCCCACATTCTTCCAAAGACTGGTAATACTTCGCCAAACTTAAACTCGAGATCTCTCAAAACCGAGAGAAATAATGCTAGTTCTCGGAAAATGAGAACAAGGATCGCTGACCGTTATAAAGTATTAAGAAGCATATTACCATCCTCCAATCCGTATGATTCTAAATTAACCACTATACAAAAGACAATAAAATACATTGCAAACCTTCAATCGCAGCTTCAAGAACCGTCCTCAATTCACAAAGAAGTCTTACACAACCCTCCACCTTTTGAAGCAGTTTTTCTTAAAGAGGATGAGTTAGCGGACCAACATTTTTTCGCTGAAGAACCTTCAGCTTACAAACAAATCTTCCTCATGGATGAAGATCAGGACGAGTAACTATCTTAAAAAAAAAAACTAAAGTCCTTTGAAATACAAAGCGGGGAATAGATCAGTTTGAGGTCAAAGTGAGAACCTCTTACTGCTCTATTCCCCGTTTTGGCAATATGTTCAGACGACCTTGACCCACTCACAGACTTAGAAAATCTGCGGATAGGATAGATATGTTAAATAAAACTTTCCTTCTCTACTACCTACCCCCACTCTACTACCTACCCCCCACTCTACTACCTACCCCCACTCTAATGGTATAGGTAAGCGGGGTATTTAAGCGACCGCTCCAGAACTTAGTAATTAGTCAGCTATGGACAGCCAAGCTGGATCATCCAACGTACATAGAGAGCCTAGAAATGTCCGAGAGCAGAAAAGGGTGCTAAAATTAAATAAAGCATACACGATACTACATTCAAAACTACCATTTGTTAATCCAAAAATGTCAAGATTATCAATTATACAACACGCGACAAAATACATTAAAACTTTACAAATGGAGTTGGAAAAACCATTGACTTCGCCTCAACTGCCTGATCAACCAATCTCCAACTCAACTCTTAAAGAAGTTTTTCTTGATGATGGTGATGTTGCAATAGAAAAAATTCTTAATGAAATTCTAACATTTGAAATTGATCAATTTGTTTCAACTGACTAAAGATGGTTTGGAAATACTGAACGGAATAATACAGAACGGGGAATAGATCAGTTTGCGGTCAAAGTAAGAACCACTTACTGCTCTATTCCCCGTTCTGGCAACAGGTGTAAATGACCTTGGGACTTAGAAAATATTCGTTTGATAAAAAATAATGAAAGATCTTCTTATTTCTTACAACAACAACAATATCCCTTCCTAACCCCCACCACCACCTAAACTAAGTATAAAGGAGGTTCTCCATCGTTGGTAAAAATTAGTACTCTGCTGAAAATGAGTGCATCCACTCCTTCTATCTCTGCAGCAACTATAATAGTTAGCAGACGGGTCGAAAACATTGATCAGTTGCTTGCTGTAAGGAGATTACTGCTACGGTATCTTGATATAGAGGTTAGTTGTCAATTGTACATGTGGAGACCAACAAGTGAAGTTTATAGTAGTGAAAATGAAGCATTTGAAACAAACTATAGTAGAAAGTTATATAAAATCTTTGGCAATATGGTAAGGTTAGTCGATAATGGATGGAACATTAGCATAACATTTTATATTGTTCCAAACCTGTAACTAAAGCAAAAAAAAAACGATGGGTATATAAGCCCGATGTTGCAGAGCCAATTATCACTTTGGTTCTGAATTGCATCAAGAGAGCATCTACCATGGTATACCTCCACTATATTGACTCTACTGCTAAAGCGGATACTTTTATCCAGCGTGTTTACCAACTGTTAACGGAGTACCAACATGTTCAGGTCAAAGGATTGGGTATTCATGGAACAGAAGAAGTAAAAATAGATGTAAAACCAATCCCTTTGAAGAAAAAAATTGACCAATTATTACGAGAAGGCTACATTCTGTGCCTTTATTACACAACCTCATAAACTACATAAAAGGCCGAAGGGGGGGGAATACAGAACGGGGAATAGATCAGTTTGAGGTTTGAATAAGAATCTCTTACTGCTCTATTCCCCGTCCTGGTAATAGGATAAGGTGACCTTGAGCCACTTACAGGACTTAATCATTTGTGTTACAATAATACCTCTTCCCTATACTTTTCCCTACCACTTGCACTTTCAACACTTACCCCCACCACCACCAAAATCAGGTATAAAAGGTGGTTTCGTATTAGTGGTAAAATCAGTCTGCTACTTGGAATCATGTCGCCCAGAGATAACATTTTCCCTTCTAGGAAGAGTATACTGGAATTGATTCAAAATATTCCAGTAAATATAAACGAAGATGAAGACGAAGACAATTCAGAGATGGAAGATGAACTATTTAGTGATCTTGAACTACTGAGTGAGTTTGCTAGCAGTGAACCATATCTTGGAGAGATGGAGCTGTTGGAGCTGTTGACTGACGACGACGACGACGATAATGAACCAGAATGTCATCATCAGTTGCTCTGTTTGAAGGAAATGGACCTTGTTGATAGTGAAACCCCTCCAAGCAGTATTAATATCGATGATGTAGTTCTAGATCCAAGCACAGGGAACTTTTGTGTTCGTCGTCGCTTATTTAGTGATATGAGCTCATCATCATCATCATTATCATCGGAAGAATCTGAATAAGTCTTTGTTGTCTTCAAATAGTTTACTTTAAATACAAAGCGGGGAATAGATCAGTTTGTGGTTATAGTGAGAATCACTTACTGCTCTATTCCCCGTTTTGGTAATATCGTTGTATGACCTTGACCCATTTACATGACTGAAAAGTTGGGTAACTTATACATTTAATGGTGGGGGAACGTCTATTTAAAGACGATGCAACAGTGTATATTTATCATATCGGCATTATGAACCCACCAGGAAACTCCGTTTGTTACAGCTTTCCC
Source organism: Allygus modestus (assembly GCA_963675035.1). NCBI lineage: Eukaryota > Metazoa > Arthropoda > Insecta > Hemiptera > Cicadellidae > Allygus > Allygus modestus. The sequence goes on from OY776111.1 coordinate 477,344,133, forward strand.
CTCCTCGATATCGATGATGTGATAAAACTTACATCAATAACAAAACGGTTTGAAATCGAAAGGCGACTAATAAAAGTCGATGTAATTCCACATGATCTTCGTTCTGCAATGTTGACCATCGAATATGTTAAAGATGAATCTACAACTGAAGATCCCTATTGTTTTATGAAATGTTTAGTTGATCGAGATGCAATGTGTACAATCCGACTTCACATCCGAGTTTAAAATCTATCAAATGTTCCTGTTGGAGAAAATTGTCTTAGTTAAATACAGAGCGGGGAATAGATCAGTTTATGGTTTGATATGAAATCATTTACTGCTCTATTCCCCGTTTTGGCAAATATGTTCAATGACCTTGACCTAAATACAGAACTTTGTAGCCTCCAGCTACAATAGTAAATATAAAATATAAAAAAAATAGTAAACTTAACGTAATACGTACCCCCCACCACTTTTGCTAGGGTATAAATAGAGGGGCATTTGCAGTGTTGTTCATTATTGCATTGACCCTTGTGGAGATCGCACCTACATTATGCATCGCTGCGATATTTGCAAGTCTTCATTTAAGGATGAATTTCATTTAATGATTCATAAAGAACTAAAACATAACAACAACCAAGATGAAGAATATGAAGAAGAAGAATTGAAAGAAATAGATCAAATGTTAGCTCAACACCAAAATTCCAGACCAAGTGTTATTCAATATGCACCATCAACATCGACTTCTACCTCTGCTCTGTCTACACTTCACCGTCCTTCATCATCGTCATCTGCATCGACTTCTACGCCTGCTATGTCTACACTTCATCGTCCTTCAACATCATCAACTGCATCGACTTCTACGCATGCTCTGTCAACACTTCACCGTCCTTCAGCATCAACAGCAGTAAATGTAGAACTACATGCCCGAGCACTTCCGGGTAATGTAGTAACCCACTTCAAAATTGATAATGCAAAATTACAACTCGAAGAATTTTTAAATAACGCAAAAGGATTGGTTAGTAAAACCCTGAAAAATGAATTAAAAAGATTAAATTTTATTAAATTTGGACTATTACTGGATGCTTTATTTACAAACATTCAAAATGAAACCTCACCGAGAGGTTTCTTAACAAAAAACCGAACTATTATGTTTTCGTCAGATATTGATTCAATCGTATCTGAATGCTTTGAAGAGCTAATGATAAAAATACAAGAACATGAAGGAAGAGGCTCTGGATGGAGTTTGTTAAGCATCACAGGGCTAGACTTAAGAGTACACAAACACGGCTATGGAATTCGAGGAAGTAGCTGCATCCCTCTACCAACAAAGATTAGAAATACCTTATCCTGCGTCAACGTACAAAATCAAGATACTGAGTGTTTTAAATATGCTATGTTGGCCAAATATGTAACAATTCATCCGGAAAGACCAAGTCACTATTATGAAGTACAACATAGATATAATTTTCAAGGGATGACTTACCCTGTTGCTATAACAGACGTTTCAAAATTTGAAAAACAAAATCCTTCAGCTTCTGTCAACCTATTCGGATTGGATTCGTCAAACAATGTGTACCCCTTGCGTATAACACCAAATGAGCGCAGAGATCATACCGATTTGTTATTGATTACTAAAGGTGATATTTCACACTTTGTGTATATCAAAAAATTTTAAAGTCTTGTTTCTAATCAATTATCAAAGCATAAAAGAAAGATGACAATTTGCAAAAGATGTTTTTGTCACGTGAACAAAGAACTAAGAAGGGGAGGGTCTGATTGGCTAGTAGAACATCAAAGGTTATGTAATGGAAACTATGAGGTTAGAATTAAATTGCCACATTCCAGCAGAGTGCAGATAAAATTTGACAAAATAATACAACAATACCGTGTACCTGTTGCTGTTTACGCTGATTTCGAGTCTTCTTTACATCCACTTGAACAACAAGAAGAGGACGTTACAAGAAGAAGCAAATACCAACTTCATTCACCAAACAGTTATTGCATACTAATTAAATCCACGTTGACTGAAGACCATCTTCAAAAATATGGACTATCATCTTCTCCAAAGATTTATCGCGGTGAAGAAGCAGCCAAATACTTTGTCGATGATCTGTATGAAATAGCTGCAAAGGTAGAAGAACTGTATGGAACAAAGGTACCCATGTCACCTATGGAAGAAGAAGAGCTTCAACATTATTATTCAACAACAACGTGTTATTTGTGTAATAACACCTTTACACTGGATAACGTTAAAGTTCGTGACCACGATCATCTTATGGGAGCGTATAGAGGTGCAGCCTGTAACGCTTGCAACTTGAACTACAAACTACCATATTTCATCCCCGTAGTTCTGCACAATCTGAGTGGTTATGATTCGCACTTCATAATCCCCGAACTAGGAAGAGATAATGGAGCAATAGACGTTTTGGCTACTACAATGGAAAAATTTATAAGCTTTTCAAAAAAGGTGGGTAAAATTAAATTAAGGTTTGTTGATTCATTTAGATTTATGCCTTCAAGCCTCATGAAATTATCTGAAAATCTAAGAAGAACAGATTTGATAGAAACAAGCAAAATTGTACCCAATAGTAAAATGGATTTGGTTCTTCGAAAAGGAGTCTTCCCCTATGATTACATCGATGGACTGCATAGATTTGATGAAACATCACTACCTCCACCAGAAAACTTCAAAAACAAACTTAATGATTCGGAAATATCACTTGAGGACTATCAACACGCACGTCGAGTATGGAACGAGTTAGATATGAAGACCTTAGGAGATTACTCGGACTTTTATGTCAAACTAGATGTAACTCTTCTTTGTGATGTAATGGAAGAATTCCGAAACACTTGTTTTGCTGCATACGGTTTGGACCCTCTACATTCGTATACTTCACCAGGATTAGCTTGGCAAGCCATGTTAAAAGAAACAAAATGCAAACTCCAACTTTTAACAGACATTGACATGGTTTTAATGGTTGAAGCTGGAGTAAGAGGCGGATTGACCCAAAGTGTTACCAGACATGTCAAAGCCAACAACAAATACCTACCCGATTATGATGAAACCAAACCGTCAACCTATTTAGGATATTTCGATGCAAATAACCTGTACGGTTGGGCAATGTCAAACCCACTTCCTTTTGATAACTTTAAATGGATTAATCCCGACTCTATTGGCGATATTTTACAAATTCCAAAACATGGTGACACTGGATATATTTTGGATTGCGATTTTGAATACCCAGAAAATTTACATGATCTTCATTATGACCTACCACTTCTTGCTAAAACAGAAATTTCACCAATTGGAAAACACCCCAAATTAATGATGACATTAAATAATAAACAACGCTACGTGGCTCACTTTTGGGTGGTTCAACAAGCTATCGAATTAGGACTACGTTTAACAAAAATTAATAGAGTTTTGGAATTTTCTCAATCATGCTGGTTGAAACCCTACATTGATTCAAATACCATCAGAAGAGCAGCAGCTACATCAGACTTTCAAAAAGATTTCTTTAAATTAATGAATAATGCGATATTTGGAAAAACATTGGAAAACAAAAGAAGACATAAAAATGTTAAACTTGTTACCGACGCAAACAAATTACAGAAACTAGTACAGCAGCCAAATTTTGGAACATCGATAATTATTAATGAAAAACTTGTAGCAGTGTCCATGAAGAAGACGAGTGTGAAGATGGATCGTCCTTTGTATATAGGCATGTCAATCTTGGACATCTCAAAAACACACATGTACGATTTTCACTACAACAAAATGGTGGCGTTCTACGGAAGAGAAAATATATCTATTACATATATGGACACTGACGCTTTTATATATCGCATAGTAACATTGGACATGTATAAAGATTTACGTACATTTATTTACAAGAACGACTTTGATTTCTCCGATTATCCAAAAGATCATCCAAACTACGACAATGAAAGACACAAAAAAGTACTAGGCAAATTCAAGGATGAGGCTAATGGTGTTCTACTTGAAGAGATTGTTGCACTGATGTCTAAACTATATTCTTTGAAACTCTATAATGAAAAAGAAGAAGAAGAAGAAAAGAAGAATAGCTATATTAAGAAAGCTAAAGGTGTAAAGAGTTTATATTTAAAGAAGAAAGTGCATTTTGAACACTACAAGCAATGCTTATTTGAGGATAACATCATTACAGCTAAATTCAACACCATCAGAAGTTTTAACCATCAGCTGTACAGCGTGACTGAAGTTAAAAAGGCGCTATCCTGTAATGACGACAAAAGACAAACCCTTCCAGACAACATCCACACTTTACCATTCGGTCACTATTCCCTCAACCCTATTGACTAATAACCCTTTCATCGTCCTAGATCCTCTATCCTTTTCCTTTCCGTAAAAAAAGGGGAAACACAGCAATGTTAAGTTGTGTTTCCCCTTTTTTTACACAAGTTTTGAATGACCTTGAACTATATGTATATATAAGCAGATTTATACAAAAGAATATTTAATACCATATCAGCTGCCTTCGTGAAACCATCATGTCAGACCTGAAGGAGAAGATTATTAATGAACTACACAAACCTGCAAGAATAAAGTTTCCAAGAAGAAATACTGTTATAAAAGGGATAAATGATCTATATCAAGCGGATTTAATTGAAATGCGACCGCATAGCAGAATAAACAAAGGATTTAAATATATACTCACAATTATTAATTGTTTTACAAAAGTTGCAGACGCTTTGCCTCTAAAGGACAAGACTGGTAAAAGCGTAACAGAAGCCATGGAAATAGCCATAAAAAGAGATAAAAACAAAATTAAACATTTACAAACTGATGATGGAACAGAATACTTTAATACAAACTTTGCACAGTTAATGAATAAATATAAAATAAATCATTATTCTACAAATTCAGAGAAAAAAGCAGCTATTGTAGAAAGATTCAATAGAACCTTAAAAGGAGCACTGTATAAACAATTTTCAAAAAGAGGTTCTTACGTATGGTATGATGTTTTACCACAATTAATAAATGATTATAACAACAGGTTTCATAGAACTATCGGTATGAAACCTAACAAAGTAAATAGAAGAAATGCAAAAGATGTATTAAAACGCATAAAGAAAAATACAAAGCCTAAAGTAGAAAAAATGCAGCCAAGAAAATTTAATGTAAGTGATAAAGTACGGATTAGTAAATATAAAGGAGTGTTTACCAAGAAATACCTTCCCAATTGGACGAATGAAGTTTTTACAGTGTATAAAGTGCAACCGACTGTACCTGAAACGTATATCTTAAAAGATAACAAAGGAGATTTGTTGGAAGGTGCTTTTTATGGACATGAAATGTTAAAGTCAACAGTAGGTGATGTATATCTTGTTGAAAAAGTGTTACAAAGAAAAAAGGACGCAGTTAAAGTGCGGTGGTTAGGGTTTAACAAAACTGAGGATTCATGGATACCTATAAAGGACTTGGTTTAATGCAAGCAACTCATTTCATCGTTAACCTTTGAGCAGGATGGAGATTATTCACCATAAAGATCGATTCAATATTAATAACATAGATGATTTAACTGTGGATAACGTTAAAATCAACAATGGTAAACACGGTATTTTACTTCCAAACACTGTTCGATGTATAGTAAGTGGCCCCTCAAACTGCGGAAAGACCAATGTTGTCTTTAATTTGATCACTAATCCGCAGGGATTAAGGTTTAATAACCTATATATTTTTTCAAAGTCTCTGCAACAACCAAAGTATCAATTGCTGAATAAAATCCTATCTGATGTGTCTGATGTTAATTTTTACAAATTTAACGCTAGTGATAGCATTATGCAACCAAACGAAGCGAAACCGTATTCTGTATTTATATTTGACGATGTATCTTGTGAAAATCAGGATACTATTAGAAACTACTTTGCCATGGGAAGACATAATAACATCGACAGCATATATATAGGACAAACTTATAGCAAAATCCCAAAACAACTTATCAGAGATAATGCAAATATTCTAATTGTATTCAAACAAGATGATACTAACCTAAAACATATATATAACGATCATGTGAATGCGGATATACCATTTAAAAAGTTTAAAGAGCTTTGCGGAAAAGCATGGGCGGAAAAGTATGGATTTTTGGTTATTATGAAAGATCAAGCTATAAAAGATGGTCGTTATAGAATAGGTTTTGATAAATTTGTTTTAATACACTGATTAGCGGTATTACTGTACAAGTCGTCAAGGTGTGAAGATGGTTAACCAGGAAAAGCTATTAAAGGAAATAAAATCACTTAGTGATTCTATTAGACAAAAAAACCGAGCTTTAAAATCAGGTATAAATGAAAGAGAGCAATTTTTAGAAACAACATTCAAACCTGTTACTGAACCTTTAAAGCGATTAGCCCAAAATATGGAAAAACCTTCAATTCGCTTCGAAGGAGACAAAATGCTACCAATTTCCAAATATGAAGAAGAATTTCAGAATGATGACAGTTTTGGCCAGTTACAAACATCTGAAGAAAGTGACGAGTATGAAGAAAGCGGAGATATAGAGGATTTAAAGGAAAAGGACATTTCAGAAGATACAAGTACAGAAGATACAAGTGTAGAAGATACAAGAGCAGAAGAAGAGGATATTAACCCATCCAACTTAAGCAAATTAGGAACGGATATCATGTTTAAAGGAACTCTTGGAAGAACATATACGTTAAAAATGTTACACGCCGCACATGCTAATCGAAATTTTCATACCTATGGAGCTAGAATAGAGGATAAAGGATTAATGATTGGAGATAGCAAGTTAGATATAAACGAAAATGATGATATAGTTATTGGAGATAAGAAATATAAAGGTACAAAAGGTTTGTTTGAACTCATCTTTAAAAATAATCCTGGTAAATATACTAAAAGGGATTTACAATTGTTTAAAAATATATTAGAGTATACAAATGCACATAGAAAAAAGTATTCCAAAGACCTACCTATTCATAGAAATCGGTCAATAAAATATACAAGTATTATATCTAGTCTTTTCCCCTCGAAATCAAAAAAAGCTCAAATTAAAAGAAGAGCTTTATCTTCTGCTGAATTAAATGTTTTGCATAAAAAGAGAAAAACAACTGATCCTACCACATATGGAAGGGGATTATTGAAAAATTTGTATAAAACTAATATAATATATTACAACGATATAAATAAGTTAGTTGATCGAATGAGGTTATTACATGAAGCTATGGAAGCCGGGCACACTGGTTTAGAAAACGAATGGGTAGCTTTGGTTGATGAACTGCGAAAACAAGGAATAATTGTTCAGTATACGTACATATATAATAAGAACCTAAACGATAGCGATTCAGTTACATCATGAGTGTGGACAAGTTTGGACGGTATTCCGAGTTTGGAGCAAGATCTGAATATAGTGAAAAAAGAGCTGGGTTTCCGTTAACACCTGATGGCAACTATAATTTTGAAGGAAAATTAATTCAAAATGTTGGTGATCCGCTTTTGTCTTCTGATGCGGTTACGGTAAAATACATGGATAAAAGAACCCCAACTGTACACGAAGATCATTGGGGGTTTTCCGGTAAAAGGTTAAGCAATATACAACATCCCGTTTATGATGGGGAAGCAGTAAATTTCGCTACTCTAAAATTGTTAACGATTTACAAAAGGAATGAAACTGACACAAGCTATGATGTAAAAAAATTAAAATTATCAAATGTAGGTGATTGTGAGCAGGATGGAGACGCTGTAAATAAGAAAATGTTTGATATTGTACACAAGAAATGGACTACGGAATATGAAAAACATTTGGAAAGGTTTGGTGCAGCTCTATTCCATTATATCCATCGGGCTTCAGGAAGAGATGCAGCTTCAGATGTTGACAGTCACAATTATTTAGACTGGAAAAATATACACAATCCAGAGAAACTTAATCAACGAGATAAACCGTCTGAGCCTTCTAAAGTCAAGACATTAGGAAAGGGGGATAAAGTGAATGTAATTAATGAACCAACAGAAAACAATGAAGATTACATAAGAGAAAAAAGAATTTAAAATACCCCCATGATAAGGGATAAAGCATCAGTCATATTCGAGAGACGATACAGAGAGGATGATGGAATCCAATATTACTGCGTGGAGTTTGATATCTCAAGAGCCGAGATTTCCCCAAGGAGTGTTGACAGATGGTTTTGTTCAACGGTTTGATAGATATATGGATTGGGAACAACTTTCCATACATTACCTCTTTACAATGACTATGTTAAGAATTTATTTTCACAGAGTTAACTGGATCCATATTTTACAAAGACAACAGTTTTCAGAAGACTTCCTCGTAGAGATGACATCAAATTTTAATAACTGTTGGGAAGTAATAAATAAATATCAAAATCTCTCTGAGAATTACATTGACAATTTTAAAGATAAACTAGACTGGGATGTGTGTATTCAATTACCAACGATTTAGTGGCAAGTTTCTAAGGAAACATGACAACTATTTAAAGTTTATTCATTTTACCGAAGACAACAATACCATCACCAGCGAAGAAACATCTAGAACATCTTCAATTACACCTTATTTCAATTTTTACTACTTCTATTTAATGTGTCTACATTTAATTAATAAATCCATTTCTATATAATAAATGGATTTTAAACAGTATATAATACAAGAAACCAAAACTGATATTACATTCATTATAAAACATTTATAGAGTGCACCTACTAATTGTAGGTTTTGCTATAAATAGTCATGTCGAGGGTTAAACGCATCAGTCATAATCGAGAGAGATTACAGAGAGGAAGGGGAATAGCATCAACAGCATTTTCTCTATTAAGTAAACCGGTTGGAGCGATAGTTAACAAGGCGATTGATTTATTACCTGTGGAATTACATTTACCTGGAGGATATCAAAATTGTGGTCCTGGAACCAAATTAGAGAAACGTCTTGCTAGAGGAGATCCTGGAATAAATAAGCTCGATCAGGCTTGTAAACAGCACGATATAGCGTATTCCAAATTTGGTGATACTAAAAATAGATCAATAGCAGATAGAGCACTTGCTGAGAAAGCTTGGCAAAGAGTAAAATCTAGTGACGCAAGTATTGGTGAAAAAGCAGCGTCTTTAGCAGTAACAGCAGCAATGAAAGCAAAAACTACGTTTGGAGGAGGAAAGAGATGAAGGCGTGGGAAAAAACCCGCTAAGAAACAAGGAGGTAATATCAGAAGAAAACGTCGATCTACCAGTGGTAAAGCTAAAAAGAAACCAACAATATGGTCAATGATAAAAAAGGGAGGAGGATTATACCTAAGACCGTATCGTGTGTATTAAATAAGAAAGAGCAATTAATAATTAAAAACAAAGAATTAACCAATGAAGAACTGATTACATATGCTTCTTGTTTGAAAATCCCATTTTTTAGAGGAGTATTTATGAAAGATGAATTACCAGTTAAAATGTGGAAAAATGAGACTGGTATTGTAAATTTGGATAATAGTGAAGGATTAGGCACTCATTGGGTGTGTTACAAGAAACTTGGTAAAACCATTTATTATTTCGACAGTTTTGGAGACCTTCCACCACCGAAAGAACTTCAACGATACTTTCGTGCGGCAGAAAATGTTTTTTACAATCATACAAGAAAACAACCTGATGATACATCCATTTGCGGTCATTTATGTTTAGACTTTTTAGCTAAAAGTGTTAGTCAACTTTAAGATGTCCTATTATACAGTGTCATTAACCGGTAACTCATGTACTTTGCGCAGTATTCTGTTTCCAGCGCTACGTTTGCAAAAAGGAAGACTATGGGAAGCCGCATTATTGGATTTAACAACATATAACTCTATTCCAAACGTTAGTGAAGGAATTAATAACAAAAGACATTATTACAAGACAAAAGATGATAAAGGAAAGTATTCAGCTTTGGAAGAATTCAGTTTACCAACAGGAGCTTATGAAATTGATAATATAAATGAAGTTATACAAAAACATATGGGAAAAGAAAATATAACGATAAAAGGCAATAACAATACAATGAAAGCCGAAATTACTTCTAAGTATTATATTGATTTTAGTCAAGAACATTCAATTGGTAGTTTATTGGGGTTTTCTAAGGAAACAAAAGTATTAGAACCTAATAAAACTCATTCTGGGAATAAAACTGTGACGATCATCAAAGTTAATAGTATAGACATTACATGTAACATTATACAAGGATCCTACAGAGATGGAGAAAATCGTCATATATTACACACATTCTACCCATCAGTTGCACCGGGTTTCAAGATAGTAGAAAAGCCTCAAAACCTTGTGTACCTACCGTTAAACACCAGTTTCATTTCAGACATCGTGCTGAACATAGTGGATCAAGACGGAAACCTTATTGACTTTAGAGGAGAAGCTATTACTGTAAGAATACATATAAAATCATCCGCTTAGACAATGGGGTTATCATTTAAAAAGAGAGAGCCAACCAGCAAAGAGGTCAGTAGCTTATCAGCTGTAGAAGGATTAACAAGTGACAACATTCGTTTTCTAGAAGAAATTGGATTAAAGGTCATTAACAATGGATATACTGGATATAGCGCAGGGTCCAACATTCGACGAGACCTTATGGGAAAAGGAATATCACACGCACAACCCTTACGCTTCGTCCAAATTAAACAATAACGATGAAATTAGGATTCCTATACAACAACAAGACATTTATACTCTTCCATGCGAATGTTATTTATATATTGAAGGAAAAGTAACAAAAACTGATGGTACTGCTGGAACCACTGTTCCGTTCATAAATAATCCTATGGCATTTTTGTTTGACGAGATTAGATATGAAATTTCAGGAGTTACAGTCGATTCAACAAAAAAGGTTGGAATTTCCAGTACATTGAGAGGATTAGCATCTTTAACACCAAATGAGAAGAATCTGTTAGCTGTTGCAGGATGGGTTGCACCTGACAAAAGTACAATCGCTCCTGACTCTTCGGGAAACTTTGATTTCTACGTACCTTTAAGATTACTCCTAGGATTTGCTGAAGACTACAGAAGAATAATAATAAATGTAAAACAAGAACTAGTTTTATTAAGATCATCAAACGATAATGATATTATTAAAGCAGCTACTGAAACAACTGATGCCAATTTAGACTGGAAATTAACATTAGACAAGATTGTTTGGAGAGTACCACATGTGCGACTAAATGATGAACACAGGATTACATTATTAAGAAAGTTAAAATCCGATCGAGACATTGTAATGCCATTCAGAAGCTGGGAGTTTCATGAATACCCCGTTTTACCTACAACACAACGGCATACATGGACTGTAAAAACTTCTACTCATTTGGAAAAAGCGAGATATGTAATATTTGGATTACAAACGAAAAAAAAGTATAATAACTGAAAATGCTGGTGAATTTGACCATTGTAAATTAACAAACTGTAAAGTGTTCCTGAATTCACAATTCTTTCCCTACGACAACTTTAATATTTCTTTTGGTAAAAAAAGGTACAGTGTTTTATACGATATGTACGCTAGGTTCCAAAATTCATATTACGGCAAAACAAATACACCTCTACTATCTCCCGTACAGTTTGAATCGAAAGCTCCGATTGTTGTAATTGATTGTTCCAAACAAAATGAATCTGTAAAATCGTCTAGTGTTGATATAAAAATAGAAATGGAATTTCAAGAAAACGTACCTGCAAATACATCTGCGTATTGTTTAATTTTGCACGATAAAATTGTTACATACACACCGTTGACCGGTATTGTAAAGACAGTATTGTAAAACGTTGTACCACCACCGGCACCGCCACTGTCGCTAACCTATAAATAGCGGAGCAACAATGCAGGTCTTCAGTTGATCGTCTATCGTCGCATGGGTAACATCTTCTACAAAATGAGTTCTCCATCTGTTGTACAAGGTGATGCAGAGGTAGCACCGTTATTGGAACGTGATAATACTAGTGAAGAAGAAATCATCAAGGAAATAACTGCATTTTTAAAGTTTGGTAAAAGAGATAGAGAGGAGGAAAGTAATGCAGACCCATCAAAGGTAGTACCAAAGAGGAAGAAGAAAGTTGAAGAAAATATTCCTCCTCACATTTTAACTGAAGTTTTTTTGCGAATCTTATACCCCATCTCAGCATGCATCAGTAAAAGTGTATCAGTTGGATTGATGAAGTCATTGGATTCTTCCCCTACAGTAATACTACACCATGGAACAAAAAAGGTTTTATTTTCGCAAAATGCTTGGGAGTCATTTTTGAAACATGTACATTTAATAGAATGTTATTTAACTAACAGTTTGTGTGGAAGGAAAACACATATTCGACTTTTGGATTGTGACAATGAAATCGATATTGTTAAACATCGCGGACAACTACAAGTGCGAATTAGAGACTTGACTCAACATGAAAATAAGATTCTACTGTCACGTGAAGAATTCTACGTTTTAAACTACGCAACAGAACCTATTACAAGGTACATGAGACAGTTGGTATTTGCAAGCGCTATTATTAAAGAATATTTGGTCGATACTTTGGAAAAACAACCTGATAGCACCATCGTGTACGGACCTGTGGATACATCTATTTTTAATAGAATACCTCATGAAGTTTGCATGTGGAGAAAGTTAAAGGATTTTGAACCACTTGTAGAAATCGCTACAGAAGCTACAGAAGAAACAACACAGGAAGAAGAAACGGAGAAACAAGAAGAAGAAGAAAACGAAACACAAGAAGAAGAAGAAGTTAAAAAAGACTAAAGTTTGACTTAGTAAAGAAGAACACACGTGGGGTAGGCCTATTGGGGACGGTGCCCACGTTAAATATACACCAACGCGCCTGCAACTGTACGGCCTGGTATTTAACCTACCGTGGTGTGGAAAACAGTTTAGTTGATCGCTAGGTGCCATGATGAGCGGAGGGGATGAAGAAGTGAGTGTAAAGCCTTGTGTAATAGAATTTCAAGCATTTCGAAATAATGATGATAGGTTTATTATCAAGGAATTAGTAATTTTAGACTTGCTTACATTTGTAGCCTACCCATTCACGTTTGATGCTCCTTTTTCTTTTAACAAACTTAACACCAAAGCAAAAAGTACAAACAAATGGATAACAAACTACTTTCATCACATACATTGGTATGAAGGATTTATAAACTACAGTAATCTGCACAGTATTATGTTTAACTTTTGCAAACAATATTCACATATATACACAAGAGGATTAGAAAAAAAGAACTGGATACAAAAGTACACGCACGGTGATGTTTTCGATATAACTATCAGTAAGGACTTTAACATTAATCTCGGTAATATTTGTGTCGCTGCAAAAGATCTTAAACACGGCCAAACAAACTGTGCATTGTACAACGCGTATCGTTTGGCTGCTTACTTGAAACAAACGCAGGAATGTGGTGGGGGTAGCGGAGAACAGAGATGTGGTGGGGGTAGCAGGGCCTATAAATACGAGGAGACAGCACCGCTCCAGCACGAGTATTATTCGAGACTCCGAAGAGGCAACATCACAGAAGACACCACAACCACCACTGACGAAGATGGCATCACAACAGTTTCTACAAACACTGGTTGATCAATTCAACACTCATTAAAAATCCGACCTTCTGCTAACTAAAAAGTGTTCAGAACTAAAAGAACAAAAACACTACATTATTCATAACATCAAGAAAGTGGAAACTACACATGGAGAAGCAATTCTAGTTTCATTGAGCGAAGGACCTTTCACTCCAGGAGATGAGCCGAAGTTTCAAGTATTTCTTCCAAAACGATTTGTTCAACTGCTACAAAATGAAGATTTGCGAGATATTCAACCGGGGACGTTGTATTTGGTATCACACGGTGTAAGCGGCAACAACTCGACGGAACTCACTCTGCACATCACGCATCCTTGTACATAATGTCTTTGTTTGTATTTTTCTGTTTGTATTTCTAGTCATCAATGTTAGACTTAAGCTTATTGTATTGTAAGATGTTTGTTTAATAAAGAAAATATAAAAAAATATAAACAAAAATAAAAAAATAAAAACAGCAACACAGCAGTATATTATTTTATATACTGCTGTGTTGCTTTTTTTAAAAATTCAAATGGATGACCTTGAACTTTCATTCAGGGTTAACTTATGAAGAGGTATAAAAGAGAGGGAGCAGTGAAGTTAGTCTCAGTCTTGTCTAACACACGCTGCACCTAACATAGCGGTGCCACCTATGAACAATTTATTTTTCGATAACAATTTGAAGACATATTGTTGCGAGTTACAATGTTTTAAAATACCAGGCGATCAAGTTGACGGGAAAGCTTGTCGTAAGTGCAAGTGTTTCAGCTATTGCATATGTAGATGTAAAACGTATCAAATGAACCGACAAGATAAAATACAAGAATTACGCCGAAGGATTGCATTACTGTGGCGGCGAATGTAGTAGCAACCATCTGCCTCGCACCAGCTGCCACCTGCCGCCTGCCATCTGCCGTCCGCCATCTGCTCCGCCCCACCACACTTTTACCCCCACCATATTGTTTGATACCAAAACGCTAGCTAGCGAATAGTCAGTACACCTCTGGCTCTTGACCAGTGTACATCGAGCTCTCTGTTGAAATGTCCATCAAAATTAGGTGTATTCATTATGACTCTATTCATCTGGCGACTTTCCAAGACCTCGAGGTTTTTAATGAAGAGTTAAGACTTCTCATTGCGTCCGGCTACGATTTATCTTTGGAACTTTACGCATCAAAAAACAACATGGACTCTGCGCAGGAATCGAAGTATCTACCGTCTTTCATCAGAAAGCGAAGTGATGGCCGCATCTCGTCCGGATCAACAACATCAATGACAACGAACAACGGGGAACTATTGTAAACATGAATTATTGTAAATAAAATAAAGTAATAAAATAAAGTAATATTTGTAATAGTACTACCTCGCACTCGTATCATTCGATTGTTTCATTCGATGGTTTTCATTCGATATTTCTTATCGATTAACTATCGAATCACAATCGATTTTACGAGTGCGAAGTAGATTTTTTTTTAAAAACTTCCCCGTGACCTTGAACTTTGAACTTTACCTCATTAAGTCACAAAACCGCATACGTCACTGGCTCAGCCTCAGATGACGTATTTATTCACTCAGTGCATCCGGTCACTGACCGGATGTGACGTCACTTCCGGCGCAAAACCCGCAAACCCACACTACTTATTTTACTAAAGGCTCCCGTAGCAGCAAACCTGCGTACTCAGCCCCATGTTATTCTTATGAAGAATAAGTAACGTGTTATCTCCCTTCATTATGAAAATAAATTAATGAAATTTGGTATGTGGCTTTACCTACATGAGTTATATTGATATTTGTATAAAACCCCATTTTTTGTGTTCCTTGCTTCAGCAAACCTGCATACTCAGCCGCCATGTTATTCTTATGGAGAATAATTCAAATGTCATAAATCGTTTATTTATGAATGTATATTGATGAAACTTGGTATGTGGCTTTATGTGGTATTAAGATACATATATATATATATATATATATATGCATTGGAAATTCGCTGAGTACGCAGGTTTGCTGCTACGGGGGTATTTAATACAGTTTTAAATTTGCACATTGTTATTTGACATTTTGCCGTATAAAGTTGTTAAATAATTAGGTAAATAGCTTATAACTTAGTTGTTTCTTATCCGATTACAACCTCAAGCTGTTACTTTGTTTGTCTTGCAGTTCTACATATTTTATTACTGGTACCACTTTTTGATAAAACTAAGGGTTTTTGAGAAATTTGACACCAACAACTTTAATTGGCCGCCATGGAAAGTTAGGCCTATAACGTAACATCAATGATATTCCAATGGCGGACACCAACTTTAACCACTTTTATAAGGAACTGGCTACAGACTGAAGTAATACTAAATAATGGGAATTAGTGGTGCGTTAATACAAAAAGTTGTGTTTCAAAGTTGTTTCTATCTACTAAGCGTTTAAGTCATTAATAATCCATCGAAGATGAATTCAAAATTAAAATAACAATGAAAAAGATACAAGCTGAAATATTTCTGCTGGAAACATATTACCCAAGATCCTCTGAGGGAAGTTTCTTATTTTGAAGTAAGTGAGCCAGGAAATGAGATAAACGCATTGCTCTTAGTAACGCAGATTTTCCTCACTTTGCTCCAGAACCATTCATTATATAAATCCTTAAAAAAACTAGATTGCTTTTTAACCTCTACAACATAACCGTCTGATTATTTTTGAAAAAACACTAAAATACGAGAAAAATTTCCATTCGGTTTCATTGGGTCTAAAATATTGTAGTTTTACATGTGTGTACCCAAATTTATAAATATCCAATACAAATTTTACTTTTCATGGCAGAACCTCTAAAAGAGATGTCCCCCAATCTTTATTGCAGCGACTAAAGGTCATCTGATCCAAAGAACAGATCATATAATTTCAATCAATAAACCTTATTGCGAAGTTTTGAACTAAAACATTTCTGCTTGAGTTTTATTTTACTTTCTGAAACCTATTTTAACTTGTCTACGTATCTTAATAGCTTATATAATCTTAATAGCTTATATAATAAACGGTGTCAGGAAACTGACACATACTTTCTCCCTTTTAGCCAAACTTTAATGACAAAAATATTTGTTATTTACTAAATATAGAATATGAAGTATAGATAAATGTACAGACAATTTTCCAAAATAGTTGTTTTCAGAAATATCCACCCAAATCCCTTTTTGGGAGGCACTATAGAGTCCGTTGCTAGACACAGTGGTTTTGAGAGGGGAAATGCCCCCTTGCCCCCCAGGGTTAAATAGCAACACATTTCGAACATCATCTGTTGGTCAATGCTAACTTGACCTGCATATCAAATTTTAATGAAATTGATCAGTAAATAAGAGAGAAATAGTTATATTTGTATTCCCCATAAGAATAACATTGGACAACGTACTGTGTTTACCGCTAAATGAAAATTTCAATTTTCTCCGTAACTAGCAATCGTAGAATAGTAATTTAAAATACTAATTCATTTAGTTTTTTGAGCTCTTTTTAATGGTGAATAGTAATCTTTTTTAACATTTATGATTTTTTATAAAAAATCTAAAAAATTGAATTTTGGATGTTTTAAGTCTTGTAATTTCTGAACCCGAATTTTTCAAGAAATGCGGGTGGTGTCATATTGTTGCAAACCTAAAGTTCTACAAACCACGAAAGTTTAATCAAAATCGTTAGAGCCGTTTTTGAGAAATTTGGATTTTTCATGTTTTTTGGCGGTTTTTGGGGGATAATTACCCTTAAAAATCAAAAATCCAAAAAATTAAAAAAACGCCTGGAGATATCGTGGATTAGTACATCCCAAATTTCATAAAAATCGGCCAATAGGTTAGGGCTCTAGCTCTGAAAACACACACACACACACACACACACACACACACACACACACACACACACACACACACACACACACACACATCACGTAAAAACCACTTTTTTGGGTTCAGGGAGCACCAAAACAAATATTTTCACTAACAACTCAAATTCGAAAATTTTTACGAAAACAATACTTTCTCCATATACTATGTATAGGGGGAGAAAGTAAAAATGAATCCCTATTTCCCTTGGTCACGCCATAACTTGAGAATGAGTGCACCAAATTGAATAATTCTTTTTTTGGTGTGTTCGTTAATGTCTGGGTAAGATTTTTATAAAAGGAGATTTTTAATCCGACCTAAGGGCTCTGTCCCACTGGCCTTCAAAGTTTCCATTGATTTGATTAAAGATCAGTTAGTTACACCAAACAGCTGTTAACAAGGATTATATCTAAACATACTTGAAAGGCATAAACATATGTTCACTATGGAAATAACAAATCTACTTGAATGGCAAATCAAACCATTTTTTTCGTTTTTTCGATGCCGAAGTTAGCACTATATAAAAATAGGCGAGTGAGCGTAGCGAACGAGTATTTTACCTAAAACACATATTTAATGGCATTAGGAC
Organism: Allygus modestus; assembly: GCA_963675035.1. NCBI lineage: Eukaryota > Metazoa > Arthropoda > Insecta > Hemiptera > Cicadellidae > Allygus > Allygus modestus. The sequence goes on from OY776111.1 coordinate 477,362,127, forward strand.
AGGACAAGCCTGTCGGGTCAGCTAGTAAGATATAATATACAAATAATCACTATATTAACTTCGAATTACGTGCAAATTCACTAATTTATATTTAAAATCTGCTTAATGTTTGTAATAATGTACAGAACAATTATTGTATTTCTTACAGGACGGTTATATATTTTGTATACATGCATTTAATATTTCTATATTTATTTAAACCTAAAAATTCAGTAGTTTATTTTATTTGAAGTGACCAGTTATAAACTAAGCTAACGGTGATTGAAACTGCAACTTTTACTACCCCTGAGCTACACTCAGCCTGGCAATAGCCCCCCCACCACTGTCATGTAGAATTCTCTTCCACAGATAGTGACTACCTTAAGGTTACTTAAATAAAACTTTTAAAATTAACAAACACATTACTATTTTCATTAAACATTATAATACAACTAGAGCATTAGTAATCATCATATCGCCACAGCGACTAGTAAATAAAGAGATGGCACATTAATGATACATTTCCATGTCTCGTCCTTTAGATATACATCTATGCATTTCGAAACCGTTATTGAATAAATGTTTAACCTTAGAGTTCACTTACGTCAAAAATATGGTTTTCATCAACGTCTATAAAATAATAGTACTATGCTATTACATAAAATCATAGTGTTCTGCAGAAGATTTTACGACCGAAGTAAGACCTTCCCTCTCCTGTCGTTTCAGGCTTTAGATGGTTAACGAACAGCTAATACAAACATTATTTAGTTTTAAACAATTAAAAAAGTACCGTTTTTCAAAAATACAGAAAAATATTACCAGGAAAATTACCTTGTATTCAAAATGCATTATTATTTAACATTACCTTGAAATATTCTCAGTTTACTCGGTTTCCTACGTAAGGGACTTGCGAATACTATTATGTACTAAGAAATAATAAAAGAGCATACATTTACAATATAACCTACATAAATTTAAATAAATAAATTAGATATAGAACAAAGTATGTTAGACAAAAATAAATATTCTGCTGATTCTGTCTCTGGAGATTCGTAACAGCACAAGTAGTCTGTATAAACACTGTTAGATGGCGCGGTAACAACAAATATACACGGAATGTAAATACAATTTAAAACGCGAACTACACACACACACACACACACACACACACACACACACACACACACACACACACACCTACGCAGACGTAAACTACATCCTGTGTTCAAGGTAAAATTCAGCTTATTTTAAGTTGAACACAACGTCATTAGGGCCTATTATTTGCTGTGTATCAAAACTGTTGGTAAATCGTTGATCAAATATAACCTAATAAACCTAACCTTTGAAATAACAGAAACAACAAACAGAAACAATTATCTAATATATATACAGCCGCATGTGTAACTGACTCACTCACTCACTCACTCACTCACTGAGGTATACGAATTCTAGACCATTTCTAGACGAGCTAGAAACCTGAAATTTTGCATGCAGGTAGGTTATAGCTTGTAACCCCCAGGAAAATCGCCAAAACTGACAGTTTTTTTATCATAACCCCCCCAAAAAAATATTTAAACCCCCCCCAAAAAGGCTTATTTTAAAATGACAGTTTTTGAGCTCTAGCGGCCGAACGGATTGACCTATCGAAAAACGAACACCACCACGTGCCACGGATTTTACAAGATCTACAACTTTGTTCCTATGACTTTTTGTCGTATCTTGCTCCCTTCACCCTTAGGTAGCGCTAGATTTTTCAAATTTCAGGCTATTTCGACGGTTATTTTTGTGGCCTTTAATTTCCTATCACTTTAATTTAGTATGTAAAGGCTTGATATTTGGCACTCAATATGTTGACACATTACCCTTCACGAAACACTCAATAAACTAACATGTTTTAATAATTAAACATCCCAAAAAAATTAAAACCCCTAATTATTCCATAAATGTCAAACTGCATTATCGACTTACTCAGGTAATTCTAGGTAAGCTAGAAACATGGAATTAGGCCTACATGTAGCTTGTCCATTGAAACCCCCAGAAAAATTGTAAAAAGGTATAATTTTTTATTTTAACCTCCTCAAAAAAATTCAAAAAGGAGGAAATTTTGAAAATCTCCAAAATAGTGCATTTTTTGTGGCTGAACGGATGGTCCTATCGAGAAACGGAGACCTCCACGACACACGGATTTTAGACGATCTACAACTTTGGTCCTATAACATTTTGGCTTATCTCGTCTCCTTCACCCTTAGGTAGTGCTAGATTTTTCAAATTTCGGCATATTTTCTATATTTTGTCCTATCAAAAAACGGAGACTCCCAGAGAAAATTTCAAAATTTTACTTTAGTCAGTTTAAATTCCCTTAATAAAAATTAATAATGGCAAATCAAAAAATTAAATAAAAAAGTGTCGTTTTATTTGAGTTCTAGCGGCCAAACAGATTGTCCTATCAAAAAACGGAGACTATCACGTTCCACGGATTTTAGGCGATCTACAATTTTCTTCCCATGACTTTTTGCCGTATCTCGACCCCTTAACCCTTAGATAGCGCTATATTTGTTAAATTTCAAGATTTTAACGTGGTTTGCAATGGTTTGCCGTTCTAATACAGAACTTAGAGGCCTAGTATTTGGCACATAGTATTCATATATTACAATTAATTAGTATTTAGAACCAGTCATATGCCCAGATTATATCACTTAAACACCCGAAAAAAAATACTTTGAACTTTTGTAAATTTATTTGTTTTTATTAGGTGTATTTTTATGTAGCGCTCCAGCAAGGGTAAAAACCCTTATAAATAATGTTATATTTGTTGCGGAATGCGTATTGTTGACCAAATACATAGCAATTTAGGCTGTTAACTTTGTTTTCCCCCTTATAAGGTTTAGGCGACGTCCTATAAAGGCTATATCACAAAATCCAGTGTAGGGTTTCAATTTTCTCTCCAAGCACTTAGGTAATAAATGGAAACTTAACATTTAACATACAGTACTTCTCCATGCCAAGTAGTATTCACACACTGGCATATGACCAGATTTTATAGGTAAAATCCCTAAAAATAATAAAAACCTTGGAATATTTGTAGAGTTCATAGGTCTTAAAGAGAACTAGTAAACCTGTCGCGGCTTCGCTCGCGATCATCATTTATAAATATCGTGTTAACGTTCCAAAGCCAACATGGCCTGCTGATTAACTGTGTTTACTCTATCCAGCTGATTGCTTAAAACTTATAGTTATTTCCCAATGTTAAGCTTATAGGAAAAAACTCAACTTTAAAGGGCCCCTGGGCCTCACTCACAAATTATTTCTCTATAAAAAAAGTTTCCTGCACAACTTCACGTTAGGCTCTCTCCAATGACACCAAAAATATGAAAATCGGTTGTGTAGTTTAGGAGGAGTGATTGACACAAAAAACCTGCTCTCCTATTAAATAAGTATAGATTTGGACCAATTTACATTAAATTTTGGCCAAAGAGCGACCTGGGGGCGAAGCCCCCCACAGGGGTCGTGGGGCGGAGCCCCCAGCGAGCGAAGCGAGTAACAGAAACTATATTATGGTAGTAGGTTTCGTTTTGTAAATGAAATGAACTTGAGCCAGTCAGTAGGCCTAAATCATTTTTAATATCTAAAGAGTACTACAGTGTCCAGGAGTTTTTAACAAACAAAAGTAATATTTAGTTGTTAACTGTTTTTTTATGTATTAGTTTATCCTGTATTTTTACCTTTTTTATTTGTAACAATAGACTATTGTCAATGCTACTTGTATAGTTACTTGACAAATAAAAAATTCTTGATTCTTGATTCCCTATTAATTATAGTGTACTACTTTTAGATAAAGGTTATGCGACTTGGTTAGCTCCGGGACGGGGAATTTAGTTTTCGATCAAGCCTATAATATCTACAGCTACGGTATATTTATCTAAACAAGAGTATGTGTAATGAATTTTACCTTTCTGTACTGGGGCTATCAAATATAACCTCAAAAACTCAAGAAAAATGCCTCTTGAGCAACTAAGTTAATATTGATACTTTAACAGAGTCAATTCTTTCTTTAATAACTTAAATAATACTATTCAATATACCTTATCTTACAAGCAAGTTAGTTAAAGTTGATAATTATTAGAACACATAAATTGGGAGGATTTATACACATTATATTTCATTTCGTCCAAGATTTTTCTTTCTACCTTCTACCTTTCTACTTCTACGTTTGTTTAATGAGGCAGTTAACGAGAAGCTAACAACAGTTAGTTACCTAAAAGTTAACGTTTGCCTTGTCTGTAATCTCTTATAATGTATAGATTACCTACCTGTATCCGGTTGTAAGTTTATGTAACTTAATAAAAGACGGATATAAACACATCACCTATTAATTGTTAGAACAAATCGTTCAACTAAAAAAATGCAAATAATAATATAAACTTCATTATTAATAGGTCAATAAAAAACATACACGTAACATTGTTTTCAACCACAAAGTCTCCAATAGATCAATCAAATACACAATTACAATTCAAAAATATCTGATATCAGTTAGAAAACAGTTAGACATAAGTGTTGAAGATGCTTCGAACACTTTGTATAGTAGAGTGGTAGTAAAATTTGCATTGTCTGTAAATGTTGTAGGTAAAATGTAAATTGTTGTCTGTAAATTGTTGTAGGTCAATCTGTGTTATTTTTTACGTTTTTTCTGGAGAACTATCCGAAATCTAGTCTTGCAATGTCCACATGTTCTTAAAAAGCATAATTAACTATCAACCCGTTGATAAAGGACAACTAATAAGATCCGTCGTGTTATAAACCTTGGCCAAATTTTAATATTTTGATCAGGATCATTTTAGCTAACCTTGTATACGAGGAGAGCACTCTACTCTAACTACTAAATATTATCCATTTGGATAGGCAAATAATCTTGAAATATTTCGTTTCTCTTAGTGTACCTATTTCTCAAATAAGCTTTAAAATAATGTTTCAGTTAAAAACTAATAATGGTCAATAACAAAACCCGCATGCCTTTAAATATGAAAGCTTCGCCTTGTCTGGTAGAATTTCCTGCCAAGTGGCGTTCACAGCACGGTGTGTGGCTATACTACATCTTATACACATGGTTTTTATTTATTATACTTAATGAAGATAGATAACATTATTTAACACGTAAGTATGCAGACGATTAAACCCAGAGCAGTTCATAAAATGGTGAGATTATTGGATTTCCGACATTTTATAGGTACATTTCTGGCTAAATTAGCTAACATTTTAGTTTTCAATGGATTGCAAAACACTTAGAATATATCCAGTCCTTGCTTGGATAAAGGTTTCCCTACCTAGGTCCAAATATCCTAGTCAGATAATGTTTTATTTTCGTACATTCTGTAAAAGCTATTTCCCATTAAAATTAAAACTGTTTCTATTACACAATTTTAACGAATGAACTGTACTATTGAATAAATAACAGTATATGTTAAATTACACAGGATGATTTTTAAATATGAGTCCCCCCATCCCTTCATTTGTCCATATTTCTTAAAATATCCACTCCAGACCACCACGGATCATTGTTGATCAACGTATACTTCATTTTGACTTAGTTAATATTTTGGACATTGCGCATTCATGAGTAAAAACGGATTGCGGCATTGTCTTCACCGTAATAAATTAGTTTAATATAATGTGTCACAACCCCACCTTTAATTTTGAAAAAATATTTGATTCTAATATCGGGGATCCAAGCTAGATGACAGCCGAAAATATGAACTGAGACAAAATGAAGTATAAGTTTTGATCAACAATGATCGGTGGTGGCTAGGAGTCGATATCTTAAAACATGTATAAAAACAAAGGGAGGACTCATTTTAAACTCACCCATATATTGATATTTATTTGTGAGTTTCTATTTGGATGGTTGTTATCCATATCCGGACCTGCCAGGTAATCGAGGACCGTAGCAGACCGTCTAGAAAACCAAAACTAAAAACGGCACAGCTCTGAGACGTGGTTCTTACTTTGGGACCTCCCACCACTAAAACCTATACGTTCTACACTTTACTGTCATTTATATGTATGGGCTACAAACTAATCTTGCCGTAAGCTACTCATCGTCTTTTCAACCAATGTACGCTTTTCCTTAGGCAACTGTGTGTTACCCCAAGTTATGATGATATTTTCGAATTATAATTTTACAGCCAAGGATTAAGGAAGGTGCCACCTTCAAAGCCTACTGTTAGTTTATTGTATTACACCAATACATGTGTTTAACCCAACTGTATGTATTGCTTACTTCATATCACATGGCGATATAAGTATACGAAACGAAAATCTTACCAGGAGCACCACCATCATCCAGGCGCGGATACAGGGGGGAGATATTGTATATTTTACCCAATTTCCCGTAAAGGTTATTGCATTTTGACAATTTATTATTTTTTACCCCTTTATGCCCACCCCCTCCCCCCACCAATAAAGACTTACTCTTAGGTCTTATAATGAGAGTTCTCTCATTGGCCTGATGATGACTGGTGTGACTGGTCGAAATCGATAGCCTAGTACCATCTTTTATATATGTTTAGCGTCTGTATGTGAATCAGTATAAGTGTAATCTTAAGTGTTGTAAGACGTCTTTTCTTGCATCCCGTAAATAAATTCAAATTTATTAATATCTCATTAACAAATTTAAACAAATGAATTGAACATTTATATCTTAGAATAAGAAACTATCAGGGAAACTATTTATTGAAAGTGCCTCATACCAATATTGTAGTTAGTCTATGCTCATAGGTAAATGTCTAGGCTTTTATTCAAATATTTGTATCAGGCCTTAAGTAAGACCATAGCGGGGGGGGAGTAACAATAAATACGACCTCTTAATTCACAACTAGATGATTTAATTTAGATTCTTATCTACTATTATCATCATTATTCACACCTTACCAGAAACTAACCTCTCCTACAATTCAAAAGATAATTTTGTTCAGTATCTATTATTACATTGTGTCTCTGTAATATTATGTAGTTCCCATTTATTTCATCGGGACGAAATACCTGGATCGGTCCTCTTCTATAGCTGCCAGGGAGGACTCAAGGTCTCGTTCATGTAAAAGACAAACTGTTTAGGAAATTAAAAATATTTAAAATTTCACCCCATGTTAAATGTCATAATCATTTTAATTACTATTGCTATTTCAACTATAAAGAACTAAATTTTTAAAGTACTGCAAATATGTGAGCATTTCAATTTCCATTTAGTACAAATCGCTCCAGTGGGAGTCTTAAACGAACAGTCTAGAGAGAATTACATTTTTCACGTTTATATAAGAACATTTAACAACAATATTTTTATAAAATGTCACTGATGTTTTCCGATTGTTGTCCTCAGTTTAAGTTTAACTTCACAGCACTCCAAAAGTTTATTTTTAAGGCAGATTATTTTGTAGAATATACTTGATTTTTATTGAAATTATACAAAATTTTCAACAAAACCTTATGTTGTGAAAATTGAAAGATGTTAATGATTATTGTTTTTGAAGTGTGTTGAGTACTGGCCTACTATACACAGTTCGATTGTCCCCCATCTGACTTTTCAAACTCATACTGCCACCGTGCTTTGGAAGGCACGTTAAGCTGTTGGTCCCGGCTACTTAAGTAGTCAACAGGTTATGTCAGAAGCAGTGTGACCTGACACTCTGACAACCGACCTCAACTAGAAGGTTACACGAACTTTACCTACTTTACTTATTTAGTAGGTTGGTAAATAATATTAAGTCACAATTTAAAATACATTCATATTTTGATCAAGATCGTTTTAGCGAACCTTGAAGGCAGAGGCTACGTATACGTCCGACGTGAGCCGCTACTGTTGACGTCCATTCCAAATGGTGCACCATACGTTACTTTTCTTGTGATTTTTAAAACAGATTGAGAGCCAGAAAACCTAACCTAACCTAACGTAACCTAACCTAACTTATCCTGACGTAACCTAACCTAGCCTAAGCGGTAGCGAAGTGAATTTGCCCTTACGTTGGACGTGTACGTTGTCACTTCGAACCTTGAATTACGAGGAGAGCTCTCTAATCACAGAGTATCACCTGTCCAGTTGGACAAACAATTTATTAATTGAAAGACTTCGATTCTCTTATTTGCCCAGTCACTGAATAAAGTTCTCAACTAGTGTTTCAGCTAAGAACTAATAATAAAACACGCATGTCTTAAATTAATCATTGCAGTATACCAGCATTGCCTACCCAGATAGCACGAAAGCTTTAAGCAAAGCTTTGAGTTTCACTTGTCACAGATTCGGCCGGGAAACCTATCTGAACCACCATGGCACAAGGTTGCCAAAAACCCAAATCGCGAGCGCGCGTGCGTTCTATCGGGGTCTCCGATAACTAATCCACATTTCACCCGGCTTCTGTGTATAAGCCATAACGCCATTACTGCCATCGCCATTGTTTTCGTTTTGTAGTTCCAGAGAGGGAAAGTTAATTTTCACCGGCTGCGAAGTGTAAGTTAGTTATAAGAAGAGAAACTGATTGTTCTGAATCTAATTGATAAGTGAAACATTTATTTATTAATTTCTAACACATAATTTACCGTATCATCAGTAAAATGTGAGTTGGACATCAAATCCGATCTTCAATGTCTATCAAGCCTCTTTCTTTTTTAATACGTAACATATTTCCCCTATGAAATAAATAAAAACAAAATAATAATAGTCTAAACTTAGTGGTAAATTTAACGTGACAAATTGATCTGATCTATATTGTGTTTGCATAACTTAGAAATAAAATTTTATTAATTTAATTCACAGAGGGTTATGATGAACAATTCAGACAGAGTTTGAAATCCTGTAGCTTGTAATGGAAGGAGTGATTAAAATATATAAAAAAACACAAGTTAGAGCAAGCTAAACTTACTCTTAGGTTAAGACTCAACTATAAATTTATCTAAGCTTGCCTATTTTAATTCAATCATAAAATATGAGCTTTGTAATGTTAACTGTTAATTTAAAATTATGTTATGGTAGACATATTTGACTCCACACTCCCTACAATTTTTACTAAGTACAATTTAAGCCCAGGCCAGTAGTAGTAAATTATATGCATCAGGACCTAAATGTCGAAGGACGGTCACGTGACTGGATTAAATTATGGATTAAATTCTTGAGAATCTCAAAACCTCACATAAGCCACGTTTTTACTCTCTAAACGAGTGTTTTCATGACTATTATAACAATAAAAGCTTTAAATTTGAAAAAAAATTAAAGCAATATTTCGTTTAAAATACAATGCATTTGTTATGATTCAATAAACAACAGCCATCATTTATTTTTAGAGTGTATTATTTTCGCGTTAAGCTCCGCCTATGATAAAGATTACTTGTTTATCTCTTAATTTTAATTTGTTTATAAAGACGCCATTTACTTTTAGCGTGTTATCTTACACCAAAGCTCCGCCTATGAGAAAGATAACTGGTTTATCCCGCAATTATTATTGGTCTATAAGATCAACTGACTCCTCCCTTCACCCATAATGTTAATGAAGATTTATTCCCGTCAAGTGCTACTATCTGGTGTATTTTATTGCGGTTAAACAACGTACTGTGTCGGTAATTTACATTTTCCTAAGAATAAATAAATAGAATTAATGAGTTTTAATATTTTTTCTTTGTAAATATATGTGGTATAGATAATCTATACATATACAGATAATCTCCTGTATAGATAATCTCCTGATATAGAAAATCTCCTGTACAGATAATCTATAAATGAGATATTATAAATTTATCGGTTTAGCATAATAACTTTAGAAAATATAAAATATACTGTACAGATATTATTTAGGCAACCGTTTAGTCAATAGCATCTAAATATACAATACTTATGTTATTATTTTGAACTAAAATTTATATTTAACATTAATAGATTTAATATATAGAAATATTGTTTAAGGAATCACCCACCAACTCACTCATTTCTATTTACCAGGCAAAACGATATTTACTGAAAATAAGCGAGTTTACGATATATTATGTCTTATTTTTCTGTTAGAAGGAAATAACAGAAGTAATCAAGAGTAAACTGCCTAACTAGGTTATGTTTATTTGTAATACGACATTTGTAATACACTTGAATAACCCACGGTTTGTCATTAAAATATTTAATTATAATGTAAATATATTAAAATATCCTTATTTATTACCTAAAGTATAATAACATATTTATAAATTAGGGGTATAAGAACACATGTTACATTTCTCCGTTATAATTGCGGTTGTACATAAACTGCAGATTAAATATTATTATTCTCAGTGGCGAGTTGAGGAAATGGAGAGAATGGATGTAAAATAGCGGCCACATATATTTTTTCTTGGAGATTTAAGCGTTTTAACAGTGTTTGTACAATTTATATGGGTATATTTAACACGTTGTTAACAAATGCGAACATATGTGAATTAATGGATGAATTTAGGTTAGTAAGGTACAACCCAGTAATAATACGTGATGAGTAGAGAAATACGTAGGGTGCGGAGTGTGCGCACTTTGGAATGGCGTTTTTGGCTAGCATAGGCTTGCCTTCGCTAATGACGATTGTTGAGCTTTACAAAAATGTATCCGGTTATTAAAATATAGGCCTGATAACACTATAACGGATACCATAAATGATAAACAAATAAACTAATGCGATATGTTAGTATTAAGAGCTAAGAAAATTACCTTTTTTGTTTTGCGGATCTAACATAACCTCAATCACTCAAGGAAAATGAATCTTTAACACCTAATTTTGGCTATAAATGCATGACTCTCGACTACATATTCACCTAAAAAACACTTAATTTAACCAAAAATCACTTAAATACATATTAAAATCGCAAACTCAAAATTAAAACAAAAGTTTATACTAACCCGAGGACACAAATAATGATATCTTGAGATTTCGGATTAACTCTGAGTTGGCCTTTGTCTCCGGGATAGTTAACGAGAAGTTGATATACAAATTATTATTTAGTCAGTGAATTTTCACAGCTTTAAGGTTAACAACAAGTATAGTAAATTGACTTATTCTTTTAATTGATATTCGGCAGGCCTAGTTATTTAAACTTTCAATTTTAATTTCCGCGTTTGACACAATTGTGTATTTACGAAAAGCTTTGCAAATTAAACTAAAATAAATAAAACAAAACAATGAAATTGTAGAGTAAATCATTCTTATAAATATATATCCTATGTATATTTTGTTTTTATTTGTGCATCACCAATGTATAGTTACAAATCACGTGATAGTATAGTTGATAACACGTAAGTAATTGAGTCTTGTTAGATATTTTTCATTTAGGTGTGATATCTGCAACAACACTCGTAGGTGCACCAGCTTCCCTAGTGGAAATGATCAATAGAAATCAATAGAAATAATTTTAGTGATACGTAGTGATATCAATACGTAATTGGATCACTACGTATCACTAGACATCAATACGTATCACAAGAGATCAATAGAAAATTGTTTCTATTGATGTCTAGTGATACGTATTGATCTCTATTGACACGTAGTGATATCAATACGTAATTGGGTCACTAGACATCAATAGGTATCACTAGACATCAATACGTATCAATAGACATCAATAAGAAATTCTATTGAGTCTTTAACTGGTATTTTGTAATTAAAACACAACAAATCAATGGTACTAACAGGTATATTCCAAAAAATTTAAAAAAAATTAAACAGTAAATTTATGACCTAGGACTAATTTACCTACTTACTTGTTGAAACAAATTTTTTTAAATGCACCAAAAAACACTAAAATCAGGGCCTTTATTAACTTGCTTGTTCACATAAGTAAAATACACAGCCAACACTAAAATTTGGGCCTATATACTATTCACTGATTTCCTTGATCTTGTTGTTTAGTGTGGCAATTTTCTGAGTGATGTACTGGCTTCCAAGCACAATTTCTTTCTTTGCTGTGTTAGGATTTTCCTCCAGGATTCTTTCCTTGACAATTTCTGTGAACAAATAATCATGCAAATAAGTTATATGGTAGTAAAAACGTGAAATTAATGTTTAAAATTAATAATTTTACATCAGTACTATATTTTTACTATTTTAACACATTATTATCACATTTGTTTACATGAAGCAATCGTCAAGATGTCACAACTTTTCACATGATAAAACGTTAAATAAATACCAGTACCGTTCATGAAAAATCATATTTTGACACCACCATATTTTATAATTTTTGAACATTTTGTTACATTGTGGAAAAAACTTAGGCTACAATGATTTTTGTGTGAATCAATCATAAAAACGCTAGGACCTGCTGTAAAATTTGTTGTATGAAATAAATACTTGAAAATAATTTGTTGTGCAACTCTATATTACCTTTTTCACATTTTATGCTAATTTTGTAAGTAGGCCCAGCCATAAGGGTCTTCACAGATCTTGACTGATGGTTTGGCAAGTGTTGGGTATGGCGAGGGGAGGATATATGTGCTTATTAATTTTTTATTTATTTTTCCTACATACAGTAAGTTCAACTGAGTAAATTTAACTGATACAACCTTACAATCATACACATGCATCTGTGAGTGATATATATTCAGGAGGACATCGCAACAGTAATTTTTATAAATTTTATTTTAAGTGTAGGCCTACCATAATTGAAAAAAAAAATAAACAAAACTAACATGACGTAAAGATTTATGTACAGACTATAAAATATTTTGCAATAGATACAAATATCGACCTAATCGATATACCGTATCGAACAATTTCATTCAGTTCTTTAGGCCTATATCGTTCCGCTTATGAAAGTATATCCTACACCTCCTGGAGATTGATAGGCCTAGTGTCAGGATTTATATTACATAATTAACTTACTTTGGCAAAAGAAAACTTTAAAAACTCACCCGTGATAATGCAAATTATAAGTTATAACTAACTTAGGTACTGTAGGTCTAGTTCCTATGATTTCTCAAAAATATGCATGACAGGAACCTGGCATCCAGGACTAAATTAGTCTATTTATTTATTTATCATTCCAACAGCAGTACTCAAATTTACACTTCAATACAAATTAAATGTGTGAATTGTGTACCAAGTAGTTATTGAGGTTATGCTTATAGCTAGAAACTTAAAAAGTGTATGTCACTTACCTAGAAACAGTACAGGTTTAAAGCAAAACTGTATAACTGAAGTAACTCTTGAATGAAGTTTATGTAAATATACTCAATTAAGAAACCAATAAAGCCTGGAAAACTTAAAACTTGGTACGAAACAATCAATCAGTTGCCAAACAAAGGTTGACCGTTGACCGTTACAGCTTCCGGCAGACGTCATCTGTTTTGGTGGCTGGTGGCGATGTGTTTTGCTTTGGGACCTTTGCAGGCGCCGGCGCGCACGGTTTTTTTTCTCTTTGCTCATAATGAGACTATGGGATGTGATCGGCAGTTATATTTTATTGGTGACTAGTAAAAAGCAAGTTATGCAATTTGTATTTTCTTATTTTATAATAGAATTGTATATACACCATCGATATGTAAACTGTATATTAATAAATACATTCTAATTAAATTTATATTCTCTATGTTTTATTGATAATTTCTGATCATAATCCTTTTTATTACATTTTTTTAAATACTAAAACTATAAATAAAACTAGGTAAATAGTAATACTGATTATTTATATATATATATATATATATATATATATATATATATATATATATATATATATATACCGTATATATATACTGTCATTAGTCGACATAATATTGTGAAATAAACAAGGGCATTTACATTTAAAATATGTACCAAAACAGTTAACAAAATTAATTTTAAAACAGTAATTGATTTTTTTATAATAATACAACAATAACATTCCGTAGTTAAAAAATATATTAATATAGGATTGTTATAATTATTTAGTAATACAATTTTAAAATTAAAAAATATATTAATGCAGACATGTTATAATAATATAGTAACCATTTCATAAGAAAACTAGCAAACTGCTATAGACTTTTCTAATAATATAGTGCCTAATAACATTTTTTCGTAATTTATAAATTATATATAATTTTATTTAAATTTATTCATTTGGCATTGTAAAAAAATTGTAATGGTTATCTTTTTCAATTAATAAAATTATATAATGATGTCTATTGATGTTTATTTACCATGATTTTAATGATGTCTGTTTACTTGTAGTTGTTGTAGTGATCTTTATTGATATCAATACATGTCAATAAACTCTTAATGATTTCTATTTACCTCGGTTTTAATGATTTCTATTGATGTCTAGTGATACGTATTTACATCAATAGACTTCTATTGATATCACCGAACAGTCTAGTGATATCAATAGAAATTTCTATTGATTTCTATTGATTTCTATTGATCACTTCCACTAGGGTTTGGCTTCACTATTAAACATAAGTGAGTCATCATGCAAAATCAGTATATTACATGGTTAGCATCATATATCACACAAAAAAGGCGTAGAAGATATACGGCTACGAAGCATTGTTTCTATGAATTGCGTTACAAAAACGCTTACACAATACCAAAGCACATTTCTAAAGGATTTCATATACTTGTGCGATTCTAGTTTATGAAACATGTTTTTAACATCGAACCGATGAACCGAAGTCCAAGACGCTGACCGTTAGGCTAGTGAGACGCCAATGTGGCCTATCAAAGCACATAACGTTAGCTGACCTTTACATAAGTGTTCAAGTTTCTTGGAATTTAGGCCTATTAAAATACTAAGAGTTCCTATAAAATATAAACGTATAAGCTAAGTCAATATAATACAGAGCTATGAAGATTACCTTTTTGGTTTTAAGGACCAAACTTAACCTCAATCATTCAAGGAAAATGTATCTTGAATACCTAACGTTTTGAATAGATCAGTATATTTTTCTATTTCACTCATTTATATACAAGCTATAAAATCACCTAAATATATATTAATACTCAAATTTTTCAAAACAATTGTAAGTTTATATTTGCCCAAAAGGACACTAATACGAAACATTGTCACCAATGCTCATTTCTATTACTGCGTGTAAGGCCTGAACAAAATTATTTTCATGGGGGCGTGTCATACCCAACGGGTTCTGTCGTAGCTAACGAGAAGCTGTTATTTAATAATAATTAATTGCAATGTACAACAAGTAAATAAATATTGTATTTTTAGTCAAATAAACATTTACATACAATGGACATTGATGATTTATATAGATGTAAAGTACTAACATAGATGATTTTACCATATATGTTTGTATAATACAAACAACACGTAATACAACACACAATTAGTTTATATTAGTTAAGGCAACAAATTAATCTACTTATTCCCTGCGAAAACGAATAAGTAAATTCAATTTACGATAGGAGTAAAAATTAAACATTTATTCCCAGTATTATGAATAAATGTTAATATTGCTACGTCCGGAATATTGTATATTATGCGTCCGTTTATTATAGCAATTAAAAAATCCTTAGACACATTTATATATATCCAGCGCGCTATTGGTTAGATTCGCGGGTTTTGGACACAACCTGTTTTTATTGCATCATATGGCTTTATCGTAAACAGTGTCGGATTTAGGAGCCGCGGGCCCCTAGGCTTAACCTGTGGTGAGGCACCTTGTTGATGCCCAGATTCAAGTTGGTGAATTTTTGCTTGTATGGGACTTTTGTGTGTGGTTCTGAGTGGTGCGGGCCCGTAAGTGCGCGCCTATATATCCTATGCTTAAATCCGGCCCTGATTCCAGGAGTGAACATTTTGTTTGAACTTGAAAATGGAATAAACTATACAAAGATGGTAAGACCAATATTATATATATCAGATTAACGGGATTTTGACACAACCTATTTTTTGTGTGTATCGTATGGCTTTATCGTAATCCCGAAGCTGGTAACACCTTCTCTTGCAGGGTTCCCAAGGTTATAGTCAAAATAATAAGAGTTGGCAGTCGTTAAACACATAAGTCAGTTAATTTGTCAAACCGAACTCACTAGCGATCTACCTGGTAGATAGCCTAGCTAAAATAAAACTACTAGCGATACTGGTGGATTGGTGCTAAAACTAATATAACACTATTTATATCAACCGTAGATCGAAGATAATTAAATCAGTTAGTTTACATTTATTAGAAATATAAGTTAATTTAAATTTCTAGTTTTGTCACCGTCACTAACTGCATGATTGTGTTCTAGTTAAATATTGTTCATAACCTTCATAACGTAGTTTATTGTAATACATCAATACTACGATATATATTTGTTTAACCTCCAACTATGTATTGCCTGCAATACATCTCATGACGATGGAATCAGGCAAAACAAAAATTTAATCTGGTGTATCTCCATAAGCCAAAGTTAAACCCAATATATATATGTATGTGATCTTCCTCCCGTTAAAACAAAGAGATCCTTAACTGCAATACTATCTAGTCATCCTAATAACAATTTCAGCTATGACGACTTATAATTAGTTAACAAATTCAGTATTATTTATCTATATTTATTAATTAATCAACCTAAATTAATTGAAAGGTTTTCTGTTGAGAGTAAGAAATCATTATGACGATTGATCATACCCCATATTCAGTACAATTTCTCAGGTAACCATTAGTTAAAGGTGGACACATGAATATGGTCTCATTCAGGGGGAGAGTACTGGCTTATCAATAAACTGAGAACTTAGTTCTGCAGTAGGCCTGTCATCTAAAACATTTTCCTCATAAGTCGTCGATTAACTCGTCGCTAGACCATCTTATTTGAATATGTTTTATCGCAATAGTTATCGTTATTTAAACCTTACAACGAAAGCATCTATTCTACAATTCAACAGGTAATTATTTCAGTACCCTTGTTCTTCCTGCGTCTATAGCACGAGGAAGCTCCTAAAGAGGTCTGAACGTATCGTTAGTCTTCATGGATAAATAAAAGGTTTTTCCCTCGATTAAATTGTCCATACGTTACAATTAATTGAGAGAAGTTGTGTGTATTATTGTTTTTAATAGGGTTTTCAAATTGTATTGTCCATTTATCTTTAGTGTGTTTCAAATATCTACTTGATGTGCATTTATGTAGTTCAAAAGGTGTTATAGAAAATGAACAAAAATGCTAAATATAGTTTTAATAATTTATGCATCGGTCCAGTGAGAGTCTAAACAAACTGTCCAAAAAGAAAATGTTGCGTATTAAGTATAAGGACACTTAACAGTTCTTATTTTCTAAATCTTAGCCATGGTTTTACGATTATTGTTCTTCTTTAAAATTTTACGACACAGAAAACTTGGAGTTTCTTTTTAATGTAGATTTTGTTAATAACGAAACAGTATTTGTGTGGAAAAATATACGTAGTTTGCAAAAAAAATAATGTAGCGAAAAAATTAAAGATGTCAATCTTTAGTTGTTTATGCCATTATTAATAATAATATATACATGTTTTAGTTAGTATCAGATAGGCTTCTCATTTATTCGTAATGCCACGGTGTATTATTTTTTACGTACGACTGCCTTTAGTTGGTCACTTCCGTTAAAAATATAAACTTTTGTAATTTTAATTTTGCAGGTTTTTTGTTATTCAGTAATATAAATAAAGGGTATTAAATCCGATATTTGTAAACCATCAAGTGTATTATTAAATTAAGAATACAATTGTCATATCTTATTTTTTTATACAAGCACATTTCCTACAAAATATAATAATTTGTTCCTAAAGAGTTTTTAACAACAACAACAACAACAAAAAATATATATATATAAGTTATTTTAACTATTATGTTATGTTAAATTTTCTTTTTGAACCGTAAACTCAGTGACAGTTTTATTTCGGGAGTGATCGCTGTGATTCAATCGGGCTGACCAACTATCAACAGGCGAACCCAAGCTCTCCTTAAATAACAATCAATGACAAGTTTAAATTCTTTGTATTTTCAAGCTTAACTCCTGTAATCCTGAAGAGATAACAAACTTTTCCTGTCTACATATTGACAGTATTAACTTATATGCAATGTAATACAGCACTAATATGAGAAAAGAATTATAAAGATATGTGTGGTATGTAGAAAAAAACCTACTTTCAACAGGGAAATCCAATCTGTTCTTAAAATATTCTTATTTACAAGTTTTTAAAGTGTTTTAATGTATAAGCCCATACTTAAATTACATGGCTAAGAAACCTAAGTAGATAAATAAAATCCAATCACAATTTTAAATACTTAATTTTTCTATAATCATTGGTAATGCAGAAGAAATTACAAACTTGCATGTACAAATATTGACAGTTTCAATTTAAATACAGTTTAATACTGTTACAATATAGTAACTGTTATTAGCCCGTAAAAAATGACGGGCTTAAACAAACTAAAGAAGTATTGTTCGCTAGTTTTAAATTAAATTTAATAGCTTAACAATTTATGTTTTAAAATCTAATTTTTAATTGCATGTAGCAAAATGGGAATCCACCGTTTAAAATTTAAAGGTATTATTGTAATAAAGCCCCAACATAATGCAGATTAAAATATTCTAAAAGAAGTGTATAAATTTCAAAAGTGTCTTTTTACGAAATACATTTTACGCCTGTGTGCAATAGCCCAAGGTTTAGTTTAAACTTTGTTGATACTTTAGTTTTCAATGTTGAAAAAAAAGTTTTGGTGTCAGTTCAAGCCAAATTTTGTTTTTAAAAAACTGCAGTTAAATGTTATTAAGTGTTTAAGAGTTTGTTCATCGGGTTTAAATTTGTAATAAGAATTAACCTAATTAAATAATAATAAAAATCAGTCTAAATATTTACCAACATTTTATTGTATTTCATCTGCTAACATATAAAGTTTTAAAAGACAGACCAACAAAAGTACATAATTTATCTATCTTTCTATATTATTAATACCGTACATGCAAACTATGTAAACAATAAGTCTTTTTAGTTTTATGATTTACCCCTACATATTATACACTGAAACGCGCGTCTAGGTGTGCAGATGTGAAAATTGGCTTTAGATTTTCGATTTAGGCCTCAGGTCAGGGCTCTGCCCTATGGGACTTCCAAGTTCTCAATTTAATTCATATAGATGAGTGTTTTATTGGTTTATGTCACATGTGTTTTTCCTTAATTAAATTACATAAGCAGCTGTTATAAGGATTACAATTAATGACAGACTGTTATTGTATTGTTTACTATTTAACTATTTTTGCTTCTCAAAACGGGATGCCCAAGCTACGCACAGGAAATTAAAGCTAGCTATACACTGTATGACAAAATATTTCACATTATATTCAATGCAAATTAATAGGATAGGTCTATAGTCCTTAGATTTTCTATCCATTGCATTAAATTTATTACCAGAGTTTCAACCAATTTCATCCAATACAGTACATAAAATCGAAATATAACTAAATTTTATATAATGCAAATGACTGAATCGGAATTTGAAACTTGAAATATGTCACTGGATTATATCAATCGTCTAAACCTTCACAAACCTGATGTGGTTAATTTTACCTTCGCACTTTTACATCCCAGTTTTAACTGTATTTGTATCTTAGTCATGATTTTTATATACTCATACACAAATCGCTGTACTACTTTAGGGAGTACAATGACTATCATCGTTGTTAAAAAAGACTTTGATTCCCATTTAGTATGGAATTTCTGTTCCTTACTGCTTGTAAATTTCAATTCAAAAACCTAAATTTAGTTAAGAATAGTTGTCTGCTTTGTTTACAAAAACAAAATTAACTTTACTCCCCTGTTGTATTGAATTTGAATGCAAAGTAGGGAACACATGGCTCGGTAAACAAGGTGATTGCAAATCAAATATGGTAAAATAAACCAGCGTTTTTTCCTAATTACAAACTTATAACTAAATAAATGTAGGATATAGTATTTTTTCATCATCCTGGGCCTAAGAGACGTCTTTTGACACCAACCTGGCCTCTCTACATTTAGTAGTTTATTCGGAATAGGTGGTCACACGTTGCTTTGTACATGCTATTATTATATAAGATTCTAAACAAAGTAGCCTTTTTTACATAATTTTAATCCAATTTATAATATAAAACATAAAATAATTTATGTTATAATATATATTATAATAACATACAAATAATGACAAGTGCGGAAAGTTGAAATAACCTTGATAACATTAAAGCATTATTAATATAATTTAAATTGGCAGCTACATTCAACTATAACCCAAGCTACTCCCCAAGCTAAATCCATAACATAACATGTAATAAAGAATAGCAAATTAAGTTCCACTATTACACACACAAATCTTTATGGGAGCTCCAGAATAATGCAATAACTAGTTACAACCAAAACATTATCAGTCCAGCGATCAAAATCAATACAATTAACGTATTAAAACCTGACTAATGATAGTAAGTGCCGCTAATGTAGCCGCTGTTTTTAGAAGTGAAACAATTGCTAAAAGAAAACATTTTACATTAAAAAAACCTATACAGTAACTAAAATTAAAAACATTTCAGGTAATTTCCTAAATCTCGTAGCTTTCAAATAGTTACATAATAGAGTCAGAAATGGTCAAAAAATCGATGGCTATTTTGATTCTGATACAAAAACCTCTTGTGGGACATCAAATAACTACTACGCAAACGATTTTAATGTTAATCACGATAAATTCAAGGATTAAATTCTTACATCTTTTAGTTCATGACAATTATGGTGAAATTTTGTTCAAATATAAACGCAATGCCCTGATTTTATTCAAAATTATTTGTTTAATACGCATAAAAACTTAAAGCCGTGACACAGTTAAATTATAGAACATTTTCCTTATATAGAGTATTTACAAAACATTCACTTATTTAAAATAATGAACATGATTCTTTTCAGTATAAATTAACTAACTTTAAATTACGTTGTCAGTGGTCTTAACCAACGCATACTTATACGTTCGTCCTACTTGTGTAAAGATTTAGAAAATTTCAATATCTTCATCTTATTGTCCCTAAAATTTTCAATGTGTGTCAGTTACAGTCGATGGACGACTTATTTAGTCAGGTAACAGATACATATTTAATTTAATTGTATGTTAATACCATCCCTGTAGAACTTATATTGTCAAACCTAGAAACTAAATGTAAAGGTTGGAAAACTTATTTTCAACTACACTAAGCAATTATGGTTTATTACTTAGAAACAAAAAAAAACTGTATCTTATAATTAAGATTTATAAAACTAATTTGTATTTATATTTGATTAGGTTTGATATGCCAGGAAACCGGAATAATATAACAGAAAGATAATAATTAAACTAAATGGAGTAAATTGCGGACTACTCCCATTAAACAATGTAATCGTTAAAGACATACATACAAAGTTACATTGGAAATCTAATTTAATAGATATGTTAGTCGCACTGTAGTTGTTTTCCATATGAGACTTAATATCTCCAACTGCAAGGTTTTTTTTAAAATTAGTATTCACAAGGCCACTTTACATTATTTATAAGAATAAATCATTTAAATGTTCTCAAAGTAGTAATAAACATTTCACACGCTGGACAGTAAGAACCCTATTCTCCAGTGAACGTTAATATTCTCTTTTAATTTTCAAACTGACTAAATGACATTCAGTAAATTTGGATACCCTTAATGATGCTCCCAAGTGTGCTTCAATACATGCCTATTTAAATCTCCTATCCTAGTAAAGGTTTTCTCGCAAGCTGGCCGCATTCCAGTATGCACGAATACATGTCTCTTTAGGGTACCAGATTTAGAAAATGTTTTCTCGCGTTTGACACTTATAAGGCCGCTCTCCAGAGTGAGTTAAAACATGTTTCTTCAAATTTCCCAAATATGTAAAGGACTTCTCACAAATTGGACACTTATGAGGCCGCTCTTCAGTATGGATCATTATATGTTTCTTTAGAGTACTAGATTTCGCAAAGGCTTTCTCGCAGGTTGGACACTTGTAAGGCCGCTCTCCAGTGTGAGTTAAAACATGTGTCTTTAAATCTCCCAAACGTGTAGAGGACTTCTCACAAATTGGACACTTATGAGGCCGCTCTCCAGTATGCATAAATACATGATTCTTTAGATCGTCTAAGCGATGAAAGGACTTATCACAGAGTGAACACTTATAAGGCCGCTCTCCAGTATGGATCATTATATGTTTCTTTAAATAACCAGATTCCACAAAGGCTTTCTCGCAGGTTGGACTATTGTAAGGCCGCTCTCCAGTGTGAATTAAAACATGATTCTTTAAATTTCCCAAATGTTTAAAGGACTTCTCACAAATTGGACACTTATGAGGCCGCTCTCCAGTATGGATCAATCTATGTCTCTTTAAATGTGCTTCTCGAATAAAGGACTTCTCGCAAGTTGGACACTTATAAGGCCGCTCTCCAGTATGGATTATTATATGTTGCTTTAAAGTACTAGATTCCGCAAAGGTTTTCTCGCAAGCTGGACACTTATAAGGCCGCTCTCCAGTGTGAGTTAAAACATGTTTCTTTAAATCTCCCAAACGTGTAAAGGACTTCTCACAAATTGGACACTTATGAGGCCGCTCTCCAGTATGCATCAATCTATGGCTCTTTAAATTGCTTTCATGAGTAAAGGATTCCTCGCAAGTTGGACACTTATAAGGCCGCATTCCAGTATGCACTAGTATATGTTTCTTTAAAGTACCAGATTCAGCAAAGGTTTTCTCGCAAGTTTGACACTTATACGGTCGCTCTCTTTTATGCGTTATTATATGCCTCTTTAACAAACTAGAATATGATAAGGACTTCTCGCAATGTGGACACCTATACGGTTGTTTCCCAGTTTTCGTTAACTCATGCCTCTCCAAATTTCTCTCCAAATAAATACCTTTTTGCACACCAAACACTTATGTTGCCGCTTGCTTGTGCGTGCAGTTACAGTTTTGTTAAGTTATTTTTGCTTTATGAAGATTTACATTGAGGTAGTATAAATATGAACCACATAGGACCTAAGTTCGTAAGACATATCAATGAATTCTTCCGGTTTCTATTACAATGTCTCCCGGTTGGTAATTTGATACGTAGTTAATTGCGAGTGATTGGATGTCCTTTCAAAGATGGTTCTATATTGTTCCTAACATATTTAGTTTGATTATTTCTCCGCCAACTATGTATCTGAAACAAAACACTTCAAAACATTTAGAGAAGAAATACTATGTACTATAACGATACATTGTATTTAGCTTTTAATTAGTCAAGTTAATTGCGTTATTAAATTATCTATGTTTGCGTTGGTAATTAACTAACAATGTTACCACAGAATTCACAGAATACACAGAATATTACCACAGAATATAGTAAATTTTATGTAAAAAATACCCACATTTTTCGATGGTGAGGCTGTCGTCACGGTCATATGAAAAGGTTTTAAAATAATTTAATTGTAACAGAAATAAACAGTAAATGTAAGCTAAAACGCTGCTAACTTTGTATACAGTTTAAGTTGTTATTACCCGACTGCCCCAAAAGGAGTGTTATGGATTTCGAGTGTATATTTATTTCTTTAGCTCGCTTTATAGCCCAAGAAAATTGATTGATATTAACTTATGAAGTGTCCTTAAATTCATCTTAGTTGCAACAGTGGCCTACTGTACAAAATTATTGGGTTTATATCTACTAGAGGGGAAAACTTATGGGAGCTAGATTTAGTCAAAACAGTGCTCCGATCTAGAGTTATATTAAGATAACTAACGTGATATCTGGCCTCATTAGGCCGAGTAACTAGTCCAATGTACCCCACCCGAGTAAACAAAATATCACTTTTATTACCATCACAAAAAAAGTTTGTTTAAACATTTTAAAATCCCTACGAAAACATTTCTAACAAATATGATGAACATAACGGTAGCAATCCCTGGCAGAATAAGAAGGAAACTACGTCGACAAATCTCTAACATTAATTTGCACTGCGTGTCCCCTCCAGGAGATATAAAACCCAGTGATAATATTTAAAATTCACTATTTAGTTTAATATTGTTATACACATTCAGACTCGTGGTTGAAAATGAATTATGATTGTCGTGTTCAAATTATTTATTTGTACATGTCGATTTTTACACAAGCAAGCTGTACTATTTGTAACTAAACAGATTAGAGAATCAGAGTATAAAACATAGTTTTAATCAACTTAAAACTTGTACATATTTCAAGAATAATGCATTGCTAAACAAAAGTAAATATTATTACAGATGATTAAAAATAACAACAGGTGAATTCGAAATTTAAATATAGTACATTCTCCCCCACTATCAGTTCACCACGCATAGTTTTGAAGGTAACTCGGAGGCTGTCTGTTTCTTTGAGGCCTACTTACAGAAACACCAACATCAGACTCTTCAGGCGAGTTGTCAGGTTGAGACTGAGTTTCGTTTGACTCACTTGCGACTATATCTTGCATTCGATTTTCTGTTTGAATATCTTGAAGGTGTGATTCAGCAGCAGGAGCCAGATTGCGGACATTTACAGAAGTTTCTCGACCGTCTGGTAAGCGGACATAAGCATATCCTGGGTTTGCATGAATAAGTTCTACTTGGCGTACCAATGGATCGTATTTGCTCGATCTCTCAAAGTTCTTTAACAATACAGGCCCTGGAGCTGTTAAACATGTAGGCATTGAACACCCAACACCAGATTTCCTATTATGTTTAAACATCCTCTCATGTGGTGTGCAATTAGTGCTAGTGCAAAGTAAAGACCTAATGGAATGTAATGCTTCTTGAATAACCGTTTCCCATCTAGTTACGGGCAGGTTCTGAGACTTTAAGGCAAGAGTTATGGTTTTCCAAATTATACCATTATATCTCTCACACTGTCCATTTCCTTGGGGGTTGTACGGAGTGGTATGACTTGTTGCAATTCCATGTGAATGCAAGAAAGATGTTACGTCTTTCGAGAGAAATGACGTGCCACGATCTGAATGGATATAAGATGGTATTCCAAAAATAGCAAATAGCTGTTTTAAGCTTTGAATTACTACTGATGATGTAATTTCAGAACATTGGAAGGCAAAAGGAAAGCGTGAAAACTCGTCAACAACAGTAAGAAGGTAACGGTTTCGAGTAGTTGATGGCAATGGACCTTTAAAGTCAATGTTTAAACTCTCAAAAGGAGCGGTTGCTTTAATTAACGTACCTTCAAATTTGCAAAATTTAGGCTTAAGTTGAGCACAAATAGAACAAGCGGCCGTCATCTTCCGTATTTCTTCCAAAGTACATGCAATGTTCTTAGATCGAACCCAATGATACATTCTCGTAACCCCAGGATGACAGAGAGAGCGGTGAACTTCTTCAAGATTGAAAGATCCTCCTAACGCTGAGGTTACTCGAGAGAGGGCATCTGGGACTACATTTTCTTTTCCTGGTCGGTATACGATATCATATTTAAAACATGAAAGTTCTAAACGCCATCTCTGAATCTTTTCATTTTTAATTCTTCCTCTGACTCTTTTGTCAAACATAAACGACACAGACTTTTGGTCGGTTATTAAAGTAAATGGTCTGCCTATCAAATAATGCCTCCATTTTTTAAGAGATTCTACGATAGCCTGGGCTTCTTTCTCTATACTTGGATGCAGTTGTTCAGATTTTGACAATGTGCGGGAGAAAAAGGCAACAGGTCTACCATTTTGTGAAAGAGAGGCTGCAATAGTTTTCTCTGAAGCATCTGTTTCTACTGTAAATGGAACACCTTCTTCTATGGGCATTTTTAGAGCCAAAGAAATATCGGTTTTGAGATCATCAAACGTTTTAACTGACTCTTTTGACAAGGGGAATTGTTTACTTTCAACTAACGGGCGTATTTTCTCAGAGAAACGAGGAATAAAGTTGGAATAGTGTGCAAACATACCCATAGCTCGACGAAGGGCTGCAGCATTCTCTGGGACTGGGAGATCAATCAATGGTTTAAGACGTTCAGGATCAGGCTGAATCTTGTGGTCGGATATGACATAACCTAGGAGACGAATAGATTGAGTAGAAAATACACATTTGTTCTTATTCAATGTTAAGTTGTACTTCTTGGCAGCTTTCATGAAGTTTTCTAAATGCATATCATGAGCTTCTTGAGTTACTCCGCAAACAGTAATGTCGTCCAGATATGAGAAAGTATTCTTTAGATTCTCCTGTTTAATTATGAAGTCCATTACACGCTCAAATACAGATACACCGTTCGTAACTCCAAAAGGTACTCGATTAAACTGGTAAAGTCCTCCATATGCTTCGAAAGCAGTAAATTGCTTATCATCTTCAGCAATCGGGAGTTGATAGTAGGCACTTTGAAGATCTATTGTGCTAAAGAATTTGTATCTAGAGACCTCGTTTACTATTTTATCGATTCTAGGTAACGGGTATGCATCCAGCATGGTGAAACGATTGATAGTTTGAGAATAATCAACTACCATGCGCTTCTTATGATTTCCGTTCCTCGTTACTAACGCCTGTGCTCTCCAAGGTGAGACACTAGTTTCAATAACTCCCTCAGATAGCAGTTTCTGAATATCTGCTTCAATGAATTTTTCATCCTCAAGACTATGCCGACGAGATTTTATGGATATGGGTGCACAGTTGGGTGACAAGTTACTGAATAATCTAACAGGTTGAATACAGGCTGAGGCTAAACTACAAATCTTAAGTGATTTCTTGTTACCACCAAACAGTACTTCTAGGCTTTCGTAGTTTTTCAAAACATCATGACCTATTATGATATCTGTGCATAATTGATCAAGAACAAGGAGTTTAACATTACTATGAACATTTCCCAATTTTTTTTAATTAACTCTACAAAAGGATTTTATGTGTGATTGAAAAGAAGCAGATGCCATTGAAACATTTACATAAATAGGAAATTCTCTCAAGTTACATACCTGAATAATATTTTTACTTATGAAACTCTCAGAACTCCCAGTATCCACTAAAGCATTCATTTCCTCTCTATTCAGTTGTACTTTGATAATAGACTTTACTAGAGATGACGGAACAGCAGCGTTGAGACTATTGAGAAAAAGGTTGCTAGACAGAGAAGTACCGGTAGTATTATTATTCGCTCTTGGATTTGATTGGATGTTGCTTCTGCAAACCTTGGAAAAATGTCCAGTTTTTCCACACTTGTGACATAAAACGTTCTTTGCAGGACACAATTCTCGGCGATGTCTGTTTGCCCCGCAAAAATAACATTTTTGAGTTTGGACTGCAGAAAGGGTCCCTTCAATTTTATTTACTTTATTTTCAGGATTCTCTGTTTTGTCTTTACTTGTACCGATAACAAGATTTACAGGATGAATTGCAGGATTTATAAACGATTCAGCATGTTTCTGAGCCATTTCAAGACTACGTGCTTGATTTAACGCATCTTCAAGTGAAAGTGTTTTATTCTCCAATAGCCTTTGACGAATCTCGCTTGACAGTATTCCACCAATAAACGCATCCCGAATATAGTCATTCCGGTTCTGTTCAGCATTGAATTGTTTGAATTTGCAATCTTTGCTTAGTTTAAATAAAGCTTGAATGTACTCATCAACAGTTTCGTTAGACTTCTGTTGTCTGGTAGCAAGTTTATGTCTCGCAAATACCTCGTTTGTTGGTTTAATGAATAGAGATGTTAAAGTACTTAAAGCATCTTCATAAGTTTTGCATAATGATATACATTCATAGATTCTTGGAGACACATAATTTATCAGGAGTTTAAGTTTACCTTCATCTGTGTTTGTCCATTTTAAAGGCTCTATTTCAGCAACAAAATTCTCAAATGTAGCAATCCAGTGTAGCCACAGTTGGGAACTTGCAGTATCATTAGGATCAGCATCAAATTTTGTTGGTTTCAGTAAGTTTTCCATTACACAGTACACTATTAAAACATTAACTCAGAAGGATGTTAAGTTGATTAAATTGTACTATTTGTAATTAAAAAGATTAGAGAATCAGAGGATAAAACATAGTTTTAATCAACTTAAAACTTGTACATATTTCAAGAATAATGCATTGCTAAACAAAAGTAAATATTATTACAGATGATTAAATATAGCAACAGGTGAATTCCAAATTTAAATATAGTACACAAGCCAACACTTAAATTGTTTCCGAGCATTACGATTAGTCTCCGGGTTGTACAACTATTATTGACTACACACCAAATAATAAACTGTTTTTAATTAATTGTGACTATCAGATATATTTAATTATCACAAAAGTGTACAGAAGCTTGATGATGTTGTCATGTCGAATGAAGATGCCATATAGAGCGAGATTAAAAGGAGGGAATGCGACTCAGGCTGCTGAAGATATGAGTAAACTTGGGGACGCAATAAAGTCTACCAACGACAAAGTCTACCAGCGACAAAACCTGCCACTTTTAATTGGTAGAGTTTGACGGGGCCAGCCAAGACGAAGTCCACCACCTAGGAATGCAGAAAGGAATGTGGTAGATTTTGTCGCTGCTAGACATTGTCGTCGGTGGGCCAAAATGAAAAATTGTTGCTTTTGTCCGGCCAGACCGCGACCAATTCTACCACTTTTGAGTACGGGGCCCATTTTAAAGTCATTTATAAACATTTCTTCCGTCGGAATGTTCTTGTTTGGTATTTATAACTAGTTCAGTCAGGTTAAGCTTGTACCCGAATATCCCACGGTAAAAAAATATCAAAAATCTGTCAAATCAATAATATATAGGCAAGTACATATAATAGCGATATTTCGTCAATGCAGTTGAAAACACGGCAAAACTATGTTGTAATGTTATGGGAATTTCATTGCCTAAATGAAATCTAATGTTAGGTTTTTAACTGTTTAAGGATATAGCATATCCCTCATTTTTTTAGGTGTTATACAACAGTTCTATACATAATCTGACTGGTGATGTATGTATATGTAATATCCATCCTGGCACAACAAATCGGCATAATATAATGTTGTTCTTGTAGAGAGTATTTTAAATGATATACAACTAAAAAATTACCATAAATATAAGAAATATTACAAATTGTTAGTTATTTGTTGTGTTATGACTAATTATTTTTAAAATAAATATTGACAACTACAAAACATTACAAATAAAATTAAATGAACGCTATTCAAAAACAAAATAACGGTGGTTAAATTAATTTATTATGTACACGAAGACAAATCCAGTAATAAATAGATTTTCCTCCTAAGAAAACTCAAACAATCGTGCAATGAAAGTCGGGCTGCGCTAGTAAGAGCAGAAATAATTATAATTCACTGAAAATACAAATACTTCTAGTTGCCCTTTAAAAACCTTTTAGTTAAAACTAATGTTAGTACCTTGTACTATTGTTACCTATTTATGATTAGGTGTTCATTTACTTATAAATGTCATAAACTTCTCGCATAGTCTAAATATTAAAACATGTCAGTTTGTGATTGTTTAACTACTTTGGTCCGGTTTTGTACCCCTATGTTCAGACTATTTCTGATTTCAGTCTAAGTGTTATTAACAAAACAATGATCCCTGATGTTTCCCCTACAGTAATATGTAATCCTTACAATTATTAAATTATTTTAACGGTCTAAATTACAGCGCGTTGTGGCGAAAGCCGTAGGTAAAATGTGGTAGGGTTTTAGCTGGTTGACTTTATCGCCGGTGGGCAGACTGAAAAGTGGTTGCTTTTGTCCGGCCCGGCGACGACAAACCCTACCCCCTGTAATGCAGAATAGAATGTGGCAGGGTTTGTCGGTGGTAGACATGATCGCCACTGAGCCAAATTTAAGTGGTAGGGTTTGTCGGTAGTAGACTTTGGTAGCTTCCCGCAAAGTCTATATTAAGTTGTGTGTCTGTGTGTGTGTGTGTGTGTGTGTGTGTGTGTGTGTGTGTGTGTGTGTGTGTGTGTGTGTGTGTGTGTGTGTGTGTGTGTGTGTGTGTGTGTGTGTGTGTGTGTGTGTGTGTGTGTGTGTGTGTGTGTGTATGGACCTTTAGGTGAAACGTGAACTGAGGTTGAAATGAATGTTTATCGGTAATTTACAGCTAGTTACTTGTTAAGACTATGTAGACTATTTCGCCTACTTCACAATTTATTATTATTCAATGGTTTACAGTAGAGTTGTGTTTGTTATTTTATGAAAGCGCAATAATTTCCCAAATATTTTATTATGTTAACGTGTTATTATGATTATAAGTTCACAAATATATATAGTGCCAAGGTAAGAAATTTACAAAGTTATATTTTATAAATGTGTTGTATGCAATATTAACCAACTTAGTACGCGATTTAAATGGCTATGAAAAGTTGATTACTCATAGTTTGTGATCATAATTTTATTTTATAGTTAGGTTTGTAAGATCCAAGTTTTTATAATAACTAGAACCAATGTGTACACTTTGCTAAGGTCAAAAGTAGTTAGTCTGCGGTAATACCAATTAAAACTCATAACCCCCAATTACACGAGGAAGATAATATTAGGTTAAAAAATCAGCAGGCTAAATTAAATCATCACCTACAAAAGATAAACACTGAAGTTTTAGAGGGAAGAAGCTCCGAGAATTTTCAAATACTTTTTATTCTAGACGCATGTAAGAATTATGGCGAACATTTTTATATATTTTTTCACGATTCAACTTTTAAATTTGTTACGATGGAGTTTCCATTGTTTGCTTTTATTCCAAAATTAGCGTTTAAAATATATATATAATTAGGCCTAGGCTTATATTGTAGTGTTCTTATGAACATAATGTGAATGATGAATGAAGAGAACGGGAACAATCGCTCTCCTAGACCCTCGCCAGCTGAGGTAAGTGTCATGTATCGTGAAATTAGGTATATCTAACCTCAAACTAGGCCCTATCTCTATTCCCCAACGCAATTTCAACACAACCAGTTGTAGTATAATATATATATATTTGTTTTAAGCGTATATAAGCGTTCACATTTGTATCCTAGGTCAGAAAAATTAGTATCAAAAATATAAGAAATAAAAAATGTTTAACCAGAAATATATTTCCTATAAAATAGTGGCATAAATGCGCTTAATCAAATATTATGTTTTACAGGTTTCGTGAGATGAGCTTTCACTGCAATATTGTATTTAATTTGCTTATTCTGCTTGTTACTTCAGAATCTATAATCAGTGGTAAAAGAAACAAAATAATCACAATAGTAACTTTTAATTTCAGGTAAATTCACTTAGGATTTCTCATATTAATTCGTTTCACCATATGCATAAATAACTTCGATCATAAAAATAAGTTTATGAATTTGAGGGTAGCCTAACTTAATTAAATTACATGTATTGTTGAAATAGTTTACGAAATATGTCATGCTGACAATTAAAAGGAACCCAAGTTCCTTCTTAACAGCAACCTGGTCACTTGGCTGGTCACTTCTTACAAAAAACTCGCAACGACTCTATTTGACATTTTGGCTTGGAAAATCACTACTCGCATGCATGAATATAATAATGTTCCTATTTAGTATAAAATGAAAAAATAAGGTGAAAATTAATATAAAAATATATTTATATATAAAAACATTATCTCCCCGCTGCCGTCTGACATAACCTCCTACACTGCAGTTTGTAACTACGTTTTAAGATTACTAGACTGAAACAACTATAATTTCAGAATCATTATTATTGTTATGAATATCACATTAAAAAAAAAGTTACAGCATTAGTAAGCAACGGGTACTTTGGTATTATACGGATGCCACCCTTATACAGCGCGCTGCGGCAGTTATGTTAGGATGGGTTATCATAAAAATGATTGTAGGACTTTCCTTGTTTCGTTTCGAATCGAATGATACCTGATGAGTCATACTTCAGGCCGCCAAACCCCCTCCAAATAGGCCAAGGTCAGATCGTTGACCGGAGCGCGCGCATCACCTGTCACCGCCTGTATCTGGGTCAGTGTCATGAGTGATTTATTGCCGTCGGCACTACGTTACATTTGTTTTCATAATGAGTGACGTTCTTTTGGTGTGGGATTTACCTCGAAATGAAGAGGAAACCGTACGTATTTTTATGATAACCCATCCATAACATAACTGCCGCAGCGCGCTATATATTTGGCGGAGTACATGTGGCGATCGGGTGTGGCTGCTAGCGGCGGCGACGCATTCAACACGATCCTAGCGGACATCGCTGCTTTTGGGAGGCACAACACAAAGACCGCTCTTCAGAAAGATGTAAAATTTGTACAGTAAGTCAATAAAAGTACGTTTTTTCGAATTATGTAGTTATCCTTTGTATCCGGTAAAAATTTAACCTCCAGAAATAGTGGCATCCGTATAATACCAAAGTACCTAACTGACTCATAAAAATTGATTAGGTGCAGCAAGTATGGTAGACCAAATTAAATAACCAGCTGATTCTCTCTTTGTATATTCGCAATAGCACAAGTATAGTCTGTTTAAAAGGCGCTGTATCAACAAATACACGAAACATAAATCAATTGTAATACACAAACCACACCCCCACGTACACATACACTTAAACTACATCTTTGTGTTAAGGGAATACTGAGCACAATTTAAGTACCCATTGTACAGTGATTTTTCTCGTTTTAAGAAAATCTTCCATCTGAAAAGATGGAAAAAATGTTATTTCCCGTATCACTACAGTGTTAAGTGTATTTTGAGAGAATCTAATGGCCAATTTAGCTACACGCCCTATGGTCAGAACAAGTTAGTTGCCTCAGTATCAAAACTGATAAATCTTTGAACAAAGATAGCCAAAATCAAACCTTGGAAATACAAGTTTAAGAGAAAATGTATCATGGTAGGAGGTTTCGTGTTGTATATATGAACTTGAGCCCTCCGTTAATGTGATTGGATTAATTGCAATTAATCACTGTTTAAGTTTTTCGTAAAAGTTATACGACTTGGGTAGTTCCAGGACGAAATATTTAGTTTTTGGTTTAGCCTTTAATATAATGACTAAGTAACCATGCAACCAGTGCTTTCATAATAAATCCATACCTACGGTTAACTAAACAAGAACATGTTTTAATAAGTGTTAACAACTTTACCTTTCTGGTACTGGCTATCAAACATAACCTCAATAAGAATAACTCAAGGAAAATCCATCTTGAGCAACTAATTGAGATTGCAACACTTACAGAATTATTAACTTCTCCCTTTATCAAAATAACTTTAATGATATAATTCAATGAACTTTATCGTACAATCAAGTTAGTTAAATTGGTCAATTATAATAACAAATAACTTGGGGATGAAGTTAAAATTTAATTCACATTATTCCATTTCAACGAGTTGGCGATCCATGTTGGCCAGTATAGTTAACGAGAAGTTATCAACAGGAAGTTACCTAAAAGTTAACGATTGCTTTGTCCGTATAATCTCATGTAGTTTAAAGACTACCTGTATCCGATGGTAGGTTTATGTAACTGTAAATAAAATACACGGATCTAAGCACATCATGCAACTGGACA
Source organism: Allygus modestus (assembly GCA_963675035.1). Taxonomy (NCBI): domain Eukaryota; kingdom Metazoa; phylum Arthropoda; class Insecta; order Hemiptera; family Cicadellidae; genus Allygus; species Allygus modestus. Next base: position 477,395,524 of record OY776111.1, read on the forward strand.
TTCTATTAATTGAGAGCACAAAACCATAAGCCACAGGATTTAAATAATAATCTAAAATTCACAATAAATAGGTCGATAACAAACCTGCTTAACCTTTGTTTCTACCACAAAGTATCTAATGTAAAAATCAAATGGTTACATATAATTCAACATATTGTAATAGAAAATAGAAAACTATTAACCATTTGGTATTAAAGTGTTGGAGAGGATTCAAGCAATCTGAGAGATAGCAGCAGTAAAATGTACAATATGTCTATAAAATAATAGTACTATTCCAATATAAAAACTTATAATTTACTTCTGCAGATTTTACAATAACCAAAGAAAGGTCTTCCCACTATCGTTGAATCAGGTTCAAGCCACAATACGTTACATAAATAAACGGGATGGTAACGATCACCCTATAAAACAGCGATCTGTAACATTCCAAGCCTTGAAGTAACGAGTAGTATTAGACGACAAAAGTAATAGGTGACTGTCACCTGTTACCGGTCGGTCACGTAACGACTGTTCCCGATAGCAAAATGTAACGGTAATTTCCATCCCTCATCGTTCAAGGTGGAACGAACTGATTAAAACATTCGGCGGTACTTTGGTATTATACGGATGCCACTATTTTTGGAGGTTAAATTTTTACCGGATACAAAGGATAACTACATAATTCGAAAAAACGTACTCTTATTGACTTACTGTACAAATTGTACATCATTCTGATGAGCGGTCTTTGTGTTGTGCCTCCCAAAAGGCAGCGATGTCTGCTAGGATCGTGTTGAATGCGTCGCCGCCGCTAGCAGCCAGACCCGATCGCCACAGGTACGCCGCCAAATATACATCGCGTTGTGGCAGTTATGTTAGGATGGGTTATCATAAAAATGCGTACGGTTTCCTCTTCATTTTGAGGTAAATACCACACGAAAAGAACGTCACTGATAATGAAAACAAATGTAACGTAGTGCACGGCAATAAATCACTCATGACACTGACCCAGGACCCAGATTACAGGCGGTGACAGGTGATGCGCGCGCTGCGGTCAACGACCTGACCTTGGCCTATTTGGAGGGTGTTTGGCGGCCGGAAGTATGACTCATCAGATATCATTCGATTCGTAACAAAACAAGGAAAGTCCTACAATCATTTTTATGATAACCCATCCTAACATAACTGCCGCAGCGCGCTGCATAAGGGTGGCATCCGTATAATACCAAAGTACCCATTCGGCTTACCGAAACCAATGATAAAATGTTGATTGTTACAATATGCACTGAAGAAACGTGTAGTTCATTACAGAAGGCTGTTAGGAAGTGCGTCATAGCAAACAGACGGAACATAAACAAAATGCAATGTTCTAATATTTTACTCTCCATTTGATTGTTAAATTATTTATCGAAGATAATCTCAACATAAACACATAGTAAATTAATAAAGTTAAAAAAATATCGTAATATGTAAGTCGTTTTGTGTTTTAAACTAACTTAAGCCCTATGTTGATGCAATCAGTATAGTTGCTATTAAATATTAGGTATCAGATTTAGGCAATCTTTATAAACGTCTGGTCTGGTGGGGGGGATTTTTTGTCTAGCTTATGATGAAAGCGGCGCCGTTCAAACAGTTCTATGTTATAATATATCTGCATTTACGGATAATTTATCTAATAAAGGAAAACATACCCTAGTACCAAATAAATCTTTGGGCCAAAGGTAATTAATGTCCGTTGGCGCACCGTTGGGCCAACGTTGTATTGTGGCCAACCAAATGCCAACAATGCCAATCAATACCCAACCATATTCATCTACCATAGGTGTTCTACTAGTGTTTCTAAGCATCTTCACCTGTTCAAATACTGACAAAAGTGATGTGACGAGTCGAGTATTTAGTTTACTCGAGTAAGTTGTACTCGATACCCTGACGACTCGAGTCAGTACTCGAGTACTATGGACTCGGACTCGGGACGGGTAGACGGACGGACTCGGATAGATACGGGACACGGTATACTCGACTCGGATCTCTGAATTAAAACAATATACTAACATAATCTCAATGGAGTGTTTTTAGCGAGTTTGGATTCTTTTGTTCTGTTTATAAATAATTATAAATATAGTAATAATAATTAAATGGTTAAAAGAATAAATAGTCGTATGTCTGCAACGTCGATGTCATCCGAAGAGAACCGACTCATTCCGATTATTTCGAGTCTGACTCTATTCAACTCTGTCGACTCGGTTTTTAAAACTATATGTCGAGTACTTGATTCGAGTCTAATCAACATTGAGCGCTGTCGACTCGTAGTGGCAGGTTTTAAAACTAGTTCTCGAGTATTTTACTTGATTCTAATGCTCGTCTAGCGCTGTCGACTGTCGACTCGTAGTCGCGATTCTAAAATATATTTCCAGAGTACTTGGCATGAATCGATATTAGTGCCAAGAATCGCCTAGCGAAAAAATAGTGAACTAACAACCGAGTCCGGTAGGAGTAATGTTCAGTCCAACCCGAGTAATGTAGGATTGACTCGATACTTAACGAGTAAAGTACTCGACTCGTGACATCACTACTGACAATAACTCTCAACCTTGACTTCTATATACCTAAGTTATTATATATTCCCATGGATGTTCGCAGGGTTTAGTTTCCTCTCCAGATATATTATAGGTAATACTTTTTTGGACAAGCTAATGTTGGCGTAAACTGCTCGTCAGCTATATCTTATAAGATAATGCGACGATAGTTGATAAGTGTTTATCGCTTAGGATTTAATCTCAGAGTAGTTGTGTTAGTGATTAGTGAAGGATATTCTTAAATGTGAACTTATAAGAATTTCGGATGATAGTTTAATGTTTGTTATAAATGACTTCTTATATGATTGCTGTTTTAAATGTCTGAAATTATTTACCGCTTGGATTGGATTAATGAGGTTATGTTTGAATCAATACAAACACAATATACTTATTATAACTTGAAAGGTAATTTTAGTGTTATTATATACTTTGTTTATTTAGTTAACAGATTATTATTTTTCCCTATGGTTAATATTCAAACTTTTTGTAAATTTTACTCATGATGTAGGCTTAGAATGTTCCCTAACTTATCATTATGAACTGTTAAAGGGTATAAGCCAATTCTATGATCTAGCCTGTCATTTGAAATTTTAATTTTCTACTAATTTTATCAGATAGTCCATGAATAGATTTCGTGATACAAACTTACCTGATTTTCCAGAGTTTGTAAATGTTGTGTTCGGGAACTGTTGTGTTTTTATGGGTAACTTATGGGTCATAATCTCTCAATACAACCAATGTTGATATTATTGCTTCACCAAATCTGCCCATACGCATCATTAGTAGCTCTAACCTTTTTTACTAATAAAAGGTGAAATTGAAATACTGTTGCAATATTATGGTTAGTCTATAGTCCCACTTGCGAAAACGCAGACACAATTTGCCTATCGCCTAACCACTCTATGAACGATCTTACTTCAATGATACTAGCGTTTATATTTCTAGCCCTTAAAACAATAATTTCAAAAAGCAAATTCATGTTTACAAAATAATTTTAGGAAAAGAAAACAAATACTGTATAGGTAAAACTATAAAATCGTCCTTATGTGAACTTTGAATCTGTTGCCACGTTTACGTGAGCATAACTAAATAAGTAACTTAACCAATAAGAATACCCAGTTGCACGATATTGTGTGATCTGTACTGTACCTTATTGTAACATCAACTGAAATTACACTCAGACATAAAAGTGCTGTATAAAGTTTTAAGTCGCTAGTGTTTTATTGATGAAATCGAGGAACAATAGGTACTGTGTTAAAATAAAGTTACGTGACCTTCAACGTAATGTTAAACTTAATTGGTATTTTGAATAGTAAATTATGAAATCGATTTGCGTTTTATATTAAGTTAAAAATGAAAGGTTGATCTGAATAGGTAATATATAGTGTCACCAAAGAACCTTCCTGGATCAAGTTGTATTGTACGTAAACAGTTGAGGTTATGTTCTACTGCCAATAAAAACAAGGTAATGTTAAGAGCTATGTGAGATTATGTAATTTATTTATTCGTACACCTTTGTAATAATATTGGGATTTTATTATGTCCTAAGGTGAAATAGGTTTGTAAGAAAACATAACTTTGTTCTATTGCTTAATTTTAAAAGAATAAAACTAATGGATTTTCCTGTAACCTAGAACAGTTGTGTAAATTTAATCAATAGTTATAGCTTTGCCAAAGATACAAAAACATCCCCACTTGACTATATCGGTTTTATATATATTCCCCGTGAAAACAATATGAAATAATGTAGTATCACCGATGCCATTTTACCAACTAACAATCCGAATCTATTTAAATTTTTGTAAAACCGTAACATAAGGTTTGACTTGCTTGTCTTCATATTTGAGCATTTAAGTTTTTGAATTGAGTAACTTTCGGGCAATACATGTTGTTGCGGTAATTTTTTACTATATGGTAAACTCTTGGATTTTTTTAAGTGGTTTTAAATTGTTCCTTTCATTATTATACATCTAGTTCAAGAGGAATTTAGCCGCGGAAAAGCCATTTTCTGCCATTTCCGATAACTTTAATATGTACGTGTACCATACAGTCTATCTAGGGGACCCGGTGGGATCGCGAAGTAATGGGTGGGGAGATTTCCCGCGAGCAGGGTAAAAAGGGTAATTTTAGGAAATTTAGGGTAATTTCCCTCAATTTGGGTAATTTTTGTAATTCAAAGTAGAAAAGAACTAGCAAAGAGAAGCCACTTTCGGCGCTTTTTTCCCATGTTATTCTTATGGGGAGCCGTTTTTGGACCGACGCCAGCTCCCGCCTTACACAAGTTTCCTTGTTAGCCTATACTAATGTCCAACCCTTGCCTATATTAAATATATTTTCCCAATCCCCATCCCTCCTCTATATTTTTAAAAATTAATTTTCAAATTCAGGCTAAAAAACTATCTTTAGTGTTTATGGTCCGATTTGTTTAAAACTTGGATATGTTTTTGTCGTAGGCAAGTGTTTTAATAAATTACACTTACATTTCCCAAATTCACTATTACAGTCAAATTAAAACATATTTTTGAAAAATACTGCCAATTGCCAACTTCTTTATTTATGGTCTGATTTGTTTAAAATTTATATATGTCATTATTCTAGGCTAGTGTATATGTACCATACACATTTGACAAAATAACTATAATGGTCAAATTTAAAAAAATATTTTGAAAAATATACTAACAATTTCAAACTTCTTTATTTACTGTCTGATTTGATTTATTTTCGGATATGTTATAGCTCTTATATAGGTAACAAGACCACACTACCACACGTTCCATTACCCCCTACAATACAGTATTTTGTCTTTTTTGTTTGTTTATTTTGCTGTAATCCCAAAACTGACTTTGCTGTTTATTGTCCGATTTGCCTACACTTTGGATATTGTCCTAAGCATTTATTGTCTGATTTATTTTTGGATATGTTATAGCCCCCAACTATTATATCTAAAATTACAATATTATTTCCACCTATAATACAGTTGATGTGTTGTTTGTTTTGCCGCAACCTAAAAACTAACATTGGTATTTGTGTTTTTACAAAACTATATTTTGTAAATTACTTCCAATGACTCCTTTATTTACTTTTCGACTTGTTATATCCCCTTATATCTAAATTTACCGTACATTTTTTCCCTTTTAGTGCTTTTAGTTTCCAAATTCACTATTACGGTTGGATTAAAAAAAATAAATACAAGCTTATTATATACATCCAGCTGATAAGTAATATATATCCACAAAATATTTATGGTCAGAACTGCCTAAATTTTGGATATGTTTTAAGCCAATGCGATAACAAAAAATAAATTGTTAAAACCCAAAACAACTAAACACAAAACACTAATCTTTCTTTGTGCTTGTTTGGAGTAGTCTTTATTTTATCCAACTTAATTTTAATTTTGTAGTTAAAATCAAACTTCCCACATTATAGCTCCCTTTCCAGCCAGTGGTTGGAGACATAAAGGTTACGAATATTTTCAAACTGTACAATATATCTTTTTCTACCCCTATGTTGGACTTGTTTAATAGCGCTTATTAATAATTCCGCACCATATTCCAAATCCTCCAGTCTACTACATTCTTTAAATTTAACATTGCCTTTAATATCTTGCATCTCTATGTCTTCTTGTCCAACATCATCCCACTCATTGTTACGGAAACTTAGGTTTTCTATTTTTGGAAAGGAATTGCCATAAAATGTTGCGGTTCCGTTAGTGTTAAAGCTTGCAAGTGGCTCGTTGGTAGGTAGATAAATAATGTCCAAATCACCACTGTATGGCAACACGCTATAACCTTGCCTATTCTTATTTATCTCTATAAATACAGTTTTACAGACACCTTTAACATAGTATACACCCCTCCGTCCATCCTTTTCTGCCAACACTCCCACAAACTTGTTGTTTACTACAAACGCATACACCATATAATGTCCATAATGCTCTAGATCCTCCCAACGTCGCAGGAAGTAATCTTTTAATTTATCCTCTCTTTCCCTTCTTTCTTGTTCTTTAGCCAACTGTGCTTTGTATTCCTCTGCAACAGTATTTTCCACATATTCCAATTTACGCTTATTACTGTCAATGTCTTCTAATTCCAATTTCCTCTTTTTGGAACAACTCTCTAAGAAAGGCTTGGAAAGTGGCTCTATTTCTTTAATAGTGTATGGGTACAGTTTATTGGTCCGGCTTCTTAAAACGTCCCTACGTTTTAAGAAGCCGGACCAATAAAGGGAGTAAGGTTAGGACTTTCCACTAAGCCCAATTCTTCTAAATTGATGTGTTTAGGTATAGTGGAGAAAGGTGTATTTGATTTTGTAAAACATGTGCCCCCAGATTTGATGTAACACTTATGCTTTACACTTATGGCATCAGGAAACTCCTCTATTACCTCTACATAGTTAGTTGGTAAACAGTTAAAGCTAAATGCAGATAGAGCATACTTTATTAACTTTTCCCTTTGTGTACTATCTTTTGGCAGTTTTAGTTGTACTCCAGTTATCTTCTTCGTATTACTATTACCCCAATATGCGTATTGTAATAAATCGTTAAACACTAAACAACAACTGTTTTGTAATTGATTGGCAACTTTCACCCACATCTTATGCAGAGGTACAGCATAGAATGGAGCATTTTGAAAGTACCGTTTGTTGTCTTCTATTAGACTTAAACAATCTCTTAAAGGTTCAAACCCTTTACCAAAACCTCTACAATAGTTATAGATTGTTGCCTCTAACCTTGTTATTCCATTCTCTCTAGCTAGTTTAGACGAGAACGTTTCTTTTAGTCTCGCATCTGGACAAATTACAAAGTTTATTATATGGTTTCCTATACTTTTAATTACTCCAGGGCTTGTAATCTGGCATATAAATTTATTATATATTTTTACCCTGCTATTTACATTAAACCATGTTAAACAGTCTTTACTAACATTATCTACAATAACATTATATCCATTCTTGTACGCCCCTTGGTAGCAAAAGTTAAAGTTTTCTGTAAGATATTGGCACATTTCCTCTTTATTAAATATTCCAGCCAAATCTAGTGTTATATCGAAATCCATAAGATAGTACATTTCTTTTTCCAGATCTTGCTGTATCTTTGGAAGATCTTCCAACAAATCCTTAATTTTAACATTTGCAAGCTCTATTTTATAGGGAATTGCTATAGGATCATCATACTTTTGTTTAATTTGGTCAATATCTTTCTTTATTATTTGTAACACACCCTCGCTTTGGACCCCAGAGGACCTCTCCAAGGAGAATGGTAGTTTGGCCACAACACCATGTCGAGCTAAAGAGAACTTTTTAAATATTCCTCGTAAGTAGCTATTAAACGAGCCACATATTTCCTTCTTAACTTTAAATTTATTCCGAACGTCCCCATCACAATCCGTAACATTGGTTATCTTAACTAACATTATGTTATCACAAAACGCATCCGTTATAGATGTTAAGTTATTTAATTTTGGTTCGCCCTCGCAATAGTTTATATTACCTATGTCTGTAAGAAGGTTATTATTACGTAGATTTTCTAATAAAAACCATATACCGAATCTTTCGTTAGTAGGTTTAATACAATTTCTCAATAAATGGCTAACAGAGTACATTTCTTTTATACAAAAAAGTAGCGGAAACATGTAAACAGGACAGATTACACTATAGGCATATAGAGGTTGTAAATATATGGATATTGTATACAAACATAGGCGAGCGGTAAGTGTAACATGTAAGTGGACACCCATATGCAAATATGGAATACCCACTATTAATATAATTCCAAATTCGACTAAATAAGTTTATAGTCTCAATATAATTAACATATTAACTAACGGTGCCATCCCGCATTAGTACCCAAATTGTCGAAATTCTATAATTCTATTCTTAGTCCTTGTATAGTATTAGGTTTTGTACTATTAAACCCTACATTCTTATCCTGTGCAGTAGAGTAATATATGCATGTTATTTAATACAGATACGCACATTCTACAAGACCTATACATAGATCTGTTGTATAAGCAGCAGAATAGACGTCTCATTGTGTTGTTGTAAAGTAAAACATAAATGTAAATTGTGCTGGATACAACCGGCCAGATATTAGACAGGAAATGTGTTGGAAGTGTATTGCCAAATAGTAAGACAAACACCACATAGTGTGTCAGTATTGGTACAACATCCGATATATTAGCCAAACCCAGTCCAAACATTGTGTCCTCAAAATGTTATGATTGTGTTAAATTTGTTTATATTACATATATTTCTTACACAATTTACAAACTATTTTTTGTGTCAGTTGACAGAACCTGTAAAGTTGTGTAAAATGGCTGTAAACCAGTATCTTTGCCTGTGTCGTAATGTGTTGGAGTGTGTTATTGTGTCTCTGCATTTGTGTTGTTTTATAAACTTTAAATATTACTATGTCCTTATACTCTTACTATTTCTGTTACTATAATATTAATTTTTTACTGTTTGTTTTCCAAGTTTGATTGTGGGTTTGGCTAATATATCGGATGTTGTACCAATACTGACACACTATGTGGTGTTTGTCTTACTATTTGGCAATACACTTCCAACACATTTCCTGTCTAATATCTGGCCGGTTGTATCCAGCACAATTTACATTTATGTTTTACTTTACAACAACACAATGGGAAGTCTATTCTGCTGCTTATACAACAGATCTATGTATAGGTCTTGTAGAATGTGCGTATCTGTATTAAATAACATGCATATATTACTCTACTGCACAGGATAAGAATGTAGGGTTTAATAGTACAAAACTTATACTATACAAGGACTAAGAATAGAATTATAGAATTTCGACAATTTGGGTACTAATGCGGGATGGCACCGTTAGTTAATATGTTAATTATATTGAGACTATAAACTTATTTAGTCGAATTTGGAATTATATTAATAGTGGGTATTCCATATTTGCATATGGGTGTCCACTTACATGTTACACTTACCGCTCGCCTATGTTTATATACAATATCCATATATTTACAACCTCTATATGCCTATAGTGTAATCTGTCCTGTTTACATGTTTCCGCTACTTTTTTGTATAAAAGAAATGTACTCTGTTAGCCATTTATTGAGAAATTGTATTAAACCTACTAACGAAAGATTCGGTATATGGTTTTTATTAGAAAATCTACGTAATAATAACCTTCTTACAGACATAGGTAATATAAACTATTGCGAGGGCGAACCAAAATTAAATAACTTAACATCTATAACGGATGCGTTTTGTGATAACATAATGTTAGTTAAGATAACCAATGTTACGGATTGTGATGGGGACGTTCGGAATAAATTTAAAGTTAAGAAGGAAATATGTGGCTCGTTTAATAGCTACTTACGAGGAATATTTAAAAAGTTCTCTTTAGCTCGACATGGTGTTGTGGCCAAACTACCATTCTCCTTGGAGAGGTCCTCTGGGGTCCAAAGCGAGGGTGTGTTACAAATAATAAAGAAAGATATTGACCAAATTAAACAAAAGTATGATGATCCTATAGCAATTCCCTATAAAATAGAGCTTGCAAATGTTAAAATTAAGGATTTGTTGGAAGATCTTCCAAAGATACTGCAAGATCTGGAAAAAGAAATGTACTATCTTATGGATTTCGATATAACACTAGATTTGGCTGGAATATTTAATAAAGAGGAAATGTGCCAATATCTTACAGAAAACTTTAACTTTTGCTACCAAGGGGCGTACAAGAATGGATATAATGTTATTGTAGATAATGTTAGTAAAGACTGTTTAACATGGTTTAATGTAAATAGCAGGGTAAAAATATATAATAAATTTATATGCCAGATTACAAGCCCTGGAGTAATTAAAAGTATAGGAAACCATATAATAAACTTTGTAAACTGTCCAGATGCGAGACTAAAAGAAACGTTCTCGTCTAAACTAGCTAGAGAGAATGGTATAACAAGGTTAGAGGCAACAATCTATAACTATTGTAGAGGTTTTGGTAAAGGGTTTGAACCTTTAAGAGATTGTTTAAGTCTAATAGAAGACAACAAACGGTACTTTCAAAATGCTCCATTCTATGCTGTACCTCTGCATAAGATGTGGGTGAAAGTTGCCAATCAATTACAAAACAGTTGTTGTTTAGTGTTTAACGATTTATTACAATACGCATATTGGGGTAATAGTAATACGAAGAAGATAACTGGAGTACAACTAAAACTGCCAAAAGATAGTACACAAAGGGAAAAGTTAATAAAGTATGCTCTATCTGCATTTAGCTTTAACTGTTTACCAACTAACTATGTAGAGGTAATAGAGGAGTTTCCTGATGCCATAAGTGTAAAGCATAAGTGTTACATCAAATCTGGGGGCACATGTTTTACAAAATCAAATACACCTTTCTCCACTATACCTAAACACATCAATTTAGAAGAATTGGGCTTAGTGGAAAGTTCTTACCTTACTCCCTACGTTTTAAGAAGCCGGACCAATAAACTGTACCCATACACTATTAAAGAAATAGAGCCACTTTCCAAGCCTTTCTTAGAGAGTTGTTCCAAAAAGAGGAAATTGGAATTAGAAGACATTGACAGTAATAAGCGTAAATTGGAATATGTGGAAAATACTGTTGCAGAGGAATACAAAGCACAGTTGGCTAAAGAACAAGAAAGAAGGGAAAGAGAGGATAAATTAAAAGATTACTTCCTGCGACGTTGGGAGGATCTAGAGCATTATGGACATTATATAGTGTATGCGTTTGTAGTAAACAACAAGTTTGTGGGAGTGTTGGCAGAAAAGGATGGACCGAGGGGTGTATACTATGTTAAAGGTGTCTGTAAAACTGTATTTATAGAGATAAATAAGAATAGGCAAGGTTATAGCATGTTGCCATACAGTGGTGATTTGGACATTATTTATCTACCTACCAACGAGCCACTTGCAAGCTTTAACACTAACGGAACCGCAACATTTTATGGCAATTCCTTTCCAAAAATAGAAAACCTAAGTTTCCGTAACAATGAGTGGGATGATGTTGGACAAGAAGACATAGAGATGCAAGATATTAAAGGCAATGTTAAATTTAAAGAATGTAGTAGACTGGAGGATTTGGAATATGGTGCGGAATTATTAATAAGCGCTATTAAACAAGTCCAACATAGGGGTAGAAAAAGATATATTGTACAGTTTGAAAATATTCGTAACCTTTATGTCTCCAACCACTGGCTGGAAAGGGAGCTATAATGTGGGAAGTTTGATTTTAACTACAAAATTAAAATTAAGTTGGATAAAATAAAGACTACTCCAAACAAGCACAAAGAAAGATTAGTGTTTTGTGTTTAGTTGTTTTGGGTTTTAACAATTTATTTTTTGTTATCGCATTGGCTTAAAACATATCCAAAATTTAGGCAGTTCTGACCATAAATATTTTGTGGATATATATTACTTATCAGCTGGATGTATATAATAAGCTTGTATTTATTTTTTTTAATCCAACCGTAATAGTGAATTTGGAAACTAAAAGCACTAAAAGGGAAAAAATATACGGTAAATTTAGATATAAGGGGATATAACAAGTCGAAAAGTAAATAAAGGAGTTATTGGAAGTAATTTACAAAATATAGTTTTGTAAAAACACAAATACCAATGTTAGTTTTAGGTTGCGGCAAAACAAACAACACATCAACTGTATTATAGGTGGAAATAATATTGAAATTTTAGATATAATAGTTGGGGGCTATAACATATCCAAAAATAAATCAGACAATAAATGCTTAGGACAATATCCAAAGTGTAGGCAAATCGGACAATAAACAGCAAAGTCAGTTTTGGGATTACAGCAAAATAAACAAACAAAAAAGACAAAATACTGTATTTTAGGGGGTAATGGAACGTGTGGTAGTGTGGTCTTGTTACCTATATAAGAGCTATAACATATCCGAAAATAAATCAAATCAGACAGTTAATAAAGAAGTTTGAAATTGTTAGTATATTTTTCAAAATATTTTTTTAATTTGACCATTATAGTTATTTTGTCAAATGTGGATGGTACATATACACTAGCCTAGAATAATGACATATATAAATTTTAAACAAATCAGACAATAAATAAAGAAGTTGCCAATTGGTAGTATTTTTCCAAATTTTTTAAAATTTAACCGCAATATTTGTAAAATGTGGATGGTGCATATACACTAGCCTACAACAATAACATATCCAAATTTTAAACAAATCGGGCAGTAAATAAAGAAGTTGGCAATTGGCAGTATTTTTCAAAAATATTTTTTAATTTGACTGTAATAGTGAAGTTGGGAAATGTAAGGCTAATTTATTAAAACACTTGCCTATAACAATAACATATCTAAATTTTAAACAAATCGGACAGTAAATAAAGAAGTTGGCAATTGGCAGTATTTTTCAAAAATATTTTTTAATTTGACCGTAATAGTGAATTTGGGAAATGTAAGTGGAATTTATTAAAACACTTGCCTAGGACAATAACATATCCAAATTGCAGACAAATCGGACATTTAATAAAGAAGTTGGCAATTGGCACTATAGTATTTTTCAAAAATAATTTTTAATTTGACTGTAATAGTGAATTTGGGAAATGTAAGTGTAATTTATTAAAACACTTGCCTACGAAAATAACATATCCAAGTTTTAAACAAATCGGACCATAAACACTAAAAATAGTTTTTTAGCCTGAATTTGAAAATTAATTTTTAAAAATATAGAGGAGGGATGGGGATTGGGAAAATATATTTAATATAGGCAAGGGTTGGACATTAGTATAGGCTAACAAGGAAACTTGTGTAAGGCGGAAGCTGGCGTCGGTCCAAAAACGGCCCCCCATAAGAATAACATGGGAAAAAAGCGCCGAAAGTGGCTTCTCTTTGCTAGTTCTTCTCTACTATTCAAGGGTAATTTTTGAATTAATTTATAGAAAATATGAATAACTTATGCAAATGTTTACTAAAGTGATCTTGACATCTTACTTATTGGCAAATAATGGCTTTTCTATGAGCTAATGCCTTTTGGACTAGTCAAATAATATTGAAAGGAAGAAATTAAAAACACCTTCATATAAATTAAAGAGTAATGACCAAAGTGGTAGGCCTAACTTATGACAGTTTGATGTGTTTATAAGTTATGCTAAACAAACCTAATTAAGGGTAGGAGAATAAATTGACCTATTTTATAGGCCTTCTCTATTAGTTCAACAGCTATGGAAAACCTGCCGAGCCTAACCTAACTAGGGGTATGAGGATGGAGTTGCCAGTACATGTTTTACAATCTATTTGTTTATAAGCTAAGGTAAACCTGCCGAGCCTAACCTAACATCCACTCATGCCAATAAATACTTTATATATATATATACCATCGGTAGTAAAACTATTCGTTCTTCAAATATTGCCTTTGCACAAACAAGACAGGTTATGCTGTTGAATAAGAATAATGATCCCAGCAACAGAACTAAATTATCACAAAAAATATACTCAATAATACAAATAAATATTAAAAATGATGAGAATTTGAGGTACTAACCAGAATAAATAAAAAGTGTTAACAACAAAAAGAACGAAAAGAATAAATAATCAAAATAAAATGTCACTTGTTAAATTTACGTAGAAGTGCCAAACAGAACAGTAATGGTCGTATTGCTTGAACAAGGAATTATGGGGCTGTTCTAATTAATGCACAAAACCCCATACGTAATAGTTATTTAATGTAGACCTCATTCAAAAGTGTCAAGAAATAAAAGAATTAACATTCAAATTAATAACTTTACATAAACAATAATGTAATATGAAACTAAAATATGTTTTATATTTATCTAAAATAAATAGAACATGTCCTTAGCCAATTTTTTTAGGGAGGATTGAGGTTTTAAAATAACAATACCATATATTTAGGTCACCAATGTTGCTGATATCAAAACCAAACTATTGTATACAAACAACATTTCACATCATGCTAGCAAAACTATTGTATATCATGCTGAAATTGTCGTACACGTACAATACATTATTGTATGACAGGCAGCACTGTAATATTACCCACAATTCACCGCCATAACACCAAATTACCCCGGCTTCCCATCAATTACCCTTTTTACCCTGCTCGCGGGAAATCTCCCCACCCATTACCCCGTGATTTCACCGGGTCCCCTAGATAGAATGGATAGTATACGTACATATTAAAGCCGTGGCAAATGGCGAAAAATGGCTTTTCCGCAGCTAAATTCTTCTTGAACTAGTTATAGAATAATGAAAGGAACAATTTAAAACCACTTCCAAGAGTTTACCAGATATTAAACAAATACCCTCATTGGTTTTGGCCGGTCATTTTAAGATTTACCTCATTCCGCTAGCATCCCTAGTAATTAGTAATTACTTTAGTTGGTATGTCATCCGTATTGATCGCTAGTGAACTCTAGGTGACATATTTACTGACGTATAAGTTTCCAGAATATTTACCCTTTTAGTATTTTAGTCTGTGGGTCTAGTGGGTCTATCCTTCCAAGATGGTGAGTGGTAGGTCGCCTGATAGTTTCTGGAGGTAACAGACATATTTGTTTTCTGCATTATGAACTAATACTTTGTATCAATATTATGTATATTTGAATTATTTTGCTAAGTAATCTTAAAATAGTATTCCTACTAAAACCTTGCTAGGCCAAGCTGGCTTTTATACTGCTCAATATCTGAGGTTACCGGTATATCATGAGGTTAAGTCAGAAATCATGTTCGTATGTTGTATGTAGTCTAAATCCAAGGCAAAGTTCGATTAATACATTTAGTTTTTTTTCAAGTTTCAAGGTTTATTTATTGATATCCTTACTGACATTTTAATTATAAAATCTATTCATTTTTAAACGCAAATTTTGATGCCAAATAAAGATATTGTTTTGAGGAAAATCTATCCTACAGTATATTTAATTGTTCGTTGTGGTCCTACATCTGTCAGATATCAAATAACTTTATAAAGTCCGTTAGAACATTGCCCCTAGGACATTTAAGTTTTAATGTTTATATGTTGTAGATTATAATGACTATTGGTAATAATTGGAGTAAAAATACTAAACCCTGCATTTAGGCCTAAATTCCTAGTAGGTTTTTTTAATTTGCTTCATGAGTTATATATTTATGTTAGCTAGTGGGATTCTTATGCATATTCTAAACGTTTATTATAATATAATGTTGTTTGTAATAATCCTTCATGATATTTAATAAACATTGGAAGAACGAAATTTTAAATACTAAAGCAGTTTGAAAATCTTCTCTGAAACTGGCAATAAAACATCCATAACTTTTAAAAGTCACTAAAACTGGGTATTTTATCTGCGATTTGAGATGGTTGTCTTTTCCAATTCTTTCTAACCTCATAATTTAATTTTCCATTTACTGTTACCAACCTTTTTTAGACCACCTTTTTCCGGCACATGACACAACTGCGAACCTTAAAAAGTATTGAGTCAATAGTAATGCATTAAACGTCACTAATATAATGTTGTGATTCCAAATAGTTTTTCGTCACTCCATTCCATTAACTACATACCCCCGTTGCAGCAAACCTGCATGCTTAGCGAATTTCCAATGAATATTCAACATAAAACATTAAGCCACTTGACAGGATTCATAAGAATTATATTCACAAACAAGCGATATTTAAAATATTAATTATTCTACCATAAGAATAACATTGGGGATGAGTACGCAGGTTTGCTGTAACAAGGATCACAAATAATTTTGTTTATGCAAATATCAATAGAACTCATCTAAGTGAAGTCACATACCAAGTTTTATCCATATACATTCATAAATAAGCGATATATAACATTTTAATTATTTTCCATAAGAATAACATGGGGACCGAGAACCTAGGTTTGCTGCTACGGGAACCATAGGCGAAACATTTTTTTTTGTGCAAACAACAATAAACCACAACCAGATGAATCCATATACCAAATTTTGTCAGTTTATGATGATAAATAAGCGAGATATAAAATTTGTCTTTTTCTCCATAAGAATAACATTAGACAACGTACTGTGTTTAGCACTTTTAATATCTCAGTAAACAATTGACGTAGAGCAATGATCAAAATACCAAATTGTTCGTTTTTCATGCTGAATTCAATTGTAAAAACTAAAATTCGATTCAAATAAAAATTACGTGTGGAATCACCCCAAAAAAAACCATTTTTGGGGTACAACACCCCCCAAAACCCCCACTTCCGATGGTGCGATTCGCTTGGTTTTCGAACTCGTTCAAATAAATGGTACTTTGCACAATTGTACAAAATTTCATTAAGATTGGACCGTTTTTACGAGAGTTATCGTGCTTACAGACACACACACACACACACACACACACACACACACACACACACACACACACACACACACACACATATATATATATATATATATATATATATATATATATATATATATATATATATATATATAGATATATATATATATAAACATATATAAAAATTTGAACGAATGTGTTTTTGGCATCTGGGGACCTCAAAATGAAAAGTTATCATGGTCTCGGGCTTAAGTCTTACCATGTGACCTACGGTAATAGCTTCTTCCCTGTAGGGGAAATTCGCTAAAAGTAAAAAAAAACTTCTGTGTGACTGGAAGACAATATGTGCATGGCATATCATGTGTCAACCCAATAGATATATTTAATTTTGCTTAGTTATTAAAATAAAATAAAATACGATGTCAGCTGACATATTTACCCACCATTAGCAAATAACTTCAGTCAAAATAAGCAAGTAATTACAAATGTTTAATGAAGTGTAATAATATTTGCATAGTACCTATTAATCGATTTCGAGGATTTTGTAAAACAATTAATACAATTGTTTAATACATGTAGCGTTTTATCCTATATTTTTTAAACTAAACTTAGATACCACCAGGATAGCAATTTTGCAGACACTTACTTTTAAATCAAAGTTTAAATTTGAAAAAAAGTATTGTTCATACAATTATTTCTAGCGAATTTTATTTGGGAAGTAAACTATTGCAGTGGGTTGCGTTGTGGTAGGGTTAAATTACGGATAACTAAGGCCAACTCTAGTACAGGTCGGAGTGCTTCCCCCTTCCCCTAGCTACTACGTCACAGCCGGAGTTCTAATCAACCGAAGTATCAATTGGAGCTCGATCCCGTTCAGATACTCCTCGTCCTTTTATATTAATTGCATTACAATTCAACTTACATATTTGATACCTGCATGCCATACGGAATCCAACAGTGTAACAACCTTTTAGTTAAACAAATGTTTGAACTTTTATTAATTACAAGTATATAAGATTTATAATAGTGGGACACGAAAAAAATCACTAGGCGTAAATCTTTTTTTGTTTTTCGTTAGAAAGAAACTACGGCGGAAAAGTTGTAGCTAATCAGTTTAACTACAACTTTTATCTCACAAACCTTTCGATAAAACTTTGTATTTGTTTAATAAATAAAGGAAAAGTGGTGGGACACTTTACTATTGCACTAGTGTTCAACTTGTACACTAGTCTCGCTTTGCCATCTAGCCACGCTTTGGGTGGGTGGGTTTATTAGTAGCAGATTTACGAATCAATTTCTTCTTTCCGGTTCGCAAAAACAATTAATTATTGTGTAATTTCTGCCCCGAAACATGTACCAGAAAACTTTAAGAGAACTATAAAAAGTGCCAAAAACCTTTTTCGTGTATAGTTAATGAGGTTGTTTCAAAATTTCCAATATATTTCCAAAGCAATTCTAAAGTTAAAACAAACTAACTCTAGATTTTCAAGAAAAAATAAATTCGACAAATTTAGCTACATTATAGAGACTACACATATTTATCCCTTTTATCACCTAGGTAATTTTTTTAGCTGAATACAAGTTATATTATGTCGTTTTATTGGATATTTTAGTTTTTATAGTAATTATTCTACAATATATTTTGAATTAATCGGTTACTATTAATTGTATAAAACGCGGTCGTAGCTTCTGCATTTAAAATAAAAACCAACTGCAATTTCTGTTATTTCGAAACCTACCTCTGTTTTATTTTAAATACTACCATACTTAAACATTTCATCACAATAGGATGTACAGATTCGACAGGAGACCAGTTTATCGCAGTGTATGTCAATTGGCCGGAAATTGCCGGCCAAGTAGGACTCGGACAGTGACGTCACGAACTCACCGCCCCGGCCTGTAGTATGGTTGGCCTTGTTACAACGTACGTTGGCAAACATTTCATTTTTGATTGAAACTGGATTCAGTGATGAACTGTGATGAATACCACATTGGCCAATCCTTGAATGTTAATACAATATTTTAACACGTTCGCTACCACAATGTTAAAAAAAAATCGTAACCACAGACTGCCACCTCAATTTTGCGGCGGGCGTGGCGTACTCATAGCCCAACGCCGTAGATCTGCGGCGGCTAGGTTCATTAAAATAGACTGCCGCCGCAGAACTGCAGCGTTGGTTTCTTGATATTAAATGAGAAATTTCTTCGCAACGGTCTATTTTAAAGGTTAGATGGTTTAGGCACGGTCTACGGGATAGTCCGCCTTATATATGCGGCTCTTGGTCTGTAGCTAGGACTAGGACCAGTCTACAGGGAAGTTCATGATTTTTTTCGTGGGCTGTCAGAGTGACCCGGCCGCCGCATATATGTGGCGGCTGGTAGCGAACGTTACCACATCTATGCATGGAACGAAAGAAGAACGATCAAAAGTTGCATTACACCTTTAAATAATATAAAAGAAAACATGACAATCGTCAAGCAATGTCAAAAAGGAAGAAACATGTCAGCATGGGAAGAGAACTATTTTTAAAGAGAAAACTGTACCGAAGAGAATCTTATAAATGAGCAGTTAAACTTTGAATCTGACATAGTACATAAAAACATCAGGAGTATTAGCACAGTGGTGGAGTGGTGTTGTTCATGTAGCAAAGTTTAAATAGCAGACAACCTGCCGACGACGTCGACAATATTGGATTAATGGAATCATAGGAAACAGCACTAGCGCCAGCAACCTATCGCCACCAACCCCTCGCCACAAACTCTTTGCCACCAACCAAGGCTACACTAGATATATCTTGCACCAACGCTGTCCGCCATCTTGACGAGTCTTATGTGGCCTGAATATTGCAGCATAGTTTGCTGAAATATAATACTATTTTAAATAATAATTTTGTAAATATAAAGTGTTGTTTTGACTTAAAATGTGTTTTTGTTAGTATTTCCGATTGCGAAATTTTACAACCTCTAATCAGTAACCTAATAGAAGAAACTATTTTTAACATGATTCTTATAATTATCTATTACGGTGGTAAATAAGCTTGTGTTTGAAATCTTATAAAAACAAAACTAAGAACGCAGTTATTCCTTATCCGATTGCAGCAAACAAGGTGTCGTCTGATATGTGTCAAGTTCCATATACTTAAGTTTGAAAAAAACACTGTTAGTAATTCTAAATATTGTTTTATTTTACATAAAAGTTGTAATTGCCGCCATCTTAAAACGGTTCTTATACATTAAAATAAAACATTAAAGTAATTAAAAAATATTTCAAATTCTTTATGAATGAACAAAGCGTTAAAAGAATAAGAATTAGTTGCTAATGAATAACATATTTGTAGTCATTGCAGTATGAATTAAATTTCCACAACAAAAAATTTATTTCGACATAACACAAATTATAGATGACTTTACAAAATTGTATGTTTTGTTTCAGATAAGAAGAAATTTATGGCCAGGATATTTCGTAGAGAAATAGAAGCTAGTAAAAGCTTAGTAATGCTAGTTATTAAACGTCATGTTCGTAAAAATGCAAAATGAACATGAAATGGAATATTAAGTAGGCTACGGTGCAGCTGAAAATTAGTGTTGTTCCCCGAACCCATAAAGTTTATTGGGAAATCGAAGTTGACTCTACTTTTAACTAACCAGAGTGCCACTGTACATGAAATAAATACTTAAAAACTCCCTGTACATCCACGACACAATGTCGACAAATACCAAAGAGCGCCCTTATAAGTGTCCCAGATGTGATAAATCCTTTACAACGACAGGGGATTTAAAACGGCATGAGTTCGTACATACAGGTGAACGTCCTCATAAGTGTCTAAGATGTGATAAAACCTTTAAACAGCCTGGACATCTGAAAATGCACATGTTGACGCATTCAGGAGAGCGACCTCATAAGTGTCCACGATGTGAGAAGTCATTTAAATTTACTAGTATTCTGAAAAGTCATTTGTTGACACATACTGGTGAATATCGTTATAAGTGTCCAATCTGCAAAAAAGAATGTAATCATACAAGTCAATTAAGAAGTCATATATTTTTGCATACTGGCGAGCGTCCGTATAAGTGTAAAATATGTGATAAATCCTTTACTCAATCAATAAATTTGAAAAGTCACATATTGACACATACGGGTGAGCGTCCTTATAAGTGTCAAAAATGTGATAAATCTTTTACTCAGTTTGGCACTTTAAAAGTTCACATGTTGAAGCACACTGGTGAACGTCCTCATAAATGTCCAGTCTGCAAAAAAGGCTACACTTATATAACTAAATTAAGATATCATATGTTAGTGCATACTGGTGAACGTCCTTATAAATGTCAAAGATGTGATAAAACATTTACACTGTCACAAAGTGTAAAACGTCATATGTTGACACATACAGCAGAGCGACCTCATCAGTGTCCTAAATGTGAAATGTCATTTAATCGGTCAGGGAATTTAAAACGTCATTTGTTGACGCATACAGGAGAGCGTCCTCATAAGTGTCCTAAATGTGATAAATCATTTAGAACATCAACAAACTTAAAGCGTCATGTTCTTCTGACCCACAAAGATATGTTACCCTATAAGCGTCCAAGGTATGAGGGAACCTCAAAATGCTTAGCAGCAATAAAGACTCGTATTTTGACGCCCACTACTGAGTATCCTTATAAGTGTTTTGTTTGTGATCAATCATTTGCAAAGTCAGGACGTTTGAAGACACATATGTCGACGCATACTTTGCATAGTCAGAATTGTTGTACATGCAACAAGGTCTTTCCTGTCAATGCAGCTGATCAGTGTCCTAAACAATGCCAATCGTGTCAGGACATTCTGCCATGTCAGGTGGTATTAAAACGCTTACCTTGAAACGCACTGGAACGCCATTACACTTTTTCAGTGTGTATATTTTGGGTAAAACAGTTTAATCTACGGCAATTAAATTATGATTGCTATCACTGTATGCATAGTATTTGTATCCGGTGTCAAGGATTGCCTTTACGATAGTGAGAGTTTTTTTAGGATAAACATATTGACACTTATAGGTAATCAGTAAGGTTACTGTTCAAAATAAATAAAGTGATTTAATATTAAAAAAACTCCTTTGAGCATATAACACAGTAGAAGGTTTCTGCTGTTACAAAGCAGAATTTAATTGACAATTCCATACAATTGTAATTTATTATGTATATAATCATATGGTCACGTGTTGCCTAGCGACTAATAACAAGATGTTTTTACTGAAACTTGATACTGGAGCGGCCGTATCTGTAATGCCAGAGAACACTTTTAAGGAAAGTTGTTTTAATGTTAGCCTAAAGTCAGAAAAAGTAAAATTAATAGGTTATGGAGGTCATGAAGTACCTGTTCTAGGGAGGGCGTAGGTTAACGTTGAGTACAAGGATCAGAAGGCAACTTTGCCTCTGAACAGTTAAAACCAAGCTTTATGATAGATTACCTGTTCTATTAGGTCGTAACTGGCTAGAAGTGTTAAAGTTAGATTTGAAAGCTCTCTTTAATGTACAAGTGGGGCTACAACCAGGAGAAAAGTCACAATTAGTAAATGCCTATTGAAGATACTAATTAGGCCTACTAATTACTACTTAGGCCTAATTACTAATTATTAGGCCTAATTACTAATTAGGCCTACTAATTAGTAGGCCTATTGAAGATGAGCGTTCCAAAATAGTAAATGGCCTCAAACAAAAATATTATTAGACATTTTCCAAAGTGGGCTAGGACTTATTAAAAATATATTTTAGTAGTTCATATCGAGATTTTGTGTAAGCGGAGAAGGTGTTGGTCAAAACAGTTCGCATGGAAAAAATAAGTTAGGTTCCAGGTGTGATAGCTATGAAAGTAAGTCCAGTAACCTACTCAGTTACGGTGTTGGGAAAATCCAGATTCTGTCAGGTGGATCATTTAAAAAAAAAAAATTACCTGGAGGAGTCAGAACCAGCAACTTTTACACCTGTTACCTTTCCGACAGAGTCTACTTCCTCTACGGGCTGTCCGGATGTTTTAAGACGTGTTTAAGACGTTAAGAGGGTTGTGCAACAACCTCATCGTTTGAACTTATGAATAAAAAAAAACAAAATTGAATCAGAGCTGTTTCAGCTGTAGTAGGTGTGCTATTAAAATTGTGTTAGTTTTATTTCAAGTATGAATTTGTACTTTTAACACATTTGATATAATTGTTTACAAACTAGTTTTGACGACAAAGACATGCAATTGGTGTTCCAAGACATTTGTAAGGGGACCAGTGTTATGTGTATAATCATATGGTCATGTGTTCCCTAGCGACTAATAACAAGATGGTTTGATAACAACTTCCGTCCAGTTTACATGTTCAGGTTTTGTTCAAATAAATATAATATAATTTATGCAACACACAATAACAATCCAATGTGTACACATTTGTAATGCATGGTGTTACAGTTTAACTGTGTATATGTTTTTAATTGTGTTGGGTATTTAAGATTCTCATTTTAGTAGAATATATTTGTTTAACTCCTTTTTAATGCGATATATAGTATTATACAGGATGTTCAGAAAGGGTCATTACAAACTTCGGGGACTGGTAGTACTTATCAATTTGAACAAACAAATTTATGTAAACATAGGTTTAAAAAATGTCCGTTTAACTCCTAGCCACAATTTTGTATTCATTACAAAATAGGTTTATATATCTGTAAATATTTTAGCTACAGAAACTAAAATTGTCACGTACGTTAAATAATTAAATAAGAAATAACATAAAATGACTACTAAACCGTCAAAATGTTTTTCAAAATGGCGCCAGTTTTAATACTTTAAAGTCAAATAACAAAACAACTATAGTTTTATAACAACTTTACAAGATTCAAAAAAGTTATTACATCTTTGTCACAAGTCTGATGATACTGACCCAGTTGCACTGATTATTGTCCCCGGTTTGTGCAAGCAAACCTTAAAAGTACATTTTATCGCTTATGCGTTAGAAGATTGTGTTGAATAAATAAGCATGAGATTTATGATAAATAAGTTTACCTTTTTTCGTTTGTAAAATTTTGAAAACGTTAATTTTTTGTTATTTGAGTTTAAAATATTCAAACGGACACATTTTTAAAGTTTTTAAGACCGTTTGGTAATAATTTGCTGTTATTTCCTTCTTTAATTATTTAAAGCATGTGCAAAGTATAGTTTCTGTAGCTTAAGGAATTCTCAAGATATTAATTATTTTGTAATATATATATATATATATATATATATATATATCTTTTTTCAAATAGATAGGTACCACTAGATCTTGAAGTTTGTAATGACCCTTTCTGAACACCCTGATGGTCCTGATTTAAATTGGGTGTACATTTTATTATTTCTTACTATAGACAACAATTCGAAAAATATTATCTCGTAAATGCTCTGTTGTTCTGTACCTTACTTAGTCGTTGTTCGGAAATGCGCTACAAAGAGACTTTACATTTTATTAATAACTTTTTGTTTATCATGATATTTTGTTTAACACTTAGGTGACTTAACATCGTTTTTGCTCCTAAATATGTATGTATCTGAAAGCACAAAGTTTGCTTGTAAATTGGTGAACTAGTACAATGCCCGAGTATAAGAAAGACCGAAAACTTAGGTCTAACGAATTAGGCACGCACCTTAGCTACTAACCTCACAATGTTTTGTTGTATCATAAAGAGTATTAAACAATAAAATATAGCACAGCTTATTAATCTCACACATCCTATAAATGATGCAAATTTATTATGAAAAAATTGTATTATTTTTGTTTACAGTTGTCAACGTTTCATAAAAAATAAACTTGTTGGAATGTAATTTATTGATTGTTTTAATTACCTAGTTATGTCTCTCAACCATGTATGTTTTAACCTATGGCGCTTAAGCACTATAAGAAACTGAGGGCGTAGATTAAATACAGTTTAGAATTGTTCATTAAGAAAAAATCCATCCATCCTGTCCTACTATGGTATTGACACCTTGGATAAAACTCATCGGGCTAGTGATAATAAAAAAAGGCCTTATATAACGTATGTATATATAGGATACTGAACAGGGAATGTAATAATTGAGGAAAAGATTACTTATGAAGGTGAATCAAATTTGCTCAGTTATTCATGTCTAAAAGTATTGCATTCTAAACACCACTAACAAAAGAAGTACCATACAAATAAAAACTCAGCCATACGTCTCCCTTTAAAAAAAGAAGATCTGAAAAGTCAGATAAAATATTACACGAAACCTTGAATTATTTGATAATGCCTTCCCAGTCAGCACACTTAGTATAATATACGTATATTTTAGGTCAATACGGCAATTTTAGGTCACGTCAATCTTGAGGCGTATTGTATACATATATTCGACGGATGAAGATTGACGTTCATAAAATAAATGTATTGTATTAAAAACTTTAAAATAGGATACAATGGTATTTTTGTTTGTCTGTAGAATGCATTTTAACCCTTTTACAGCTTTTATTATAATTTCATTTTAAGTATAGATTACGTCAATGTTAAGGATATGGTATTTTAAAATTTACGTATATTATATGTATTTATTTATATTCGCGGTTTACAAATTATTGACGTTCGACAATCTTTAAAATGTAGACGTAGACAGAGTTGAGAAACGATCAATTATTCAGCATAAAGACCAAACTTTCCGGAGAAAGTTTTTCATAGAATTCGGCACACGACCCTTCTCTGGCCTGGCCCGACGCAGGGGCAAAAGGACCGTCTGCTCATCTCATCACAAAGAATTTGCAAGCCCAGAGCCGGAGTAGGAGTAGAGGCGGCCATTTTTACGTCCTGACAGTCGGCCATTTTCACTTTCTCATTTTTAGCCGTCTTTCTCCCAAAGTAGTTCGTGCAAACTTTTAATTCTGTTCCGCTTTACAGTTAGTTGTCTGTAATTTGTTTGTTATACATCGCAGTTTAATCATAAATGATAGTCTATATTTAATTTATTCAATATTAGTTTAGTTTTTGTGCGTACATAGTTAGTTTAGTTATTTGTTGTGAGGTTTGGCCGTTAAGAACTCAAGTTGATTATATCAACTACTCTTCTGACATCATTCAAGGTAAGTGTGGATTACAATTATATAAGTGTATAACTATATAATGTATCCTACCTAATGGTACTAACATTATATACAACATTAATAATGTTCTCCTATATATAAAATAAACATATCCTAACTGAAAGTCTTTAATTTTCACTCTTCACTGTTTCCCCAATAGTAAGTTAGAGTAGGCCTAGGCTAAAGGTGCAATCAGAGATGAAAACTATGCTGTAGAGTTTTAAATTATTGGCAGATTCAGAGCTATGCAATAATAAAAGGTACGTTAGGTAGGCCATAATATTCAAAGTAATTTTGACTGCAAGATTCATAACCTGTATGACATAAATATCAAAATTTGTTCTGAAAAATATTTAATTAGAACAATTAAATAGTTGTTCAATTTGTGGCGAGCAGTAAAACAAAGTTAGAAATATGAAATTAATAGCCTACTAAGTATAATTATTTAGCAGACCACTTATCTGCATATGCATGCCCCCGAAGAAGCATTCTTAATTTTATTAACACGTTGAGTGTGGCGTGTCTCCGATCGGAGATTCAAGCACCCTCTCCTGGGTGCTTATGTCTCCGATCATCAGAGATATTTGTGATGGCCAAGGTTATGCGATTATTTTTCATCTAGCTTTGATCGAGAAGGAAATGCGTATTCTGCCTGAGGGTGTACATTAGTTGTCCCGTCAATTCGTCTCCTGCGCTGGGTTCCCTGGGTGTTTCCAAATCAGTCTAGTTAATATGTCAGTAAAACGACTGATTAACTTGTAATTTTAGCATAGGGGAGAGCTTTTACTATGCCACAATGAACGTGTTAATGCTATAAAATAAAGGCCTACCGGTAGGCATAGGTACCGAATAATGTTTTGAAATACCGGTATCACGTTTGTTTTTATTTACTTTATGATCATTAAGTACGTTAACAAGTAAGCTCCACCACTGCAGCGTATTGTATAGGCCCAAACCATTGTCAAAGGAATTCTCTGTGGTATAACTTAACAGAAAAGTAACTTAGAAGGTTAAGTTTAGAAAAGTTAATAATCAATATTTTAACCAATTTGGAATGTACAAATTTTGGGTTATTTATATCGTACCACTTCTGAATGTCTAGGCCTACTCTAGCTATGAGCTGCAGCAATGTCAAATCCCAGAAAAGTTAAGATTCTATTCCTAATTATATTCTATACCTTGTAGTCCTGATGGAAAGCAGAACAAAATTAGGTCCTCTCAACACAATAAAACTAATATAAGTTTAGTATATTAAAAATCATTTATACAACCAAATTTAAATAATATCAAAATCTTTATACAAGCGTTTTTGTCTCAATTAAGGCAATTCACATTGGAAAAAAAAAGTTAATTTTGAAATAAGTTAAATTTGGCTTCCTGTTTATGCGGTGGACTAAAACCTTAAGGCCCATATGTCATATAATACTAAGGGATTTTGTAATGCCAATTTGTCTGTGTGTACCCCAGATATATTACCTTTTAAGTTATATAATTGAGCGAAGCGAGCGTAGCTCTCTTTCCCTCACTTTGTCACTTCTTTGTAACGGCATCACAGTGTAATGGCTTTACCGATTGATATAAAATTTGGCCAGTAGCTAGGTGATATCGAGGAGAAGGTTTTTCTTTAGAGAGATTTGCAAAATTCCTCCTAGATTACGCCCCACTGGGTCAAAACTGTCACTGTTTTGTTTACATTATTACAAAGTTTGCTGATAATTTTTTAGAAATACTGCTATTTTTCCCGAGTCCCTATGATCAAGACCTTTAATTTGAGACGTCTCCCATCATCCTGCGATTTACCAAACTCCCACAATTTTGACTTAAAACTTTTGCTAACAGAATTATATATAAAGATATTAGAATACTGTTTAAACAAACATATGGTTTTTTTTAATACCTTAATTTAACAAATATATTTCAAATTCTGTAAGGGTGTATTTACATTATGCATTATTTACTTATGTGAACATCTCGCTTCGCTCAACTAGTGCTCAACATGACATCATTCCTTAAAAATTATAAATTAAACCACCCAATGAATATATTTAATAATATAAACCAACTGAAATACTGTTGCCTAGTTCAATAGAGCTGGAATTCCATTGAAAATAGCTGGTCTTAAAATTATAAGGGCGCTGAACATGTTTTACTAGTTTATGAAATATTTCTTAATCTGGAAAATGTATGGTTGTTTTAGGTACTTTGTTCTCCAACACTGAAACTCCCTCTTCATCCAAAAACTGCACTCATGGAGAAGCATACCTTAAAATGCAAGGTAAAGTGATTTATCTTCTATTAATTTACTCAATACATTTTTTAGCAAACATTTGCCCTCAAGTATAATGTTATCTTTGATCTTATTTTTAACCTTGGAACTGTGCATACATGGTTGTTACCAGGGGAATTACATGGAATTATAGTTTTTTGCCCTGTTTTCTTCAGCGAATTTACCCTATAGGGAAGAAGCTATTACCGTAGGTGGCATGGTAAGACTTAAGCCCGAGACCATGATAACTTTTTGTTTTGAGGTCCCCAGATGCCAAAAACACTATTCGTTCAAATTTATGTGTGTGTGCGCGCGCGCGTGCACGCGCGCGTTACCGCGATAACTTTTGAAAGAAACGCCCGATTTTGATAAAATGTGGCACAAATTTTAATGTGGAGAATAGCATTTATGACTAAGTTCGAAAACCAGATCGATCGGACTATGAAAGGGGGTTTTATGGGTGTTTACAATTTTCAAAAAATCAGTTTTTTGCAAATTTTACCCCAAAATGTTAAAAACCCTCAATTTTGGTTATAGCCAATTTATAGAGCTTAAAAAACAAATAATTTAGTATTTTGAATCATTAACCTAGGTTAAGTGGTTGCAGATAAAATCCAAAAATACGTGTCCCATGTTAATCTTAAGGGAAACAGGTTTTTAGATTCATCTCAGATACCTAATTTTATTAAAACTTCATATTTCTTTTTATCAATATGTTTAGCTCAACAAAACAAACATTAACCGTTGCAGAGATATTCAAAGTGCTAAACACAGTACGTTGTCCAATGTTATCCTTATGGAGAATAAATAAAATTTGATATCTCGATTATTTATGAATGTATATTGATGAAACTTAGTGTGTGGCTTCAAATAGTTATAGTATATTGATATTAGCAAAAAAAAAAAGTTTTTTGTTGACAGACCCCGTAGCAGCAAACCTGCATACTCGGCCCCCATATTATTCATATGGAGATTAAGTAAAGTTGCATATTTCCCTTAATTATGCATAAGTTAATTATTTCCCTTAAACATAGCATTTAATTATTATCCATAAGAATAACATGGGGATGAGTACGCAGGTTTGCTGCTATGGGATCCTTTGGCAAAAAAATTTTTTTTGAGCAAATATCAATAGACCACAACCATATGAAGCCATATACCAAGTTTCGTCATTATACGTTCATAAATAAGCGAGATATATTTTTTTTCTTTTCCTCCATAAGAATAACATTAGACAACAACGTACTATGTTTAGCACTATCAATATCTCAGTAACCAATTGACGTAGAGAAATGATCAAAATACCAAATTGTGTGTTTTTTAAGCTGAATCCAATGGTGAAAACTAAAATTTTAATATTTCAAAAATTATATGTGAAAAATTCAAAAAACCTTTTTTGGGGTACAAAACCCCCCCAAAATACCCCTTCGGGTAGAGCGATCTGGCTGATTTTCGAACTAAAGTCATAAATGTTGCTTTACACGTTTATACCAAATTTTATCAAAATCGGATCATTTTTACGAGAGCTATCGTGCTCACGGACACACACATATATATATATATATATATGATGGTTTCGAACGAATGGTGTTTTTGGGGTCTGGGGACCTCAAAACGAAAAGTTACCATGGGCCCGGGCCTAGGTCTTACCATGCCGACTACGGTAATAGCTTCTTCCCTATAGGGGAAATTCGCTAAAACACATTACTTATCTTCCTTGTTACAGCAAACCTGCGTCCTCAACCTAATGTTATTCTTATAGAGAATAAATAAAATGTTATATCACTTGTTTATGAATGCATTGTTGTGAAACTTGGTAATTGGCTTTATGTAGTACTGAGACATGTATATTTGCATTAAAAATGTGCTAAGTATGCAGGTTTGCTGCGAAGGGGGTATTTTGTTATACCATTAAGGTGCCTCTTCCCTTTGGCTTCAATTAAAACATGAAGGAAATTTTCCTTCATAAGAATAGGAACTGGTTTTCATCATTATGATTTTAATTTTGCGAAGATAAAATATCCTTGCATATACAGGAAACAATTTAAGAAATATTAAAAGGTTTGATGAAAACAAATATTTTGGCAAATTAATTTGGCTTTGATGGTTTTTGTGACAGTTATAACACATCATCTGTTATGCATATTCTAAAAATTAACGATCTTTTAATCAAATAAATTATGCAACCACAAGAAATAATCTTTATTGTTATTATTAATTACCCAAGAACTATTGTCCTATTTTCTTAGTGACATTTTTTTGTTAACACTTCAAAATTCATATTTTTAACCATGTTGGGGATTAGAAAACCAAACTACTAAGTCAGATGATTGTTGGGCAAGCGCACAGCGACAGATATGGTATGTGCAGTTCTCACCCAGCTGTGGTTTGGCACGGCGACGAGTGTGACTTGCTTATCCTACACGTGATATTCTACATTTTCCTGACATTTGTCATTTTATTTTATTTTCCTTACGACAGTTCTTTTACATAAGGAGTGTTGTTGCATATAATTATCAAACTAAGTTTCACCATAATTGAATCTGCACAACTTGATAATGTCACTCAGAGAAATTTATAAAATTATGTTATTATATATCAAATTCCTTTCAGGAAATTCAGCAAGTCACTTGTATGTTCCAGATTGATGTTGACACTGCACTGCAACTTTTATATGTTTCAAGGGGATTTTTAAGGTTTCCCCATAAATTTGCTCTTTCTAATGGTTATACGAAATGTGTTCCAGAGCAACAACAAAGGATGGAGAGAACATTGCAGCTGATGAGGATGGAGATGAGAGAGGTGCTGGACATGGTGAAGCAGATGGCAAGGGCCCCTCAATTAAGGGTCCTGGTGTTAGTTGAAAATGACTCGAAGACACAGTTCACCAGTCAGTTCCCAATTACATCTTTGGAGGATTTTCTCCAGCTGGAGGATTAATTAAAAGATGAAGAGACTTCTAAATTGATGGTAAGTTTTTCCCTGATTAATCCACAAGCATAAGTGCATCTAGCCAGGTGGGTGATATGTTGTGGCAAAACCCATAACTAAGCCCAAAGACATATTCCGCCAGTTAAAAGAACCATAATCTGTTATCACAATTTGACAATATATTTTGAAATGATTAATCTGACAATATATTTTGAAATGATTAATTTGACAATATATTTTGAAATAAAGAATATTTTGATTTGATTCGATTTGAAATGATTTTCGTTTTAAACTTAATGTCCGAACTTAAGTAACTATATTTCTTTATTCATAAATATATCAGTGGTGTATATTTTAATTGCCTTTTTATTTAATTTTGGGATGTTTGTTAAATGCTAAGGTACAAAATTCTAAGATAGCTGAAAATAACTGAATTAAAATACCTTCCTTTAACAAGTATTATTGTTCAGTTTTTTGACTTGTCAATTATGCATGTATATGAATGGTTTTGGATTCTACCAATAAATACTTTCCCACATTTTTACCATCCATGTATAGGCTAGTTCATTTATAATTAGTGAATTTCCTTTGAAAAGTGAACTATTAGCATGACCCGCATGGTGAAACTTATGCCCGGGACCACCATAGAAGTTCCTAACGTGACCCCCTGAACACGTTTTGGGGGGGGTCGTTCAAAATTTTATAAATATATATATGTGTGTGTGTTTGCACTCTAGCGGTCACATTTTTTGTCCGATTTACTTCAAATTTGGTAGTGACATTCCTTTCTGTAATCAGTTGGTCAAGTTCGTTGCGCAAAACAATCGGAAAACTCTAAACCCCTTTCTTGGGGATTAATCTTTCAAATTTCGAGTTTTTGGGCCCAAAAAGGGTCAGAAAAGCCCCGTGTGTAAAATTAATGCATTTAAAAAGATGGGAATTAGTGAGGTGAAAGTTCTAAGCCCTTTCTCGTCATTCTAGCTTACATATTTACCGAGTTATTAAAGAAAATGTGGTTCTACTAAACACAGTACGTTGTCTTATGGGGGTTTTACACTAGAAAAGCCTGTTATTCCTTTGTTGAGTACTTTTATCATCCCCAGCAACCTCACACCTACTTTCAAGCCTGTCTTCGCCTAACATTATAATGCACAAAATTGTATTCCCAGCTTTGCAGGTAAATGAAACCAGGAGCATCAGAACAGCCAAAAAATCACTGTTTTCAGATTTTAATAAAAATTGGAATAAATGTATGTTTTTACACTGATTCTGAGTTTTAAAAGTTTTTATGTGGAAATTCACTTCCCTCACGTCAGCGTGCTGCGTGCGAACTCGTTTTAATGTTTCAGGAAACCATATTTTTACATTATTTTAACACCGTTCAAATATTTTGGTAGGATACGGTCCAAACCCTATTCTGAATAACTTCGAGCAAACTTTTCTTATAAATCATCATAAATGTCTACAGCACAATGACAAATGACAAATTTTGCTATATATTGAACTACAAAAAATATGATCTGGTAAAGTTTGGTACCCAGCCTAACCATTACACCACCGATCCAGTTTATTTTAAAATTAACTGTAACTTATAATTTGATTTGGTAATAATGAAGACAACTTCTGGATTCAAACCAATTTGTAAACAAATTTTTAGTAATATTTTTACATCTTACTATATAACAAAACTGCATGTGGGTTTTTTGCTCTGAATTGCATAGGACTAAATAAAATGTTGTTGGCTCCTAAGCCTATAAGAAATATTTTTAATACAGTAGAGTCCCGCAAACCCGGACTAATGTGGACTGAAGGGTGTCCGGGTTATCGGTAAAGGAGGAAAATTAAGAAAAATTACAAGTTTTGCTATATTACTAGTGGCTTGAAGGGGCCAAAGCCCCTAACTTTGCTCTAAGGTCTGCCTCATCTGATTCTGTTTCCTCTTTATATGCTGAGTAAAACAAAACAGCAAGTAGGAATATGTAAGTTCGTAAACAAAGAAGACAATGTTATATAGAATTATCTATAAAGATTACAGCCGTACATCAAATATTTATTTATTGCTTACAAATACAAAAAACGTAAACCTAAATTTCAACAGTTCAAAAAACCTCACGAAAAAACCTGTGGTCGGTGTTGCGTCGTGCTCCGGTCGGTGCCGTAGCATATGAAGTGCGGGGAATTTTCACTCTGCCAGGGTTTCCAGGTTATCCAGACTTCCGGGTTATCAGCGTCCGAGTTTGCAGGTCTCTACTATAGTTTCATCTGATGTGAACCTTTAATAATAAACCTACTAAACATATTCTGCCCTAGCCAAATTTATTGTATTTACAACTTAATTTAGATTTGAGATTTATGAATCTTTTTGCTTTCCACATTTAAAACCAGTGAATAATGTGGCGTCAAAACGTTCCGCAATAATTAAAGTATAAATAAGCAAAGTGTTGCATCATTTTGTTTGTTAGTCATACATTTTATTGTTTTTAATATAGAACATTTATTGTTTCAGGAGTTCTGAATGCAACACACAGCACGTCTTTTACGAACAAAGTGTTTGAAACTCTCATGCGGGAATGGTTCAGGCAAGCAGGGACCAGAATTTCTATCAAAACAAAAAAGAGTATTTAATGTATAAAATGCTATATTTTTGTATGTTTTTTTTTTATAAATATAACAATGTAATTACTTGTATTGCTGGCTATATGTTTTCTTTATTCACCTCTAGTTCAGTCCTCATAAAAATTAAAAAAAAAAACAGTATGGTACATAATAAAAATATTGAATTTGAAAGTGTAAAGCATTGTGTTAAAGAAGGAATACATTTTAGTGATATCAAGTGATTTTTTTCTTTGATGTAGAGAATGAGCTCATATAGCGAAGTTAAACATTATTGATGATTAACCAAACCTATTATAAACTAACCACTGCATTAAGCTACCTATAAGAAGTGGGAGGTAACTACTGCATAAGTAAAGTATATTAATACAAATGTCTTAAAGTTTTTGTGTTATGAAATGTATTGTTATATTACTTCTTGATTACATTACATTTACTTATTTAACCTGAATAATATGTTTTTATAAAATGTAATTATAGTATATTTTTATAAAATGTAATTATAATGACGTTAATCACAAGTATTGTCATATTTCAAGGTTTCTGTCTGGTGGTAAAAGTTATGCATTGTTATGCATTGTATTGCATTGTTATTATTATAGTTGGTGTACTCTACACCATTAAAATTAAAATTACTTGTGAATTGCAGCATGTATATATATATATATATATATATATATAGAGAGAGAGAGAGAGAGAGAGATGCATGACATATATATTGACATCAATTTTACATATATTATACAGACACTAGCTCCATGATTTACGTAGTATTTACTTTTAATGGCATATAGATTGACATCAACTTTACATATATTATACGCACTAATATAAATTATATGTCAATTTTATGCACTAAAGGTTATTTAAATATGTATATTACATGTCTATGATTGACGTATTATTGATGTATATCGTTGACGTATTATCTACGTAAATGAACGTATACATCTACCTAAAATAGACGTCAATTTATCAGAATAAAGTGGGACATTTGGACGTATATTCGATGTATATTATACCAAAGCAATACGTATAGTATACCAACTATACATGGCTGAAGATAAATAATACGTATAATCTACATAGTTGTGCTGACTGGGATAACATTTTAATTATTCTCCATAATAATAACATGGACGCTGAGTACGCAGGTTCGCTGCTACGGGGATAATCAACAAAAATTAATTTTTTGTGCAAATATCAATATACCAGTACTACTTAACCCCATGTGCCAAGTTTCATCAATATACATTCATTAAAAATGGAGATATCAAATTTTATTTATTCTCCATAAGGATAACATTGGACAACGTACTGTGTTTAGCACTTTGAATATCTCTGCAACGGTTGGAAGTAGAATCACAATTTAAACACCAAAATGATTGTTTTGTGAAGCTGAGTTGATTGGTAAAAGCAAATGTGAAATTTACATTAAAATTAACTTAGTAAAAGCCAAAAACCTTTTTCCCATAAGATTAACATTGGAGATTTTATGAGCAGGTTTTTTTGGATTTTCTCCGCAACCACTTAACCTAGCGGTACTTTGGTATTATACGGATGCCACTATTTTTGGAGGTTAAATTTTTACCGGATACAAAGGATAACTACATAATTCGAAAAAACGTACTTTTATTGACTTACTGTACAAATTTTACATAATTCTGATGAGCGGTCTTTGTGTTGTGCCTCCCAAAAGACAGCGATGTCCGCTAGGATCATGTTGAATGCGTCGCCGCCGCTAGCAGCTAGACCCGATCGCCACAGGTACTCCGCCAAATATACAACGCGCTGCGGCAGTTATGTTAGGATGGGTTATCATAAAAATACGTACGGTTTCCTCTTCATTTCGAGGTAAATCCCACACCAAAAGAACGTCACTCATTATGAAAACAAATGTAACGTAGTGCACGGCAATAAATCACTCATAACACTGACCCAGATACAGGCGGTGACAGGTGATGCGCGCGCTCCGGTCAACGACCTGACCTTGGCCTATTTGGAGGGGGTTTGGCGGCCGGAAGTATGTCTCATCAGGTATCATTCGATTCGTAACAAAACAAGGAAAGTCCTACAATCATTTTTATGATAACCCATCTTAACATAACTGCCGCAGCGCGCTGCATAAGGGTGGCATCCGTATAATACCAAAGTACCAACCTAGCTTAATAATTAAATACCCCCGTCGCAGCTAACCTGCATACTCAGCGAATTTCCAATGAATATATAACATAACACATTAAAACACTTAACAGGATTCATAAGAAATGTATTCACAAACAAGCAATATTTAAAATATTAATTATTCTCTATAAAAATAACATTGGGGATGAGTACGCAGGTTTGCTGCAACAAGGCACACAAAATAATGGGTTTTTATGCAAATATCAATAGAACTCATCTTAGTGAAGTCACATACCAAGTTGCATCCATATACATTCATAAATAAGCGATATATAACATTTTAAGTATTTTCCATAAGAATAACATGGGCACCAAGTACCTAGGATTGCTACTACAGGAAACATTGGCGAAAAATTGTTTTTTTGTGCAAACAACAATAAACCACAACCAGATCAAGCCATATACCAAATTTCGTCAGTTTATGTTCATAATTAAGCGAGATATACAATTTTTCTTTTTCTCCATAAGAATAACATTAGACAACGTACTGTGTTTATTACTTTCAATATCTCGGTAACCAATTGACGTAGAGCAATGATCAAAATACCAAATTGTTTGTTTTTTTAAGCTGAATTCAATGGTATAAATTAAAATTTGATTTAAATTAAAATTACATGTGAAAACCCCAAAAAACACATTTTTGGGGTACAAAACCCCCCCAAAACCCCCCTTCGGATGGTGCGATTCATCTGGTTTTCGAACTCGTTCAAATAAATGATACTTTACACATTTGTACCAAATTTCATTAAGATCGGACCTTTTTTACGAGAGTTATCGTGCTTACGGACATATATATATATATATATATATATATATATATATATATATATATACATATATATAAAAATTTGAACGAATGGTGTTTTGGCATCTGGGGACCTCAAAATGAAAAGTTATCATGGTCTCGGGCTTAAGTCTTACCATATTATTTTTTTTTTAAGCTCTATGACATGGTCTAAACCAAAATTAAGTGTTTTAAAAATTGTAGGGTAAAAAATGCAAAAAACTGATTTTTGGAAAATTTAAAACCCCCATAAACCCCCCTTCCCATGGCCCGATTTTTCTGGTTTTCGAACTTAAAGTCATAAATGTCACTTTACACATTTGAGCCAAATTTCATCGAAATCGGACGTTTTTTACTCAAGTTATCGCATTCACGGACACATATATATATATAGATATATATATACATACATATAAATTTGAACGAATAGTGTTTTAGTCATCTGGGGACCTAAAAAAAATATTTTGTCATGGTCTCGGGCTTAAGTCTTACCATGAGACCTACGGTAATAGCTTCTTCCCTATAGGGGAAATTCGCTAAAAGAGCATACATTTACAATATAACCTACATAAATTGAAATAAATAAATTAGATATAGAACAAAGTATGTTTGACAAAAATAAATATTCTGCTGATTCTGTCTCTGGAGATTCGTAACAGCACAAGTAGTCTGTATAAACACTGTTAGATGGCGCGGTAACAACAAATATACACGGAATGTAAATAAAATTTAAAACGCGAACTACACACACACACACACACACACACACACACACACACACACACACACACACACACACACACACACACACACACACACACACACACCTACGCAGACGTAAACTACATCTTGTGTTCAAGGTAAAATTCAGCTTATTTTAAGTTGAACACAACGTCATTAGGGCCTATTATTTGCTGTGTATCAAAACTGTTGGTAAATCGTTGATCAAATATAACCTAATAAACCTAACCTTTGAAATAACAGAAAAAATTATAACAGAAACAACAAACAGAAACAATTATAACAGAAACTATATTATGGTAGTAGGTTTCGTTTTGTAAATGAAATGAACTTGAGCCAGTCAGTAGGCCTAAATCATTTTTAATATCTAAAGAGTACTATAGTGTCCAGGAGTTTTTAACAAACAAAAGTAATGTTTAGTTGTTAACTATTTTTGTATGTATTAGTTTATCCTGTATTTTTACCTTTTACTTTCTCCCTCTATACATACTATATGGAGAAAGTATTGTTTTCGTCAAAATTTTCGAATTTGAGTGGTTAGTGGAAATATTCGTTTTGGTGCTCCCTGAACCCAAAAAAGTGGTTTTTACGTGATGTCTGTCTGTGTGTGTGTGTGTGTCCGTGTGTGTGTGTGTGTGTGTGTGTGTGTGTGTGTGTGTGTGTGTGTGTGTGTGTGTGTGTGTGTGTGTGTGTGTGTGTGTGTGTGTGTGTGTGTGTGTGTGTGTGTGTGTGTGTGTGTGTGTGTGTGTGTGTGTGTGTGTGTGTGTGTGTGTGTGTGTGTGTGTGTGTGTGTGTGTGTGTGTGTGTGTGTGTGTGTGTGTGTGTGTGTGTGTGTGTGTGTGTGTGTGTGTGTGTGTGTGTGTGTGTGTGTGTGTGTGTGTGTGTGTGTGTGTGTGTGTGTGTGTGTGTGTGTGTGTGTGTGTGTGTGTGTGTGTGTCTGTGTGGATGTGTACAGAGCTAGAGCCCTAACCAATGGGCCGATTTTGATGAAATTTGGTATGTAGGTACTAATCCACGATATCTCCAGGTGTTTTTTCATTTTTTTGAATTTTTGATTTTTAAGGGTAATTATCCACCAAAAACCGCCAAAAAACATGAAAAATCCAAATTTCTCAAAAACGGCTCTAACGATTTTGATTAAACTTTATTCGTTTGTAGAACTTTAGTTTTCCAACAAAATGACACCACCCGCATACCTGTAAAAATTCGGGTTCAGAAATTACAGGACTTAAAACATCCAAAATTCAGTTTTTTGGATTTTTCATAAAAATACATAAATATAAAAAATATTACTATTCACCATTAAAAAGAGCTCAAAAAACTGAATAATTTAGTATTTTGAATTACTATTCTACGATTTCTGGTTTCGGAAAAAATTGAAATTTTCATTTAGCGGTAAACGTAGTACGTTGTCCAATGTTATTCTTATGGGGAATACAAAAATTACTATTTCTCTCTTATTTACTGATCAATTTCATTCAAACTTGATATGCTTGTCAATTTAGCATTGACCAACAGAATTAATTTGAAATATGTTGCCCCTTAATATCCCTGGGGGGGAATAGGGGGCATTTCCCCTCTTAAAACCACGAGTGTAGCAATGGATCCTGTAGTGCCTCGAAAGCAGGGATTTGGGTGGATGTTTTTTAAAACAACTTGTTAACAAGATTTTCTGTACATTCGACCGTGCTTTGTATTCTATATTTAGTAAATAAAAAGTAATTTATTCATTAAAGTTGGGCTAAAAGGGAGAAAGTATGTGTCAGATTCCTGATACCGTTTATTTTATTTGTAACAACAGACTATTGTCAATGCTACTTGTATAGTTACTTGACAAATAAAAAATTCTTGATTCTTGATTCCCTATTAATTATAGTGTACTACTTTTAGATAAAGGTTATGCGACTTGGTTAGCTCCGGGACGGGGAATTTAGTTTTCGATCAAGCCTATAATATCTACAGCTACGGTATATTTATCTAAACAAGAGTATGTGTAATGAATTTTACCTTTCTGTACTGGGGCTATCAAATATAACCTCAAAAACTCAAGAAAAAGGTCTCTTGAGCAACTAAGTTAATATTAATACTTTAACAGAGTCAATTATTTCTTTAATAACTTAAATAATATTATTCAATATACCTTATCTTACAAGCAAGTTAGTTAAAGTCGATAATTATAAGAACACATAAATTGGGAGGATTTATACACATTATATTTCATTTCGTCCAAGATTTTTCTTTCTACCTTTCTACTTCTCTACGTTTGTTTAATGAGGCAGTTAACGAGAAGCTAACAACAGTTAGTTACCTAAAAGTTAACGTTTGCCTTGTCTGTAATCTCTTATAA
This sequence comes from Allygus modestus, assembly GCA_963675035.1. NCBI lineage: Eukaryota > Metazoa > Arthropoda > Insecta > Hemiptera > Cicadellidae > Allygus > Allygus modestus. The sequence continues at coordinate 477,435,305 of OY776111.1, forward strand.
TGTATAGATTGCCTACCTGTATCCGGTTGTAAGTTTATGTAACTTAATAAAAGACGGATATAAACACATCACCTATTAATTGTTAGAACAAATCGTTCAACTAAAAAAATGCAAGTAATAATATAAACTTCATTATTAATAGGTCAATAGAAAACATACACGTAACATTGTTTTCAACCACAGAGTCTCCAATAGATAAATCAAAAATACACAATTACAATTCAAAAGTATCTGATATCAGTTAGAAAACAGTTAGATATAAGTGTTGAAGATGCTTCGAACACTTTGTATAGTAGAGTGGTAGTAAAATCTGCATTGTCTGTAAATGTAGATATTTGTTGTAGGTCAATCTTTGTTATTTTTTACGTTTTTCTGGAGAACTATCCGAAATGTAGTCTTGCAATGTCCACATGTTCTTAAAATGCATAGTTAACTATCAACCCGTTGATAAAGGACAACTAATAAGATCCGTCATGTTATGAACCTTGGCCAAATTTTAATATTTTGATCAGGATCATTTTAGCTAACCTTGTATTACGAGGAGAGCACCCTACTCTACTAAATATTATCCATTTGGATAGGCAAATAATCTTGAAATATTTCGTTTCTCTTAGTGTACCTATTTCTCAAATAAGCTTTAAAATAATGCTTCAGCTAAAAAATAATAATGGTTAATAACAAAACCCGCATGCCTTTAAATATGAAAGCTTCGCCTTGTCTGGTAGAATTTCCTGCCACGTGGCGTTCACAGCACGGTGTGTGACTATACTACATCTTATACACATGGTTTTTATTTATTATACTTAATGAAGATAGATAACATTATTTAACACGTAAGTATGCAGACGATTAAACCCAGAGCAGTTCATAAACTGATGAGATTATTGGATTTCCGACATTTTATAGGTACATTTCTGGCTAAATTAGCTAACATTTTAGTTTTCAATGGATTGCAAAACACTTAGAATATATCCAGTCCTTGCTTGGATAAAGGTTTCCCTACCTAGGTCCAAATATCCTAGTCAGATAATGTTTTATTTTCGTACATTCTGTAAAAGCTATTTCCCATTAAAATTAAAACTGTTTCTATTACACAATTTTAACGAATGAACTGTACTATTGAATAAATAACAGTATATGTTAAATTACACAGGATGATTTTTAAATATGATTCCCCCATCCCTTCATTTGTCCATTTTTTCTTAAAATATCCACTCCAGACCACCACGGATCATTGTTGATCAACGTATACTTCATTTTGACTTAGTTAATATTTTGGACATTGCGCATTCATGAGTAAAAACGGATTGCGGCATTGTCTTCACCGTAATAAATTAGTTTAATATAATGTGTCACAACCCCACCTTTAATTTTGAAAAAAATATTTGATTCTAATATAGGGGATCCAAGCTAGATGACAGCCGAAAATATGAACTGAGACAAAATTAAGTATAAGTTTTGATCAACAATGATCGGTGGTGGCTAGGAGTCGATATCTTAAAACATGTATAAAAACAAAGGGAGGACTCATTTTAAACTCACCCATATATTGATATTTATTTGTGAGTTTCTATTTGGATGGTTGTTATCCATATCCGGACCTGCCAGGTAATCGTGGACCGTAGCTGACCGTCTAGAAAACCAAAACTAAAAACGGCACAGCTCTGAGACGTGGTTCTTACTTTGGGACCTCCCACCACTAAAACCTATACGTTCTACACTTTACTGTCATTTATATGTATGGGCTACAAACTAATCTTGCCGTAAGCTACTCATCGTCTTTTCAACCAATGTACGCTTTTCCTTAGGCAACTGTGTGTTACCCCAAGTTATGATATTTTCTAATTATAATTTTACAGCCAAGGATTAAGGAAGGTGCCACCTTCAAAGCCTACTGTTAGTTTATTGTATTACACCAATACATGTGTTTAACCCAACTGTATGTATTGCTTACTTCATATCACATGGCGATATAAGTATACGAAACGAAAATCTTACCAGGAGCACCACCATCATCCAGGCGCGGATACAGGGGGGAGATCTTGTATATTTTACCCATTTTCCCGTAAAGGTTATTGCATTTTGACAATTTATTATTTTTTACCCCTTTATGCCCAACCCCTCCCACCACCAATAAAGACTTACTCTTAGGTCTTATAATGAGAGTTCTCTCATTGGCCTGATGATGACTGGTGTGACTGGTCGAAATCGATAGTCTAGTACCATCTTTTATATATGTTTAGCGTCTGTATGTGAATCAGTATAAGTGTAATCTTAAGTGTTGTAAGACGTCTTTTCTTACATCCCGTAAATAAATTCAAATTTATTAATATCTCATTAACAAATTTAAACAAATGAATTGAACATTTATATGTTAGAATAAGAAACTATCAGGGAAACTATTTATTGAACGTGCCTCATACCAATATTGTAGTTAGTCTATGCTCATAGGTAAATGTCTAGGCTTTTATTCAAATGTTTGTATCAGGCCTTAAGTAAGACCATAGCGGGGGGGAGTAACAATAAATACGGCCTCTTAATTCACAACTAGATGATTTAATTTAGATTCTTATCCACTATTATCATCATTATTCACACCTTACCAGAAACTAACCTCTCCTACAATTCAAAAGATAATTTTTTTCAGTATCTATTATTACATTGTGTCTGTAACACTATGTAGTTCCCATTTATTTCATCGGGACGAAATACCTGAATCGGTCCTCTTCTATAGCTGCCAGGGAGGACTTAAGGTCTCGTTCATGTAAAAGACAAACTGTTTAGGAAATTAAAAATATTTAAAATTTCACCCCATGTTAAATGTCATAATCATTTTAATTACTATTGCTATTTCAACTATAAAGAACTAAATTTTTAAAGTACTGCAAATATGTGAGCATTTTAATTTCCATTTAGTACAAATCGCTCCAGTGGGAGTCTTAAACGAACTGTCTAGGGAATTAAATTTTTCACGTTTATATAAGAACATTTAACAACAATATTTTTATAAAATGTCACTGATATTTTCCGATTGTTGCCCTCAGTTTAAGTTTAACTTCACAGCACTCCAAAAGTTTATTATTAAGGCAGATTATTTTGTAGAATATACTTGATTTTTATTGAAATTATACAAAATTGTCAACAAAACCTTATGTTGTGAAAATTGAAAGATGTTAATGATTATTGTTTTTGAAGTGTGTTGAGTACTGGCCTACTACACAGTTCGATTTCCCCCATCTGACTTTTCAAACTCATACTGCCACCGTGCTTTGGAAGGCACGTTAAGCTGTTGGTCCCGGCTACTTAAGTAGTCAACAGGTTATGTCAGAAGCATTAGTGTGACCTGACACTCTGACAACCGACCTCAACTAGAACGTTACACGAACTTTACCTACTTTACTTATTTAGTAGGTTGGTAAATAATATTAAGTCACAATTTTAAATACTTTATTTCTTCAAGTAGCCCTTGTAATTAATTAAAAATTAAAAATACTTGTTATATTATCTTAAATATCAAGTAATACATCACTTAATCAAATTATAAAACATGTGCAGAATGTAAGGAAATCTTTATTAAAATTGAGACGTTATAAAACTAATTTGAATTGGCAGCTACATTGAACTATAAACCCAATAGTCACCACGCCAACGCCCTGAAATTACATGGAATAAAGACTAGACAAAAATTCCATAAGTACATCCACAAATATTTGTGATAGTTCCACAACAAAGCCAAAACTAGTCACAAAAACATCATTGGTCCAGTGATCAAAAGCAATAAAACAAACATAATAAAACTTGACCAATGAGAAACTAAGCACGTACCGGTAATCTAACCTAATGTACGTATAAATTAAACAATAGCTAAAAGGAAAAATACGCGATTAACAAAACTACAGCTTAAACCATAAACGTTTCAGGCATTTAGGCCAATAGACAATAAATCCATATATAAAATTCCCGTAGCTTTCGAATTGTTAAATAAAAGAGACGAGAATGGTGAAACAATCAGAAACCTCTAGTGGACATCAATAAACTATTGTGCATGATGTTTCCGTTAATGAACACAATACATTCTAGGATTAAATGCTTGGATTTCTCATTTCACGGCAATTTACCGGTATATTAAATGTTTTTCAAATGTGAATCAATGCTTCATAAAAAAAGATTTTTGTAATAAGTAGATTTTATGGCCAAGACACAGGAGTTATAGAACACATTCTTTGTTTACGAATATTTACAAAGTTAACAGTTATCTAAAAACAATGAACATGTATTTTTTCAGTTTAAACAATCGTAAAACTACTTCCGTTGTCATTGGTCTTTGTCCTAAACGTGCCAAAATTATAATAATTTAAATTTCTTCTCTGGATTTCAACTCTTTGTCCATGAAGGTTTCAATATTTATCCAGTTACGACGTCCAGTCCAGTTATGGACGTCTCTTTTGCTAAGATAATGGATACATATTAAATTTAAATGTATGTTATTATCATCCCTGTAGGACGGAGGTTGGCCGTGTAATTGTAAAGAGTGGAAAGGCGTTTTTAACTATACCCAGAAATTATTGTTTACTACTCAGAAACAACGCAATCCATATATTGTAAGTTAAACTAATAATAATCAATTTTTATTTTTATTTCATGAGGTTGGATATGCCTGGCAAGAAAAATAATACAACACAAAGTTAACCGTGAAAAGGTTTCATGGAGCACATGAGAGACTACTCCCATTAAACAATAAAATCGTTTCGTACCTTTTATAAAAAAAAAAATACTTCCGAAATCTAATAAATGTGAACATGTGTCTTGATACCTGCTGGGTAAAATATTTCTCATCAAATTAATACACAAGGGAACTTTCCAGTATTTGTCAAATCATATATTTTCAAGGTTCACAAAGTAGTAACGAATATCTCACAAGCTGGACTATAATAACACTATTCTCCAGTGAGTGAGAATATTCTCTTTTAATTTCCCAACTGAATAAAGGAGAACTTTGGAGCTGAATTCTTATAACGCCATTCCCTAGCTGAGCTTAAAAACATGCTGGATTTCACTTTAAATATCCGAGTAAAGAACCTACCGCAAGTTTGACACTTATATAACGTCACTCCCCAGTGTGCGTTATTACAAGCCTCTAAGCCTACCAACTGAATAAAAGATTTGTCACTGGAAACTTATCCCAAGTCATTGTCCCGTATTAATCAATGCCTAGTTTTCCAATGCCTCTTTAAAGCTTCCAGTTGTGTAAAGGACTTCTTGCAAGTTGGGCACTTATGAAGCCGCTCCCCAGTATGAATCAATCCATGCCTATTTAAATTTCCCAACTGTGTGAAGGTCTTCTCGCAAGTTGGGCACTTATAACGCCGCTCTCCAGTATGAATTAATACATGAGTCTTTAAAGCTCCTATTTGAGTAAAGGGTTTGTCACAAGCTGGACACCGATGAGGCCGTTCTTTAGTGTGCGTTATTACATGACATTTTAAATTACTTACAGAAATAAACCACTTCTGGCAAGCTGGACATTTATAAGGCCGCTCTCTAGTGTGTGTCAATAAATGGCTCTTTAAATTTCCAGATCGAGCAAAGGTTTTTTCGCAAAATGGACACTTATAAGGTCGCTCTCCAGTATGAGTTAATACATGCCTTTTTAAATCTCCCAAACGAGTAAAGGACTTCTCACAAATTGTACACTTATGTGGTTGTTCTCCAGTATGCGTCAGTACATGACATTTTAAAATACTTTCTCTAGTAAACGACTTCTCACAAGCTTGACATTTATAAGGCTTCTCTCCAATATGCGTCCGTACATGACATTTTAAATTTCCTGCAGTAGTAAAAGACTTCTCACATACTGGACACTTATGAGGCCGCTCCCCTGTATGTGTTATAATATGCGCCTTTAATACACTAGAATATGAGAAGGACTTCTCGCAATGTGGACACCCATGTGGTTGTTTCTCAGTGTGCGTCAACTCATGTCTCTTTAAATATCGCCGCTCCCTAAAGACCTTGCTGCACACCAAACACTTATGTTGTTGCTCACTAGTGCCTGCCATTACAGGTTTGCCAAGTCCTTTGTTGCTTGTATGAATATTTATATTTTTGTAAATATAAATATGAATTATATAGTCCCTAAGTTCCTATGACGTATCAATGAAATCTTTCAGTTTGTATTACAATATCCCCTGGTTGGCAGTTTTATACAGTTAACTGTGAGTGGAGGGATGTCTTCTCACAGCTGGTTCTATGTAATTCCTAGCCTACTTAGTAATGATTCTTTCTCCGCCAGTTTTATAATCTGAAACAAAAGTAATATACAGATAAAATATACAATATAGAAAACAAACGCAATGTACCTACTATAATGAATCGTTGTAGTTAGTTTTTTTTCTTTGCGTTGAGTTGATTGCGTTATAGAATATTTTTAGAGGAAATATAAGTAAGTTGTTTCAAATAATTTATAGTTTGTTGGTAATTAACTAACATTTTTAACATGTAATCCTGTTTTACAAGTACATTTTATGTTCGAAATACCAAAGTGGTTCAACTATTAGGCCATAATCACGGTCATACACAAATATTATAAAATAATATAATTGTATCAGAAATGAACTAAATGTAAGCTAAAAAGTTGCTTGATTATGTATAGTTTTTCTTTTGCGCGATGTTACTCTGTAGCCTAAGCTGCTTGATGAATTTCAACATATAATATGTCATTAGATTCGTCTTAGTAACAGTAGTAAGGACCGAAGCCACCCATGCCGGTAAGAGGAGAGGGACGTCGTATGGCTGTAACCTGCGCTTTCTCTTAAACACAAGACGCATGAAAAAAAGGAAAAGTGGGAACGAACCTTATAGTCAGCTGATCCTCTCTTCAGTGAAGAGAGGATTTGATTGGTTACCTGAAGAATATGGCGGTCAACTATGCACTTGTTAACACGAGACGAGACCTCTAGATATATTTAACTCGTTGCGCAAGACACAAAAAAAGGCATAGTGGAAACGAACTTATAGTTACAGGTCCTGGCAGGAGTGGCCTGGGTTGTAATATTTTTCTTGTTAGTTATTTAACTTGTTCTTGTTAGTTTTATATTGTTATATGCATTCAGGTGTTTGCCCACACAGCACAAGATTGTCCCCAGGACATCCCAAGGACATCACAGTGGGATATGCAGGATATCCCAGGATCATCCCTATCTCATCCCATGATATCCTCAAGATACCCTCAGGATGTCCCCAGGACACAAAAATGTCCTCTCCCCACGACATCCTGGGGACATCCTTCAGAATGACCATGGGATGTCCCTTGGACCTAATCAGGACATCATAATGAAAGCCATAGGACATCCCCAGGATGTCCCACAGGATTATCTGGGGATATCCCTCGGACCACAAAAGGATATTGTATTTTGAAGCCCTAGGACATCCCCAGGATGTACTGGGGACATCCCTCGGTCCACAAAGGGATATTGTACTCTGAAGCCCAAGGACATCCCCAGGATGTCCCACAGGATTTACTGGAGACATGCCTTTGACATGTATTGAAAGGTGTCCCATTATTCTATCAGTATGAATCGCATAACCCCACAGATATTCCTGCCTCCCCATGATAATTCTGTGGTCATCCTTAGGAGGCCATAAGGCTCCTAGTAATAGGTAGTGTGTACCCTGAAGCCATATCACCTCCTAAGGATGACTGCAGAATTATCATGGAGTAGGTAGGGATATCTGTGGGGTTAGGGGATTCAGACTGATAGAATAATGGGAAACCTTTCAATATGGTCACACAATCTGATAGGAAGACAGTTATAAAATAAATTACAGGACAACTTTAAATTGTTCTTTTATAAAAATAATACTATAATTGTCCATGCCCAGCTTGCACATAGAAAACAAAGTTTTAACTTCATATTGGTGTTATTTTTTTAAACAGTTTGACTAGTGTATAAACGTTAAATAACTGTAATCTTCCTTGTGATCCTAGGATATCTTTTTAATGGATGACACGTTTTGTCAAAAGTAATTTTGTCATCTTTAGACCCATACAAAACTTTAAATTGTCACATCACAGTCCAAAAGCAAAAATCCTTTAAAATCATGTTTTACAACTTTATATTGGTTACCATTGTCATATTTTATGCTAATTTTTATCATTACTATCATATGATTTATTTGTAAGTGTCACTAATGTCCTGATTATATGTACTTAATTGGATTGACACTGAAAATATATACACAACTTAGGACTTTTTATTAAAATTTACTCAAATCTTTAAAAAAAATAGTTGTTTTAACAAGTTTATAATAAAATGAATATATGCATGTGTAGGCCTAAACATTTCTCAGAACAAAAGTTGAATTAATAAATACAGATTTAAAAAATTTAAGGATGGATTCCAATTTATAATTGTTCGGTGGTGTGATACAAACAATTAAGGATTTTTTTTAAATAATACAGTAATGAATTCAAACAAAATGGCAGTATAATTGCAGTAAAAATAAGTACATAAAAAAATGTAAGTCAAAGAAACCAGGGTGTATAAACAGACAATAAGTAGTGGTAGTTGATTAAATTCCTTCTCTATTTTCATCTTCATCATGGCCTCGCTTCCTGTAAATAAAAAAAATTAAGCTAATACTGCATATAGCCTTGGGTAATATTTTATCTAAAAATACCCCCGTCGCAGCAAACATGCGTACTAAGCGAATTTCCAATGCATATAAATGTGTCTCACTAATACATAGAGCCACTTGCCAAGTTTCACAAAAATAAATTCATAAATAAGTGATAAAGGCCTATAACATTTTATTTATTCTCCATAAGAATAACATTAAGGCTGTGCACGCAGATTTGCTAAAAAAAGGAAGGAAAGAAATGTTTTTTTTTGCGATAATCAATATAACTCAAACAGGTGAAGCTAAATACCAAGTTTTATTAATTTAAGTTCATAACTAAGGGAGATATCAAACTTTACTTACTCTCCATATGAATAATACCCCTGTCGCAACAAACTTGCATACGCAGCAAATTTCTAATGCATATAGCCCTATATGTTTCTTACTACCACAGAAAGCCACTTACCAAGTTTCATAAAAATACATTTATAAATAAGTGATATATAGCATTTGAGTTATTCTCTATAAGAATAACAAAAAGGCTGAGTACGCAGGTTTGCAGCAATAAGAAATATAAGAAATGTGTTTTAAGCAATTATCAATATAACTCAATCAGGTGAAGCTACATACCAAGTTTTAATAATTTATGTTCATAATTACAGGAGATAGATATAAAACTTTACTTATTCTCCATAAAAATAACACATGGCTGAGTATGCAGGTTTGCTGTTACAGGGATAATCAACAAAATACAAATTTTTGTGCAAATATCAATATACCAGTACTAGGTGGTTTTTACCTATTTTGAACTCTCTTTCCATAGCCTGATCGATCTGGTTTTCGAACTAAAGTCATAAATGTTACTCTCCACATTTAGGCCAAATTTAATCAAAATTGGGCATTTATTTCAAAATTTATCGAGGTAATGGACGCATATATATAAATCTAAACAACTTATGTTTTTGGCATACTTTGACCTCAAAACAAAAAGTGATCATGGTCTCGGCGTTAAGTCTTACCATGCTACCTACTGTAATAGCTTTTTCCCTATAGAGGAAATTTGCTAAAAAAATATAGAAATGAACTGAGAAGTAAACAAGACCAAACATTAAAAATGTCTTCTCTAGTAATAAAATACCCCCGTCACAGCGTGAAAACTCATTTTATTTCTGCTGCTGCCATTTCAGTCGCCTTGTTAATGATTATATTACAGTTACTGGTAACCACCAATCATTCACACTAAAATTAAATATAATGTTATGAATATTGATGTTGAAAAATGTAAAAGAAAATTGTCAGCAATATTGCAAATTTAATCTCCCCTTAACATTATATTTGGTAAATATGTCATTGAATATTTTGTGTAGCCATGTGTTTATAAGGTACAGTTTAAGTGCTTAAAGAAACATCAAAAAGCATAAGTGGTCTTCAATTTTGGCAAATCAGTTGCAGAGTCTATTCACCCCTAGTTTCCAGTAGACCTGACCCCTTGGCCACCCTAAAATTTGTACCGTAGTGCACGAAGATGATGAGCAAATAATTGTATTAATAATTAATTATGCAGAAAAAATAAAATTATAAATGCGGTAGCCAGTAGCCTAACGTATTCTAAAAAATAAAATCAAGACAAAAAGGATAACAAATAATACCCCGCACACAGAAAACCAGCATTATCAGCGAATTTCCAATGCCAATTTATATATCTACCACATAAAGCCACTTGCCAATTTTCATGAAAATACTTTCATAAATATAAGTGATAAATAACATTTTATTCACTCTCCATATTAACGCTGAGTCAAGGAGGATGAGAAATGTGTTGTTATGGAATTATCAGTAAAACTCAACCAGATGAAGCTATATACCAAGTTTTATTAATTTAAGTTCATAATTGAGGGAGATATATCAAACTTTACATACCGTATTCTTCATTAAAATAACATTAGGGCTAAGAAAGCAAGTTTGTAGCTTCGCGGACAGTAAAAAATCTTTTTGTGTAAATATCAATAAACCACGACCAAGCAACACACAAAGTTTCATCAATATACAATCAGGTAATAGATATAAAGACTTAACTCTTAACCCATTGGCTTAGAATGGCGTACTGGTGCCGTTCCTGACCTGTAATTTTTAAAACCTTTGAAATGGAATAGAAAAATCATGTTTTTAAATGGATTAATGGTGTATTTTAGTTAAAATATTGTTTTCTTTCAGTTTAAATATTGAAATTGGCATACACACAGAATAGACATAAGTAAAAAATAGCAAATTCAGTGTTGACCATGTAACACACAAAAAATCAACCGATCCTGTTAACTTTGAATGTAAAATGGTTATTATATATAGGCCCTTATTATTGATTTTAACTTATGACACCTTATTCAGGCAATTGTGTAAGTAACTAAATTGTGATCATTTTGATAGGTGTTAAGGCCATCATAGACCTTGCATAATCGAATGAAGTAGCCTACGTTACCTAATCATAGTTTTCTAACCTACTTTATTTAATATACAGAATTGTTTTTATAGTTTTACCTGGATTTCTCTTCTTATGAAGAGTTGATTTATTTGGGGTTTTAGCCAATCCATGAAATCAATATGTTTTACTTTGGCCTCAGCAAACTGATTCTGATCAGCTCCTAAACAGAGACACATGCTAATTTAAATACCTAATTGATTAGCAAACAAACTAGGCCTAAAAATTTCCTGAAATCACATAGTTACGTCATATGCCTACTTTTAATGTACCATATCCACTCATCAGGCACTGTAAGATTCAGTTCATACGGCAATTTAGGTTGAGTTTTTAAAGATTTGATTTATTTACCTAATCGTACGTCATACGCTTTTTATTAATTCAATAGTAACTAAAGTACACGATGAAGCTGATTTTTCTTTCCACCTAGCATCAAGATTATAGTATCTTAAAATAAAGAGTTGATTTACCACACTTCAGTTAACCAAAAGATAAAATTCAATATGTTCTTCAATATTCTCTTCAAAATTTGCATAATTTTTAGGCGCTAACAAATAATCATTAAGAAACCATTATTACTTTATGTATCGTACCTAAGGCCTATTTAGGGGCAAGTGGGGAAACTGGGCACACCTAAGTTATATCCATTATCCCGTACTCAAAGATTTTTATAGTTAAACTTCAATTTATTCATATTGCCTCTAGGATCGAAGTTTGACTCAAAATAAAACAGGTTTTTATACCCTATCGTCAATCAATCCCCTGGTTTACTAGCAGATAACTAATTTTGGGACTACTGTCCCATTATTAAATCTGGTGTCGCTAAATTAAAATATGAACACATAACTTTGTCACAATATATACACCAACACAACACAAACGGACGCTACGATTAAAACAAATATTTATTTGGTTTGGTCGACCAAGGACAAGTCCAGACAGCGGGACAAGAACACGCGGATGGCTGTGACATGACTACCTCCAATACCTAGGCCTACATGACTAACTTACCTCCTACCAATGTACCTTGTCACATTGTAGCATTCCGCATGTTCGTATCCCGCTGTTTGGACTTGTCCTTGGCTTGTGTTAGTGTATATATTGTGACTATGTGTTCATATTTTAATTTATCGACGACAGATTTGATAATGGAACAGCAGTCCCGAAACTAGTCATATGCTAGTAAACCAAAGGACTGACGACGGAAAGGTATGTAAAACTGTTTCATTTTGAGTTAAACTTCAAACGAATACATATAACTGCTCCCCGTTTAGCTTATTCGTTTCTTAGGAGGGAATTCCAATTTAATCGATTCAACCATTATTTGTACAGAAATTAATGTCAAAGTATGCAAAAGCGCCCAGTTCCCCGACTGTTGTGTCACTGTGCGCATTGGGTAAGGTAACTGTGCGCAGTACCGGTATAGCCTAATTGCAAATTTGGGTGAATAATAAAAATAAAAGGCTGTTACCTACTATCAGAGTTAATATAATATAACACCCTTACATATGGATAAGAATTATATATTTTGTAAGGAAAACAACTTTATGCTAAAAAGTCTTCAGTGTTCTTATGATTAAATAAATGTAAATTCAGGCTGCCCATAAGACTAGTGTTAATTGTAACATTGGCCTTATGGAAGTATGGAAAGCCTAGTTTTTTCATTCGTGCAATACACTTTATAGGCCTAGATAGTTTTGAGGTTATGGTAGTTCTTAGTATGAGAGACTGACTAAACTGATTCAGTAGGTACGGGTACTTTCTATAAACAAACCATCCTAGTGGAATAACTCTTTATTACATTATGAAGAAAAATTAACTATAGTTAACCTGTAAATCTGTTTTAACAAAGTATGTTACTTACCAAGAAACAGTACAGTATTCAAAACACCTGAAGTAACTCTTGAATGAAGATATTTTTTTTCTCAATTCAAACCTCCAAAACTTAAAACTTGGTAGCCTAAGTATAAAGTAACTGAAACATAATTTACCAAGCCAAATACGGATTTACCGTTATATAACGCACGTCTATCTGGTCTGTCGTCTGTAGACATAGAGTTTGGTTGGGATGCTGCGATTCTGCGCAGACGCGAGGCGCCGCGTCAGATTTGTTCTCTTTTCTCTAAAGGGGATTATGGGAGATCGGATTGGCCGTTAATTTAATGGTGTACCGGTAAAAAGTATGCAATTTTTCTTTTCTTTTCTTATAAATTGTCAGAATTCTATGCATATTTCATCGATGTATAAACTGTAAATTCATTCTTTCTTTATACATGTGTTATTTTAGATATCTAATCATTATCCTTGTTATTCAATTTGGTTTGAATACTAAAACTCTAAATACAACTTTTAATTAATTATTACTAAAATTGGTCTGGGATATAGAGGATGTCGGTGGGATGTCCCCAAGATATCCACGTTATCCCGGGATTTCGTGGACATCCCTGGGACGTCCACAAATGTCCCGGGACATATCAGGATATCCTAGGGATGTCCTGTTTATCCTGGGATGGCAATGGGATGTGTGGGACACAAATGGGATATCCTGGGGACGTCGTGTGCTGTGTGGGTGGTTCATCTAGGTTGTTGTTAATTATTAACACTCTGATGCAGACATCGAAGTCTACCCGATCAAGCCTATATTTAATTATTTAAGGCTTATAATTAGGAGTGTGAAAGTACGAGAGTTTTTTAGTTTTAATAAAATATTTTTATAGAAAAAATATACGCTATTTAACTAGACTCTAGGTTTTGTCACAACAACAAACACTGAATAGTTAAGTTTTGGTTTTCTGACTAAATATTTATTTCGTAAGCAATAAATTTGCCCAAAACCATGTTCAAATTAACTTCACCTGACTGAATGTTGCACAGCAATAATTGATTATGAATCTTACAAATAAACACGTTCTATATTAAGTTTACTTCACTGAAGAAAAGACAGTAATGCTTAATTGTACGTCCTAATTTAATCTGTATAATATCATTGGATCTACTTTTTCATTACACACCAAACAATTAGCTGTTTATCAGAAATAGCGGCTATCAGATATATTCCTTGATCACAAAGGTCTATTGAAGCTTTAGGCCTATTATGAAGGAATATTATTGTATATATTATTAAAGATGGCATATAGAGCGAATATAAAATGGGCGAAATTTGACCAATTCACAAATTATGGCTAAGCAAATACATTTACTGTGTGGGGACCTCTAGTTAAAACAAGACTTGTAGTTTAAATTAATGTAGATAGGTAATTGTCACCTTCTTACGTAGTAGTTTAACATTTTATTACTGTTATTTAGTTTGCGATAGATTTGTGTATTCTATTTATTCAGAACATCATCAAAAACATCAAAACGATCAAAAATGTTTACAGTAACCGAGATAGTAATATTATTGAGCCAGGTTATGTTATATGTTGTATTTACCACGTTTAAGCCAATACCGTAGCTTTAGTACAGTTCAAAACTGTGAAAAGTTTTGTAAGCACATGGTTTGTTATAACTTGTGTGTCTGATTGTTATACTTAGATTTAGGTTACTATCTTAACATAATGTTAAGTTATATTTAATCAACCACACATGAAAAAGAAATTTAATTTGTTTATTGTGGCTAGCTGCCGACAGTCATTTTGACTAATAATAAAACATTTAATAACTCACTAATATAAAATAGTTACAGGATGTTATTTTTGCTAGTACATGTTGGAAGGTTTTATGTCACCAACGAAACATTGAAACTATTGTATATTGTACTTATCGTGGGGGGCTGACTATTTATAAATTAAGTAACTCTCTGAAATAAAATAGTTAAAGGAAGTTATATACGCCAGTACATGTGGAAACGTTTAATTTAAACAATATTAAGTTATATTTTACCAACAAAACATGTAAATAATTGTACATTGTATTCACTTCCTTAGTTAAAAGAGTGAAGGAGTCCTAAAAAAGGATTAAAATGCAATGTAAATGGTTATAAAAGTTACTAAACCTAATTTGGAGTTATCAATTGATGTTTTCTAAGGGAACGTAATAAATTTGTTATTATACCCGCGTTTTTTTAATTATAGTCGACTAAACGCCACGGAAAATACATTTCGAAATATTTTTTATTTTCGTTGGTAAAATACAACTAAATACCGGTATTATGTTACTTTAAACCTTTCTGTATATAACATCCTGTAAATATATTATTTTATCGAGTGGCAATATTTTAATAGCCGGCGGCCCGCCACAATAAATACAATATAAATTGTTTTCCATGGTTCGTTGGGGAACTATAACTTAATATTAAGTAACATTAAAATTGTTTACATGAACTGACATAGGCGTACAACATTCTGTAACTCTTTCATTTTAAGGATTTTTTAAATGTTTTACTTGTCAGCGGCCAGCCACGGTAAAAATTGTATGTAATTGTTTCCATCTATAACTTCATATTATTTTATATTAAACCTTTCTACTTGTACTGTCCTTTATAACTTTCTGCAACTGGTTTATTTTGTTATTTACGTTAGAATACAGGTGGAAGGGCAACTTATTGGTAAAAAACACTGAGCTCTATGATATATCTGGAGTCACCACTCTATGTTAGAAAAGCGTGCCAATGTGTTTTTGGTCGATATATTGGCCAATGTGTTTTACTGATGCATTGTGGGAGTTTTTGACAGTTTGGTGGTATAGTAATTTTATTCCCCATTTAAATCAATGTTAATTTAGGGATTTTCAAAACCATTATCATTGTTTTAAAGTACATTACAAGTTGAAACCTGTTGTTAAACTGAACTTTGGAATCTTGCGAAATGTTTTAAATAAAAAGTAACAAATTATCTTGAAGCTAAGTAATGACTTAGGTAACATGTAAATAGTCTTGTTTCTAGGTTTAGGGTACCGGTAGTTTGTGAATTACATTGAAAAACGGGACTAAATTAATTTTGAGCTAAGATAACATAAACCTAACCTACGAAATAAGCATGAATAATTTATTAGGGTTAGGTGGTTTATTTTTGTATATCAATTTAGGTTCTATGATTGGGATGGATCCGACTGATTGCTGTCTAGCATTTAGATAACGTATACAGAACTTCGTGTAGTCTGATGGGGGAGATCTTATTATGGCCTAGCTTTAATGGATTGTGTAGCCGTGCAATCTGTTCTAAGTTAAAATATATATATACATATAAGGTTTGATAACCTAAACAAGAGAACATGTAAACATAATGCTTCATGTTACATTTATCGTGTTAAGAACTTTACCTTATTTATATTGGCTATCAAACATAACCTCAATCACTCATGTAAATGCATCTTGACGTTGTGCACCTAATGTTCAATTAAAATTGCTATATTTAAAAATTTACATAATTTTCTATTAAATAATAGTATTATTTCAATAAATTCCATCGTTCAATAATACTTTTTTTAAATTATAAAAACACATAATCTTAGTGACTTGAGAGGATTAAGACAATACATTTTATTTTATTGTTGCTTCAGCTAGCTGTTGGTCTAATAATAGTTAACGAGAAGCTAACATTTTAACATGAATATTTATACAGTTAGAGATAACTTGTAACTAGTGAGAGGTTTACAATTAGTTACTGTTAGTTAAATAAAACCCTAGGCACGTGACTACGTAGCCTATGCTTAAATCCAGACCTTGGGGCAGCAATGATATTTACATTATTTTAACCACAGTAGTAACATGTCTATACCTACGACATTATGTTTAAAAGTTTTGCTAGGGAACTACTGTTCAAAACCTAGTCCAGCCTAAGAATTAATACGATGACCTGATAGGTAAAAATATAATTTGAGCAGTTCCTAAATTAATGATTCAATTTCAGAACTGATCTGATTGCTGTTATAGATTCGTTCTACTCAAAGTTAGCTAAAATTTTAGTTTTCAAAAGAATAATTCGATGCACTTAGATTACTTATTCATAGTATAAGTAAAGGTTTCGCAACCTAGATCCACATAATCCAAGTTAGATATTATGATTGAATTTCAAACTTCATAAAAGCTTATATATGAGTTGCTATTTAGATGGTTTTTGTCCAGATCTGGACACGAGGTTCGTAGAGCTTTCAGACACATACACATCAGCAAACCTAATGATACACACTAATACCGATATTTTGATTACACATACACACTAATCCCCAATGTTATTCTTATGGAGAATAATTAAAAATTGTATATATCGCTTATTTGTGAATATATTTTTATGAAACTTGGTATGCAGCTTTAAGTGGTATTAACACATATATTATGCACTGGAAATTCGCTGAGTTCGCAGGTTTGCTCCGACGGGGGTATTTTTTATACTTTAGGAAAGTGCAACAAAAATACTTTAGTACTTTACAAGTCCCAAAATATTTGCGTCGTCGTACCTAATTCTCCCACAAAACCGATTTTAACGTTGAAGTCCTGCCCCTCCTCAAGGGATTGTCTTAGAGGAAATCATAAATAATTTTTAAGAAAAAATAAATACTTTACGATTCCACCGAGGAAGATTTTATTTCACAAATTACAAATATATTGGTATATATCTAATTTTAAATATTTACTATTTTGGATTTATTGGAATAGATTTTATGTTCAAATCAGAACTCTGATTAATGAAATCTATAGGCATATATTTTGTTCTTTTTCAATGAATTTTAAAATAGTTCTTTGGAATAGCTCGTTGAGCAGGGACGGGACATAAACGGCAACATTTATTTTCTAATATAATTAGGTAAGGGCTCGAAATTTGTCTTGGCTGGAGCATTAAATTTTTTTTGAAACGTTTTCGTCTTTTATAACTGATAATATTAACTTTCTAGTGCAACAAGAATACTTTAGAACTTTTCAAGTCTTAATATCTTAATGTCTTTCTAGTTTTAATATATCCTTCGTACCTTCCACATCGATAGACTTTTCATTCGCCTCTCATTTAGACACGTACTGCAAGTGGTATTTTGCAATGCTAGATATATTGTGATTGACAGGTGTACTGAAAATAATGCGCCCATTAATTATACTTTTATTACCAACCCATTAAATTATATAATAATTGGTAACAATTACAAATTAATTAGTGATGCTTGTTTAATTTATTCCTATTTTCCTTCCCAAGTATTCATCTACCTAGTTATGTACTACAGCCCCCTAGTGCTGATATAAGCATCTTCACTTGTTCAAATCCTGGCAATACCTCTCAGCCTTGGCTTCTACATACCTAGATTATTATATATTCCCATGGACGTTAACAGGGTTTAATTTCCAATCTAGATATATTATAAGTAATATTTGTTGGACAAGCTGATGTTGGCGTAAACAGCTCGTCAGCTATAACGTATAAGATAATATACGGTAGTTGAGAAGAATGTCTATCGCTTAGGCTTAAATCTTAGAGACGTTTCGTTAATAATTAGTGAATAGGAATTCTTAAATGTGAACCTATAACTATTTCGGATGATATTTAATGTTTGTTATGAATTACTTGTTATCTGATTGCTATTTTAAATGCCTGAAACTATTTACCGCTAGGATTGGATTATTGAGGTTATGTTTGAATCAATACAAACGCAATATACTTATTATAGCTTTAAAGGTAATTTTTTTCGTAAAAAACTGTTTATTTAGTTAAAAGATCATTATTTTTCTCTATGGTTAATATTACAACTTTTTTTTAAATTTTACTCAGGATGTAGGTTTAGAATGTTCGCCAAGTTATGTTATGAGCTACGTTAAAAGGTTTAAACCAATTCTATGATCTAGCCTATAATTTGACATTTTAATTTCCTATTAATTTTATCAGATAGTTCATAAATAGATTTTGTGATACAAACCGACGCGATTATCCAGAGTTTTTAATGTTGTGTGCGGGAACTGTTGTGTTTTTATGGGTAACTTATGGGTCATAATCCCCCAATACAACCAATGATAACCCCACATTTTTTACTAATGAAAGATGAAATTTAAATACTGCTGCAATATTCTGGTTAGTCTAAGGTTCCACTTACGAAAATGCAGCTACAATTTGCCTATCGCCTAACCACTCTATGATCGATCTTATGGGAGGGCGGGTTTATGGTGTAAGTAGTATCTCAGCTGGTATCAGGGTTTTTCATGAATGTCGCTTGACCTACCGGGGTTCCCCCATTTTCCCCTACTTCAATGATGCTAGCGGTAATATTTCTAGCCCTTAAAACCATAATTTCAAAATGCAACTTCATGTTTACAAAATCTATATTGTGGTGTAAACATTTTAATTTTTATCTCAGCTGGTATCAGGGTTTTTCATGAATGTCGCTTAACCTACCGGAGTTGTAGGCCCCGCCCCATTCTTCCCTACTTCAATGATGCTAGCGGTTATATTTCTAGCCCTTAAAACCATAATTTTAAAATGCAACTTCATGTTTACAAAATAATTTTAGCAAAAGAAAACCAATATAGCTCAAACTATAAAAAATCGTCCACATTTAAATTTTAAATTTGTTGCCACATTTACGTTAGCATAACTAAATAATTAATAATAATATCGAGTTGCACGATATTGTGTTATCTGTACCTTATTGTAACATAAACTGAAATTACACTCAGAAATAAAAGTGTTGTACAAAATGTTCAGTCGCTAGTGTTTCATTGCTGTTAAATTTTCGTTAACTGTATTAGATAGCTCGACTCGAGGGACAAAAGGTACTGTGTTAAAATAAAATAAATTCTCGTGACCTTCAACCTAATGTTTAACTATAATTAGTATTTTGAATAATAAAAGATGAAATCGATTAGCGTTTTATATTAAGTTCAAAATGAAAAGTTGATATGAATAGGTAAATATAGTGTCACCAAAGAACCTTGGTTAATCAAGTTTTATTTTACGAAAACAGTTTAGGTAATGTTCTACTGTCAATAAGGCAATGTTAAGAATTGTATGGTTTTGTTACTTATCTATTCGTTTACAGTATTTTTGTGTTGAGTACAGTTTTTTTTTTAATAATATAATGGTATTTTATTATATTCCAAGGTTAAATAAGTAAGTCATATAACTTTGTTCTACTTCATGATTTTATCAGACTAAAACTAATGTATTTTCTTATAACCTAGAAAATTTGTGTAAATTTCATCAATAGTTATTGCTTTGTCAAAGATAAAGAAACATCCCCACCAGACTATCGGTTTTATATAGATTGCCCGCCACAAAACTAGTAAATAATCTTATATCACCAACGCCATTTTACTAACTAACAATACGAATCTATTTCCATTTTTGTAACACCGTAACATAAGGTTTGACTTGCTTGGCTTCATATTTAAGCAATTAACTGTAAAAATATTCCAGTTATAGGAATAACTTAATTAATTAGTTTTATTATAACTGTTGTTAGCTACTTTTATCATAACTGTTGTCAGCTTCTCGTTAACTATCTCAGTCTTAAGGAAAATGTTGAAGCGTTTACAAAAAATGCTATATTTCTCTATACTTAATACAAGTTGTTGATGTGTCCTTATAATTTTTTAGTTTTACTACCTGGAATATTAAATTGATTGAAATAGTTTAATTCAAGTTAATAAAGCAAGAAGTGAATCTGAAAATGTATCTATTTTAATGAAACATTTTGTGCTTGGTGGCATTTCCTTGAGTGATTGAGGTTATGTTTGATAGCCAATGGTAAGTTTTACACAGGATCTGCGTAACATCCTGCACTATTTGCATATGTTTTCTAGTTTAGATAGATAAACCATATATGTAGTTATGTTATGACCTAAAACAGTTAAGATGGCTCCGCAAATACTTAAAGATAGGCAACAGAAAATCACTCCCACCACACCACACCAAGTTTTATAAAAGCTATCTTAAATACACAATAATTGATACGCATATATCACAATCATATTAACTAATCATAACTAACATGCATAAACTAATCGCATAAACCAATGGCTTATCGTATTTACAAAACGTAACCACCTACCGTAATACCTTCTGTTTGTTTATTGTCTAGGTTAGGTTTCAGGATTATGTAATTTAGGCTCTAAAAACTTATGTTTTTGTTACCGAATCTGAAGAAAATATAGCTTTACTTTTAAAGTGGTTTCTTCTGAACTTCTGAATGTTAAGTTTGTTTCTAGATTCGAATAATTGTTGTTATCAGTAAC
This sequence comes from Allygus modestus, assembly GCA_963675035.1. Lineage (NCBI taxonomy): Eukaryota > Metazoa > Arthropoda > Insecta > Hemiptera > Cicadellidae > Allygus > Allygus modestus. The sequence goes on from OY776111.1 coordinate 477,456,550, forward strand.
AAGATGGTCAAAGAAATTTGACTTCTGTAAATTGACAGCTCTGGGAAGATGTTCTTTGAACCTTTTCTCAAAAGGCCGCCCCGTTTGACCAATGTAGATTTTTTTACAATCGTTAAATGATATTTTATACACTGCAATTTTCTTAGTTGGATCAGAGCTATTTTGTTTCTTATTCATAAGTTTCTCAAGTTTTTTGGACGTTTTAAATGCTAGTATCTTGCCGTGTTTTTCATCTCATTTTTTAAAGTTAAGGGAAATTTATCTCCAAACTCTATTGATACATAATCGAATCTGTTATAAAGCATAAAGACTCTTATAACTCTTAATAGCCTTACCACATAAAAAGTGGTAGATTCCTGATGTACAATAATTTGACCTACAGCTTATTTTTTAGCCATAGATCTACACACTATTATAGTTTAACCACAATTGCAGAATTCATGTAATACAACTCAAACACCCTACACCGTTACTAACTTTCCTACATACTTTCCTACATACTACCACAGTTTTTATAAATAATTCGCGGGGCGAAGCCTGCGGGTAACAGCTAGTATGTTGACGTTTCGGTTCATGGGGGGCCAGCTTTTGTAACACATCACTTTTTTTCTTAGGTTTTTACGATCGTATGCAGGGTGTTAAAAACAACCTTTCAGGGCTCTAAGATATTATTCCTGATACAAAAAGAAAGAAACAAGTTCATAGCAAGGCATGTCCTAAAACACTTCCTTTTCTGTCAATCTTTCTGAACGTGATTTTTACTTAGTACGTAATATCTTAGGAACGTCCGAAGATATAAATTTCAAACTTGGTACATGCATTACAACTAATAAGACACTTTTTAGTGAATTTCCCCTATAGGGAAGAAGCTATTACCGTAGGTGGCATGGTAAGACGAAAAACACTATTCGTTCAAATTTATATATATGTGTCCGATACCGCGATAACTTTTGAAAGAAAGGCCCGATTTTGATGAAATTTGGCACAAATGTGTAGAGTAACATTTATGACATTAAGTTCGAAAACCAGATTGATCGGACTATGGGAAGGGGGTTTTATGGGGGTTTTAAATTTTCCACAAATCCGTTTTTTTCCCCCCTAAACTTTTAAAAACATTTAATTTTGGTTATAGCCATTTTATAGAGCTTAAAAAAAATAATTTTGTATTTTGAATCATTAACCTAGGTTAAGTGGTTGTAGAGAAAAGTAAAAAACGTATCCATAAAATTTCCTATGTTAATCTTATGGGAAAAGATTTTTGGATTTTTCTCAGATAATTTTACTAAAAACTTCACATTTATTTTTACCAATCAGTTTACCTCTACAATAAAATTATTTTGCTGTTTTAATTGTTATTCTACGTCCAACAGTTGCAGAGATATTGAAAGTGCTAAACACAGTATGTTGTCCAATGTTATCCTTATTAAGGATAAATAAAATTTGATGTCTCGATTATTTATGAATGTATGAGTATTGATGAAACTTGGTATGTGGCTTCAACTAGTTGTGGTATATTGATATTTGCACAAAAAAGGTTTTTTGTTGATTTTCCCTGTAGCAGAAAACCTGCATACTCGGCCCCCACATTATTCATATGGAGAATAAGTAAAGTTGTATATCTCTCTTAGTAATGAACCTAAATTAATAAAACTTGGTTTGTAGCTTCACCTGGTTGAGTTATATTGATAATTGCAAAAATACACATAATTATCTTTCTCGTTGCAGCAAACTTGCGTACTCAGCCCTAATTTTATTCTTATGGAGAATAAATAAAATGCTAAATATCACTTATTTATGAATGAATTTTTGTGAAACTTCTTAAGAGGCTCTATGCGGTAGTGAGAAACATAAATAAGCATTGGAAATTCGCTGAGTACGCAGGTTTGCTAAGACGGGGTATATGTGTGTGTGTGTGTGTGTGTGTGTGTGTGTGTGTGTGTGTGTGTGTGTGTGTGTGTGTGTGTGTGTGTGTGTCCGTTACCGCGAGAACTTTTGAAAGGAACGCCCGATTTTGATGAAATTTGGCACAAATGTGTGGAGTAACATTTATGACATTAAGTTCGAAAACCAGATCGATCGGACTATTAGAAGGGGGTTTTATGGGGGTTTTAAATTTTCTCAAAATCAGTTTTTTGAATTTTTCTCCCTCAAATTTTAAAAACACTCAATTTTGGTTATAGCCATTTTATAGAGCTTGAAAAACAAATAATTTAGTCTTTTAAATCATTAACCTAGGTTAAGTGGTTGTAGAGAAAAGTCAAAAATTGTGTCCATAAAATTTTCCTTGTTAATCTTATGGGAAAAAGGTTTTTGGATTTTCCCCAGATAATTTTACTAAAAACTTCATATTTATTTTCACCAATCAGTTTAGCTCTACAAAACAATAATTTTGGTGTTTTAAGTGTTGTTCTACGTCCAACCGTTGCAGAGATATTCAAAGTGCTAAACACAGTACGTTGTCCAATGTTATCCTTATGGAGAATAAATCAAATTTTATATGTCGATTATTTATGAATGTATATTGATGAAACTTGAATGTGGCTTCACCTAGTACTGGTATATTGATATTTGCACACTAAATGGATTTTTTGTTGATTATCCCCGTAGCAGCAAACCTGCATACTCGGCCCCCATATTATTCATATAGAGAATAAGTAAAGTTTTATATCTCCCTTAGTTATTAATCAAAGTTATTAATCTACTTATGAGTTATATTTATAATTGCAAAAATACACATTTGTTATCTTCCTCGTTGCTGCAAACCTGCGTACTCAGCCCTAATGTTATTCTTATGGAGAATATAATATGCTATATATCACTTATTTATGAATGGATTTTTGTGAAACTTGGTAAGTAGGTCTATGTAGTAGTGAGACACATAAATATGCATTGGAAATTCGCTGAGTACGCAGGTTTGATGTGACGGGGGTATTAAATATCTAATTTATGCTTTGTACAACTTTAAAATGGCGGCCATTTTTGTTTTTCAAAGCTAAATCACCTGACAAAACATTTACCTCAGCTGGCAAAGGGTCAGGTGAATGATTGTTCACGCTCATCATTCATAATTCACGCACCATTCAAAAGAAGGCCTGGTATAATCTCTATCCAAAATAATAATTTCGTAATGCATGTAAACAAACGGTAAATCCGATGTAAAAAAATTGAAAGTGTGATAATGGAAAAGTAAACAACGTTACAATAGCATGTTGTTATATAACCTATCGTTTCCTATTTCGTTATGATTCCTACAAGAGTATAAAATCAGAAAATATTTGTATTTCTTTTTTGGCTTCATCGATTTTGCCCTTAAAGCCCTGTTTATCTATTGTAAACAATTATTTCATTTGGTCAGATATTTATTTAATCATCATACTAATATTATAAATGTGAAAGTATGGATGTTTGTGCGTAAATGTGAAGTTCCATCACGTGAAAACTACTGGACCGATTGAGCTGAAATTTGTCAGGAATAGAGGCACAGGAAAGACTTAAATTATTATATTGTGGTGCATAGATGGACTTGGGCCTATTTTTATTTTGGAACTCCAATAGGGCTATACCTCACGGGGGTTCAAAGTTCCCATGTATTCCTTATGGACATTCATTTTTGTTTGAGCTTATGAAAATACAAACACCTGATCTTGATTCGTAGTAGTTCCACAGCTAACCACAGAATGCAGCACACAAAACTACCATAGTTTTTATAAATAATTCGCGGGGCGAAGCATGCGGGTAACAACTAGTATGTTTATAACTTCTTGGTGTAACTGGGTTTGTCTGTTGTAATTGGTTTTAGAATTGATTAACCACGTAAGTCAACAGTTCTGGTTAATCAAGAAACTTGAATTTTTAAACTTAATTAATCACTCATAGTGAAAACCCCGTATGATGGCACTGAATCTACGCCATTTAGATCGTGACTTTAACTTGGTATTTTGTACAGAATATAATCGTTATATAACCATAACCTTGTAAAATAGGATTACTTACGTGGGTATTATAGATATTTGTGAACAAAGCTATAATGTCAGGATGACATTATCAGCAAATACTTGGGAAAGTAATACGTTTTGAATTAATCAAAAAATACCTATTGCAAACTATTGCATCAAAATATCATTCGGAGTAGTAGCCTTACTTCGTAAAAGTTGCAAATTGCCGAGTTGCAATCATTTAAGCTACCGTTTATGTTATAACTGGAGATCCCCACTTGGCAGATTTATTAGTTTAACCATAATTTGAGGCTTGGATAACGTTGTACCTTTGTTATATGAGATTCTGCGTCTGCTGAACCCGATAAAATTTTGTCCATTTCATATTTGCTATAGGGCCTATATACCTTCGTCATTCGACGTGACAGCATATTTAGATTCCTTATAAGATTATTATGATGAAAGAATATATCTGATAGCCACCATTTCTGAAAATCAGAGTATTATTCGTGCAAAGTCCAATGCCAATTATTAGTCCAATGCTAATTGAGGATATCACATTTTTAATTTAGGGGGTTTTGAAAATCAAATATAGCTGGGTAGGAGCAAACGGAAAGTTAAACAGTTGAAATTGGAAAGTACTTTGCAGTAAATTAACTTCAAGACATTTACATAATAATATTTAAACAACTCATGGTAATACTTTTTATATAACCCTTCACCAACTTAATAAATATGGGTTGGTCTTACTTTAACTGGTTATGACTGGACTTTCTGGACTCTAAATAAGCGTGGTTGATCTCTGTAATTTCTACAGCAACCACTAATTTCCAGTCCACTTTTTCCAGTAACCAGAATATGACAATCAGCTTATTTGAACTTACATCCCAGCTCCAGTCCTACCACTCAACAAAAGGTAATTTCCCCCTCCTTTAATGACAACTTTAATTATTTCCAGCATAAAAGAACATGTATAATTTTTATTTGAGTGATTTCAATTTATACTTCTTTTTACTCGGTACAAAAGTAAAAAGTAGATCCGATAGTGCACAGATAAAGCTAGAACGTTAAATTGCACACCACTGCTATTTCTTTAGATGTAAACCTGTAATAGAACTATAGAACTATGCTATTTCTATAGATTTATTAATTCGTCTCAGTGGTGATTAAATTTTACTGTGTTCAATCAGATAAAATCGATTTGAACCTAGTTTTGCGCTCATTAATTGCATTCAAATCAATTATTTTACCATTTTTATGTTCATTAGTCAACAAAACAGACTTGACGTGGTCGTTAAGGTTATTTTGGAAAACCTGTTGTCGATTCGAATAGTACTTAACTCGCCATAAAAACTCAATGACTCGATTACACGCACAACTCTAATAATACAAAAACATAAAACATTATTGTTGCACGGAAAAAATCAACGTGTGCCTGAGCAATATACTGAAAAGGGTAGCGATATGTACACCCTTTAGTGTACGTATAGAGTAAATAGATTTAATTTTTTAGCTAATATTTATATTTTAAAGCTACTAAAAAAACTGAACACTACTATTTAACATATTTATAATATATGTAAAAAGACTTTGAAATTTAATTGTTAGTTATAAAGTGAAACTATAAGTCCATTTACAAAAGATGTCAACCCTCCTCCTCCCAGAAAAAATCACCTACAACTTAAGAATGATGTAATAATCGTACAGTCAGCGTCTTCTTAGTTTACATTTATGGATTCTTTGTTTTTGTTGTTTATTTACAATCAGATAAATTATTAAATTTGTATAGTATTAGCCCTTTTTATTTAAAATAATATCAATCAGAGAAATTTTTATTTTAAACTTGTTTGGCGTTTATGTATACAAAGTATAAATATAAAATAGTCTAATATTTCATTGTGAGTATCCATGATTTGTATACATAATTTTGAAAATCCTTTTTATGTAGCCTCTTAAATAATTGGTCCAACGCAATTTGCTAGACGAATAGATGATTATTAGGGCTAGCAAGATTTGCTAGGGCTTAATTTGATTATTTGTATAGCTTGCTTCTAGAATTACAAGAAGTATTATTGTATATATATATATATAGTATTATCCTCTCTGTATTATTTGTTTTCCTATTTTTGTTTTAGATCACATAACTGACAAAGAAGGAATGATTACTACGATTTAATTTAGAAAAACATAGACCCATATTTTAAGAGATATTTAACCATTCGAATCAACTACCAGAAAAGTTACAAAAGTGTATATAAAGGAGGTAACATTAAACTAAATCTGAAAAACTACTTTTGTATAGGTTATTGACATTAAAGGGCCCACAATACTCTTACATAATCAAACCATTGAACTACCAAAAACAAAAGGTAAGCATAATAAGGGACCGTGCAAACACGTGTTGTCAGGAACAAACGAGCGACAACATGTGTTGAGGGAAGGTATTCCGTCAAACTAGCTCCTTAAAGAACATGTATTGACACATTAAGAAGAGCGACCTTACAAATGTTTTAACTTGTGACTAATCCTTTACTCATATAAGAGGTATAAAAAGATAGTCTGAGAAATGACCTTCCAGTTTACAAAAAATCCTTAACAGCATTAGGAAATTTGAATATGCATAAATCAACAAATACTGAAGACCGACCTTATTCAACTCAAACTTGCGAAGAGTCATTTACAACATTGGGGAACTTGAAGAGTCATGAATCAACACCTACTGAAGACCGACCTTATTCAACTCAAACTTGCGAAGAGTCATTTACAACATTGGGGAACTTGAAGAGTCATGAATCAACACCTACTGAAGACCGACCTTATGCAACTCAAACTTGCGAAGAGTCATTTACAACATCGGGGAACTTGAAGAGTCATGAATCAACACCTACTGAAGACCGACCTTATTCAACTCAAACTTGCGAAGAGTCATTTACAACATTGGGGAACTTGAAGAGTCATGAATCAACACCTACTGAAGACCGACCTTATTCAACTCAAACTTGCGAAGAGTCATTTACAACATTGGGGAACTTGAAGAGTCATGAATCAACACCTACTGAAGACCGACCTTATGCAACTCAAACTTGCGAAGAGTCATTTACAACATCGGGGAACTTGAAGAGTCATGAATCAACACCTACTGAAGACCGACCTTATTCAACTCAAACTTGCGAAGAGTCATTTACAACATTGGGGAACTTGAAGAGTCATGAATCAACACCTACTGAAGACCGACCTTATGCAACTCAAACTTGCGAAGAGTCATTTACAACATCGGGGAACTTGAAGAGTCATGAATCAACACCTACTGAAGACCGACCTTATGCAACTCAAACCTGCGAAGAGTCATTTACAACATCGGGGAACTTGAAGAGTCATGAATCAACAGCTACTGAAGACCGACCTTATGCAACTCAAACTTGCGAAGAGTCATTTACAACATCGGGGAACTTGAAGAGTCATGAATCAACACATACTGAAGACCGACCTTATGCAACTCGAACTTGCGAAGAGTCATTTACAACATTGGGGAACTTGAAGAGTCATGAATCAACACCTACTGAAGACCGACCTTATGCAACTCAAACTTGCGAAGAGTCATTTACAACATCGGGGAACTTGAAGAGTTATGAATCAACACATACTGAAGACCGACCTTATGCAACTCGAACTTGCGAAGAGTCATTTACAACATTGGGGAACTTGAAGAGTCATGAATCAACACATACTGAAGACCGACCTTATGCAACTCGAACTTGCGAAGAGTCATTTACAACATTGGGGAACTTGAAGAGTCATGAATCAACACATACTGAAGACCGATCTTATGCAACTCGAACTTGCGAAGAGTCATTTACAACATTGGGGAACTTGAAGAGTCATGAATCAACACATACTGAAGACCGACCTTATGCAACTCGAACTTGCGAAGAGTCATTTACAACATTGGGGAACTTGAAGAGTCATGAATCAACACATACTGAAGAGCAACCTCATAATTCTCCAGCTTGGGAGAAGTCATTTACACAATCTAGAGATTTGAAGAGTCATGAAATTACGAACGCTGAAGAGCGACCTTATAAGTGTCCAACTTGCGAGAAGTCATTTACAACATTGGGAAACTTAAAGAGACATGAAATAACGCACACTAGGGAGCGACCTTATAAATGCCCAGCTTGCGAGAAATCATATACACAATTGGGACATTTAAAGAGGCATGAATTAATGCATACGGGAGAGCGACCTCATAAATGTTCAGTTTGCGATAAATTGTTCGCACAGCTACAAACTTTAAAGAATCACATGTTGACGCACACAGGTGAGCGACCTTATAAATGTCAAGCTTGCGAAAAATCCTTTACGGAATTGGGACAATTAAAGAGGCATAAACGAATACATACTGGAGAGCGGCCTTATAAATGTTCATTTTGCGGAAAGTCTTTTATACAATTAAGAGATGTAAAGATACATGAACTTACGCATACTGGAGAGCGTCCTCATAAATGTCCAGTCTGCGAGAAGTCATTCACACAGGTGGGAAATTTAAAAAACCATATCTTGATGCATACGGGAGAGCGACCGTATAAGTGTGAAATTTGCGAGAAGTCATTTACACAATTGGAACATTTAAAGGTGCATAAACTAATTCATACTGGCGAGAGACCCTATAAATGTCCGAATTGTGAAAAGTCTTTCACTACAGTTGGGAGTTTAAAGAGGCACGAATTAACGCATACTGGAGAGTGGTCTCATAAGTGTTCACTATGCGAGAAGACCTTTGCTGAATCTGGTGCCTTAAAGAGCCATTTACTAATGCATATTGGAGAACAAGCTCAGTAATGTCCAAATTGTAAAGAGTAATTTTTGTGTGGGGACATTTAAGGAATTATATACTGACGTATACAGGAGAGCGACTATTTAAGCGTGCAACTTGCAAGATGCCATTTACAAAATTGCTGAAATTAAAGCAGCATGAGATAACGCATTGAGGGTGACCTCAGAAATGTCTTGCTTGTAAGAAGTCATTTACGCATTTGGGAAGTTTAAATAAACATAAATTATCGCATACTGGAGAGCGATCTCATAAGTGTTCACTATGCGAGAAGATCTTTGCTGGATTGGTGCCTTAAAGAGCCACGTACTAATGTATATTGGAGAACAAACTCACTAATTTCCAAATTACGAGAAATCATTTTCACGTGTGGGACATTTAAGGAGCTATATATTTACGCATACAAGAGAGCGACCTAATAAGTGTGCAACTTTAATTAAGTTATTTACAAAATTGGGGAATTTAAAGGAGCATGAGATTACCTCCTCATAAATTTCTAGCTTTGTAAAGTCATTTATGCGTGTGGAAAATTTAAAGGACCATTTATTACCGCATAATGGAGATTGACTTTATAACTGTCGAGCTTGCGAGAAGTCTTTTACACATATGGAAAACTAAAGAGGCATTATTTATCGCTTACTGGACAGTGACCTTAACAGTGTCCAGTTTGCGAGAAGTTCTTGGCTAACTCTGATGCTTTAAAAAAACATGGATTTATGCATAGTGGAAAGCAGCCTCATAAGTGTCAGCTTGTGAGAAGTACTTAAGTATAACACATCATAAGTATAGGAAGTTTAAGGAGTCTTGTATTTAAACATACTGTGAAGTGTCCATTCTGCTAGAAGTCATTTTACTTAATTTTAAAACCAGCATACGATTACGCATTCTAAGTGAATGCATGAAATTACGAAAGCTGAGAACGGGTTGATAAGTGTTCAGCTTGAAATAAGTCTTTTACTTATCAAAATTATTAAATAAAACATATCTATAGTTACACTGGGGAGCGGCTTGATACGTGATTGGATTACAAGTGTTCTTTACTGTGTAGAAAGCTTTTAAACGCCATCTTCTGACGAACATTGGAGAGCAGCCTCATTGATATCAAGTGTGTGAGAAGTCCTGTACTCAGTTGGGACATTTCAACGACATTTGCTTAGCCCCAAATAGAAGCGGCCTCATAGATATTCAGCTTACGAGAAGTCCTTTATTACTGTGAGATATTGGAAGCGTCATTTAAATACATGCAGAGGATGACCTCACAAATTTCAAACTTTTAGGAAGTCCTTTAATTACTTATGAAAGCGTAATGTATTGAAATTTATTCAGCTTGGGTAAATTCCTAGCTTTAGCTAGGAGATTAATATATAGAAGCCCTATTCAGTGAACTAAAGAATAATTTTATTTATTTACACACATTGGAGAACAGTTACGTATTGCTTTTATCATTAGTGAAAAGTGCTTTATAGTGCAGGAGCCCCACTGGTGACGATTGATGCACGGGGGTGTATAGGCAGTTTCTCTTCAGAACTTGTTTCCTACATGTCTAAGGACAGTTTTTAGCTTGGGTACGTGTTTTTGATATGGGGAGGTTTCTTCCAAAATGGCCGCCCGGCCAATAGGTAGCCTTTGAGAAAATACCTTATATCTTGGAAACTATTGGTTATGGCTCAAAATTGCAAAGAACAAAATATGTTCAAAACAGATTTTTACATTCAATAACAATGTTAATGTACTATAAAAAGGTTCACAGGTAATTAAAATTATGTTTAAAAAAAGTCAGTTCAGCATTTGCAACCTATTAAATTTATATTAGTGCGTGGAACATGTGTATCCTTCACTTCCGGAAACCAGCACCAGACCTTGAATAGATAAAAGAGTGAAAACCAGCCGGGAGGCAAGTTGAAAAATAATTACTTCAAGAGCAGTGATGTCATCAATATGGCCGCTCAGCCAATTATAATAGTGTCACATTTCTCGGAAACCACTAAAACATTTGTCATCTCATTTTGAAGGTCTAATCATTATCTATAATAAAGGTAATTACACTTTCATCGGTAAAAACAATGATTATTGAGTATTTTGTAAAATTACTCAAATTAAAAAATGTTTATTTACATTTATTAAAATTGTACAATAAATATTTTTAATTTCTTTAGGGAAATGTATTTTTACTTGCTTGGTCGGACTGATCACCCACATGACATTTGACTGTAAACAGCAACTAACAGCTGGATGGGTCATTTGACACCATTGTTCACTAAAACCCGAAGCCACCGCTGCCGGTGGGGGGTGGGGCAAGCCTGACTCTACTACAGGCCGGAGCGCTGAATTCGTGACGTCACAGTCTGAGTGCTACGCGGCCGGCGACTCCCGTAAGAAACATACGGCACGCATTGACATACACTGCTTTAAACTGGTCTACTGTCAAACCCCTTTATCCTATTTCGTTGAAAATCTAAACTTAACTAAATAATGCGCACTTAATGCGCAAACATGTTTTTAAGCATTAAATAAATATTTTTAAGTTCATATAAATATAGTCAAATCTCTAAATAGTGCAATGTCATTGTATTTGTATTTTTTTACATCTCTATACTTGCCATTATTTTCTCTATCTTTGTTCAAAAATATAAGTATTGTATATGGTTTTCCTGTAAATTCTAAACCAAAGAGTTTTTTTTTAATGCAATTAGATTGTTTTCATAGTACTTTAGGTAATAGTTTATTTGCAATCGTTGTATAATTATTTATTTAACGTAAATAATGATGAATTATTTGATTTGATTTGATTTGAAGTAGTGTAGTAATTTTATTATATTTTTTATTGCGTTTCAAAACAAATGTAAGTTTTGAAATTAAAAAAATGCAGTTGATTTTTATGTTAGGTTGGGTTTTATAAAAGTAAGAATAACCAGTCATAGTATAACACTATAAAAATTAAACATGAAACATTATATATTATAGTTATAATAATAATATCCCTTTTCACTGTCAAAATTAATCTGGCTGTCCGGGCAACAGAATATTCTTTGATGATAAAACCGTCGTCAGAATGTTTTACTACTGCGTTTTTAGATGCACTCTAGCGGTCGCAATTTTTGACCGATTTACTTCAAATTTGGTAGAGACATTCCTTTTTATAATCAGTTGGACAAGTTCGTTGGGCAAAACAATCGAAAAACTCTAACCTCCTTTATTTGGGGATTTTAAGTTTTCAAATCTTGAGTTTTTGGGCCCAAAAAGTGTCAGAAAAGCCCCAAATGTACACTTATTGCACATTAATTTATTTTACGTAAAAAGCCAAAGATTTTAAGCCCTCCTTCATCATTTTATCACAAGTACTTACCGAATTATTAAATAAAATGTTAATTGTCAAAATACAGTACGTTTTCTTATGGAGATTTTACACTGGAAAAGGCTGTTTTTCATATCTTTATATAGTTTTATCACCCCCCATACCCCTATACCAACTTGCTATCCGGACAATACCTCCTTATAACTTTATAATGTACAAAATTGGCATTCTATTAGTGAATTTAAATATAACTAGGAGCATCAAAACATAAAAAAATTTCAATTAAAAAAATGTAACCAGTGTTGGTTTAAACCCTTTATTTGATATTTTTAAGGTGTGAAATATTCCCTTTGAAATATTACGATATTACCTTTGATTATTGAACAAACAAAACAACTTATCAAAAAAGATGTGAAATAAAAGGACTAATTATTTACAAATTTCCAGCTGGAAGTTTGTTTCTACCTCAAAAACAAAACAGGATTATGCTTGGTGACTTTTTCGTGTCCCACTATTACAAATCATAAATACTTTTAACTAATACAAATTAGAATATTTGTGCACTGTTGTATTCCGTATTTCATACAGATTTCAAATATATAAGTTTCATTCCAAATAAACTACAGTAAAGAGGTCCAGGAGCATGTAATCGAAAGCACGCTCCACTTACACCGTGGCTGTATAGAACTCAGACTGTGACGTAGCAGCTAGGGGAAGGGGGAAGCTCTCCGGCCTGTAGTAGAGTCAGCCTTGCTAAAATGCTTGATGTATCCATGGTAACATGTTGTTTCTTGAGTTCTTTGTGTTTTTTTATGTTATTGGTCATGCCACGTTGGCTTCTGGTAATCAGTCCGACCAAGCAAGTAAAAATACATTTCTCTAAACAAATTAAAAATATTTATTGTACAATTTTAATAAATGTAAATAAACATTTTTTAATTTGAGTAATTTTACAAAATACTCAATAACCACTGTTTTTACCACTGAAAGTGTATTTACCTTTATTATAGATAATGATTAGACCTTCAAAATGAGATGACAAATGTGAAACATAGTTTGGTGGTTTCCGAGAAATGCGACACTATTATAATTGGCTGAGCGGCCATATTGATGACGTCACTGCTCTTGACGTAATTATTTTTCAACTTGCCTCCCGGCTGATTTTCACTCTTTTATAAGTATCTATTCAAGGTCTGGTGCTGGTTTCCGGAAGTGAAGGATACACATGTTCCACACGCACTAATATAAATTTAATAGGTTGCAAATGCTGAACTGCCTTTTTTTATCATAATTTTAATTACCTGTGAACCTTTTTATAGTACATTAACATTGTTACTGAATGTAAAAATCTGTTTTGAACATATTTTGTCCTTTGCAATTTTGAGCCATAACCAATAGTTTCCAAGATATAAGGTATTTTCTCAAAGGCTACCTATTGGCCGGGCGGCCATTTTGGAAGAAACCTCCCCATATCAAAAACACGTACCCAAGCTAAAAACTGTCCTTAGACATGTAGGAAACAAGTTCTGAAGAGAAACTGCCTATACACCCCCGTGCATCAATCGTCACCAGTGGGGCTCCTAGACTATTACTGCTTTGTGGAGGGTAAAATTATATTTTCAACAATTTTTTTTACATCTTTGTCAGGATTATTTTGCACAGTAGAGGGATGTCAAGACACATGTACATATTAGCGTGCGTCCTATATCTCTAGTATTTAATTTTTCAAGTGAGTTTTGGAAGGGTGTAAAACTATTTTTTTTTTTTTTGGGAGTAGTCAACAATGTTTTCTATCAACATTTTTACTTTCTATTATACTAGTTATTTAGATATACTTCACTATTGAAATGAGCATAATGAAATAGGGTTTGTCAAAAGTTTAGAATATAGTTTTACGCCAAATAAGGATATAAATATGTAATTATAATGATTGTAATTTAAAGTAGTAATTATTATTGCTGTTCTTGGGGAGTCTGCACACAAGAGACTAATAGATTTTCTTGTTGAATATGCCAATATTGTAAGACAAATTTAATTACAGATTTTCTTCTTTAAATTTACTTGAACTTTTGTGTTTATTTATACATTTAGTTGTATAAAAATTGCTTATAATTATGCATGATATATAATTATCTTGAATTTTAATTACTTACAGAAAAGTTATTACGAATTTTTACTCAGTAATATAATATTTTATTGCTCAGTGTTGTACTCCAATTAAATATGTTGAAATTATCGTTGGGTAAACTAAAATTTATTATTTAAATATGTTTAAATACTTACCAAAATGGTTTACAACCAATAAAATACAAACTGAAATAAGTTAGGTTAGGTTTTATTTTATGAAATGCGGCTACAAAGGTAGCCCACATTAAAATATGCGGTGAGAAATTTTTTTGTTTCAAAAATTATACTACTTGTTACCAACATTAAAGAAAATTTTGTGAATTTAGAAGTAGATAATCATAAATTTGTTTTATATTTTAATTTTTTCCAAATTTATTTCAAAAATATTAGGATAACCTTGATCCATAATAAGGATGGACCATTACATGTAGGTGCTGTACAAAATACCATTTTGAAGTGTTTTATTCTTCACTTTATTTACTTAATAAAGATATTGTGAATTTAATAAGGAATATGTAACAAAACAGTAAAACAATTAATTTGTGTTTGTTATATTAATATAAAAATAACTTTTAATAGTTAAAGAAATATATTAATATAGAATTGTTATGGTATAGTAATAACATTGTATAGTTAACAAATATATTAATGCTTTTAGGCATTTTATAATAATATATATGGCATTGTATCCCACTAATATTATAAATGTGAAAGTTTGGATGTATGTATGGATATTTGGAGTTCCATCTCGCATAAACTACTGAAACGATTAAGCTAAAATGTTGCATGAACATAGCTTACATATCACATTAACATATAGACATGTTAATTTCCACATACAAGCTTAGGGCTCCACCCCTAGGTCATGTAAGTTCCAATGCAAATCTTATGGAAGGATATCGTTTATAAAATTACCAGCTGTAGTTGTTTGTTAGTTAGGGCAAATTAAATCAGATGGTAACACTAAACAAAGATTCGATTGTGCTGGTCAGGTTATTATTTTTAATGTCTTTTAATTTGTCGCGAGCGAACGCGGGTAACAGCTTGTAATTTATAAATTATATATATTATTTTATTTAAATTTATTGATCTTGCAATTTTGAAACATTTTTAATGTTTTCTTTTAAATTAATAAAATTTTATAATAATGTCAATTGATGTGTTTACCATACTTTTTTAAGTATGTCCACTGATGTGTATTTACTTGTGTTTGATGTAGTGATTTTTATTGATATCGATATATGTCAATAAACTCGTAATGATTCTTATTTACCTTGGTTTTAATGATTTATATTTAATTCATGTTAAGAAATAAAGAGATTTTAAACTCAACTTGTGATTCTCCCTTTATTTCCTTTCAATATGAAGACGACTTGTTTTCATTAGGCCTACCTAGCCTTTTACCACAGTTGGAAAATGTAAGTGAATCAGCAAAGACATATAATCTACAGTTTTTACACAAACATCAAATATAAATATCACCACTAAACAAACTGTGCTTGTTTCTCGGCGTAATTTACAAAATTTATCGTCTTATATTTTTCAATCTCTTTACCTCACATTTCACTGAAACATTGTTTACGACAGTTTGTGATTTGCAGGTCTGCTAAGAAAAACCTCACTGTTGAAGGAGACAACCACCGCCATGAAATATGAGAGTAAGAAGACTCATCTCCTTCTTAGAAATATTTATGAGTTTTGTTTTTTATATTGTTGTGTGTGTTTTTTAATTAAATCCTAGTTAATATAATTATTGGCTATATTTATATATCATCCTTTTTTTGTTTAAACTAAAAATATATGGAATCTTTCTTGGAATAATTTATTTTCATTATGTTTCCAATGTTTTCAAAATGTTAAAGTAATATTTATTACAGTTGAAGTCCTAAAAGATTTTCTAAACACGTGATCTATAACTAGATCAAGTTCAAAAATATTTTACAAATATATCTCTGGAATATTTTTAGAAAAGATTCTCACAACAGTTTTACTCCCGCTCAAGAAAAACATTTTTGGGAAAACCTTCACAAAATATATATAGAAGTTTTTTTTATTTTCAAAATTTGTTCCTCGAAATATTTTGCGAGTCATTTTTAAAAATATTTCTAACAATATTTTTGGGGATGTTTTTAATAGATTTAGAGAGGATATTAGGATATGCTTTTCAATATTATTGGGGTAGGTTTTAAAAATCTTAAAAATATATTCATTGCTATCTGGGTATGAATGAATCTATCTATTGAGCTTTCTTATTTGTTACACGTTTTTCACAACCGGAGCATAGACATAAAAAACATGAACAATTTTGTATTCAGAGCCTGCATTACCTTGCTAAGTGAGAAGATTTCATTCCAGTTAGTCCCGAGGTATGTAAAAAGGGTAATGTTAATTTTTTTTGAAATCTCTGTATCAAAACATATTTTACTTCATTCTTAATTCTTCTTCATGGGAAATCACAAAACACCAGTTTGAGACTTGTTATTTGCTTGCCACTTGCGTCAAAGATTTTTATGTATAAATCATCCCTACATCAAGTTTAAGATAATTCTCAGCAATTATCAAATCTATAAGCGAGGATGCGAGATCAGTGACACGCGTTGGCTCCTTTATTAGTTGGGCAAGGTTCATAGCAATGACTACATAAACTACAATTGTAGGTATGTACAGTTAGTTATAAATCGATATATATACCCGAGTATTAATAAAAAACCGATCGAAATGCTTTGTTGAACAAAACAACTGAATGCAACAATATAAAACTAAAAAGATAAATCTAAATATTATAACCCATGCCACTCCTGCAACAGAGACGAATCTAACGAGACGTCAAATGTTTAAATGCAATAACTTGCTGCTAAGGCTTCAGAGCGAGATAAGGAAACAATCAGAGATAAACTAAATAAATATAACCCTTCTTTTGGGGCAGTTGGGTGATAAAAATAGTGAAAAATTACATATAGAAAAGCAGCTTCTTAGTTTACAATTTATATCAGTTATAATTTATGGTCTTGATCATAGTCGAAACATTTTGTTATTTTAAGCATACAATGTTCTTTAAAAACAAGATTCTGTGTAACAACGTTAGTTAATTACCAACCCAAATATTGATAATTAGAAACAACTTATTTATATTGCCTCTTAGATTACCCTAATAATGCAATTAAATCGAAAAAGAAAAAACATACAATGAATCATCATAGGACATAGGCAGTGTTTGTTCCCTATATGTTGATATCTGTATTTGTTTTGTTTCAGATTACACGCGTATGGCGGAGAATGAATTGTTATTTAAATATGCTACGAATTTCATATCTTTGAAAATGCATCCAACTACTCGCATTAGTCGCATTCAGCTAGATGAAACCAACTAGGATACGTTGTAAAACAGCCTGAAAGACTTAATTCATATTGATATTACCAACAATATAAATTTTCGAATAAGAAAAAAAGGACTTTGCAAACCCGTAATGGCAGGCACCAGCGAGCGACAACATAAGTGTTTGGTGTGCAACAAGGTCTTTAAGTATCGGCGAAATTTAAAGACACATGAGTTATCGCACACTGGGAAACAACCACATGGGTGCCCACATTGCGAAAAGTCCTTCTCATATTCTAGTGTATTAAAGAAGCATTTAATAACGCATACAGGAGAGCGGCCTCATAAGTGTTCAGTATGTGAGAAGACCTTTACTACTGTAACAAGCTTAAAGAGTCATATTTTGTCGCATACTGGAGAGCGGCCTCATGAATGTCCAGCCTGCAAGAAAACATTTTTACTTTTAACTAATTTAAGAAGCCATGTATTGACGCATACTGGAGAGCGACCTTATAAGTGTCCAACTTGCGAGAGGTCATTTACCACTCTAAGCATTTTAAAATGTCATGCAATAACGCATACCGAAGACCGGCCTCATAATTGTCCAGCTTGCAAGAAGACTTTCGCTCTTTTAAGAAATCTAAAGATCCATCTACTGACGCATACTGGAGAGCGGCCCCATAAGTGCCAAACATGCAAGATGTCCTTTGCTGTATCTGGTACTTTAAAAAGACATATGCTGACGCATACAAGAGAGCGCCCTTATAGGTGTCGAGCTTGTGAGAAGTCTTTCACTAGTATGTGGAATTTAAAGAGGCATGAACTAACACACACTGGAGAGTAGTCTTATTAAGTTCAACTTGAAGAACCTCTTCCTATACTACTCTGGGACCTTAAACAAAAAATTAACCTTAAGGGTGTCCATCTTGCGAGAGGTTTTTCACTACTGTAGGGAATTCAAAGAGGCATGAACTAACGCGCACTGGAGAGTAGCCTTATAAACGTTCAACTTGAAGGACCTCTTCCTATACTACTCTCGGGCCTTAAACAAGAAAGTAACCTTAAGGGTGTCCATCTTGCGAGAAGTTTTTCACTACTGTAGGGAATTTAAAGAGGTTTGAACTAACACACACTGGAGAGTAGCCTTATTAAGTTCAACTTGAAGGACCTCTTCCTATACTACTCTGGGACCTTAAACAAGAAAGTAACCTTAAGGGTGTCCATCTTGCGAGAAGTTTTTCACTACTGTAGGGAATTTAAAGAGGTTTGAACTAACACACTGGAGAGTAGCCTTATTAAGTTCAACTTGAAGGACCTCTTCCTATACTACTCTGGGGCCTTAAACAAGAAAGTAACCTTAAGGGTGTCCATCTTGCGAGAAGTTGTTCACTACTGTAGGGAATTTAAAGAGGCATGAACTAACGCGCACTGGTTGGTATCCTTATAAATGTTCATCTTACAGGACTTCTTTTTACATCTCTAGAACCTTTCAAAAGACCTAAAGATACAAAGTAACCTGATGAGTGTTCCGCTTGCGATAAGTCTTCCTCTCTCTCACTCAGGAAGTTTAAGGCTGCATCCTTTTCCTCACAGTGGGAACCAGTTTCATTATAGTACCTAACTTGTGAGCGTCCCTTTACTTTAGGAAGCTATCCAATACATACTAAATATACACAGCAGAACACCCTATAAGTGTTCATTTTGTTAAACAAATCCTATAAGCGTGGAAATTTCAAGGGGCATGTCCGTGTGAACATCACTTTAAAGTTGTTTTCCTACGTGTTTTTTTTTTAAAGGTTAAAAATGATTGTACTGTTAAATTCGAGATAGTAGAGGTTTTACAACTCTTTAAAATATACTATTTAGGCGACCCTAACAATAAACAACCATATAGAATTAAGAAACGATTCTTAACAACAAAGGCGCACATGGTTATATGTTTTTTTATTTGTTTGAGAAAAACAGTACAAATAAGTCATTTTTTTATTTATTCAGTGGACTTGTTTTTGTTTTAGTAGACCTGTGAGCCGATTTTTATATCAATCACAGAGCTCTTATTTGAGCGGTACAACATTTTTAATTTGTATTACAAAAGAGTACAAAAAAAGTACAATAATATAGCATAGTTTAAATTCCATTTTACGGTGTACTTGTGTTTTTTACATATACTTGTGAGCCGTTATTACCGAGCCGTTATTTTGTTGGTACAAAAATTTATTTTGGTGGTACAAAAACAGTATAAATTATGATATAATTAGTTTTTTATTTAAGAAAACTTGTGTTTTTTGGCTGGACCTGTAGTCCGACGTTTGCATTGGTTATAACTTCCAAAGTAAAAGGGTATCAAATTTTCTTTTTAAGGTACAAAAATAGAACAAAATTCCGATATAAATTTTATTACGAAAAATCAATGTCGGCTCACAACCCTTAGGGATGGGTGGGTGGAGTTGGATTTTCCCTCTTAAAACCTCTGTGAAGAAAATGACCGTGTATTTGCTTTACACAAGTTTTTTGAAGGAAGATCCCCTCTAAGAGCGTCCAATTATATTGGATTTAGATTGGCTTTTCTGAACAAATACAAGAAAATTGTCTATACATTATACCGAATGTTACATTATATATTTAGGAAATTTCATGAAATAGAGTGATATTATATTAGGGCTAAAATGAAGGATATTTGTGTCATTTGTCATATAAAGTTTATTTTATTCTTTCAATGTCTATATTAAAGGTTAAAAGTTTGAAACCTCTTTTCGGCTTGCTAATACTTACCCTGTTTTAATTCTCTATTTTTCCCTTACTATTTTTCTCTTAAATTTTTTTTCTTGCAGCCTATTAAACATTGTTGAATTATTTATGTAATTTTATTACACTTTGTGTATTTCGTTGGTTAAAGGGTTATATTAAAAATTATTATCGCGAGTTATAAGACAATATACACACGTATTTGTTGGAACATTCTCAACAGTTTTGATTTCCAAAACACTAGTTCTGTCTAAAACACTTTCTTTGGCCGATTTATTCTGCACATAACAATCGGAGGATATTTTTTACATAAGTTTTTTCTTTACTGTAGTTACTGAGTTGATCTTATAACTTTTTCTCACTCTCCTATACTTGAGATAAAAATCAAACACATTTGTATACCAGTTTTCATGTTTTGGAAAATTTATAATTAAAAACAAGCCCTGTCGATTGTTAAAGTTTCAATTTTAGGTTTGTGTGGCACGATATAGGCCCCGATGTAGGCCGCCCCCGGCTCTCAGATAGTGCCTAGGGGCGGCAGATACGGAAATCCGTCCCTGGTAAACTTATGTAGTACTAGTCGTATTGTTTACTAAGAAAAATTCAGTACAAAAAATTCCACATTTCACAGCATAACATTAATGAAAACAAAAACAGTTGATAAATAATTTGCAAAGATCGATGTATTTTCGTGCAATACATATTGTAGTGTTATTGTACCTGGTATTGAGGTTGCACAGACGACTAAAGCCGTGCAGCCAGTAGCGCATCATGAATCTGGTATGAAGCCAAATGCAATTCATATCCATTTATTCTTAACTTATCTCGGCAATACTTATGGCGAATGTACTCGATCGCATAGTGGTAGGGCCTTAATCACTCATAGCCCATGAAAATTTATTTGCATACCTTTGGTTTACTTTTTTGCCGGAAAAGGTATGGGACCAAACTGTCATATAAAAACCGGTTCAGGGGCTGAAATTAATACAAATTATAACACTCACAGTCTTCGTGACTGTCTCCCCAGATGGATATATATTATAAATTGCCTGAGTCAGCAAATGAGAAGCGGGAGATATACAAGTTCAGAAATAAGAAAATATCTGGATTGGAAACTCAGTATTGCGAAATTGACACATATTTCAATTTAATAAGTCTAACATAGGCTTTCAAGATAATAGTTTGATATCCATTCCCTTTCAGTTGCAATAACAAATTAAAATAATTACATTTTTTATTATCTTGACTATCCTTGTTTTCTATTTAATGTACTTTCCTTTAAGTAGAGTTTGATATACTATTCCTTTTCAATTACAATAACAAATTAAAATAATTAAATTTTTGAATTATCTTGACTATCCTCGTTTTCAATTTAATGTACTTTCCTTTGGGTGGAACTGTATATTACACCATAAGCTTGAACTTGGTTGCCGTTGTTGCCAGTTCCAGTAAGAAAGATAGTTTAAGGCCTCGTAACACTAATTCGTTATTTGCTCAATCAACAAAGAAAAACTCGGTTAATCACATTCCGGTGATACCGAGTACTTTAAATAAAAATCTAACTGGACGGTATTTGGTTCTCGAATTCCACAACAGTTTTTACTTTATGTAAGTGATACATTTATTCAGGTATTCAGATATAAATTTGAAAGGGAGTATATTAATAAATATATTCTAAACTCAATTGTATATTTGCAAGGTTGTGAGCAGTTAGCCTTTCAAGAGGACAAGAAGCTAAAAACTATTTCATATTTATCATAGTATAAATTCATAACCCCAAATGTTGTTTTTGAAACGGTACAATCTCCAAATGATAATCAAAAGCATTTGGAGTAATTACTCTAAATGACAATTTATCTAGGAGAATCTTTATATTATTGACAAAAGCTGATGTGATAATTGGAGGAAAATAATAAATAGTTTTACTGTTTGAAAACATTTAGCCATCATGATAGTTTTTAATTAAATGAAGTCCGGTTAAAAATTCCTTCCTAAATTCCGATTCATTAAAAATTGTCCAGAAATATAAATGCACTTGTGGAACAGCAAACATGTACAAATGTGAAATAGATAGTAAATAGCAAAGCTTGTGTGTATTACAGGGACCGAGTCACTTTTATATGGAAGAAAAAGGTTATTCGAGTTGTTAATATATTAATCTCGAAATATATTAAAATCG
Organism: Allygus modestus; assembly: GCA_963675035.1. Classification (NCBI taxonomy): domain Eukaryota; kingdom Metazoa; phylum Arthropoda; class Insecta; order Hemiptera; family Cicadellidae; genus Allygus; species Allygus modestus. Next base: position 477,478,978 of record OY776111.1, read on the forward strand.
AAACCGTTCAATGCATTTATATTTTTAATATAAACTGTAAAAATGTATAGAAACTTTGATTAAACACATGAGCTAAACCCTGAGCCCTGAGCCTTATGAGTAAAAACATTTTGGTTTTAGAATAAATTTCGCAACAAAAAGTATTCAATTTTGAATTTATTCCCTTCAAATACAACAGTGTAGCACTTAAGTGAATCTAATACTTTAATACGTAAACATACGAATCCTTTTGCAAGTCTGTATAACTATCGTTGGGTCGTTGTATAAGCGTCCTTCCATTATAACTAGTGTAAGATATAATGTTCAATAAAAGGTTAACACAGTTATTTAAGAGCCTCGCCACCACTTCTTGGTATTCGCTAAGAAACAAAGCTGTTGGGGTAAAAAAAATATTAAAAAAAACAGTGAAAGGAGTTCTCCACACAGTAACCCAAATACAAGTGATATCTAAAACTAGGTGAAATATAACTTACTTTAGGTCTAATATTATTATAAAATTATTATATTATTGTCATCAGGAGAAAATGTATCATCAAAACTAGTTAGCCTATTTACATGCTTTTATAAACGGTTTTGTAGTATAATTATTACTATTAGAGTATATATTTTCACAAATTTCTCTAAAGCCAACTGTTAATCATACTATTTTCTTCTAATTAAACTCAACTACAACAATTTTTTTCGTTTTCCTCTTCTTATTCGGACGGTCGTATATGTCACCTTTCTCTGGAAGGTTGGTAACTGGAGTTTTTTTCAATGTTTTCCAGGTAATACTGAAGAGCAATCAAAGTTCACGTAAAGCAAATGTGATATATTCTTCAATAATCTAATATTCATGCCAGTTTAGGAATTGTTATCAAGATTGATCTGGGTCTTCAAACGTTATCCAGCCTGATCAATCTACTTCATCACGATTTATAGAACTTCAGCTGATCCGTTTAAACCAGGGTGACAATCTACTAAAAGACTAGGGTCTTTGACCTAATCGAAGTCTTGCTATTTCATAACTACTTGCTCGTCCATCGCACAAGGCAGCTTCTCCTGTTGAAAGAACTATGCGAACAGGGAAGATGACAATTATGGTGCAGTATCCAAAAATAAAAGAGCCCCATTTCATAACTGCGGTAAAGTGGGAACATTGTCTCATCTTATAAAATACTGTTTTTTGTATATATTTTGGGCTCAGTTTATTTACCTACTATTACCAGAGTTCTTTTTGGTAAGAAAAAGTAAGTAAATTTTCACTATCACTCATTTTTACGGGGAAATAATATAATACAATTTAAGGCACAGATTTGACGTTATCTTTCTTAAAACAAAGCTTAACGCTGATTTTGTATGAGAGTAATCATATGTTTTTACTTTTTAAATGTGTTAAGAAATGAGTGACTGAGAACAGGCTAGTTCTTAAGCTTTTTCATTTCATTTCATTTCATTTATTGATACAAAAATGCTACAAAACAGGTTCTTAACCCAATTACAAAGTAGCATTATCACTAACATTCATTATTTTTAGGGATTTTTCATTCAAGTCCAGTTTCATGAAGCACTACTCAATGTCTTCCAAAATACTAATATAATACCATGCACATGACACATGCAATCTACTATACATGCATTATTTAAAGTTTTAAACTACACACTACAATTAAATAAATACGCTTTTAGTAGTATTAGTGTTAGATAATCGTGTAGTGTTAAAATAAAACACTAAATTTATAACTCTAGTCGTATAAAATGTTGGATAAGCCATGCGTTTTATAGCTACGTATGAGACGGTTCACCATGGTGTGTTATCATATGTCTCTTTAAAGTTTCTGCTGTTGAGAAGCCTTTCGTACATGCAGTACATCTAAACGGCCGTTCACCTTTGTGTGTCAGCAAATGTCTCTTCAAATTTGCTAATTGTGTGAACGTTCTTTTGCACTCGATACATTGATGAGACCGTTCCCTAGTGTGGGTCAGCATGTGTATTTGTAATCCTCCTTGCTGAACGAAGGTTTTATCGCAAGCCTTACACTGATAGGGCCGTTCTCTTGTATGGGTGTACATGTGTGTTTTTACACTGTTCGCTGTTGTGAAGCTTTTCGCGCATACAGTACACTTGTACGGCCGTTCACCAAGGTGATCCATAATATGTGTTTTTAATCGCCCAAGCATTGTGAAACCCTTCTTACATACTGTACACTGGTGCGGACGTTGTCCTGTGTGTGTATACATGTGAGTCGTCAATCTGCCTGAGGTTGTAAAGCCTTTCTGACATATAGCACACTGATAAGGCTTCTCGCCCGTGTGAATCAATATATGAGTCCTTAAGTCGCTAGATCTTGTAAAATCTCTCTTACATAACGGACACTCATGAGGTCGCTCTTGATTGTGTATCATTAAGTGTCCACTTAAATTGCTTTGTCGTTTAAAAGTTCTCTTACATACCGGACATTGATGAGGACGCTTTTCAGTGTGTGTTAACAAATGCGAGTTTAAATTGTTTTGTCGTTTAAACGTTTTTTCACAAAATTTACACTGAAAAATCTGTTCATTCGTGGTTGTCGACACTTGCCCGCTTGAATTACTTTCCATTTCGTTTACACGTTTATGGGCTCTGCAATGTGTAAACTTTTGTGTAATTGGATCTCCTTCTTGTGCTAACGTTTTTGCCCGTAGTATACATCCATCCGCTCTCCACAGCGTGTATCTAAATCTCTTACTGGGTAAAGGGTTGACAAAGCTTCATTAATCTTCACTATACGATCTATCACATGGTGTTCCCCTTTTTTAATTTAGCGAGATTCACTTGTGGCGCAAGAAAGCCGGTGTTGGTAACATTTGTTTTCTTACACTGCGACTTTGTTCGAATATAATTGTGCTTAGCGGGAGCACCATATAGGGCTATCCGTCGGCTTAAGTATGAGCAGCCTGAAAAATAATTTGATAATTAGTACTATTTCAAAAACTGTTCAGGGAAAATAAAAATAAAAACATTAAAGAATTGTTATTCTAATATCACGGTTATTTTTAATCAAATGACACGGTTATTTTTAATCAAATGACACGGTTATTTTTATTTATTTTACTAATCTGAGGCTCCTGTCCAGTTTTTTGGTTACCAGAAAGCACCGAGGGCATTTATTGATTAACTATGAGGTCAGGGAAATTATGGCTAACAATTTAATTAAAAAATCAAATTTCAAGCAAATATATTTGTGTTGGAAAATTATATCAAAGATCCCCTGATTCAAATACCTTGATTTACTTTGAGTGAATTGAGAATTTGCCGCCACATTGTATTTTCCGTCCATTCATATATGAGTTTTCGTCATTATCTTAAGAAATGGCTTATAAATAGTTCATAAGATATTAAATAATAAATATAAATTAAATATTGATATAATTAAAATATTATATTAAATAAATATAAATATTAAATATAATATATATATAAATATAAATAAATATCGATCAAATTTTAAACAAATAATTTAATAAAGAACCACAATTCAGAACTATACATTTTAAGAGTATCGATTCCTAGATTTTACCCTCATAATTATTTACGTTTATTTCCAAGTAAATTTATTCATAAAAACAAAAATACGTGTCTTTTGGAACGACGTTCTTCGATTTACTGGTTGGAGAGAAAAGTTAAAAGGTAAATATTTGATAACTACTTGCCACCATGTACTTTCCCCTACTAAGACGTTAGAAATTACTTAAAAGGTAACAAACCATTTAACTGTACGCTTAACCATTGATTTTGAAAATCAATGGCTTAGCTGACCTTAATTCCAAAATGTTATGTTTTTTCCATAACAACAGCTTCAATAGTCGATATACTGCATTTAGTACTGGAAGGTTTTCTGCACATTTTCCCATAACCACTCAGGTTACAATACGATTCAAAATACTAAATTGTTGGTTTATTTAAACCCCACGACATTATTGGCAAGTATTTTAAGAAAATATATATTTAAAAATTGTATTATTGAGTACCAATGAGTTCAATGCGTAAATTTGACATTCAATACAGGATAGATAGAATTATTGGATATATAATTAAAATTGTTACGATACGTTTAATATCGATATACAGTGAGAGAGTGAAGTTTCACGTTTTTGCCGTCAGCTTGGAGGCAACAATGCAGAACAGGTAATGTATTGTCAGTTTTCCATTTGTTCGTGTATATAAATGTTGTGTTAATGTACTGTATTTTTTTGTATATGTACAGTAGAACCTCGATAACACGACTTTCAAGGGGATCTCTAAAATAGTCTTCTTATCGAGGTGCACTTGTAATTGAGGGTCGTGCTATCAAGGTGGTTTTCACAACAAGACGTGTTATCGAGGTCACAGACTTTTTGCTATACCAAGCACATTTGTTATGAAACATTTCTAATAAGTTGTGTTTTACTGTATAAATCAGTCATAAATAAAAGAACAAACGTACAAGTAAAACAAACTCCTTTATTATTGCGACAGTAAGAAAAAAATCAACAGACTCAGTTCACTAAAGTACTTTATAGAGTTAATAAGCTCGAAGTACAGTAAACCTTAACCTATTGTGAAATACGCAATAAAATACTGTAATTTTAGAAAATGAAAATCTACATATTGTTTCAACTAAAAATACAACACAAAATCAAGTTTTTCTCATAAAGTAAAACAGTAAAATGTTACTAAAAAGTCAATAACAGAGTTAAAAACTGTAATGAAAATTCATCAAATTCAAGTCAGGTCTTCAATAACTCAACTAGTCAATAAATTTACAGTAGGTACAGTAAAAATTTAATCAAAGTTACATTATAGAAAACATTTTAGTTTTTCCCGTGAAAGACATCTTCTCACCCGTGATAGACAAGGAAAGGCCGGAATGGGAAGGGGGTGGGGAAGGGGTTTTCCTGTTGAGACCTGAGCTCAAGACGTTGTTGTTTACTTCAAAACATCCGTTCTAACCGTGGGAACTATGAGTGAGAAAGGTTTAGTCGTGCTATAAAGGTTCCGTAACGCAAAAAGGCGCGCTATTGAGGTTAGAGTCGTGTAATAAAGGTTCACTTACCCAAAGAAGCGTGTTATTGAGGTGGGTGTCGTGCTATAGAGGTTCAGTTATTTGAAAAGACGCGCTATAGAGGTTTATTTATTAGTAATATGAAATTACAAAAATACGTGCTATCGAGGTATTTATTTGAAAATGAGTCGTGTTATAGAGGTATTTATAACATTGAGCGTTATGGGAGATTCACGGGGATTAGAAAATCAGACTCATTATCGAGGTTTTTGTCTTATCGAGGGTCGTCGTAGTGAGGTTCTACTGTATTTGTTTTCTTTGTGTTAGTGTAAATGTGTAAAATGTAAAATAAAAAGATTAAGAAAATCCAAAAAAAAATGTAGGTTACTTAGATGTAAGAACTTGATATTTAGATGTAGAGTAGATGTAGAGTTCATTTGATAACGGGAGGAGTTTCCTTACCTCCCGAAACGTAGTGTAGTTTTAAACACTAGAAGCGGTAGGTAAAGTACAAATAAATCAAAAAATAAATACTAATTTTAGTATAAATAATTACACACACAGTTTATTAGTCTATAAGTTTAACTAATTTTGGTTGAATACATTTAATTGATGGTTTTATACTGTACTTTAATATTATCGAACCGTAAATTAAATGTATTTCACTATTAATATTACTCTATAACACAATTAACATGTATTTTACTTATTTTCTGTAATACTTGTATTTTATGATAATCAATATAGTACATGCTTCTCATTTGAATATCGTAGTCTAGATATCAGGCTACTAGTGCAGCCTTGGTAGAACATATATTATAGACTATTATAAACAATGATATATAACCATTTTTGCATAGGAACAGGTTAATTTATTTAATGAAACATTAGAAAAATGGTATTAGAAAGACGCGAATTAAAAGAAACTGGACGTTACTATTATAGTTCATGACAAAACATTAATAAATCAAAAGTCTACAAAACTCGGTGGCAAACTTTATCCAGAATAATAGTTAATATAGTTGGTCTTAATATAATCGGGAACTAAAATATTAGCTAACTAAATGACAAAACGAAATCACGTTACGATTGAGTCCAATTCTCGAACAGTCTTTTTCAGAAAATAGATCTGACTAAATGTGACGTATATACTAGCTTATTGATTATGTAGAGTCTATAGATTTTGTACCAGCCCAACAATTATTTGTGATTGTATTCGCGTAGGCAATCTAAATTTTTATATAAACTAACTTTAAACTTCAAACTTCAAGTTCTTACAGAAGGTTAGCTTGTTAGCTATCCTGCAAGACTATTCATTTGTCAATTTGTTTGGCCCTATATGCATTAAGGAATTAAATAAAAAATTAATCTCAGAACATTTAAACAATTCAAGGGCTGTTTTCAAGAAAAAAGCCTTCCCCCAACAAATAAAAAACTTCTAAAAAAGGTTATTTTATCTCAATTGCGAATCAAATTATAAGTGAAAAAACATAGATAAAAAGGGTATATCAACAAAAACAAGTATATACAGTATTATATAATTTTTCAATATCTATTTCCTACCTTCACAACTTTGTACTGACAATATTCCAACTTTGAAAATAGATTTAGGCCGAAATGAATTATTCATTATCATATTAGCTAGCTTTGGGTTTCAAACTAAATACTCTAATACGTCGAACCAACAAATAAGTGTCATACCCTCTAAAGGTTTCTGGGATCTAGGCTTTACGAAAACCAGTTTTACTTTTAGGTTAGCGTTATTAAGACTGGGAATCACCGAAAACCGTCTAATTTGCTTGTTTATTGTTAACTTACTTACTTGTTTTAAAGTGAATATTTACCAAAGGTATTTTTTTTAATTTAACCACCAGTAAGCATAACTAAGGTGCCACAATATTTAATTACCTTTTCGTATAGACAAATTCACTCAAGAAAAATGCGTCTTTGGCATATTGTGTGATTGAAATACTGACATTTCTAAAAGATCTTAGGATATGAATTCTAGATAGTATTTTTATTAAATTGTATGTTGTGTAATTATGTTATATTTAAAATTATAATCATACAGATTTACCCATCAATAAAACGAAACATCCTTTCTACGCACATCTAAAAAGGGCAATGACCTGCTCAACCTGCTTTGCCCTCGGGTCAAGAATAGTTAACGAAATGCTAACAGCAACACGATAGAAATAATTTGCCGTCTCAAGAGTTTACGAGATGCTAACATTAACACGACAGAAATAAGCGATTACCTGGGGATTATAAAATCTTCAGTGAATACGACATACATGCAGGGATGTTCTCAGTAAATCCCATAGAATCCCAGGATAGGAATTGGGGTGGACATTCAGTCCTTCTAGAATTTCCCAAGGGTATCTCTCCATGATATTGAGGACGCGTGCCTGAAATATTCGCAATGTCCCTGCGGGATATCCTTAGAGTATAGTGTTCAAGTCTCAAGGATATTCCCAGGACCACGATATTGAGGGACATATTTTCTGAGAATATATTTCCGGAAATTCAGGGGAATAAGTCAGGAATATTTTCTTTATCTCGGATGTAGATCTTTAAAATATATCTCCTGTCCCGGGATATTGGCAAAACTGTCTTTAAGGCAGCTAGGGTACTGTGGGCCATCTAATATCATATATTCCTGAAATTTCCCGGATATATATTTTTAGGACACTCATATGATATGCCTGGAGTATTCGCAATATCCCTACGGGATAAGCTTAGGATCTACTGCGGGACAGTGGCGTAGACACGGGTGGGGAAGGGGATCAGGGGGATTTATTAAAATATCTAAACTCATAAAATCAAGCTTATGAATAAAAAGAAATGCTGTTACTGAAAAACAAAATATATGTGCGCAATATCTCTAAAATAACTTATATTAAGAATGTTGTTCGCGTCCAATAAATAAATAGTAAGCCTAGCAGACGAAGTCCACCGGCACGGTATTGGGTATTAGTGCGCCAAGTGGGACGTGAGTCACCGAACAGTCTACCCTCACCTCCTAGATGCCAGCTCGTCAACTAGCGCAACTGACCTTGACCTTGACGACTAGACGATTTTAGTGATGTGCTTAACGGTTATTAAGACCCTTCGGTTAACATATTTTTCATTAATCTTACAGGCCGTCAGGTTTCATGTGAGCGGTGAGAGGAGAGTATGAGCAACTGGGGAGGGGATGTAGGAGCGTGCGGGGCTGTGCAGCGGCTTAGGGTAAGTAAGTAGATGACAATTAACGCTATATAGACGTTGCCACGGCCACTGCTCGAAACACTAGCCAGGTTGGTTCTCCCACCACTCTACCGTCGCAACCATCCACTGCGCATCCTAAACCCACCGCTCACATGAAATCTGACGGCCTGTAGGAATTTAAATAGCAAGCAGTGCAATACAATTTTACTAATGATAGTAAATGCGAGTAAATCAAACGTTTTTTGTACAAATATTGGTAATTAAGTTAAGTGTGTTGTAATACAGTTCTAATACAAAAATTATAAAGACGTGAGCGGAATGTAGGACAACCTTTAGAAACCTTCTCTGTTTGTGTAGAGATCATTCAGTCTCAAAATTTTAGGAAACGCCCACACATTAATTCAAATTTCTTTCCTTCAGTAAAAATGTTTCAGAAGTTTGTAATTTGTCAAATGTGAATGCTCTGACAGTTCCGTCCTTAAAATGATCGTAGTTTCATGATGGCAATAACATACTATTTCAGTTGGGGACAAGCCAATGGGGCAAATCGCATCGGGGCAACTGAAGCCTCTTGTCGGGTCGTTTAGCGGAGCCAATCAAACGTGAATTCATTGCAATGATAATTGCCAATCAGCTGTTAGCTCCCTGAACTTACTCAGTTCTATCGTTCTTCTTACAGTGAATGAGAAAAATGATTATAAACACACATTTAATAAAAATCACTGTGAGGCTTCAACTGGCTGTGTTCCATTGATATTTGCATAAAAACTATTTGTTTTGGTCTGAGTTGCATGTCCTCAGCCCTAATGTTATTTCTTGTGGGGTGAATAAATAATGTTACACAGCTTGATTATGAATATATATTAATAAAACTTCATGTAGTAGACTACAAGTAAGGTGTGTTATGAAAGCTTTGAAATTTCGCTGAGTACACGTTTGCTGTGTTAAGAATTTGTTATCTATGTTATGAATTATTCTGACCACGTTTTTCCAACACAAACAAGTAAAAACTCGAAGGAATAAAGGCATAAAAGGTCTGAGGAATTCAAAGGCGAAGAACGAAGTTGCTAAACTGGAATAACTGTTTATTTAGAACTTTTATAGGAAATACTGTTACAGATATGATACATTTGGAGCAAATATAAATAAATAAAATCTGTATAATGCATGCAAAAATATATATATATACTAACAATAATTCATCATTCTCCTCAACAAAAAAATATGACATGATCAATATATTACATTAGTTGCTTTGTCAGTTGTTGACTTTTTAAAACTTTGATTACTAAACGTTATGCTCCAAATTATTTTATCAATTATTTGTTAAAATCTATGAACAACCCTCTCTTAAATAAATAGTAAGCAAATGATGTGAAGTAACAATCGATAAAACTTGTTAAACACTAGTTGCACCCCCACAAAGTTTTGCGGTTAAAAAACGCATACTAAATAACAGTAGAAAAATGTTCAACAAAACAATGACAGTCTGTAATTAGATATAATCCTTATAAAGGCTGTTTTATTTTAATGGATTGAATTGAGAAAAAACACGTGACATAAACCAAATAAAACTCTCCTCCATATGAATAACACGGGAACTTGGAAGTCCTGTGGGGCAGAGCCCTGAGGCCTAAATCGAAGTTCTGGCTCCGTTACGACTTTCTACGCAAAATTACCTTCATATCAAAAGAAGAATCATCGAAATCCGTCAAGTGGTTGTCTCGCAATCTGCGTGGACTAAATGACACGATTATTTTATTATATAAGATAAGATACAAATTATATTTAAATAAACAAATACAGGTCATGCATTTAGTATCAAAGCTACTCCACATTGAAAACACATTTAACATCAGTCAAATCATAATTTCAACAATGATAAACGTTAATTATAAACCTCAAAACTGAAATATGAGGCACTCGTTCAATCTTAATATTTTTGGCTTTCTGAAAAGTAAAAAAGAATCAGTTATAAAATCACTAAATAAAAATAAACGTTAAAAATTGTATTTGGATGATACAAATAAGTCTTTATAATCAATGATTCAGTAACCTACACTAACAAGTGCACTTACAGTCAAAATTGTTGGTGCAAAAACCTTAATAAATAAGCTGCAGAATAAATCAAATGCTGGGAAAGACCAGCAGTAACATACAAAATAGAATATGCCCTACATTAGGGAAACAGAGAATATGTCTAAGTAAAATATACGGGTGATGAATACAAATAGAAAATATGATATTTACACTTTTCTAACAATAGATCAACAAATTTTAAAAAAATCAAATATTTAATAAGTGACTATAGTTAAAGTTATTCCGGGTATAATACGCGGATTTAATTTTATAAAGCTCAAGCGTATAAAAATTTACAGCAAATTAGTAAGTCTGAAAATTTATCAATTCCTTTTACATTTCTTACATAGCGAACTCTTACCAAAATGAAAAATAAATAAAATTACTAAATATCTAGTCGTAAAGATAAGTAAAAGACAACAAGTATATAATGTAAAACACAATAAAAACTCCCTAAATATAAGAAATTAAAATTTGTTAAACACGTATTCAGCTTTAAAAAAATGTACTGCAACATAAAGATTAAATTTTTCCATGTAAATAACCGTCAATAAAAACAAATATATTACTGATCAACTGTGATGAACGATGCTTAACAACTAATATGGCAAGGACTTTTAATCTGTCATCAACGTAACATTACCAGAGAAGAAGAAAAATTCATGCAAAGGAACGCTGAAATGTTTCAAAAACATTCAAAGGCAGAAAAATACCTTAATAAACTATTTACAAACTTACATTCTTTAAGCTTGTTAAAAAAAGATTATTTTCTTCAGCGCTTTTAAGTTCTACGTATAACTGAACAAAAATAACTGTAGCAAAACTTGAAAAGTGTAAGCCTAATATTGAGTTGACCACCCGTTTGTTTAGTCAAAACCGACAAACCAATCGCGATGGGATTCAACAAATGTAGTCAGTTTGTTAACAATCGTCCACTAGCCTACTTCACTAGTTTGAGTTCTACATAGTGTCGCCTATTTACAACGTCACATCGCTTGTTCGTTATACGTCCGCCTCTTCAGTACAGGAGGATGCGCTTCTCAACGGCTTTCCGACAAATGGGACATTCGGACATTCGGTCCCCACACATCTGACAGGTTCCGTGGCCGCAGAGGAATATCATGTTCTTGAGTCTGTCCAGACACACGGGGCACATCGTTTGCTCCTTGATATCCTGCAGCTGCTGCTGCAGTTTCTGTATGTCCGAGTTCGATGTGTCTCTGCTTCCGTTGTTCATCAACACGGGTTCCGTCGGCGATGTCACTGCCGTCGAAGACTCCTCCACCACTTCGTTGGTGATCTCCGTCGACTCACCCGCACCGCAGCAAACGCTAAATGGCACCATGGATTCTATGTGAGCGCGGCAATGGACGCACTTCTTGATCAACGGGGCGCAACACTCACACACTACCATGTGGCCACAGGGTTTAACGAGCACGCTGGCGCGTTTGTACGCGCACAGCAGGCACTCTTCGATTTTCGCACGGGTTGCGACATGTTCCCGACAGATCAGACATTTCTTGACCCTCGGCGCGCAGACAGAGCAGCACGCGACGTGGCCGCAGGGTTTGAACAGCGTGTCACGCTTGAGGTCCGAACAGACCAGACACTCATCCGTCACATCTTCGCCGCTCTCATCCGCATTCCTCGGTTCTATCTGGTCTGTGTTCTTGTCCTTGTGGCATTTCGCGAGCGCTTTGCACAAGTTCGGGTCGGGACACAGGTCTAGCGGTGTCTGCCCTTTCTTATTCTTGACTCCGAGATCCGCTCCGTTCCCAGCCAGGAAGCAAGCGATACTGGCCGAACTCTTCTTGTCCGCCCCCTGACTCCCGAGGCCAACCAGGAGTTTCCCCACGTCTTGCACGTCCTGGAGCTGCCGCAGCTGGAACAGCGTGTGATGCCTCAGCGCCTCGTGTAGCGGCGTGTCTCCATCCTTATCCGGGATATTCAGATCCGCCCCTTCCCTCACCAACAACCTCACGATCTGCGTGTGCTGCCTCTCCACCGCAAGGTGCAGAGCCGTTTGAAGATTCACGTTCTGCAAATCCATATTGGCTTTCCCGTGGTGGACCAGCAACTCCGCCACTTCCACGTGGTTGTTCAACGCGGCCAGATGCAACGCTGTGTAACCGTCGTCTTTCTTCTCGTCAACAATCCACCTTCTAGGCAGCTTCAACAAAAGAATCCACATCGCGCTCGGGTTACCTCTCAGTGCAGCGTGGTGCAGAGCGTTGAAGCCATTATTGTTTGTCAACATTATATCCGCATTATGATCAAGAAGGAGTGTCAACATGTCGTCTCTTTTCTTCGAGATCGCATCGTGCAGTGGCGTGTCTCCTTCCGAGTCCTGCAGACTAGGGTGACATCCCAACTCGAGAAGCGTCTTCACCACCCCGACGTGACCCTTATTAACCGCAATGTGCAGAGCGGTTTGTCGCCTCTTATTCCTGGCGTTCAAATCAGCCCCAGCATGAGCCAAGAGCTCCATCACGCCCGGCTCATCTCCGAAAGCAGCGTGATGAACAGCCCTATCCCCGTCTTTATCTTCCACCTCAACATCGGCTTGATGCCTCAGAAGAATCTTGATCACTTCCAAATGTCCGTTTTGACTCGCAGCTTGCAAAGCCGTATGTCCTCCGAATACCCCATTCACATCGGCGTCCATTCTCTTCAACGATTCTTCCACCTTCTGGGCGTCGCCGTTGGCTGCGGATTTGACCAATTCCTCGTTCACGTCTCCGGAGACGTGCGTCTCAAACAGTTTCTTCAAGAGCGCGCTCAACCGTTCCCCGCTGGAGTTTCCGTGCATGGTTCCGTCGGAGGAGGCCACTTTGGTGACAGCCATCGGGTTGTATGTCCATGAGGTGCCGCAGACTTCCACCTGGAACAGTGATCAAAATTAAATCAGCCCTTTAAGCTTTAGGTAACGAAAGCTTACACTTTCTTTGTTTCATGTCTCGGAGTGTGGAGTTTTATCATAGGTGGAAAAGCATTGAAACTAGCACAACACAAACAGAGGGGTGTAAACACTGGTATACTCAACGAGTTTCTCTTGTTGGCCCAAAGCCAGTCAAAATCACGATCAAAATATCCCTTATTCATTTCCAAATGTTTTATACATGAATGACATTTTAGCAAATGTTGGCTGAAGGCCGGTGTTGATATTTTAGTGATTCCATGAAGATATCACATGTTTCTTATTCTCCATAAAAATAAAATTATTGTTGCTGAGTACGCAGGTTTGCTGCCTTGGGACCACAAAAAAATGGGTTTTGTATGCAAATATCAATAAACCCCGACCATATAAAGCGGCATACCAAATTTCATTAATATTTATGTTCATTAATAAGCAAGATATAAAATTTTACTTATTCTCCATAAGATTAACATTGGACAACGTACTCTGTTTAGCACTTTCAATATCTCGGTAACCAACTGACATAGAGCGACGATTAAAATACCAATTTTTTTTAAATTGAATTTAATGGTTTAAACTAAAATTTAGGTTTCAAAATACAGTGGAGCCCCGCTAATCCAAAATAATTGGGACCGGACCCATTTCGGTTTAGCAAATATTTCGGACTAAGCGAACTATTATTAAAATAAAGATAACAATAAAATACAAAGTGCAATTACATAAACTAAGCGCCGAAACGCCGAATCACGCCAATCGCGGTACGAGAAACGGCCAAATCGCCAAATTTATACTGTACGGCAATGTTCTGCAAGATAACCGGTTGAGTACGTAGTTGCTAGTGATGTGTCAAAACCAAAACTTGAATCTCAAAACCACCAAAACTTTGGAAAAGTTTCGGTTTCGAGATTCGATCGGTGAGTTTTGAGAATCAAAACTCGAAACTGCTGAGATTTTTTGTGTCTTTATTGTTGTTTTTTAACAGAAATCACGCCCGTGTTTCGATCAATAATGCAAAGGTCAAAAGCCTACTGTCATCGGTCGTCTACCGTCACCTTTTTTGGATTATTGATTTTTTTATTTCTGAAAGAACAACTCTAACCAAAATATATAATTAGTTTTAATTCATTTTTCTGCATTTATTTTTCATAACCATACCCAGGCAAGTAAATAGGGTTTCGCGATTTGAGTTTCGAGATTCGATTTTGTAAGTTTCGGTTTCGGTTTCGAGGTTCGAAATTTCTGGTTTTGACCATCACTAGTAGTTGCGAATCAATCCGATAGATATCAGCGTAACCAGGGTTGTAGAAGCCCCGCCCATTGCACCCTGGTGGTGATTTGAGGAAACAAATTGCAAGAGATACAAAGGCGGCTGCCTTTGATCTAGCGCTACGCTACGTAGAACAACAGTCCGCCGCGACCCCAGCCGATACCTTGTTCCTGAGGCGCTGGCAGTATTACGCTTCAAAAGAGAGGTATTCTTCGCTTCGACAAAAAATGTTACGGACTTTTTTGAACCAATGTAGTTTTGTTCTGTAACACTGTTCTGTTTTGCTAATTACATTTTTAACTTTGAAACATACTGTAATATTCAGAAATACACTTAATTAATGTTTTTCCTAGTTTTATTTATTCCTTAATATATCCCGATTTCGGTTTCGGATTAAGCGGATTTTCGGGTTACCGGATTTCGGATTAGCGGGGCTCTACTTTAATTATATGTAAAAAGTTCAAAAAACCCATTTTTGGGGTAAAAAACCCCAAAACCCCTCTTTTAGAGCTACCTGTCTGGTTCTCGAACTCATGTAAATAGATGCTGCCTTACACGTTTAAACCAGATTTCATCAAGATCGGACCATTTTTACAAAAGTTATCATGCCTACGGACACATATATATATTTGAATGAATTTGAACAGATGGTGTTTTTGGCATCTGGGGGCCCCAAAAACAAAAAGTTATCATGGTCCCGGGCCTAGGTCTTGCCATGCCGACTACAGTAATAGCTTCTTCCCAATAGGGGAAATTCATTAAAATTAATTTCTAATTTATATTTACGAGTGAACACTGTTTTATTACAATTGCCAAAACTATTTTTCCTATTAATTGCCAAGCATTCGGATCTCGGCTGGTCTCCTGTATTCTTTCCTTTAACTATTACAGCGATTAACTCAATACCCCCCACAACTGCGTCACCGACCTTCAAGTCTCACCCCTACTAACGTCACTGACCTTCAAGTCTCAGCTCTACTAACGTCACCGACCTTCAAGTCTCAGCCCTACTAACGTCACCGACCTTCAAGTCTCAGCCCTACTAACGTCACCGACCTTCAAGTCTCAGCCCTACTAACGTCACCGACCTTCAAGTCTCAGCCCTACTAACGTCACCGACCTTCAAGTCTCAGCCCTACTAACGTCACCGACCTTCAAGTCTCAGCCCTACTAACGTCACCGACCTTCAAGTCTCAGCCCTACCAATGTCACCGACCATCTAGGTCCTACCTTCAGGTCATTGTCGTGGTATATCTGCTGCACCCGCCCTATCTTGCCCAGCGTGGGAGCCATCGCCTCCGCCCATTCTCCATGGCCCCGCTGCAGGATCTTGATGCGCTCCAGGTCCGAGCAAATCTGCACTAGGTCTCCGACGGCGAACACGGTCTGGCTGTCGGCCGCGCTGGTGGACGCCACCGCCACCGCCACCTGGAGGACAACAGAGGAGTTACGATCGGTCAAATCAAAACCTCTTTTTAACATGAACATCAAGTACAGTAATGGCGTCATTGAACTAGCCTTTCCGAACAGCACCTCATCCACCTGGTTTAACCATTGACTATATATAATGAAGGAGACATCCCATCTACATGGCCCAGCTGTCCCTGTTTTAGTGTTAGTCAGAATTTGAAGTGGACGTAGTTTGATTAGGTCATCGACAGAGTGTGCTGCTGTCAACTACTTATTTTAGGTATTTACGTTAACTTGTAAAAGATCTCCACCCTAGGAAGCAAGTGATAGTTGACTTATGTTGTATTAATCATTAGACCAACTGTTGTATTATCCCTTCCTTGAGCGGGTGAGTAATCGTTGACAGCAGTATACTCTGATGGTGATTAGTGTTAACTACGTCCTCTTTGAATCCTGTCACACACAAAACTAGGGACACTTTTACAATGGAAATAAGAAGTCTACTTCAGTATTTATTTTCAATGGTTTATTCCTCCAACTGCTCACTACATTTTTACCTTCTGCAGAGGAATTTTTAACCGTCTTCCATGAGTTTTTTAATCTATAAAAAATATAAACAATGATTCCACCTAGTTGTTGTTATTGCTGGATTAGAAAACCCCAGCTAAGCCGATAGGCACGTCCGGAAGAATATGCAGGAAAGAAAAGGGTGGGATGGGACAGGCAGCCAAATTGACCTTTCAGAGGGCCAACTTCCGTGCTTTTGTGACATGTGATCATGCTCAAACAGGCCCCAAACTGTCCAACTCAACTGACAGGGTACAACAGCTAGGGACCACATCCTCAGTTCGGGGCACATACCTGGATGTTCTGTTTCCAGCCGCTGCAAATGAAGGGACCAAAGGTGAAAGGGGAGCTTATCATAACGGACAGCTAAAAGACTTAACCATGTTATGACTTCATTTGCTGTACCCAATGTCAGCCTCGAATCTAGTATGGACCAGTTTTAAGGTTGTCCATACTAAGGAGTGATTCTAACTACATCAACTATATATTCATTTTGATCAGCAAGAAAAAGAGAATCTAAAAAATTAAAAACAACTTGTTAATAAATACTAAAAGACACGCTTACACAACAGAGGCTCTCCAAAACACTCACTAAAAAAAGGTTTTCTTTATGTGCCATAGTGGTTACAAAATAAACTCTTAGTTTGCAATATTCAGATAGCCAAATGAGCTAAACGATTCACAGAATGCAAAAATATATGCTTTGATACGGTTAAAATAATTATTTTCATGGAAAAAACAGCATAAACCGCGACCGCGAAACTAAATGGTGCCAACACTGGAAAGACGCACAATTTTATAATCAGTCACAAATATCCCATAAAACAGCTACAAACTGCTTCCAATACATCATTAGATTATAAATTCCATGTTAGAATCATATGACGCTGATTCGTGTATCGATGTAACACACCATGAAGAAAACGGTCGCGATCGTGACTTTTGCAGTACACAAGTAGCGTAATTTGATCACGATCGCGACCTCTGGCAGTTGGAGGGTTAAACTAGCCCTCCCCAACAGCGCCAATTATCCACCTGGTTTAAGTTGTAAAACGTGTTCGCACGCAGCATGCTAACATGAGGGGAGTGAATTTCCATTAAAAAAACTTTTAAAAATCAAAACAGTGTTAAAACATACATTTATTCAAGATTTTATGGAAATCTGAAAACATTTAATTTTTGGCTGTTTGATGCTCCTGGTTCTAGTTACCTGCACCACTGGGGAAACAACGTTGCGCATTATAAGATTAGGAGAAGGTCCAGTCAGGATTGAAAGTGGGCATGGTAAAAACTGGGGATGATAAAACTACACCAACATATGAACAGCCTTTTCTAATGTAAAAACCCCATAAGGCAAAGTACTTTGTTCAGACAATATATCTTTTTTAATAGCTTAGTATATATTTGTGCTAGAATGATGAGAGAGGGCTTAAAATGTTTACTTCCCCAATCTCCACTTTTTACGTGCAATTAAGAACAATAGACAGACGGCAGCAGGGATTGTGCCAAGGCACATTGAACTGTAGTTCAGATAACAGATATACAGGGTGTCACAAAAAAGTGTGATGGGCTATACAGGACCTAATTCTACATGCAAAAATAAGTCAAAAATGAAGAATAACATTTTTTGGATTTCGGCTTAGTTTAGCCGTTATTAAAATTTATTAAATGTAATGTAATAATTTATGTAATGTAATTAAGTAATTTCAGTCTAAATTACTAAAATAAACACAGCTTCTTTATTTATGAACCGATTTTATTCATTTTTGTTTTGTTGGATTTGTTATAATGTATACAAAAAATTTTGTGTCTTGAAAAATTTTGATTTAGGTACCGGTTTTCATGAAATTTGGCATAAAAAAATTCAAATGGCCGCCATTTTGAAATTTGGAAAGGTAACAAAATATTTTTTTTTTTACAAATGTTACTTACTTTAGTGTAAACACTTTTGCCAAGTTTCGTAAAATATCTCATTGGGTTTTTGCAATAATAAATATTTTCCCAAAAAAACAAAATGGCGGATTACGGCTAAACTAAGCCGAAATCCAAAAAATGTTATTCTTCATTTTTGACTTATTTTTGCATGTAGAATTAGGTCCTGTATAGCCCATCACACTTTTTTGTGACACCCTGTATGTCATCAAGCACACTACTCACCAGCTGATAAAAGGGAAAACCTAAACGATGGAGGCAAATCATCAGACGCAATTTAATACACTGAAACTGATTCAGACATGTACTTCTTCATTTTATTTAATACCTGAATTGTTACAATTAGTAAAATAGGTTACGTGACATTTGGTCCTTCTTCCTGACTTATCGGTGTCTTATCCCTGCTTTTATTAAAAACTATCTGGCCCGATAGACGTCCTGTCCTAATGTCATTGAATTTGTTTTATGTCAAATGCTCGTTTATTTTCAAGATGAGCTCGTTCGCTTCGCTTACTCGCCTCCCGGATGAGCTCGTTCGCTACGCTCACTCGCCTATTTTAATATAGAGCTAACTTCAGCATAAAAAAAAGAGTTTAGTTGTCATTCAAGTAGATTTTTTATTTCCATAATGAACATATGTTTATGCCCTTCAAGTATGTTTAGATATATTTATTTTTATTTATTTATTTACATCATCTTATAAGCCCTTACATGCAATATTTGCCTGGACAATAGACTTGCCATATTCACATCTATATGTAGGATTAAATTTCTATTCTACAGTAGAACCTCGATAGTTTGATACTTTGTGGACTAAAGGGGTGTCGAACTATCGAAATGTTGAACTATAGGGAGTATGTGGAACATTTTAACACAGGGAGTATTATGAGCAGAAAAACAATAGCGTATCACGAAAGAATCAAAAATGTGTTTTAACTCCCGCAGCGTCTCAAGCGAATTGACTTGACCTACTTACTGGGAAGGGCGGGGAAAGGGGTGGATAGGACGGGGTAGGGGGTAGGAAGGATAAGTTATTTATAGAAAAGGCTGTAGCACACGTTCACGAAAACAATAAGCGGCCTCCCATCACTGACCAACGAACCCGTCAAGGACACTATCGGTCGCCGCTACTGTCATGTCATGTCGTCACGGCCCGTGTCGAAGTATACAGACTATCGAACTATCGAAGTTCTACTGTATCTCTAAAATAAACAGGTAACACATCATGAAATAATACAAACTGTACTGTGATTTAGGATGTAAAATTAGCAGCCAGCTGATGAAAATTACCCATACAGATTTCATGTGATCGGACAGTCTGTCAATTGCAGTCAAGATACTCAGAGACACTGTAGAAACATTTCTGAAATAGAAATTCAGTAGCAAGCTTTTTAAACTTTTTGAAATAGGTCTCATTTGTAATGCGGTAAGGGCAGTTATTGTAAAGTTTTAAGCAGAAGTATGATGGAAATTTGTCTGTCTTGGAAGCAAGCCCGTAGTAGGCCTACGTTCACCGATCAGTAAAGTGCGGTGCGGAAAGCTGTACCGGTCCCAGGTTTTTAATGTAATTGTTTCATACTATGTGTTCGTGTGTGCGTTTTGTGTGTCGAGGATACCCGTGTGACGACCATCACTGATGGAATAAACATAAATATAAGAAAACGGCGGCTGAAAATGATCTGTAATTAGATCGAAATGCATCCCGCTACGTTTTGAAAATTTGACATCTTCAGGCATTCAGTAAGTAACATTCTTACTAGAGTAAACATGTACTTAGTTTAATAATATTTCAATTTGTTGTTATTTTATGAATTGTACATGTTTTATGAAGAGAAATAAAAGATTTTATCATCCATTATATTAATACGCTAGGGGTTTTTTCTTTAGAGTTATAACTGAACGACGGCTAGACGGGTTTTGTCATTTGAGGTGTCAAATTAAAGGTAATTTTACGTACCGTTGATTTGCCAACACGTCTCAGAATTTTAAGTTTCGAGTTTAACATTCGAGTGATATTCTTTAGCAAAATGGCAAAAGTGACAGGGTACAACCATGCTATTGGCTACAGCCCAACTGTTAATTTAACTATCCGCTATTATAGTTATTATTATTACTTAGGGATGAGTTGATTCTCGATACCACCAATTCTTGGACATTGGTAACGGTATCGAGATTCATTCGTTTAATGTCGATACCGATACCATCGATACCCCCGCCGTTTACCCGCTGTACGAAGTGCACGGGAAGGGATACTTCGGCCGTTTACCCGCGATACAAAAGGCACGGGGAGTGTTTGGGTCACCGGAAAAAATCTTACCTTGGAGATAAGGAAGGAAGAGGGATGGGGGGGGGTCCGGTTGAAAGCAATAAATCAGTCGGCTGACCAACATTATTTCTTTGAGTCATTATCTTACAACTAAGTTTTTACCCATTATGAATATATAATAGTTGTTTTTTTATATTACTATAGGACACTAGTGAAATTAACATTAAATTATGTACAAAATTGCATTAACAAATTGTATTAATAATTAATTACAAAATACTACGAAATCATTTTAAATGGTTACAAAAATTGGTAACTGTTTTTAACAATATGTTTAACAACTGTAGGTACTGAAAAATCGTAGGTATCGATGGTATCGGTATCAAGATTCGAGAATCGATTTTTCTGGTATCGGTATCGGTATCGAGAATCGATAAATTTTGGTATCAACTCATCCCTATTATTACTTATAGTCGACTTCATGATGTAACGGTGGTTTAAGCAAGTCTCAACATCCTTCAATGCAATTTCAAAACAACTAAACCAAAAATGCTTCTCGAAATCCTAAAACAATTTTCAAACAAAACTCTAACATCGCCACCAACCTTGGTGAGCACGGCTGGGTTGAACGTCCACCGGTTGCCGCTGGGGTAGCTGACGACAATGTCGTGGTCCTCGTCTATCCCCACCACCGCGCCGGTGGAGCCGAGACACTCGAACATCCCGTCGGTCCAGCCGCCGTGGCCGTGCTGCAGCGACTGCACAATCTCCAGCTCCAGGTCAACGTTAACCTGCGGACAACGGGTGGGGTTATACGACCGGAACGGTGCAACGTAACCTAACTTATTGTAACCTAATGGAACCTAACCTAAATTAACCACTGAACCTTATGTAACCTAAATAACTTAACCTAATGTAATCTAACCTACAAAATCTTCTAAACCTAATGGATCCTAACCTAATAAACCCAATGAAACCTAACCTAATGTAACTTACCAAACCTAATGTAACCCCACCTAACTGACTAAACTTAATGTAACCTACAATGGTGAAATCGAAGGCAAAGGCAACATTAAATTTTCAGGTTTACAAATAGACAAATCAGTTAGATGGAAACTTCATTTGGAACAATTACTTTCCAAAGTTTAACCCCATTTATATGCATTAATTAGGCAAAGTAATTTCTCTTGATTCACTCAATAATATCCTTTGGAATATCACTATACGGTGCTGCAGCTCAGTACAATTCAAATTCCATTCTAAAAATGAAAAAGCAGAATAATTTGTAATCTTCAACCTAGAACTTCAGTTAAAGAATATTTCAAGTCCGAAAGAATTATGACAGTTTATAGAATGAACATTTTTGAACCCACTTTATCAATCAAAAAGCAGACTACAGGAACTGGAGCTGACACTGGATAATCATAACTACTTAACCAGAAATTGAGAAAACTTAGCAACAAGTCCCCACACCTTACAACTTTTTAAGAAAAAATCTAATTATGCTGGATAAAAATTTTACAATAAACTCCCTTTAGAAATTCAATCAGAAGATTCCTGCAGTGAATTTAAAACAAAATTAAAAACCTTTCTCATCAACAAGGCTTCTCTTGATTGAATCACTGTTTAGTCTGTTAATTTATTATGCTGCCACAGAATATGTGTTTGTTTATAGTTTTATTCACCGGAGAAGAAAACCTGTTAATCAACAGATGAACAATATATTTTACTCATCATTTAAATGTAACATATTCTTATGACGCTATTTCTTGTACAATATGTACTTAAATAATAATAAAGAGATTTTGACTTGATTTGATTTGATTTTACAAAACCATGTAAACTAACCTACCTTACTAAACCTAATATAACCTAACTTAACCTACAAAACCTAATAACCTAACATACTTAACCTTATATAACTTAACCCAAACCCTACTAAACCTACTGTAACCTAAGCTAATTTGAAACACTAAAGCTAATGAAACCTAACTAAGCCACTTAAATCATGAAAAATGTCTGGATTTTTCTACAACGAAAAGAGGTTTATCACAGTTTCTTGAATGTAGTGTATTTGAATTTACTCTCAAGCTAAACTTGTACATGAAAACTCCCTTCAACCAAATCCCTCTAAACCAAAACCCCAATCGAAAACGGATAATAACCAAGACTTTTAACTTCAATAGCTCATTTTTATGTCAGCATGTAGCTAAAGATTGTGTGTGGTAGCTAAAAGAAGTGTAGTACAAGCTTTATTGTGGGGTAGATGGTACTAAATTTCTCTCTGTTTCCCAACTTAGTCCCTCTACATGGCCATTCTAGTCCATAACTGCTGTCTGGATTGTACTGCTACCTACTGGCGTCTTGCAAAACTACGTCCTATGGAGTTGTAACGCAATACAGCGCCACACAGTGTAACAACAATTGGCCGATAATTTCAAACAAGACCGCACCTATCGATGACAGGCGGTTGCCGCAGGGGAGAATACCCAGCCCTTGCAGCGCCGTAGTTCCAGTAGGCTACTAACCTGATCACCGATCTGCAAGCCGTGGGGCCCAGCCCTCCCTGGCCCTTGCTCGCCCAGCAACGGAAGATGGTCTTTGTAGACTGTCTGCCCCTTGGCATCGTTTACCACCTGGAAAGAACCAAAAAGCTTGTCAATGGCGACACAAATGTTACATCACATTATTTACACATACACATTTTTACGATTAACACCAAACACATCCACAGATTTTTCCCCATTACGACCCCTCTCTCTCCCTCATGCAAAGTAACACTGGAGGTACCCGCTCCTTCATCTTGCGCTATCATGCAGATTTTTCCTGTGATAAATAAAATAATTTAACAAATTATGTATTTTGCAATAATTTAAATAAATAAATAACCTGCAAGGTTTTTAGTGAAGGGGGATCTTTAGTACAGCCCTTGCCTCGAGAGGCCTATCCATTGTCATTTTTTAGTTGGGTGGATCAACCTAGGGTGGGTTCAAACTAGGGATGAGTCGATTTTCGATACCGATTCTCGATACCACCGATTCTTGGACATTGGTATTGGTATCGAGATTCATTCGTTTAATGTCGATACCGATACCATCGACACCCCCGCCGATTTCCCGCGCTACGAAGTACACGGGAAGGGATACTTCCACCGTTTACCCGCGCTAAAAAAAGGTACGGAGAGTGTTTGGGTCGCCGGAAAAAAATCTTACCTTGGAGATAAGGAAGGAAGAGGGATGGGAGGGGAGGGATGGGGTCCGGTTGAAAGCAATAAATCAGTCGGCTGACCAACATTATTTCTTTGAGTCATTATCTTACAACCAAGTTTTCCCCGTTATGAATGTATAATAATTAGTTGTTGTTTTTCTATATTACTATAGGGCACTAGTGAAATTACCATTAAATTATGTAGGTACAAAAACAAAATTGAATTAACAAATTGTATTAATAATTAATTACAAAATACTACTAAATAATTTTAAATGGTTACAACAATTTGTAACTGTTTATTAACAATAGGTTTAACAACAACTATAGGTACTGAAAAATCATAGGTATCAATGGTATCGGTATCGAGAATCAATTTTTCTGGTATCGGTATCGGTATCGAGAATCGATAAATTTTGGTATCGACTCATCCCTAGTTCAAACCACCATGCCGAGGCATTATCAGCCTCGAAACAGCAAGTCGAAACTAGTTGCGGATGCAACAAGACTGGATTACTTTAGAAACAGGTAGGGCTTATTTAAACCACATCAATATTTCATGGTAATCCGGAGGTTAACCACCAAAATGAGCGTAGTGTAGTGTAGACAAATTTTTAAAAATTAAGGAAAAAACCACTGCGAGAAGCGAAAAGCCATCCAAGATTGGTTTTCTTGTTTAAAACTAAGAAGTTTGGTATTTTTTCTGGGTAAATTTTCTAAATGCCTGGTGTAAGAGAATAATGCATTGGTGTGGTTTAAAACATAAAGTAATCTAATCTTTTTGAACCAGCATCTGTTTTTGAAGTCATCGTCAGGCTGTCCAAGGACGCATATATTACGCTCCTTTGCAAAACGGTTTTTAAAAGAACATGTGCCAAGTAAAACCACATCAACACAAGCATCCACTTATGCTGAGCATTTGATTTTACAGAACCATAATCATACAGGTACATGGACATAAGAACATGGATAAATTACAATTTTCTAAAGACATGTTTATGACAAATACTTTTAGAGAAATTCAAATTACATAAAACAATTAAATCAGGTAAGCAAAATGTTTTAAAGACAAACTTTCTTTTTCATCAAATTGTATCTACGACACTGCTATTAAATTAGGATTATTGGGGGGAGGGGGGATAAAATGAACAAAAACGGCAGATGCTAAGGAGATAAGTGTGTAACATTCAACCATACTGACCGGCAGTCTGGACTCTACTTCCGCCGAGATTGTCTTGTGCGCCTTCTTTCAATAAAGTCGGCCGTAAATGTTTTGTGTATTTCATGTCCATATCCATCATCATATCTGGTGTTATGTTCTTTATAATGACGTTCTGCTAATGAAATAAATGATATATGCATCCTTGGAGAGCCTGAAGATGACTTTGACAGCAAGTCGAAACTAGTTGCTGGTGCAACAAGACTGGATTACTGTAGAAACAGGTAGGGCCTATTTAAACCACATCAATATTTCATGGTAATCCGGATGTTAACCACCAAAATGAGCGTAATGCAATCGTCGTAGTGTAGACAAATTTTTAATAATTAAGGAAAAAACCATTATTTGCTCAATAACTGATTACCCACGGTTGCCATTAGTTTATAAAATGTAACACATTATTCATTATTTTACTTTATACACTTCCCTAGAGTCTAATTATAAGGTTAGGAAGAACGTGATCTTAGTTGACATTTAGGCGTTCCCCATTCAGTCAAATTCTGGTCGACTGTACGAACTACAATTTACGAACCTTCAAGTCAGCCATGCCCTCGAACCCCACCCGGTAGAGATTCTTCGCTCCGTTGTCCCAGACGACGTAAGCCGCTGAACGGGGTGAGGCGGCCGACCAATCTTGGATCTCGTTGACCTAGGAAAACCAACCGTTAGCACTCCTGCTAGTCGTAAATACACTAGAGGACATATATTTTAACTGGGCGAGTGGTGAGTGAGTGAGTGACTCAAATCACCAGTTTTTTATTGTTTTTTTTCAGATCAGTAGATAATACAGATGTTATTTAGGTACCTTTTCAGTTAATTACTTCCAAACATACAATATTTTTGTTAGTTTTTTAACTAACATATATTTAATACTAGTAGAATGTACCCGTTCTTCGCACGGGTTAGAAAGGTAAGTTAGCTTGAAACAGCTGTTCTTAGTGAAAACATTTTAACTTAGGACGTTCACAAGGATATTAAGGAAGTGAATAGGCCTATGTGTTGCATGGGTTCAAGATCTACCTTTGAGTAAAGTTTCAGCCCAGTCGGTTCAGTAGTGTTTGCGTTTACCCAGAACATCAGACAGACAGACAGAAACCACCTCTTCTTTATAATATTATAGATTAATAGATTTACTATATAGATTTTTTTTACTAACTTAGTTACCAACCCACCCATTTTTACTCACTAGAAAAAACGCCGGTGAGTGAAAATTGGTGAGTTGACCGGAAATAACACTCGTCTTACTACTTCAAGGAAATAACACTCGTCTTACTACTTCAAGGAAATAACAGAAGTAATCGAGAGAAACTACTTAACTACGTTATGTATACCTGTCATCGCAAGATTTGTAGAACACTTGAATAACCTAAGTTTTATCATTAAAATGTTCAAAGCAATTAAATCTATACAAACATCCCTCCTTAGAAAGTTTATAGAACGGGATATTCGTCAATGTTTACTTTTGGCTAGTTTATTTGACAGACACATCGTCAAATGTATCAGATGTATTCTTTTTCTTGGTCTCTACCACTTTCAACACAAGGTTTATAATGATGGTTAGTTCAAGTTATATTTTGGGTAGTTCAAACATTTTTCGTTTTTGTTTTGTAGTTGTGTGTGACATCACACCTGTGCAATAGTGCAAGTTCTGCATTCCTTTGTAACAAATTCAATTTTACTTCTACAGTCAACTCCCAATTATCCGGGGTAATGACCGGTTGGAGGGTCACGGATAACCCAAAACCACGGTTAAAACAAAGGGATTCAATAAACTGAATATTACAAATATGATAAAGGTTTATCAACATTTGTATACTACAATATTGTGTTTTAATGTCATTTAAAATATATTTATGAAAATGAAATACTTTTGAAAATCATTAAATTGTGATAACACCTATAAACAATCAAGATAATAATAGTTAATACTAGCAATGGTTGATAGCAGTAAATACTATCCAAAACGCCGAATGATATTTAGTAGGTTAAAAATCTCACCAAACACCAAACACCAAACAGTATGCTAATTAATTCCGCAATGGGGGAAAACCCCAATGAGGGTGAACAACGTCGGGAAGGGTGATTGTTTTGAGATGTTTCTATTTTTAGACATCCGCATCTAACCGCCCGTCCGTCCGTCGCTGAGGGTGAACAGCGGCGGGAAGTGTGATTGTTTTGAAATGTTTCTATTTTTAGACATCGCATCCAACCGCCCGTCCGTCTGTCGCTGAGGGTGAACAGTGGTGGGAAGGGTGATTGTTTTGAGATGTTTCTATTTTTAGACATCGCATCCAACCGCCCGTCCGTCTGTCGCTGAGGGTGAACAGCGGCGGGAAGGGTGATTGTTTTGAGAGGTTTCTATTTTTAGACATCGCATCCAACCGCCCGTCCGTCTGTCGCTGAGGGTGAACAGCGGCGGGAAGGGTGATTGTTTTGAGAGGTTTCTATTTTTAGACATCGCATCCAACCGCCCGTCCGTCTGTCGCTGAGGGTGAACAGCGGCGGGAAGGGTGGTTGTTTTGAGAGGTTTCTATTTTTAGACATCGCATCCAACCGCCCGTCCGTCTGTCGCTGAGGGTGAACAGCGGCGGGAAGGGTGATTGTTTTGAGAGGTTTCTATTTTTAGACATCGCATCCAACCGCCCGTCCGTCTGTCGCTGAGGGTGAACAGCGGCGGGAAGGGTGATTGTTTTGAGATGTTTCTATTTTTAGACGTCTGCATCCGACCGCCCGTCCGTCTGTTGCTGAGGGTGAACAGCGACAGGAAGGGTGATTGTTTTGAGATGTTTCTATTTTTAGACATCGCATCCAACCGCCCGTCCGTCTGTCGCTGAGGGTGAACAGCGGCGGGAAGGGTGATTGTTTTGAGATGTTTCTATTTTTAGACGTCTGCATCCGACCGCCCGTCCGTCTGTTGCTGAGGGTGAACAGCGACAGGAAGGGTGATTGTTTTGAGATGTTTCTATTTTTAGACATCGCATCCAACCGCCCGTCCGTCTGTCGCTGAGGGTGAACAGCGGCGGGAAGGGTGATTGTTTTGAGAGGTTTCTATTTTTAGACATCGCATCCGACCGCCCGTCCGTCTGTCGCTGAGGGTGAACAGCGGCGGGAAGGGTGATTGTTTTGAGAGGTTTCTATTTTTAGACGTCTGCGTCCGACCGTCCGTGCAGTGTCAAGATCATCGCTCCCCATCATGCGCCCACGACTCATTAACGAGATGACAGACTCTCAGATTATGTTGTGTTTACTAAATTCTTTGTTTAGTATTTATTCTGATAAACAAAGTAAATTAAATACGATTCTGGAGATAATTTAGCAAAATAAATTGTTATTAGTAAAAAAATAAAAATAAACCTTTCGTGACCCCCGTTGAACCGCAACCCGATTAATCCGCTCCCGGATAATCGGGAATTGACTGTAGTTTTTACTTTGTGTTTGCATGGAGCAACCAACATCTTTGTCTAAGCTTCAGGCTATAAATCTTTCACAATGGCTTAAAAAGTAGTGGTATTTTGATAATCGATAAATGTACAGTTGTTTTTCCCCCACTAAGTCAGCTTGCGAATGTTATGCCATCTTTAAATTCAATTTATATACAACTAAATTTTTCTTTACTGAAACTTTTTCTCCAAAAATTGTTATATATGTAACAACCAAGCCTTCAGCTTTTTTTTAACAACTTTTTTAATTCAAATTTTTGAACAGTTCAAATTGCATAACTGGTACCTTGGAGTTTGAATTATCCGAGTTCCACTGTGTATACAAATATACAAAATTGACCAAATTGTATTACCACGCCGACGAACATATAGCTTCTTCCTGTAATGAAGGGGGGGATAGTTAGATGGTTTATTAGAATATTTCTCAAGTTAAATAATACAAGAGAGAAGTCAAGGTTTTGTAAGGAGGACAGCATGTTGTGAGAGTAGGGTGAAATCATTATTAAACAATAACTTGTTTTGCTGTCCTGATGAAGGCTCTGGCTTAAGTATGTCAGTTGACTAGTGTTGGGATGTTGGGTGTTAGTCTGTGAGATTAGGAATTAGAGAACGAAGTGTCCAGACTAGGGGGGGGGGAGGCAGGGTCCAGGGCCCATTTAAATTTTTGAGTTTTCTAAATTAATAGTCAATACTTTCCAGGTTGCCCACTCAATAAACTTAAGTTCTTTTATTGCAACCAAATTTATATTTTTACCGTGCTGATGACATTTGTAAACGTAGAGCTTTTGTCTTAAAGTGATAAAGTTAACATTGAAGTCATTTTATAACAGAACATCTCTGTTTGATTGAGCTACGTCCTCATGATGAGAGGCGGGTTTATACTGTCTATGGCCAACAGATAAGCTTGCTTGCCCGTCACATTCCCTACAGACACAATTCAAAGGCACGAGACACAATTCTGAGACTATGGAAAGTCCTCAGCCAGGAACTGTCGCAGCAACAACTACGCGCAGTAGAAATGTTTGGCAGGAGAATTGTCGCAGCCCCCACCCCGCAGCTGTGAGTACTACACCAGCGAACCACGCCCTCGTTCCCTAGCATAACAACAGCAGTTCTGCCAACTTCCAGCATTTAGCAAAATATTATGGGATCCTCGGAAACTATCGTGTTGTGTACAGAAATTAGAGTAACTTAACCTAACTGCCACAGTGCAGTGTAAGTTTTTAGCCATGTATAAAACTGTAATTGTTTACTTTACATATATATTTCAATGTGTTATTTGCATGTCCGGTTAGCAGGAGAAAATAACACAAAGGGACAGCTTTGATTCAATCAAGTTCATAAAAACAATTTAAATGTTCTCTTTCCAGGACATATTTAATTACCGGTATCAAATTATGTTCAAAGTGTACAAAGAACGGCAAGATTCGTGGTTAGAAACTGTCGTATTTCAGGAGTACACGACAATTCTGTTGTTTGTCTGTTGGCATCACTGACGGGGAGGGAGCAACCTTGGTCAGAGGGCGTGGTCTAATGCTACAGTAATGGTGGTGGCACGGGAACACCATGAATTCCTCCACTAAACTTTAGGACTGGTTGGAGTCGTCACTGCGACACTTCCCGACATATCCAATTCTGCGCTCCCACTATCCTCACCTTCCCCCGCCGCAGGTTCCCTCCATCCTGGTCCTCCCACTGCCAGTCGACTCCTCTCACGACTCTAGCCCCGGGGAATATCCCTCGCACAGCGACCTGCGGGGAAAAAACAGTTATTGTGTTGTACAAAAATTATTTATCACAGCAAACCTCCACACTCGAACATTTTGTAACACACTCGACTAGCTCCAAGTAATTACAACTACTTGACAAATAACATATTGTATTCTGAATTATCATCATTAATATAAAACACTGACAGGTACCAGGAGAGACTTCGTTAACGTGGTTTTTCTTTACTACCATTGATTCCCGTTTCTTTTCCCATTGTTAAAAATATTGTTATAATGGAAACTTAAATTAAATCATAACTCCATAAGGTGAACCCATTGGCATAGACTTACGAGCTGGTCTTGTTCCTTACTTGTAATTTTTTAACCTATGAATTGGAATAGAAAATTGGTGTTATTTTGGTTTATGAGTCAGTCCGCGCCCCTAGCGGAGAGAACCGTGGTTGCCTGACTCATTAGTTACAGAAGTTGCTACTAGAGTGCAGCACCAATCAAATTCCGTTATAGGCTATAGCGATTAGAATAAAATTACTACGTTAGTGGGTTAACAAAGTCCAGTGGGTGAAGCCCTGAAGTCCTAGGACTTTGATTAGTGCCTACGGTTAACCTGAATGACCATGCAAAGTTTCATCACAATCGGATGAGTGGTGTAGAAGCGCATAAAGGTTAAACAGAGATATCCAAATATGTGTTTTAACATGACACTTTATTTCATTTATGGCATTAGGAGAAGTTGTATCAAAAAACTAAAATTTTCCCACCGAGCCATTTTCATTTAAAGTGTATGGTTTATTGGTCTCAGACTTATGGTTGTCTCAAAAGTTACCGGTACGGTTTTGCTGAACAACAGCAGATAAATTAATAACATCAAATGTAAACAAACATAAAATCATAATTACAATGATAACATAACTTAGCATTTGGAAAAATAAAAATGATTATTTTCCTTATTTATTCATCTAAATTACACACCATACCATATAGAAGCAATCAAGAAGTAAAGTAAGGTAAACAGAAGTGTATTCAATTTGTTTTACTTTTCTTATCGCAAATACATAACATTTACTGAAATACCAACAGGTTGGTGACAGTTTCTTTAAATTTTAAAAGAATTCAACAATGGAAACAATAATATACACCATTTTATTATAGTTGAAAACATCATTTTAGTAAAAAAAAACATCAAAAAACCTTAACTTGCTCATTGACAAATATCATTAAGAGAATAACAAAACTGTGTGATCAATCTAATTCTAAAAAAGACAAATAAACCCAAAGGATACTCAGGGACGTTATTCGATCTAGAATCACAAAAAAGAAAAGTCAAAATGAACCGAATAGTAATATATACACAGCTTCTGCGATATATTTTTCCGACTGATGGAAACCAGCAGCTATCAGTTTCGAGATAGGTTTGACTTATATTTCCACAGTCGTACCTTTTTACTCTTCCTCCTCGGCTCCTGCAAGACCCGTTCACTGCCCGGCGTCGTGATTCGGTAGAACCTGCAAAAACATTCACATTATAACGGGATCGTCTTTACTTGTGTTTACACTTAAAACAAAGTTGCTTGGATTTTCTCAGCATTTTTTTGCAGTGCGATAAGTTATTCATTTTAGATTGGGGCGGACCTGGTCCCTAGAAATGTCAGCCGCTAGGGTTGTTGCACTCCCCGTTGATGTGGTTTCACAATCCATCGTGGTGCAGGAGCCTGATGAACTGCTTCTCACCATGTTGCCAGAGTGGCAGCTCTCACCTCGGGCAGCTCATTGCAGTCAAAAAGCAGATGATCCGCAGTCTTTTCAGACTGCCCACACTTCCTGCACACAGGGTCTCCACTGAAAATGCCCAAGCTAGGCAAATGCTTCCTCAGGTGTCCATGTCCACCGACTAGCCCTGTGATTTGTTTGATGTTTCAAGAGGAATGTTTGGTTAGAGTGTAAGCAGGATATAAACGTATTGAAAAAAAAAACTTGAATTCATAAATCATCAAATGCTCGCATCCAACTGTACAAACCACTTCAATAAAAGCTCAGATATTTGTTTGAATTCATTGATTTGCAGAGGGATGCACAGGAAGATAATGATCATAACTGCACCCATAGGTATGAAGAGCAAAACGAAAAATAAGTAGAAGTGTTTGCAGGTCACAAAATAGACCTAATTATTTTCTACAATCACTCCCTTTTACAGAAGTTGTTGAGTTACAAGAAGTTGATTAAATGTGGAGGAAACTACCAAACAATAGAAAAAGTAATTTAAATTCACTATAAAAAAGGTTAAGTGGCTACTACTCTTGATACCTTCTTTGGTGACACACTGTGGTATTTCACTGCAAAGGTAAAGACATGGTTCACACTTTTATTTTTATTTGGTTAATAATTTCTCTGACCGAAAAAGTTAATTTTCCTGACTTTCTCTAACAAAAAAAGTTAATTTTCTCTGACTCACGATTTGGATTGCACATTTTTATTACAATACGGTAGGTATAATTTTAAAAAATTCATCATCCTCCACCTTCACTTCAGTATATCTGTTCATGCTCTCCTGTTTATTTTTTAAGTTTAATGTTTACATTTTGTTGTTTTCCATTACCCTACATTTACTCCCTTGCCAGTTATGGTTCACTTCCTCTTCTTTGCACCAAAAAAACTGATTAATCAAAAATCTATCAAGTTTTGAGTTTTACAGTAGTGCTTTGCGTTTACGATCAAATCAAAAATGTCCTTTGAATAAAATATCAACCCTAGGAGTGGCCCAATGCTAAATGCTAAAGTGTGGAATGGCAGGCTAAATTTGTTGATTTTGCAGACATTTTTTTTTAAATTCGTATAAATTCAACCGTAGAAGTAAACCTAGCCAACCTTATATTCATTTTGATCAGGAAGAACAGGGGAATTTAGAAATACTAAAATAATAAATATCTAGAAAGGTAATTTTTTTCGGTAAAGTGAAAAGAAGAAAAACAATTAGAATTTTATTTTTGAAATTTCAAAAGTAGCCTCGGTGAAATTTTGTCTACTGATTTTTTATGGAAAATCCATTATATACATTTTGTAAACAATCTAATTCCCTACTTAGAAATATATACATGGTATGGAAATAATTTGTTTTGTAAGTTTTAGGGGTGTAATATAATAATAAACGGAAACCCGAAATATATGTAAACTGTACAGTGTTAGGTTGTGTTGTAAATAAGTCATGTAATATATGTATATACTAATAATGATATATACATTCTTGTAAAGCTAATGAAGTAAGGAATCCAAAAAAGTCATAAAGTTGATGGTAAAAAATTGTTATCACTTATAAATAAATGTAAATAATAGAATGTTTTGCTATTTTTGTGTATTTGGAAAAAATATTTCACAGTATTTAGTATATAACTTTTTTGTCTAATATTTTTCCCCCAAAGCAATATAATCATGTTGTAGTACATTCAATTCCCTACATAGAAATATATAACATGTTATACATAGAATACATAGGAGTATACATATAAATATATAACTCACCACTACCAGATAAATAATCCAATTAGCCTAGGCCTACGACGCAACATCAGAAAAGTCGATCATCTCAATATCACTGCCTATATTACCCTCTAAATCGTCATCAACCTCACTAATACTTTATTCAAGAGCACCCCGAATGTCACTACAATCCATTTTTGCCTAAATTTGGCTAAATAAATAACTAAAACAATCTTACACAACTGACAGCGGTCAAACATAGCGTGCCATTTTGGACTGGGACTTCGACATTGCATATTTCAAATGTCATGTCATATTGTCAACAAAAACACAACACATCAAGACAGATATAAGAAGAAAGCCTGAAATCTGCTGTTTACAATGATACCAAATACAATACAGTTTGGAGCGAGCCAAACAAACTGACTGAGACTTCGTAAACAGCAAACAGCTGCGCAGTTGCCGATTAGGCAAAAATGTGACGTAATGAAACTATTCCTTGGTGATGATTTTCAGAATAAAACAGTGCTGCCAACGGAAAAACTAAATTACTCTACATTTCTTCCTCTTCAAAATAACATATTATTTGCCAAGTAACTATAACTTACACTAGATATTAATCCGATTTTCCTGATGGCCCTTTTTCGGCCATCTGCCATTGTACAACAAAACAGAAAACATCTGTTTTCAAAAAATCATATGATCTGTCTAATCAATATTTTGTTCAAAACATCAATACCAAAATAAAGCGCATCTCTTTAGCAGTGCATTGGTACCAACCGCAACTTCCCACCACAAAAATTACCCGAGCTGAGTAATTTTAAAAAAGTAGTGTTTTGACATTTTCTTAGCATCGGCTGCTAGAATCGCATCGCGCCAAAAATTCATTTGATTTCTAATCGTCGTAACATTGTTGTATAGCTGCTACAGGGTTTGTTTATGTAATAAAATGAAAGTTCAGAATATAATCATTCGAATGATATATATATTGTTCACTTTTGAATTGATTATTAGTGGTTTTTTTACGTTAAAAAATGTTGGGTCCCGAATTGTCGATTCTCAGCCCCTGCCACAGTAGGCTGCACAAAATAGGGCTGAATCTCGGCCATTGGCCACTCCTAGGGTTAAACATTTTCCCTGACTTTTGGCGTTTTTCAACTTTTTCTCTGACCTTTTGAAATCTCCTGACTTCCCAGAAAAGGTCAACCATGAAAGAGGGAGGTAGAGAACAAATGAATACAGGCACAAGCTAAAAGGGAACACTGCCAAAATATGAGGGTCCGTTTCACAACGTTAAGGTACGGTACAGAAAGTAAAGGTCATTTTTAAAAATATGCGTGTAATTTTAGAACGTAAAGATCCTTATCATAAGTCTCAGTTATGTTGTGTAAAATAAGGCAGATTTCAAAACCTCCAGTTAAGGCATAAACGTAAAGGCATAATCCTAATATATAAAATCCAAATACCACTGACTGACCTTGACATTCTGAAACACAGCTAAGTTAAAAACATTCTATACCCTTGACGTTTTGATCCTTGAAGATTTTAAACAGCAAAACTACTAACTTTAAATAAAAGAGGTCCTTGACTTCTGTACCTGGAGGTTATGAAACATTTCCAAATCTGAATGGTTCATTGGATTTAATCCGCCTACGCCTACTATATAAAGTTATAGAGTTTTATCATGCAAATTTACAAGTACATTTATCTCACTAACCTGTGCCTAAGAGGATGTTTGTCACCGTGATAGCAGATGGAGCAGAGATCGTAGTTCGCACACTCTGCGCACTTCCACCGGATGCCGAAAATCGGCTGGTGGCGGCACATATCACACATGGTACCGTCGTGTTTAACGCCTGCGAGTTGAAAGAGAAAATAAGACCGAGTGAATTAATGACAGTTCGATTTGTCATTTTTAGATTATTGAGTACTTATCAGTCATCCGAAGTATTTTTCAGCGCCAGCGGCAGTTAGGATAGGTCTTCTTTTTGCTTTCCTATCACAGATCTTGGTCCAGTTTGACTTTTTTTTGGCCATCACAATGAGTGATTGTGTTTTGTCATATTTATGATAAATTGACCCATTCTAACCTCTGCAACGCAAATTTGCATTTTGCACTTTTTTTATAATAGGCCTACAAATTCGCCGAATTCTAGAGCTTGATACAAAAAAATTAACGATCGTAGAAAGGTGTTAATATCGATTTGTTAAGCAAATTTTCTGAAATGAAATATACAGTAGCTTTACAATAGCCTACACGTGCACTACTGTACTACTGTACACTATGGGCGTGTGGCACGTGCACTACTGTACTAGTGTACACTATGCACGTGTGGAGTGTCTCAAGACCATCAACATCTGCTCGATTATCCCGACATGGTAACCACATGCTCCAAGCAAGACGTAGAAGGAACAAATAACAATGGCATCTGCGAGGCAGAATGCTGGAAATCAGATATCTGATAAGACTGGTGATCCGGATACGGAAAGTAAGTAAGTAAGCAGGGGCGGATACAGAATATTGTTTTAGGGGGGTCTTGAGTAGAAAAAATATATAAATTATCAAAATGGTATAATCTTTACAGAAAACAATGGGTAAAATAAGTGAAGGTCTGAGGTTTTGGGGGGTCATGACCCCTCTAACCTCCCCCCTGTATCCGCGCCTGTAAGTAAGTTTAGTAGCTTTACTGTGTTTTCACTGTGTACACATTCTATTATTACTATTTTAGAAAACTTACTTAGCCTTATTATATGTTTTCTCCATCCGTAGGCTCTCACGTCAAGGTGCCAACTTTTACGTTAACCACTAGGAGTTAGAGGTTTACGTTAGCCACTAGGAGTTAGAGGGTAAGAAGGTTGCACAAAGGACTACAACTCTTCATTTGGTAAATACAATTATCTATGTCATAAAAATGGTGACATAAAAAGGAACTTTTCAAGGTCAACTTTAGTTTATCAATATAAGGGATTCCAACACAAAAGGAGGTACCTAAATTTTGATAGGCCTTAATGTTTAATTTGGAATACAATGACAGAGTTTTCTTTGAAAATATACAGCCTGAGATGATCAGTGTACTTAGCCCTAAGGGTGAGTTCTTTGACTATGAAACATTAAATTCTGGTTTTTATTATAAATAATCAATTAGAATAAGCTAGGTAAATTACAAAAAAAGATAAGGGGCATTTAAGATACCAAGTTCTCTGGATAAATCACTGCAATGTTCCCATGAAGGAAACCTATATTTTCTCTTATATGGTTGTTTTATGGTTGTCTGAGTACATTATCTTGTCCAGATGGTACTTTAAGTTGCCCCAAAAGGACTATGGAATATACAATGTGTGATTAAATTAAGCTAAAAATAACTTAAGCTTATAATGTAAGCCTACTTTATAAATACTGCACACTACTTCCCTTATGTAGAGCCTAAAACAAAAATTCTATTTTAGTATCATCAGTGAATGTAGACTACAAAAATCAATTCAAAACTTGATAAATATTTTTAATTAGGACTATATATATGAAAAACAAGCTAAAGTTTGTCTACTGTACATAGTAACTAAAAAGAAACCAATCAAATTGCACTGTATATCATAAAATTCTAAAAAACATTGCCAAAAACCTTATTTTTTGTAGAAGCAGGCATCAAATTGCTTGATAACAGCTCTTCAGTTTCAATATAGGAAACAAGAATTCCCATGACAGAGAGGCAAACCACACCTTTATAAATTTGACTACAATTTACACAGATTGAAGAACGCCTTGACTAGAAAATAACTGAAACTGGACTTCTAGAATCCTTAGGCCTACCTGCCCAAGTAAGCAGAAATTTCAAACGTACAACACCGAAACTCTTCATTATACCAAAAAAGGTTGATTTAATATTTTAGTCAGCATAAACATTGACATGCATCTTCCTTTATAGTCAGCATAAACATTGACATGCATCTTCCTTTAGACTGTTCTCAAATAAAAATAAAACTTAAAGATGTTTGCCAAACACTTTTCACCCTTCATTCATTTAAGAATTTTATTTGTGTGATTTTCAAATAACAACAAATGAAATATGCTACATAACCTCTGTACTGTTTTAAATGTTTATTTAGATTTAGGTCCTACCTAATAATATGAGTGAGCTGCCAGACTGTCGAGAAGTGAAAAAGTTAACCTAAGTGCAATAATCTAATAATTTATAAAATCTAAATGTGAATGTTGTCTTAAACTTCAACATTTTCTTTTGCCCAAGATTGTCCTTCAGTCTGAAAACAGTATGCAGTATAATATTACTAGGTACCTATTTATGAAACAAAGAATTTTGTTGTTCTATAAGTTACTTAAGCCTACCCCTTTTTAATTCACTGGAGATCCTGAAACCCCTACGAAGGGATTAAATCCTCAAATGTAAATAGGCTTTTGGCAGGGTGATAATGCATTGGCAAATTATCATTTAGTATCACCGCTGTCAAAAATAGCCTATCTCTCATTTAAGTAGGGAATGACTTTTGTTTATGTGAATCGTAACTTAACAGGAATAAGTTAATGGTATATAAATATAAGCTAACTTACCTAACTTAGCTGCTGAACTTAATAAAAACTTACACAAAAATAAGTTAAGTTTTACCTGTAGGAGCGCTGTCCAATATACGGAGATCATAAGCTCCAGAACATCTGTAGTTAGCAGCTGTCCCATTGTCCCACACAACAACTACCTCCTCAGGGCTTTCGAAGTTCCGAACTGTCCCGACATGTCCCTCTCCTCCGTCCTGCTTCCCCCACTTCCAATCAGGGCCACGGATCACACGAGCTCCTACACCCTCCATCATAAAGCGGGTAGTACGATTACCAGCATTAGCTTCCATTCTGGAATTATCACGAGGTCATCCTATTCAATGTGACCTGGAAATGACCAGACTTGTATATAGATAATAAATCTGTAGGCCTGGGTGGCCGAAAACACAGAATATAACTTCTCATCCAAAATTAAGAATGACAAGAACAACCTCTGGATGTCAAAAAAGAACCTTATTTAAATAAGTAACTTAGGCCTAATGCCTAAGATTGAGCCGTAATAATGATAACCTATCTTAATATCCTATCCTAGCAGCTGCAGCACACTTACAATCAAATAATTGGCTGGGACGATGAGTGACAAATGTATTTTAATCGTGAATGTTACCCGGTAGGAGACCTCCATAGGCTATCAGGAAGACGTCAAACTATAATTTTGCCCAAAATCGGAAGGAGGGAGTTAAAAACAAAATAGGCTAATCTGAAATAAATCAGACAACAAAATAATTCATACCTACAACATAAACACAGAGCCTAGATGAGAAATTACTTAGGCTAGGCTACATTGAGTCAGGTTAGGACTAAACTGAATAACATACATACAATAATATAAAATACAAGGCATGTACATTTTGAAACTGTAAAGGCAAATAAACGGTATTTTAGAATGACCAAGGCAAACAAAGTTACAAAGTGACCCTTGCCATGGATAAACTTTCTTCCGAGTATGGATTTCAAGAAGTTTTTAGTCTTGTTAAGTGGTACACCATAAGAGCCTTCGCATTCAACGATTCAGTATACGAATCATTAAGATACAATAATATTATCAATCTAACTATTTAACTTATAAAAATATGAAGCCATTATCTTACCTGACAAAAACTAAAAATTAATAGAAAATAGTTATAACCAACCACGACGAATAATTAATGACACAATGTTTTTTTTCTATTTACTTCTAAAGGGTTAAATTTCAGAACTTCTGTTTCTGGTTGTGTTGACAAATGCTAGAGCAAAGGGAATAAAACTCCGTAAACAAAACACTCATTCCGAATGTGCTCTGCTATGTTTGCTATTGGTTTGTACTACACTCACTCCAGGAGTTCGCTCTGTTCCAAGCTCAAAAGATGCGAAAAATTCACAATTTCACTTCAGGGAGCTGTAAAATAAAAATCAGTCAGCTGTAACACAAATAATTTACATTGCAGCGGTCTGCAAGATTTGCCAAGAGGTTGTTATGGATGTTTTTAAAACCACATAACAAAATAAGTGTTATAGTAATTCGATATGTACTATATATATATTTTTTTTACTTGATATCGTTGTTATTTATTTTTTGTTTTCACACTTAATTTGTGTCCAATTATTGTTTTAGTTTTCATACATTTTTTTTATTTATGTGTATACTATTTGTAAATGCCTATTTCATAGTTCCTATACAACTCTTATGTACTCAATTTATTTATTTTACGTTATATTATAGTATATAGTATATTAAATATTATATTAACGATGTAGAACATTGCTCAAATTGTCTATGCACAAAAAAATATACAGAGTGACCTGGAACTCCCAGGAAAAATTGTAAACGTTTTTCCTTAGGTAAAATTCGACACAAGAATATTTGAAAATACAAATATGGATCTCAGCGAGCCAACGAAAAAGCGGTCGTAGGCCCCGGTCTCAGGGACTAGTTTTCTGTCAGTCTGTTTATTTAGTTTTTACAAAATCCTTCATAGATTACAAACACTTTAAAGTAATTTACTGTCGGTGAATATATTTGCCCCTTTATTAAATCCATGCTGCTGATGTTCAATAATTATTTTGAAAACTAACTGTCAAGTATTTACTTATTCATCAACTTATTCCAACACGTTTACGTTTTTAGCTCTTTATGTAGTGATTAGAATTAGTGTGTAGTATATTGTGATGGCGGGCATTTCTCATCAGGAGTTTACAAAAACGGCATTGCCCCAGTACACATGATGTATGAGGCAAGCTACCGTATCAATTATTCAGTTCTTGGTTGTAGAGTATCACCTACGCTAGTGCCCGTTCTTGTACCACCTTGCCTGCTTGGATGCCTCGATCAGGTGCTACAGTTATATATCCTTCTATCATCTTCATATAAACCAGACGCAGTTCATTAAACTTTTGCCATTCTTGAATTAGGACCACACACACACCAAAATGCACTGAGTTCCAATATTTGCGGTTCCTATATCATATAATTGTTGTTTGATTTG
This sequence comes from Allygus modestus, assembly GCA_963675035.1. Lineage (NCBI taxonomy): Eukaryota > Metazoa > Arthropoda > Insecta > Hemiptera > Cicadellidae > Allygus > Allygus modestus. The sequence goes on from OY776111.1 coordinate 477,519,728, forward strand.
CTTTAAATGAATATGATCATAATTACTCTCATTATTTATATGCCTTAATTTTTTGCAAGGATTTTTTTATTTCTTCTCCAACGTTTTACAATTTAGCAAATGTTTGTTATTGGTATTAATTGTAGTCTTTAACCCATTTAATTTCTTGTTTAGTTCCCTATAAGGGTTTGAAAGTTACATTTTTATTTCAAAGTCGATTTTGAAAGTTGAGGTGTCAAATTATAAAGAGATGATTTTCCAGTAGACGTCTCGAAAGAATCGATCTTCCCTCGGACCTCGGGGCTCCGCCCAGTATTCTTCAACGTTCTCATGCTCTTTTTATGAAAGGAAAATATTTTTGGATTTGTGTCACATGTGTTAGCCAAAAACGGAAATTCTCAGACTTAAATCTTATATTTACATATCTTTGAAAAAAATTGTTTTGCTGTATTACTTTATTTTTTTGAAGTCCTCGATGATTGGAATCGAATGATTGAAACCCTTTAAGTTGCGTTGCGGATGGTTCAATTCTGGATAAAGCATGGCAGGTGGGTGATCCTTCTTCTGAGCGTCTTTGATTGGATGACTTTCCCAGGCGTTTCCTGTAGTGTAATAACTATATGATAATACTGTAATTTTGTAATTGTGCTTCGTTCATTTACATATCATTTAAAAATGTCTATGATATAAAATCCAAAAATTGTAATAATTTGTTTTTTTTTCAAAGAGTTTCCGACTTGGCTCGTCGTATTTGGCATGCACAATAATTCTTATTGCTAGTTTTTGTAATTTAAAAATTTTCTGTTGGTTCTCCTTAGATGTGCTGAGCCATACAGGGAGGCAGTACAGTAATATACTTAAAATACCCCCGTTGCAGCAAACCTGCGTACTCAGCAAATTTCCAATGAATATATATGTCTTAATATTACATTAAGCCTCTTACCAGAATTCATAAGAAATATATTCATAAATAAGCGATATTTCAAATATTCATTATTCTCCATAACATTAGGGATGAGTACGCAGGTTTGCTGCAACAAGGAACACAAAATAATGGGTTTTTATACAAATATCAATAGAACTCATCTAAGTGTAGTCACATACCAAGTTTAATCCATATACATTCATAAATAAGCGATATATAACATTTTTATTATTCTCCATAAGAATAACATGGGGACCGAGTACATAGGTTTGCTGCTTCGGGAACCATAGGCGAAAAATTGGTTATTTGTTCAAACAACAACAAACCACAACCAGATGAAGGGATATACCAAGTTTCGTCAGTTTATGTTCATAAATAACCGAGATATAAAATTTTTCTTTTTCTCCATAAGAATAACTTTGGACAACGTACTGTGTTTAGCACTTGTAATATTTCAGTAACCAATTGACGTAGAGCAATGATCAAAATACCAAATTGTTTGTTTTTTTAAGCTGAATTCAATGGTATAAATTAAAATTTAGGTAATAGTTTCTTCCCTATAGGGGAAATTCGCTAATTCCCTACAGGGGAAATTCGCTAAAAAAGAGTAGTAAATACTTTTTAGGTTTTCATAATTGAAGCAATTAATTTGCTAATACTCTCAGATTAAAGCATACTGAGTTTGATGTTTTGATGGTTTTATTTGCATATTCCAATTGAAGTAAAAGTTATTTGCTTATGGGGCGAAGTAAAAGAGAGTTTCCAATATACGATGTTAATTTGTCAAGGTAACTCCTCCAAATTTAGTGCGTTGAACTTCCCATTTGATTTTTTTTTATTCCTTATTCTTTATTAACGGCAATTTTGTCAATATACATAACCAGCCAGACCCTTTGCGGCTTCATCGCCGCGTAAACTGTGGCAGTTTTGTGTGTGCTGCATTCTGAAGTTAGCCCATGGAACTCTACTACGAATCAAGATCAGCTGTTTAAATTTTGTCCATAAGGAGTACATAATTAAGTTATACCATATATATATAATTTATATATATATATGGTATATATATAAGTTTAATATATAAGTTATACCCTTATATATTAAAAATGTAGGTTTTTCTTTTCCAAGTCCGTTTGGCTCTTCTACCCGACCGATTTTTATAATTGAGGTCTTAAATTAAAGGTATGCACGCCCAGATTTGCCATCAAGCATCCGCATTCATTTATCTACCGCATAACTCGATCAAAAATTCCATGTATTTCTTATGGGAGTTTCAAATTTGCAGCATTGTCTTATAATTGTTAGCGAATATCCCCTATAGGGAAGAAGCTATTACCGTAGTCGGCATGGTAAGACCTAGGCCCGGGACCATGATAACTTTTCGTTTTGAGGTCCCCAGACCCCAAAAACACCATTCGTTCGAAACTGTATATATATATATATATATATATATATATATATATATATATATATATATATATATGTGTCCGTGAGCACGATAACTCTCGTAAAAATTATCCGATTTTGATGAAATTTGGTATAAACGTGTAAAGCAACATTTATGACTTTAAGTTCGAAAACCAGCCAGATCGCTTTATCCGAAGGGGTATTTTGGGGGGGTTTTGTACCCCAAAAATGGGTTTATTGAATTTTTTACATATAATTTTTGAAATAGTCAAATTTTAGTTTTTACCATTGGATTCAGCTTAAAAAAACACACAATTTGGTATTTTGATAATTTCTCTACGTCAATTGGTTACCGAGATATTGAAAGTGCTAAACACAGTACGTTGTCTAATGTTATTCTTATGGCGGAAAAGAAAAATTTTACATCTCGCTTATTTATGAACGTATACTGACGAAACTTGGTATACGGCTTCATCTGGTTGTGGACCACTGATATTTGCTCAAAAAAACCATTTTTTGCCAAAGGCTCCCGTAGCAGCAAACCTGCGTACTCAGCCCCATGTTATTCTTATGGAGAATAAATAACGTGTTATCTCCCTTAATTATGAAAATAAATTAATGAAATTTGGTATGTGGCTTTACCTAAATGAGTTGTATTGATATTTGTATAAAACCCCATTTTTTGTTTTCCTTCCTTCAGCAAACCTGCATACTCAGCCGCCATGTTATTCTTATGGAGAATAATTAAAATGTCATAAATCGTTTATTTATGAATGTATATTGATGAAAATTGGTATGTGGCTTTATGTGGTATTAAGATACGTATATATTCATTGGAAATTCGCTGAGTATGCAGGTTTGCTGCTACGGGGGTATTTAACATTACAGTATTTTATTCCGTATTTCACAATAGGTTAATGTTTACTGTACTTCGAGCTTATTAACTCTATACCGTACTTTAGTGAACTGAGTCTTTTGATTTTTTTCTTACTGTCGCAATAATAAGGAAGTTTGTTTTACTTGTACGTTTGTTCTTTTATTTATGACTGATTTATACAGTAATTTTCTACTTAAAACACAACTTATTAGAAATGTTTCATAAAAAATGTGCTTGGTATAGCAAAAAGTCTGTGACCTCGATAACACGTCTTGTTGTGAAAACCACCTTGATAGCACGACCATCAATTACAAGTGCACCTCGATAAGAAGACTATTTTAGAGATCCCCTTGAGAGTCGTGTTATCGAGGTTCTACTGTATATATATATGTGCCCGTGAGCACGATAACTCTCGTAAAAATTATCCGATTTTGATTAAATTTGGTATAAACGTGTAAAGCAGCTTTTATGACTTTAAGTTCGAAAACCAGCCATATCGCTCCATCCGAAGGGGTATTTTGGGGGGGTTTTGTACCCCAAAAATGTTTTTTTTGAATTTTTAACATCTAATTTTTGAAATAGTCAAATTTTAGTTTTCACCATTGGATTCAGCTTAAAAAGACACACAATTTGGTATTTTGATTATTCCTCTACGTCAATTGGTAACCGAGATATTGCAAGTGCTAAACACAGTACGTTGTCTAATGTTATTCTTATGGAGGAAAAGAAAAATTGTATATCTCGCTTATTTATGAACGTATACTGACGAAACTTGTTATACGGCATCTGGTTGTGGTCCAGTGATATTTGCTCAAAAAACAATTTTTTGCCAAAGGCTCCCGTAGCAGCAAGCCTGTGTACTCAGCCCTATGTTATTCTTATGGATAATAATTAAATGCTATGTCTCCCTTAATTATAAACATAAATGAATAACAACTGGTATATGACTTCACCTAGTTGAGTTGTATTGATATTAGCATAAAAACCCATTTTTTTGTGTTCCTTGATGCAGCAAACCTGCGTACTCAGCCCCAATGTTAATCTTATGGAGAATAATTAAAATTGTATGTATCGCTTATTTCTGAATATATTTTTATGAAAGTTAGTAAATGGATTTATGTAGTATTAAGACATTTATATCTCCAATGGAAATTCGCTGAGTATGCAGGTTTGCTGCAACGGGGGTATTTGTCATATATCTCCGTATTTAATCCAGGTACATATTTAGTTTTGGTCTTGAAATACTCATTGAATTACAGGCTTTTATATGAGTTAGAGATCATTCAAATCTGTTGAGTTTAAGGCGAGTTATGGACCTCCAAACAACATAAATTTGAATCTTTCCTAAATTCGACTTTATTTAAAGATCTATATCTCCAGTTCAAATTATGTTACCCAAAATTTCTTTGTCTAAGAACCATCAGTGGAGTAATAGCTTTAATTTAAGCCATTAATTAAAGAGATTGGATGAGTTTCAAGCAAACGCAAGGTGGACAACCAACTTAAATTTTAATTTTACCAAGATTTGTCGCTAGTTAACGATTGATAGATCCAGTATTATTTATGTTATTATATATTTTTTTGTATGAGAACACTCAGTGGATTACAGGCTTTCATTTGAGCCATAGTTTATGTAGTTATGATAAATATGAAGCGAACCGTAGACCTCCAAACAACACAACTTTTTTTTGGAATTGCCTGCAATTATCGATCAATAACTCCAGTTTTATTTAGGTTATTTGATATTTTTCTGTCTTAAAATACTCACTAAATTACAGGCTTTCATTTGAACTATTGATAGTTTTAATAAGACAGATTATAGGCGATTTATGATCTTCAAACTAACATAATCTTTCATTTTTCAAAATTTGCCTTTAATTAAAGATCCATCCTCAAATTCTTATTAAATTGTGCTATATATTTTAGTTTAAGAACCTTCAGAGAAATACCGGCTTTTCTTTAAGTCATTGCTTATTGAAACTGGACGAGTTTTAAGCGAACGCACTGTAGAAAACCAACATAAAGTTTAATTTTTCCAAGGGTTTTCTTTAAGTAAAGATCAATGGCTCCAGCATAATTTATGTTACTATATATGTTTTGGTATGAGAAAAATCAGTGGTTACAGGCTTTCAGTAGAGCTATTGTTTATCTTGGTAGAATGAACTTTATGCGAACTGTTTGATTCCAAATAACAACGATTTTATTTTTTATAGTATTCGTCTTCAATCAACGATCCATAACTCCAGTTTTATTGAAGTTATTTGACATATTTTGGTCTTAAAATACTCATAAAAATAAACTCTTTCATTGGAAATGTTGATTGTTGAAATCGGACAAGTTTAAGGCGAGGAATGAACCTCTATACAGCACAAATTTGACTTTTTCCAATTTATAGTTCTATATTTCCATTTATAATTATGTTATGCTAAATATTTTGGCCTAAGAGCCTTCAGTGAATCTTTGGCTTTTTATTGAGATATTAATTATTAAATTCTGATATATTTGTGCTATAAGGGTGTTGAGAGTTACAAAAAAGCCTGCTCTCCAGTTTCAGCATAGTTTTCAGAAATGTTCTTTATAAAATCAATTCCTCCTTTTTTTAACCAAATATAAATGTATACATCTGGCAGGCCTTCTAATTTTATTACAACATTATCACCATATTATTAAGTGAAGTATTTTTGATTTATTAATTTCAATGCTGCGGAGCAGCACGGGTCCTCTAGTTATAGTATAACTTTGAAGTCCCGTGGCTCAAAGCCCTATGTAGTTGAATCGGTATGAACATTTTAACTTTATTCCTATTTTATACCTAAAGAATCAATGTAGACTTGGTGAAGAGTTACACCATAAGTCATCTAAACAAACTGACTGACCTTCCCCAAGCGAAGCTTGGTCCCCACGTAGTTCATAGTACTATTATATATTGATAATTTTTCCAAAAAAATTGGAGACGTCTTTTGAAAGAGGGGCCACTGTACTGGAAAATGTCAAAGCCAGAAATCAGAAATCAAAATTTCACTTCTCTGCTTCCTGACGATATGACTGTTTTTTGAGTGGTTTGTATAAACTGCAGCCCTGGTGAATAGATCCCTCAATCTAGTCCCTGAGGGAACTCTGATGTCTCTACCCTCCCGAATAGATCACCCGGAGCAATCAATGTCAGACGAGACCAGGTGATGAAGAAACAGTGTATATCTTGCACCTAACGCCTGGACTCTTAAGATGACATGGATAGAAGAGAGGCAACTTCATAAGTGTATGTGTAGAGACCAGAATTTGTGTATCTGAGTCGAATTCCAACACCAGACGAAGAAACTGTATATATATATAGGGTGTCACAAAAATCCGGAACTGGCAATACATAACCATATTCTACATACGAAAATAAATCGATAATGTTCAGTAAAATTTTTTCGATTTCAACTTCGTTTAGCTGCTATCCGCCATTTTGTTTTTTTTCACAAACATTTCTATTTCCGTAATGGATTAATGTATCAAGTAAAAATTTGGTATGGAGCTTTACAGGATAAATGTCTAAATCCACAAAAAAAATATTTTTTTCCGACTTTTATTTTCAAAATGGCAGTCACTTTAAATGTTTAAAGTCAAATTCCATGAAAACTAGCTACTGAAACAAAATTTTACAAGATATACAATTTAAAGCACTTTGTAATCCAAATCTAATGACATTTTTATTGTAAAAATCGGTTAATAAATAAAAAAGTTATGGTAATTTTTTATAATAAATTTCAAAATGGTGGCCATATACAAATTTCAAAGTCAAATTCCTGGAAAACTAGCAACTAAAATAAAATTTTACAAGACATAAAATTTAAAGGACTTGGTCAAATGCACTAGGCAATTTGACTTTGAAAATGTTATATGGCCGCCATTTTGAAATTTATTATAAAAAATTGCCATAACCTTTTTATTTATTAACCAATTTTTACAGTAAAAATGTCATTAGATTTGGATTACAAAGTGCTTTAAATTGTATATCTTGTAAAATTTTGTTTCAGTTGCTAGTTTTCATGGGATTTGACTTTACAAATTTAAAGTGGCCGCCATTTTGAAAATAAACATCTGAAAAAAATAATTTTTTTGTGGATTTAGACATTTATCCTGTCAAGCTCCATACCAAATTTTTACTTGATACATTAATCCATTACAGAAATAAAAATGTTTGAGTGAAAAAAACAAAATGGCGGATAGCGGCTAAACGAAGTTGAAATCGAAAAAATTTTACTGAACATTTTTGATTTATTTTTGTATGTAGAATATGGTTATGTCCAGCCAGTTCCGGATTTTTGTGACACCCTGTATATATACTGTAGTAGCATTTTACTACAAATATTGACAAGCTGTAATTTTCAACTTCGTTTAGTTTGAGGTCACATTCTCAGTGATTTTAAAAACTTTCAGTTTTATTTATAACTTAGTTTTATGCTCTTGTTCGATAATTATCAGATACTTTTTGTTTGTTTGACCTTTTAGATTTTGTTAAAGTTAAAAGTAAAAGCAACTGAAAATACCCCCGTCGCAGCAATCCTGCGTACTCAGCGAATTTCTATTGAATATATATTTCTATTGTTATATGTCTTAATAACACATTAAGCCACTTACCAGGATTAATAAGAAATATATTCACAAATAAGCGATATTTAAAATATTAATTATTCTCCATAAGAATAACATTGGGGATGAGTATGCAGGTTTGCTGCAACAAGGAACACAAAATAATGGTTTTTATGTAAATTTCAATAGAACTCATCAAAGTGAAGTCACAAACCAAGTTTCAGCCACATACATTCATAAATAAGCGATATATAACATTTTAATTACTCTCCATAAGAATAACATGGAGACTGAGTACCTAGGTTTGCTGCCTCGGGAACCATACACGAAAAATTTTTTTTTTGTTCAAACAACAACAAACCACAACCAGATGACGCCATATACTAAGTTTCATCAGTGTAGGTATGTTAATAAATAAGCGAGATATAAAATTTTGATTTTTCTCTATAAGAATAGCTTTAGACAACGTACTGTGTTTAGCACACTTTCAATATCTCAGTCACCAATTGACGAAGCGTAATGATCAAATACCAAATTGTTTGTTTTTTTATGCTGAATTCAATGGTATTAATTACAATTTGATTTAAATAAAAATTACATGTGAAAACACCAAAAAACTCATTTTTGGGGTACAAAACCCCCCTTCGGATTGTGCGATTCATCTGGTTTTCGAACTTGTTCAAATAAATGGCGCTATACACATTTGTACCAAATTTTATTAAGATCGGACCTTTTTTACGAGAGTTATCGTGCTTACAGACACACACATATATATATATATATATATATATATATATATATATATATATACATATATAAAAATTTGAACGAATGGTTTTTTTGGCATCTGGGGACCTCAAAACAAAAAGTTATCATGGTCTCAGGCTTAAGTCTTACCATGAGACCTATAGTAAATCTTCTTCCCTATAGGGTATAGCGTCCCAATTGTAATTGAAACGCTATATATAATTAAATTTACTATTTGTTATGTATTAAAATAATTAATGTATAAAAATATAAAAGATGTTTTGTGAATAATTGCTGGCAGTTGCAAATAAGAATTGCTGGTGCTACTTGGTTTTGCAAGTCAAGGCAAGATCGCGATTTTCTTGTTCGGGTTTGTCAGACTGAGAGTTGGAGACAATGATTTAAATTCTTCCTTGGCTGGATTGAACCGGAGCTGGGTCACGTGACGGCCGGCGTGGTCGCGTTCTGGAAGTTTCTTAGCCAAGGGGTATATATTCACGATCGCTGGGAGGCGACGGCATTTTACGTTGACCATTGGTCTTGTGTGTGTGTCGTACGTCGCCCAACGAAACGTGAATCTCTTCAGATTTGAAGGTACAAAGTTGTTTTAAAATTTAGAGTTTCGATTTAAATAATTGCTCCAATTTCTCATTTGTTGTTTTTTTAAAAAGGGGAACAGTTAGTAAAACAATTATTTCTTTTTCAGGGTTCGAAGCGTTTCATCTTTTTAGTTTCATCTTTTCATAGTTTCATCTTTTCATGGTTTCATCTTTTTATGGTTTCATCTTTTCTTGGTTTGGAAGATTAAAAATTAAAGTCCAGTAACATTAAATAAAGATCGAACTGTTAATGTTATATTTTGAAAGACAGAAGTGATAAGCAAAACCAAGTTAAATTTTATTTTGAATTTTGAACTGTTTTATTTGACAAGAAAAATTTTATTTAATTTATTTAAATATATACAAGAAGAGTTTATTCATTTCTTTTATTTTATTTATGACCACCACTTCTTAAAATCCACAAGAAAAATTATAGCCTGTGTATCAGCGCTATAGATTGCGCCACTCTGCTAATAAAAGGAAGTTGGTCATTAAAAAACAGTCAAAATGGGAGTTTTAAAAGTGGACCTTCTGTCAAAGCAAGAATTAATGTATGAGTTGAAAGTTCGAGGATGTCCCAAGGATGATGTTGTGCTACAATTAAGAAAGGATTTGCAAAGAAATCGTGACAGACAATGCAAGTTATTACAGGAGTGGGGAGTTCAGGTCCTTTTTATTAGCGAATTTCCCCTATAGGGAAGAAGCTATTACCGTAGTCGGCATGGTAAGACCTAGGCCCGGGACCATGATAACTTTTCGTTTTGAGGTCCCCAGACCCCAAAAACACCATTCGTTTGAAACTGTATATATATATATATATATATATATATATATATATATGTGTCCGTGAGCACGATAACTCTCGTAAAAATTATCCGATTTTGATGAAATTTGGTATAAACGTGTAAAGCAACATTTATGACTTTAAGTTCGAAAACCAGCCAGATCGCTCTATCCGAAGGGGTGTTTTGGGGGGGTTTTGTACCCCAAAAATGGGTTTTTCGAATTTTTTACATATAATTTTGGAAATAGTCAAATTTTGTTTTTCCCCATTAGATTCAGCTTAAAAAAACACACAATTTGGTATTTTGATCATTTCTCTACGTCAATTGGTTACCGAGATATTGAAAGTGCTAAACACAGTACGTTGTCTAATGTTATTCTTATGGAGAAAAATAAAAATTTTATATCTCGCTTATTTATGAACCTATACTGACGAAACTTGGTATATGGCTTCATCTGGTTGTGGACAATTGATATTTGCTCAAAAAGACACTTTTTTACCCAAGGCTCCTGTAGCAGCAAACCTGCGTACTCAGCCCCATGTTATTCTTATGGAGAATAAGTAACGTGTTAACTGCCTTCATTATGAAAATAAATTAATGAAATTTGGTATGTGACTTTACCTACATGAGTTATATTGATATTTGTATAAAACCATATTTTTTGTGTTCCTTGCTTCAGCAAACCTGCATACTCAGCTGCCATGTTATTCTTATGGAGAATAATTAAAATGTCATACATCGTTTATTTATGAATGTTTATTGATGAAACTTGGTATGTGGCTTTATGTGGTATTAAGATACATACATATGCATTGGAAATTCGCTGAGTACGCAGGTTTGCTGCTACGGGGGTATTTAATTTGGCAATAAAGCATAAAACAATTGTTCCTTATCACCCACAAGCAAATTTGAGTGAACGTTATTTGCGGAATATAAAATCAATTTTACAAATTTATTTTAATGAAGCTAAGAACCAATGGGATAAAAACTTGAGTGAAGTCCAACAAACTTTAAATTCTGGGACAAGTGAAAGTACGAAGTTCAGCGCACATGAGTTAATGTTTACTTATGCCCACAACAATTCATTAAGTAACACCTGGGAATTAAATGATTTGACGGAAGAGGATGTAAATGCCGAAGATGTTTGTAATAAATTGAAGGAAGCAATATCCAATAATAAGAAGAGGAATGATAGAAATAAAAGGTTGAAACTCTACGAGGGCAGTAAAAACCGCCAATTCAAAATCGGAAGCTGGGCCTATGTGCTAAATAGGTCCAGTGAAGGTAATGAAAAGTTTATTGCTAAGTTCATTGGTCCATACAGAATCTTGTATTATTTAACTGATATGAGTTGTATATTGCAGCACAAAGATGATTTGTTAGATGTTAAAAGGGCACATATCAGTCAATTGAAACCTTGTGTAAATGTTTGTAAATAAACATTGTTATTTGTTTGTAAATAACCAAGTGTGACAATGGTGTGCCGCAAGTTCATTAAATAATGTTTTCAGGTTGTGTAATAAAGTATGTTTCAGTGAGAATAAAAAGGGTGGTTGTAGTTGGCAATACTGAAGACTTGAAGATATTGAAATGTAATAAATAAATTATATCTTGGACTACATGGATTATAAGCAAGATATAAATGAAGATAATTTATTGAAGTAAATTAATGGGTATTGCTAATTCAAGAAAACAATCACCTTTCTCCTAGACGACAAGACTCAATTGAAATAATACTTTCTTGTGTCTTAGGATAAATTTTAGTTAAATAAATAAAATAAAATGTGAATAAATGAGCGAGTGTATGGACAAACAAAAGGAAAGAGAAACATGGAATTAAATATTTTTACTAGCTAGCTGTGAAAGTTGTTCGAATACCTGGGATTTATCCACATTGGGGCACTCACAATTTTTTCACTGATCACTTAACTACAGCACTTGAATCACAATAGACCAAACTTCACTTCACTCACACCCCGTTGTCGGATTGATTCATGGTTGAAGTTCAATGGAGACAGTGTTGACGCTTGGAGAAATATTTTTCCGGAGGAATGGCTGAAGAATAAAACACCTTCTGTGTTAAGCAGTGTGAACGGAATAAATAGTAAAAGAATGAGTATAACATTAATCTGCCGTTGAGGATTGTTTGTTCTGGGTATTGTTGCTGTATCAACTGCGAAGACGATTCCGGACGACTACCCGATCTGCGCAGAACTTCTTCTGCTCATGCTGAGATGACCGTTTACTTGCGCCAACATCGAGGTGTTGCTGCGAACTTCGGATGCCGTACAAGAACTGAACTGCATACACGAGTAGTGAACTCCGTGTTAGTGAATGTTCAATCGACACAGTGCAACCTGGACTGAGAAGGGTTACTGGGTCGTTGACCTTTGAGCGGAGATAAGGAGCGAGGCTTTGTGTATTGTTATCGCTCGAGTACAGCTGGACATTCCACTGATGTAAACATTGAGTAGTGACTGTGGTTTTAAAAATTTATGTTTGTTGAGCGAATTTGAATTTAAATACTTTTGAATTGTATAAATGTTTGGAAAAATGTAAATGTTTTGGATTGTATAATTGTTTACAAAAAGGAAAATTTGTGAAAGTTTTAAAAAATGAAAATTTAATGATGTTTTGTAGCAGAGCACCAGCAATTTCAGGAAGTCAGGGGAGAATATAGCGTCCCAATTGTAATTGAAACGCTATATATAATTAAATTTACTATTTGTTATGTATTAAAATAATTAATGTATAAAAATATAAAAGATGTTTTGTGAATAATTGCTGGCAGTTGCAAATAAGAATTGCTGGTGCTACTTGGTTTTACAAGTCAAGGCAAGATCGCGATTTTCTTGTTCGGGTTTGTCAGACTGAGAGTTGGAGACAATGATTTAAATTCTTCCTTGGCTGGATTGAACCGGAGCTGGGTCACGTGACGGCCGGCGTGGTCGCGTTCTAGAAGTTTCTTAGCCAAGGGGTATATATTCACGATCGCTGGGAGGCGACGGCATTTTACGTTGACCATTGGTCTTGTGTGTGTGTCGTACGTCGCCCAACGAAACGTGAATCTCTTCAGATTTGAAGGTACAAAGTTGTTTTAAAATTTAGAGTTTCGATTTAAATAATTGCTCCAATTTCTCATTTGTTGTTTTTTTAAAAAGGGGAACAGTTAGTAAAACAATTATTTCTTTTTCAGGGTTCGAAGCGTTTCATCTTTTTAGTTTCATCTTTTCATAGTTTCATCTTTTCATGGTTTCATCTTTTTATGGTTTCATCTTTTCTTGGTTTGGAAGATTAAAAATTAAAGTCCAGTAACATTAAATAAAGATCGAACTGTTAATGTTATATTTTGAAAGACAGAAGTGATAAGCAAAACCAAGTTAAATTTTATTTTGAATTTTGAACTGTTTTATTTGACAAGAAAAGTTTTATTTAATTTATTTAAATATATACAAGAAGATTTTATTCATTTCTTTTATTTTATTTATGACCACCACTTCTTAAAATCCACAAGAAAAATTATAGCCTGTGTATCAGCGCTATAAGGGAAAATTTGCTAAAACAACACTACTCATAATCTTTCTCAGATTTTGATATTGGTTCATTAAGAAAACAGTTTTTAAATCAGTAACTTTAATTTACTCTCCTTTATTTCATTTTGACATGTTTCAAGCATTTTGTATCTGCATTTTTACAATGCAACTTTTGGTTATAATTAATATCTTAGTTATTATCTTTGACGAAATATCTTAATACTTTATCTTGATAGTTGAAGAACCTTTTCTGCCAATCCACGTCCATCATTATATAGGGTCTAATTTTATTAATTCACAACAATTCCATTATGGTTCTGTAGTATTTAATTAAATTATATACTTTTTTTAAGCAACCAAACTTGACATAAACAGGAGTAGCAGTTAATTAAAAAAAATGCCAACTTATAATTTTTAACGGTTGGTTACATGTCACTTCGTTTATTTGCATGTATTTATGTTCTTGTTGTGTCAAAGCAAATCCTTCTGAAATTGTAAACGATGTCCAAAATGGTGATAACTAACGCAATTGTTAACAATTTTAACTATTAGCCCTAAACACAGTTTGTTGCAACCAAGACAGACTTCCCTTTATGCGGAATACCTTAATACTTCTCATTTTGAACTGTACACCTCCTTGTTTACCTTACTTCTTCATTTCGTACATTATTTCTGCTCACACTATAGTTTAGTCACAAACGTGTAAGGCAGCACCTATTTTCATGAGTTCGAGAACCAGACTAGTCCCAAACGTGTAAGGCAGCACCTATTTTCATGAGTTCGAGAACCAGACAGGTCGCTCTATTTTAAGGTGGTTTTTGTACCCCAAAAATGGGTTTTTTGACCTTTTTACATATAATTATTTTTAAACCCAAACTATGGGTTACACCATTGAATTCAGCGTAAAAAACAAAGAATTTGTTATTTTATTCATCGCTCTACGTCAATTGGTTACCTAGATATTGAAAGTGCTAAACACAGTACGTTGGCCAATGTTAATCTTATGGAGAATAAGTAAAATGTTATATCTTGCTTATTAATGAACATATATTAATGAAACTTGGTATGTGGCTTCATATGGTTAGGTTTTACTGATATTTGCATGCAAACCCCGTTTTTTGTGGTCCCCATGGCAGCATACCTGCATACTCAACAGCTATAATGCTATTCTTATGGAGAATAAGAAACATGTATGATAATTTGCTTGTTTATGAACATGAATTGGTAAAACTTGGTATGTTGCTTTATCTGATGGTTATCCATTGGTATTTGCATAAAAACCCGATTTTTCTGGTCCTATATGCAGCAAACCTGCATACTCAGTCCTAATGTTTTTCTTATGGAGAATAAATAAAATGTCATATTTCGCTTATTTGTTTATGATTTGATAAAAGTTGGTAAGTGGCTTCATGACTTTATGAAGTACCATTTGAAATTCGCTGACTATGCAGGTTTGCTGCAAAGGGGGTATTTGATATTGTGCTACCATTTGTTATTATATCAACAGCTGTTAAGTATACAATTCAATTCATTACTATTCTTCCATTGCAACTTTAAAGGTCTGTGGGGCATAGCCCTGAAGGGTGGTATAAATAAATACCCCCGTCGCAGCAAACCTGCATACTCAACGAATTTCCAATGGAGATATAAATGTGTTAATACTACATAAAGCCACTTATCAAGTTTCATAAAAATATATTCACAAATAAGCTATATATGCAATTTTAATTATTCTCTATAAGAATAACATTGGGGCTGAGTACGCAGGTTTGCTGCAACAAGGAACACAAAAAATGGGTTGTTATGCTAATATCAATATAACTCAACTAGGTGAAGTCGTATACCGGTTTTTAATCATTTATGTTCATAATTAAGGGAGACAGAGCATTTAATTATACTCCATAAGAATAACATGGGGGCTAAGTACGTAGGTTGGCTGCTACGGGAGTCTTTGGCAACAATTTTTTTTTTTTAGCAAATATCAATAGGCCACAACGATATGAAGCCGTATACCAAGTTTCGTCAGTATACTTTCATAAATAAGCGAGATATAAAATTTTTCTTTCCCTCCATAACAGTAACATTAGACAACGTACTGTGTTTAGCACTTTCAATATCTCGGTAACCAACTGACGTAGAAGAATGATCAAAATACCAAATTGTGTGTTTTTTTAAGCTGAATCTAATGGTAAAATCTAAAATTTGACTATTTCAAAAATTATATGTAAAAAATTAAAAAACATTTTTGGGGTACAAAACCCCCCCAAAATACCCCTTCGGATGGAGCGATCTGGCTGGTTTTCGAACTTAAAGTCGAACTTTGTGGTTTTCGAACACAAAAGGTTGACAAATAATATTTTATTTTTTAATAATTCATTTGTAGTTGTGTAATAATAGATTTCTATTTTAAAAAATTTTAAAATAGATAATTATTTTCATGTTACTGTTAATTTTGTTTCATTTGGTTTATTTCCTTATGTTAGTAAAATGGAACTCATTCTGCGCATAGGTCACTCGCGGCCCATATGGGAATATTTTACATAAACACCTGTATCTGTAAGTAAAATATTGTCTGGAAATACAATTGGGGTTGATTTTATTTGAGGTATTATTATATTTTTGTAGATACTATGGTTTGAATATATATTTTTTTAATTATGACCATTCAAAAATATGTCCACTGTTGGGATTTCGAGAGTATGTTATATGTTACACACAAACTATGCTTACGTTATAACAGAAGTTTGTGTGGCAGAGTTATAACCCTGAGGACCCTCTTATAGCAACTGTTATTCTGAAAATATCCACACATTTGATTACCCTTGTACATAGCACCATAGTGTAAGATAGTAATAATACACTTTTTTGAGTTTTTCTAGTAAATTTGTAAATGTTAATTTTCTTAGATAAAAAATCTTTAATGCACATCTTACAATATGATAGGTATTGAATTTGTGGTTTCGCAACTTAAATAAATGAATCAGTATTAAGAATTGAATCTTATATATAAATAAGATTTATTGAGTATTAAATAAATAAATTCACTGTCTATAATAAGTAAATTAATGGATTTTATATAAATAAATAAGTAAATAAATGAATTTTCTATAAATAAATGCTATTGTGTTACGCCTTAGTAATGGTCACAAATTTTTGTAAAAAATCAAAATAATTTATCTGTTTAAGGATTTTAGTAATTTATCGATTGATTAAAATATTTATTTAGTAAAATTCCACATTATTACAAGCACATACTTTACAGTAATAAACTTGTATCTTATCTTCCCAGCAAAGCACAAGTATCAGAGGTGAAATATTAATGCGACTGTAAGAATTCTAAACGATTTATTTATTTTTCACGTTCACAGGATGCTTATATCCGATTCATTTAGCAGTTGCAAAGCCGATCCGGTTGTTACCCATGTCGAACTGAGTGTAGTACTTGCGCATGAAGACATCCCCTAGGATAAATACATCGCTGGAAATGCCCGCAAACCCACTGATGCAATGGGGAGGCTTCTCGTTCAACAACTTACACAAACAAACACATATAAATAATAACCCTTGAACACGAATAATTATAATAGAACTAAAACCAAAATAATTACTTAACCTTAAAATATAAAATATTTGCGAGACAGTATTCAACAGAATTCCAACAAAGGTGTAATGTATTTACTGTGATCACAATCCATGGGAATTAATGGCAATCCAGCTTAGTCTCACACTGATAAAAATAAAAACGAGTTCACACGCAGCACGCTGACGTGAGGGAAGTGAATTTCCTCATAATAACTTTTAAAACTCAAAACCATTGTAAAAACATACATTAATAATAATTTTATTAAAATATGAAAACATTGATTTTTTGGCTTTTCTGATGTTTCTGGTTTCATTTACCTGCAAAGCTGGGAATACAATTTTGCACATTATAATGCTAGGAGAAGATCCAGACAGGCTTGAAAGTAGACATGAGTCGCTGGGATGATAAAAGTACTCTAACAAAGGAATAACAGGCTTTTCTAGTGTAAAACCCCCACAAGACAACGTACTGTGTTTAGTTGAAACACATTTTCTTTAATAACTCGGTAAATATTTATGCTAGAATGATGAGAAAGGGCTTAAAACTTTCACCTTACTAATTCCCATATTTTTTCATGCATTAATTTTACATCCAGGAATTTTCTAACCCTTTTGGGCCCAAAAACTCAAAATTTTAAAGATTAATCCCCAAAAAAAGGGGTTTAGAGTTTTCCGATTGTTTTGCCCAACGAACTTGTCCAACTAATTACAGAAAGGAACGTCCCTACTAAATTTGAAGTAAATCGGACAAAAAATGTGACCGCTAGAGTGCAAACACACACACACACACACACACACACACACACACACACATATATATATTAAATTTTTAACGACCCCCAAAACGTGTTCAGGGGGTAACGTTAGGAGCTTCTATGGTGGTCCCGGGCTTAAGTTTCACCGTGCGGGTCATGCTAATAGTTCACTTTCCAAAGGAAATTCACTAAAAATTATAACAAAACAAAACTTAGACTTGGGTTATTAATTTTTTTTAAATTAACCATTCCAAAGTGCCAATGAGGGTTTTCAGTTGTACTGTATTGCAGTTAAATTTGAACTGGCTAAGCATTATATATACTGGTCAGAGCGTTTGTCCCATAGTCTGAGGTCTGCCTGATCAAGCCTAAGCGAAGTCTTACTAACATTGTAAAGGTTTAAAAATGTATCCTGCTTGCATTTGCAGGGGCAGATCCAGAGGTCATGTTTGGGGGGGACGGTCACCGAAAGTTACCCCTCCCCCTTCCCTATGGATGGTCCCTGGCACCACCATTATTGTTTTTAACTATATGAAATTATACAACGAATGAAAGTAAGTTAACATAATATATCAATAACCTTGTACTCAAGAAAAAAGCAATCTTAACTTTACAAACAAGCTAAACAAAAATTAACTTTAGTTCTACTGCACCCAACTGTAAATAAAAATGAAATATTAGGCATTACACTTTTTTCTACGTCATTTGTAGGCATCTAAGAACAAGTAAGAACAATTTATTTTAGTATTTATCCACACGAAAAACTATTTACAAAACGTATTTGAAATCTGCAATACTGAACTATACTACGCGAAGATACAATTAGGAATGAGGCTGACAGCCAAGGTCAACCACTCGAAAAATGAAAATGTCGTACCACATTTTTACAAAATATAATACTTGGCGTATGAGCTTCTGTTTGCATGCAATTTAACCTTTGTTTCCTCTTATTTCATTACATATGATTCGAGGTACTTTTTGCTTCTAGCCTAGCCACTGGATATTTATTGCCTTGCAACGGATTACGGGGTTTTAAACAAAAATCAAACCTAACCTGTAAACAAAACACCGCTGATAGCAAACGACGGTAGGCGGGCGAAATCCAGTAAAAAATAATCACGGAATACAATTGTAGCAACCTTTGCTACTAAAATTTACCTCCAAGACCATGTTTAAAACACTGCATTTTCGGTCTGTCAACTGGCAAAACTGCAACAACTTTGCAATACTCGGGAATATCCATGTTTTTGTAAGACGCTTTTAGGTTAAATACATTATCTAAGTAATGTGTTATATACTAAAATGGAAGATTAAAATTTCACCTGTCTAATGGTGTGTGTTTTATTTCATTTAAAGAAACGTTTAGGTTTGTTAGTTTGAATTTTAATGTAACCTTGTAGGTGAGAGCGGCAAAATTTGACTCTCGGAACTGAAAAACGGGGTTTCGGGAGGATTTTGATGCTTACACTTTCATTTGGATTTATTCAAACTTTCATGCCTGAATATATTTAAAATTATGCCGAATGCAATGTCAAAAATTCAACATTATGCCTGAATAGTAAAATAAAACACAAAAATTCTAAGGTTTGGGGGGGCGACCACCCCTACTGCCCCCCCCTTGGATCAGCCCCCGTGCATTTGTCGACAGGTTATCAATTAATGTTTCATTTAAACAAATCATCTTTAGGTAGTAGTGACAAGATCTGAATTTGGACTATTCCCAATAGAAATGTATAACAAATGCCATTTATATTAAAACATTGACAACATTTAAATTTGTAATAAACTGAACCCAGTAAAAAGTTTTATGCAATCTTTCCCTCAGAAAGGTATACCTGGAAACATGGCTAAATAAAATTTCCAATCTGCGTTGATAAATAAATTTATATATAGAGGGAGGAACATATGCATATGTAATTTGTATACAATTTGTATTCTTAGCTTTAAATAATGTGTCCAAAAAATTACCTTCACTATGTAGTCAGATGGGTTTAGAGTAAACTCCTTTCCACTGATAATGAAAGAAACATCAGGAAGCGTGCTGACTTTAGAACAATCCACCTATACATATAAATCATATCAGACAACTAATGTTTAAGGTAAAAAATGTAGACTTAACAAACATATAAAACATTCCAATATCCAATCCAATCATACATCTTGTTAAGCTGTAAAACTATGAGGCACTCTTATATCAATCACCCTGTAGTGACTCTCAATTTTTTAAACATTATCACTTTAATTTTAAAATGACATAAACAGTTTTTATCTTATTCCTCGAGGTCAACTTAGTTGGGAATAATTTGTTTCACCCTTCTAGGTCAAGTAGTTTGTCCGTAATCTGCGACACCCTGAATATGCAAGTTTATAATTTTAGACTATTCTTTTCCCTTCACTCGATAAGGAATTAAAAGTTTATTGTTACATGTTAGTTTTTTAAATACCCCCGTCGCAGCAAACCTGCGTACTCAGCGAATTTCCAATGCATAATATATGTCTTAATACACTATAAAGCCGCATACTAAGTTTCATAAAAAATATATTCACATATGAGTGATATATACAATTTTAATTATTCTCCATAAGAATAACATTGGTGATGAGTACGTAGGTTTGCTGAAACAAGGAACACAAACAGTTGGTTTTCATGCAATATAAATAGAATTCAAATAGGCGAAACCACATACCAAGTTTCATCAATATTCAATCATAAATAAGGGCTATATAACTTTTTAATTATGCTCTATAAGAATAACATGGGGGCTGAGTAAGCAGGTTTGCTGCAACAAGGAACAAAAAAATAGGTTTTTATGCAAATATCAATATAGCTCAACAGGGTGAAGCCACATACCAAGTTTTATTAATTTATGTTCATAATTAAGGGAGTCATTACATTTTATTTATTCTCCATAAGAATAACATGGGGGCTGAGTACGTAGGTTTGCTGCTACGGGGATAATCAACAAAACAATAATTTGTTGTGCAAATATCAAGCACAATAACTCTCGTAAAAATTATCCGATTTTGATGAAATTTGGTATAAACGTGTAAAGCAACATTTATGACTTTAAGTTCGAAAACCAGCCAGATCGCTCTATCCGAAGGGGTATTTTGGGGGGGTTTTGTACCCCAAAAATGAGTTTTTTGAATTTTTTACATATAATTTTGGAAATAGTCAAATTATATTTTTTCCCATTGGATTCAGCTTAAAAAAACACACAATTTGGTATTTTGATCATTTCTCTACGTCAATTGGTTACCGAGATATTGAAAGTGCTAAACACAGTACGTTGTCTAATGTTATTCTTATGGAGGAAAATAAAAATTTTATATCTCGCTTATTTATGAACATATACTGACGAAACTTGGTATACAGCTTTATCTGGTTGTGGACTATTGATATTTCCTCAAAAAACAATTTTTTGACAAAGGCTCCCGTAGCAGCAAACCTGCGTACTCAGCCCCATGTTATTCTTATGGAGAATAAGTAACGTGTTATCTCCCTTAATTATGAAAATAAATTAATGAAATTTGGTAAGTGACTTCACCTAGTTGAGTTATATTGATATTAGCATAATACCCCATTTTTTTGTTCCTTGCTTCAGTAAACCTACATACTCAGCCGCCATGTTATTCTTATGGAGAATAATTAAAATGTCATAAATTGTTTATTTATGAATGTACATTGATGAAACTTGGTATGTAGCTTTATGTGGCATTAAGATAAATATATATGCATTGGAAATTCGCTAAGTACGCAGGTTTGCTGCTATTTTTAAATTTGAGGGTGAAAAATGCAAAAAACTGATTTTTGGAAAATTTAAAACCCCCATAAACCCCCCTTCCCATGGTCCGATTTTTCTGGTTTTCGAACTTGAAGTCATGAATGTCAATTTACACATTTGAGCCAAATTTCATCAAAATCGGACGTTTTTTACTCAAGTTATCGCATTCACGGACACATATATATATATATATATATATATATATATATACATATATCAATTTGAACGAATCGTTTTTTTGGCATCTGGGGACCTCAAAACAAAAAAATTATCATGGTCTCGGGCTTAAGTCTTACCATGAGACCTACGGTAATAGCTTCTTCACTATAGGGGGAATTTGCTAAAACAAACAAAATAATTCTTACCTCACATAAATAGCCAATGTAAGTTCCATTCAGAGCCTCGTTGATCTTACGAGAAGCCTCAATTGGGAGAAAAATGAGACTGGTGCCAGAGTCGGGTGTGGCTTGAAACGACGGGAAGATCTTGTTACCCAACTGGATTCTGCACATTAACCAGTTTGAGAGCCATCAATCTTTCAAAATAGCGCCAGCCCAAATACTTAAGAGGAAATTTTTCATTTAAAATAAATTTAGAGTTAGACTGATATGTCATTAAGATACATATAATTCAAAATTGAGGAGGTTGGTGAAAAAACTACCTCAGTCCAAAAAACGCGTTTTGAGATAATCGACATTGAAAGTTGAACTTATTTTTTTTAGGTTTCTATCAAATTGTATTACTCTTTGGATTTGTATATTACACAGGATCTATTCTTCTAGATTAAGAATATGACCTTTGATTGTTTATATATATTTTCCTTTAAAAGTTATTGAATAAAATATAAAGCAGTGGTAGAGGTCGATTTTCCATCAAACCACTATTTCATTATTAAAATCATAGATTTTATACATTAAAACTTATTAAAGGGAACACAAATAACGTAAAACAAAATATTTATTGAAACTAATTCTATTTTAACATAAAATCATGTTTGGATCTTGGATCTTCATCACTTTCCATACTACACAAAATAAACTACGTTTTCAGAAAATTTATTAAGTTAGTTAAATATTTAAATCCTATCCTATATTCTTATATGAGCAATGTTTGCTTGATTGTTTGGTTGGTTGGTTGGTTGCACAATTATCTCGAAAAAGGCTCCGAGGATTTCCTTTAAATTTTGGAAATAACTAAGTTATGGTGTAAAAATATGTTCAAGATAGGTCTCATCCCCAGTAAAAATCAAATAATGTTAAAAAACAAAATTGAAAAATTGAAAAAAATTAACATTGGCTTATGGAGTTTCAAATCAAAACAAAAGAATTGTAACAGCTGTTCATAATCAATCAGGGAACTGTCAAAGTAATGCTAAAATGTTGTTTATGATTATTAACATGATTTTTTTTTTTAATTCTTTATTTTTCCGGATCAATACAAAACAAGTATTATACACAGAACGTATTAACTAGTATTTTCATAAAATAACATATAGTGGAACATTATTGGGATCGCTCCATTCGGAGACACCCTGAAACCAAAGTTCAACATCTAATCTAAAAGAAGATCTTGGACAAGTCTTGATTTTAACCGCCTGTTGGCAGTTGGTTCACCAATGTTAAAAAATTGCGCACCGGGAACAAGTCCAATGTTGTCGAGAAACTTAGTTGCGCTTTTCTTTATGAAATTGTAAATCGAGTCCACACCAAATTCTTCATGAATTTGCTTATTTCGAATAAACCATGGAGAGTTTGTACAGATCCTAAGGATTTTGTTTTGGAACACTTGAATTTTATTTTATTTACTTTTTGAGATTGATAATCCCCAGATAGGACAAGCGTACATCACTAAAGGTCTTAAAAATACTTTTATATATTAAAATTCCATATTTTGGTTTGAGTGAAGACTTCCTGTTGATCAGTGGAAAAAGGATTGATAACCGAGAATAAGCTTGTGTCAATTTTGAATTTACATGTAGATTCCAATTCAGCTTTTGATCGAGATGAATTCCTAGATATTTTATAGACTGGTCAGGGGGATTCCATTCAATTATAGTATTACCTATAGTAATATTAGGAGGAAGTTGAGGTTTCCTTAAAGTAAAGATTTTGGCTTCACATTTCGAAGCGTTTAACTTAAGCCTCCATTTGTCGAACCATTCCACCAGCGTGTCGACGGAAGTTTGCAGATTTTGTTTTGCTGTGTGAATTTCAGAGTGCTGAGTTATAATAGCAGTATCATCGGCATACAATGCAAGTGAAGCGTTCAGTGGAATGGGGATGTCTGTCATAAATATGTTAAATAGTATGGGCCCTAATATTGAGCCTTGGGGAACCCCAGCCATGACACCACGAGTTGTTGAACAAGAATGATTTACTTTTACGTGAAATTTTCTGTTAAAGAGAAAGGATTTAATCAAATTTTTCAAATAAAACGGGAAACCCAATGAATTAATTTTGAATATTAAGCCATTGTGCCAAACTTTATCAAATGCTTGGGCAACATCGAGAAAAACTGCCAGTGAATGCTCTTTTCTTTCAAACCCGTTGCAGATAACTTCGTTGATTCGCTGAACTTGATGAGTAGTGGAGTGTTTTGGACGGAAGCCAAATTGATGAGGGATGATAGTTTCAGATGACTCGACGAAGTGTAATAATCTCTTCTGGATGATTTTTTCCAGCAGCTTTGATATAGAGGATAGTAGACTTATTGGTCTGTAGCTAGAAGGAGAATTCTTCGGTTTGTTTGGTTTGTGAATTACCATAATTTCTGCCTCCTTCCAAGCAGTTGGAAAATACCCACGAGAGATGCAGGCATTGAAGATGGACGAGAGAATCGCAAGACTCTTACGTGAAAGATTTTTCAAAACTATGTTCGGTATAAGATCGGGTCCTGGGGTCTTCTTTATTGGGAGCCTTTTTATTAATTCATATATTTCCGCAGGGGAAGAAAAGTGTATTGGCAATTCAACCGTCTGTGTTACGTTTTGAAGGGAGGCGTCAACAAGATCAGTGGTTTCTTGGTTTATTATATCATTAGGCGAAAAAGTTTTTTCAAAGAAGTCTGCAAAAACTTCACACTTTTCAGAATCACTTTGGAAGTACTGCCCGTCTTGTTGGAGTGGAGGAATTATCGTCGGTTGGCAAAGAACACGTTTGGTAGCCTGCCACAGGCTTGAGTCATTAGGATTAATACCATGTATATATAATTTATAAGAGTTAATTTTGAAGTTATCCAGCTCAAATTTAACTTGCCGAATGAGTTGATTTAACCTTCGCCGCATCCAAGGTTGTCTATACCTTTGCCACTGTCTTCTAGCTTTATGTTTTTCCTTAATAAGATTTAAAATCCTTAAAGAAGGATGCAGGAAGGAGTTTGATCGTTGGGCAAAGTGCTTGGTTATAGCACTTTTTGTGGCATTCTGGAGACAATCTGTAAAATGTGCTACTGCCAAATCAATCCGATCCTCCGAGGAAAGGTTTTGAGGAACAATGAGAAATTCATCGAGTTTAGATCTAAACATGGCCCAGTCAACACGACCAGTAATTAGTCTATTAGGTAATGGAGAGAATTGAGGTTGGAGAAAGAAACTTAAAACTACAGGTAGGTGGTCCGAAGCCAGCTCTGGCAGCACCTGTTGGTGAATAGGAGCACTAAACTGTGTGTGCAAAGCAATATCTAGTACATCAGGTTGGCAATTTATTTGCCAAGGATGGAACGTGGCTTTATCAGGAGCAGAAATATTGATGTTAAAATCAGGCATGATTCGAAGCAGACGTTCGCCATTGGGGTTGGAAATCCTGCAACCCTAGAACCGGTGTTTACAATTCAGATCGCCAACAAGAAGGGTAGGAGTGTTTAGCGAAAACAGGTTGTTGATGTCGTTTTCTTGAAGTCGCTTGTTTGGAGATTTATATGCGGAAATAATAGATAAACTTTCGTTATTAGATAAATTTATTTTAATGGAGACAGCTTCAATATTCATCAATCTAGGCAAAAATAAAGAATGGTGACTGATTGACCTTTTAATAAAAATGGCAACTCCTCCCGAAGCAATTGGGGCCGTCCTGTCCTCTCTATATATAGCGTATCCAGGTATCTTAAAAGGCTCAGCATTAATGAAATGAGTTTCAGTCACGCAAGCTATATCAATATTGTGTCGAACTAAAAATGATGAAAATGTCGATTTTTGGGATTTTAGACCATTTGCATTCCAATTAAGGACTTTTAAGTTTTGAAGTGTTAAATGATTAGGCTGAGGCATGTGACAACATTGAGGTGAGAATATTGGAAAGAAACTTCTTTATTACCGGGATGATTGACTTCACTAATTTCATAATTAACCCATCAAGGTCAAGTGATAAGTCCTGACTAGATGAAGCAGATTCAGGGTTTGGCCCATGAAGAGGAACCGGAGATGATTGTTTTTGTACGTTGCCTTTAGTAATAGCAGCATAGCTTCCTCTTACACCTGTGGTCATAGAAGGCGCGCTAGGAGAATGTTGAGTTTGGGTATTAACCAAAGGTTCTATGGTTACATTGACAAAAGGCTTCCTTACAGGTTTGTCTTTATTATAGGTTGTTTGTAGCACTTTACTTTTTAAATCTTGATAATGTTTGCACCCCCTGTAGTTAGCAGTATGCTTTTCACCACAGTTAACACACTTAGGTTCAACCGTTTTTGCCAGAGTACAATCAGAATACAAATGTTGACCTGTACACCGGAGACATCTCGGATCAAGACGGCAAAAGTTTTTAGTGTGGCCAAAGCGTTGGCATCTTACGCACTGAGGAATGTCCTTACTCTTACGTTTTGCTTCAACTTGAATTATTGAGTGATAGAGTTTTTCAAGATTAAAAATTTCTAGTCCTTTTTCATTGTTTTCAAGTAAAACTGAACATAAGGGAAGGAAAGACTTATTTTTGTTTATTAATCTAACAACTTTTATAACAGGAAAACCCGAATCTAGTAGTTCAGTTTTAATTTCTTCATCAGTTAAGGAAAGAGGGACGTTCCTAAGGATAACTTCCAGCTTTTTATCCTGGGGTGATTGGAAAGTGTGAAATTTCACGTTAGAATTGTCATAGAAGCGTGTTAGGTTTCTATAATCATCAACATCTTCAAGATTAATTTTAAGAGAAGAACCTCTAAGGGCAGTAGTAAATTCATGTTTCACAATTGATTTAATGTCAGAAACGATCGCTTGATGATTATTAACGTTATGCAAAAATATTGGAGGGAGTTTGATCTTTTTAACAGAAATCTCGGGCGAATCAGTGTGCATTTCGTCAGAGTTTATTGCATAGTCATGATCAATAAGACTGTTAAACCTGTTCCCTAAGGACAATTGAGAAGGATTTAGAACATAGCGATCTTGCTGAGATAAATCAGATGATTGTAGTTTTGCAACTTTATGCTTAGGAGGGAAGATGAACGGACAATCTTCTTGATTTGCACTTGAATTTTCTGATTGCTCAGAATTATTAGTGATAGAACTGACATTGTTTACATTTGTGTTGACATTTGTGGACATCATCCGAATTTTAGGGTTATGTACCCTCTTTTTGAACAAGGATTTTGCTTTAAATTTCATAGAAATCACAAACAATGAAGATTGAAACAAAAAGTACAAACAAAAACCTACTTACAGAACACCAACACGGCTTAAAATCAAATAAAAACTTGTAACTAAAAGTAAAAATTATCGCACTGAAAACTGATACGTAATAAACAGATCACCAAACCACATGTTCCCTTATTAACATGAGGTTTCCTGAGAGCAGAGATTAAAATATTTGAGTGAAGATTACATATATAGAGTAGTAAAATAAATCAAAAGAAAATTGAGCTATAAATAACAACTGGAGTGACCTTAAAAATGTAGAAAAGAGGCAAATGAGTTGTAAACATCTGATTATCAGTAGGGGGAAGTGGTGAAATATCACTCCAAGTCATCTAAACAAACTGAGTGGCTTTCCCCTGAGCAAAGTTCGGCCCCCAGGTACTAAAAATTAACTCGAGTAAACATCAATCTTCACAAAAAACTAAAACCAATATAAAGTTTAGCAACAACCTATAACATTTGTCTGCAAACATAAACAAGAATGTTTCTCTCCATATGGCAACTGAAGCCAGACTGCCTCGTAACAGCTGACAGGTTTCAGAAAAAAATCATAACTCAGCTAAAAAAAAATATATAGACATGAAACAATAACTGTTGCTAAGAGGATTATAGAACGGATCATTTAAGCGTTTTCCACCAACCTCCTCGATTTAGATTTTGATCAAATCATATGAATATCAAGTGCTCAACATTGAAATATCGTATTGTAGTCCTGCTCACCCATCAACCTGGATCAGCCAGAAATTCTGTGCAATGACGGGGGCGAAGGTGAACTCACCGGTGTAGTGGTTGGAGTCCACACCACCCAGGACTAACTCTGCAATCTCTCCTTCCGGCTCAGGCTCTTCACGGAAGATGCTAGAAATGCCATTAATACACTGATGTAGAGAGTGCAAATTTCCATATTTAAAACAAGAAAATAAATAAAATACGTGTTAATTTTTATTTCCATTTCAATTGAAAAAACTTATATTACCAGAGTGTTCATTAAAATCTAGTTAAAATTACACTCAATTTCATATAGTTTGGATTTAAATAATTATTTTGTGTAGGAAATAACTTTCTGTATATGCTTTAACTACCTACGAGTACCACTTGTCATAATAATTTGAACTGATATTCTCAAACAAAGTTATAAGTACTAGCAGGCGCAGATACAGGGGTCATGACCCCCCCCCCCCAAAAAAAAAAAAACCTCAGAACTTCACGTATTTTACCCATTTTTCACCGTAAAGGTTATTGTATTTTGACAATTTAGATATTTTTCACTCATGACCCCCCCCCCCCCCCCTAAAACGATAGTCTGTATCCGCCCCTGAGTACTAGTTTGTTATTGCTATAATACAGTAGGCTCTCAGAAATACGGATCACACTTATCCGGACCGTTGATCTTGAATTTTTTAAATGCAAATAAAAACGATAAAACTTAACTTCACGGTTTAGCACATTCATTTTTCGCGTGATTACCCCGCATTACATCTCCGCATTACACTAATATCAAGTTTGCATTGTCAAGTGAGTTCTCGCTTAGCCCAACTGTGCCGTTATCGGTGTTTGTTACTGTTTACGTATCCAGTACGCAGCTCCGTTCGGTCTTCTGTAGGTGACTCATCACTGATGATATAAATCAGTAGACTGGTGACAGTTTTTATTGCTGTATTTTTTTTGTGAGTTACAGTGTTATAGTAAATGTTTACAAATGTATATATATTTAAATATTTTCTATTTAAATTACAGTTTTATCACGTTTTCATGTAACTTATCCAACTAACTTTCATCCAACCTTTTTTGTGGTCTGACCATGCTCTCGGTCCCGTTGGGGATGGATTAACGAGGTTCTATTGTACTACATAGTGTTTATAGCTTTCTTCTGGAGTTTACTCTTGTATCAGCACATAAATTTAAACGCATTTGTCATAATTGCTTACTATGAAGGCGGAATGAATGATTCTTGCCCACATCCGGGAAATCCGGACCAGCCGTCCGCCACAATAGTCCGGATTTCTGAGAATCAGTAGAGTGGGAAAATATGAAAATACGTGATTTTTAAGTAAATATTTACATGAATGGTACTTACTATCCTGTTTTTTTACTTTCTCCCCCTTATACGTAGTATATGGAGAAAGTATTGTTTTTGTCAGAATTTTCGAATTTGAGTTGTTAGTGGAAATATTCGTTTTGGTGCTCCCTGAACCCAAAAAAATTGTTTTTACGTGATGTCTGTCTGTGTGTGTGTGTGTGTGTGTGTGTGTGTGTGTGTGTGTGTGTGTGTGTGTGTGTGTGTGTGTGTGTGTGTGTGTGTGTGTGTGTGTGTGTGTGTGTGTGTGTGTGTGTGTGTGTGTGTGTGTGTGTGTGTGTGTGTGTGTGTGTGTGTGTGTGTGTGTGTGTGTGTGTGTGTGTGTGTGTGTGTGTGTGTGTGTGTGTGTGTGTGTGTGTGTGTGTGTGTGTGTGTGTGTGTGTGTGTGTGTGTGTGTGTGTGTGTGTGTCTGTATGGATGTGTACAGAGCCAGAGCCCTAACCTATGGACCGATTTTGATGAAATTTGGTATGTAGGTACTAATCCACGATATCTCCAGGCATTTTTTTCATTTTATTGAATTTTTGATTTTTAAGGGTAATTATCCCCCAAAAACCGCCAAAAAACATGAAAAATCCAAATTTCTCAAAAACGGCTCTAACGATTTTGATTAAACATTAGTCTTGTAGAACTTTAGTTCTCCAACAAAATGACAACACCCGCATTTCTGTAAAAATTCGGGTTCAGAAATTACAGGACTTAAAACATACAAAATTCAGTTTTTTGGATTTTTCATAAAAAAACATAAATATTAAAAAATATTACTATTCACCATTAAAAAGAGCTCTAAAAACTAAATAATTTAGTATTTTGAATTATTATTCTACAATTGCTGGTTTCGGATAAAATTGAAATTTTCATTTAGCGGTAAACGCAGTACGTTGTCCAATGTTATTCTTATGGGGAATACAAAAATTACTATTTCTGTCTTATTTACTGATCAATTTCATTCAAACTTGATCTGCTTGTCAATTTAGCATTGACCAACAGAGTTAATTCGAAATATGTTGCCCCTTAATAACCCTGGGGGGGGAATAGGGGGCATTTCCCCTCTTAAAACCACGAGTGTAGCAATGGATTCTGTAGTGCCTCCAAAGCAGGGATTTGGGTGGATGTTTTTTAAAACAACTTGTTTACAAGATTTTCTGTACATTCGACCATGTTTTGTATTCTATATTTAGTAAATAAAAAGTAATTTATTCATTAAAGTTGGGCTAAAAGGGAGAAAGTATGTGTCAGTTTCCTGATACCGTTTATTATGATTATATTATCAATAATAACTAGTAGTAATAACTTTGTTTGACACTATAAATTCACATTATTATATCAAATGGTGCTTGTTAGTAAGGTTAAGCACCTTCAGAAAGTTACATTTAATATTTCCTATATGTTAGAATTGGTTAGAATTATATCCAAACTATGTGAAATTGGGTATCATTTTGATTAGTATAGATTTTAACGAACAATCTGAAAGAATATATTTTTTCAATTAAAATGTAAATAAAATACCCCCGTCGCAGCAAACCTGCGTACTCAGCAAATTTCCTATGAATGAATATATTTCTTACTACCACATAAAACCACTTACCAAGTTTCATAAAAATACTTAAATAAATAAGTGATATATAGCATTTTATTTATTCTCTATAAGAATAACATTAGGGCTGAGAACGCAGGTTTGTTGCAACGAGGAAGATAAAAATGCGGGTTTTTTGCAATTATCAATATAACTCAACTAGGTGAAGCTATATACCAAGTTTTAATGATTTATGTTCATAATTAAGGGAGATATAAAGCTTTCCGTATTCTCCATAAGAATAACATTAGGGATGAGAATGCAGGTTTGCTGCTAAGAGGATAATCAACAAAAAATCAATTTTTTGTGGAAATATCAATATACCAGTACTAGGTGAAGCCACCTAACAAGTTTCATCAATATACGTTCATAAATAATCGAGATATCAAATTTTAAATATTCTCCATAAGGATAACATTGGACAACATACTGTGTTTAGCACTTTGAATATCACGGCAACGGTTGGACGTAGAATCACAATTTAAACACCAAAATGATTGTTTTGTGGAGCTAAACTGATTGGTAAAAGCAAATGTGAAGTTTACATAGAAATGAACTGAGGAAAAGCCAAAAACCTTTTTCCCATAAGATTAACATGGGAGATTTTATGAGCAGGTTTTTTTGGATTTTCTCCGCAACCACTTAACCTAGGTTAATAATTCAAAATACCATATTATTTGTTTTTTTAAGCTCTATAACATGGTCAAAACCAAAATTAAGTTTTTATAAAATTTTAGGGTGAAAAATGCAAAAAACTGATTTTTGGAAAATTTAAAACCCCCATAAACCCCCCTTCCCGTGGTCCGATATTTCTGGTTTTCAAACTTAAAGTCATGAATGTCACTTTACACATTTGAGCCAAATTTCATCGAAATCGGACATTCGTTCAAAAACACCCAAAACAACTATTCGTTCAAATTTATATATATATGTGTCCATTACCGCGATAACTTGAGTAAAAAATGTCCGATTTCGATGAAATTTGGCTCAAATGTTTACACATTTTTTTACTCAAGTTATCGCGGTAATGGACACATATATATATATATATATATATATATACATATATATAAATTTGAACGAATAGTGTTTTTGGCATCTGGGGACCTCAAAACAAAAAGTTATCATGGTCTCGGGCTTAAGTCTTACCATGAGACCTACGGTAATAGCTTCTTCCCTATAGGGGAAATTCGCTAAAAGTATATCAAACAGCAAAGTATACAGTAGGGTGGCTGGGGTCATTCAAGTGCTAATACCCTGTGTCTGTGAGAGTGGGCCCTGTGCTCGTAGCAGGTAGCCAACTGCCATTTAATCTTGGACAGGGTAAATATTCCCAATATTTCACATCCATTCATAAACTCATTATTTAAACAACAAAAAATGGAAAATTCTTCTTAAATGAATGGGTCTGTCACAAAACGCTTTAAGCGACAGAAATCACTCAAAGACTACCGAGATCGAAAATTTGTGTAAACCAGAATATTTTTTCTCTGTATTTCGTTATATATGCATGTATAATTTCATAATATACTACTACATCATACGTTGACAAATTAATATTCATTTTAAACAGTTTTGTAATATTTTTCAGCGGTTAAAACGTTCTAAGCGACAGTCGCTTAACGCCTTTTACAGTCTGTAAAACGTTTTTCCACAGACTCTACCAAGGCTATAAACTAAAACTATCATATTTTTAATCTTTTTTAACCCTTTCAGTGCTATGGCCCGATATATCGTCTTTTGAATCTGTTATCAATAAACACTGATACTGCTTCATAAGCGATTGTGGTTAGGCGCTCAGTCTGCAGTCTGAGTCTGACATGTGGTGAAACCTGGTAGACACGAATTGAACTACCTCGTCCAGCGCCTAGTCTCTATAATACCATCTGATCCACTGCAGCTGCTAGCCTGACCAGTGGCTGTGCGGTCTAAGGCGTTACCTTTCCGGCCGGGGGTAACACTTGGATCGAGGGTTCGAATCCCGTCACAGTCGGTGGTTTTTATGTGCAACTCATGGAGAGTTCACCTGTCGGTGGCAGAGTTGAAGGGGAGGGCAGACCTTAAGCAAACGGTGGACGGCTCGGGTCCAAGCTGACGGGATGGGTGGATTCTTTGTGAGTTGCACATCTGATCAGGTGTTTTGCTACTTTTTACCTATCCTTTACTGTGTGTGTCCAGCGGAAGCACGTTTTTATTAATTTTAACTGTTCAGGCGTTCAATATATTTAAAAAATTAACAAAACATCACGGATTCAACTACTTCTTTCAGAAGCTTAGCACTCAAAGAGTTAAACTTTAAAAAAACATGATATAGTAAAATATAGTACAACTATTTTAAAACTATAAATACTATAGTAAATTTAGATACCATTGTGGCTTGCATAATGGTATATAAAAGTTCTAAGCGCCTTCCATTCTCTGGCGCTTAGAACGTTTTTCGTCCGATAGCCCGTCGAGTCGCAGAATTCCCGCCAGGTTTGACAGATAAAATCAGTGCTACCACCATGAAAAACTTCAATGCCAAATATATCTGGTTCTAGGGAATGTCGTTTAGAACCTTTTTCACCAGTAATCTCCATTTCTGAAATGTTGTCGCTTGGAACGTTTTGCAGCGAACCCATTCAAATATAGAAATACTAGTACCGGTAGGTAAAATTTATCATAAAGTTTCAAACCAAGGTAGTTTAATAACTGAAAATAGTATAGTCGTTAATAATGTCAGATAGAAGTTAAAAGAAATTATTAAGAACATAGACCCAAGCACTTATAATTGAAATAATTAAAATATTTTTAGTATTTAAAGCTGAACTGTTTTAGGATTTATGGGAATTTTGGGATAATGGATACCTGTTCGTGGGAAATAATAAATGAGCTTAAAGTTTTGTACATAATTAGAGAATCAAATCATGATAAACTTACTTGTTCAGATAGAAGGCGAACACGGGCCGAGCAACTACCCCTTGCTTGACCATGTTGACGAAGGGAGGGTTGGTGTGAATCGTAGACAGTGCTGGATATGCAAGACCCAAGACGCCGTCGAATTTGGTTGTTGTAATGAACGGCGACATAGCCATCACTTCTGCAAACCGTTGTCCAGTGACGTGTATGTCTCCTATCTGATTGAACCACATGAAATAGGTTATAGTAATGTTAAAACACCATTCAATGTATACCAGTGCATACTTAATGAACAACATTATTTTAAACTCAGTATAGGTAACTGTCATATTGTAAAGATCCTTGCGGCCTAAGATTTATAAAGGCTTTAAAGATTCTTCCCCAACTTTGTGTATTGTTATTGTTAATATTTATTTCTGACAAAGGTTTAATTTTTCCCAACCCAATGATTTGAAAATCAAACTATTATATGTTTGACTATAAGCACATTAACCTTATGTTCCCCATTATAACCATAACAGGAGCAGAACCAAAATTCTAAATTATTGCAGAGAGCAAATTCACTTCACTCCTCCGCATCATGTATGTGCTCTGTAATTGCCTCTCTGTGATTTGAAAACATAGAAACGAGTTTGCACGCAGCACGCTGACGTGAGGGAAGTGAATTTCCACATAAAAACTTTTAAAACTCAAAACCAGTGTAAAAACATACATTTGTCCAATTTTTATCGAAATCTGAAAACTTTGATTTTTTGGCTGTTCTGTTACTCCTGGTTTCATTTACTTGCAAAGCTGGGAATACAATTTTGCGCATTATAAGGTTAGGAGAAGGTCCAGACAGGCTTGAAAGTAGGCGTGAGGTTGCTGGGGGTAATAAAAGTACTCTAACAAAGGTATAACAGGCTTTTCTAGTGTAAAACCCCCATAAGACAACGTGTACTGTGTTTAGCCGATACACATTTTCTTTAATAACTCGGTAAATATTTATGCTAGAATGACGAGAGAGGGCTTAAAACTTTCGCCTTTCTAATTCGCCTTTTTACATGCATTAATTTTACATCTGGGGCTTTTCTGATCCTTTTTGAGCCCAAAAACTCGAAATTTGAAAGATTAATCCCCAAAAAATGGGTTTGGACTTTTCTGATTGTTTTGCCCAACGAACTTGTCCAACAGATTATAGACAGGAACGTCCCTACCAAATTTGAAGTAAATCGGACAAAAAATGTGACCGCTAGAGTGCATACATATATATATATATATATATATATATATATATATATATATATATATATATATATATATATATATATATATATGTCTATATATACATAAACACACATATGGTGTTTGCACATATATATATATAAAATTTTGAACGACCCCCCAAAAGGTGTTCAGGGGGTCACGTTCAGGGCCGGATTTACCGCATGGGCAACGTGGGCACATGCCCAGGGCAGCAAATTTCAAGGGCGGCAAAACTTTGGAGAATTTGAAATTTGGTATCTGTTTGCACAGCGCGTTGTCATCGTCATGATCGCAGGCTAGCTAGCCGTACGCGGTCAGGCGGCAGAGGGCAGACAGCAGTGTGCGCGGGTGCGTGGACGAATGTCTATTTACACGCGGCTGACGATGTGGAGGTGGTGGGGCGTGGTGAGGGAGGGGGGAGTCGCATTCCTCGCCGCCACCAGCCCGCGCCCGCCACGTCGCCATTCTGGTGGTCGCTTCCGCTTGGTCAGTCAGTGTACAATCGTCACTCGTCAGTGTTGTGTTTTGTCGCGTCGCTAATGCCGGATTAGAACTGACAGCCTGTACGTGTACATTATCTGGCTTGCTTGTTATGCAGTAGTGCGTGTGCGACTGTATATTGTTTATTTGCTCATCACTCTTTAAGTAACCCATTGACGTAGACATACGAGCAGGTCTCGTTCCTTACTTGTAATTTTATTAACGTGTGAATTGGAGTATAAAATTTGTGTTTTTAAATGGATTAATGGCATATTTTAATTAAAATATTGTTTTATTTCAGTTTAGAGAGTCGCATTGGCACACACACAGTAGACATAAGTAAAAATTAGCAAAATCAGTGTTGACCATGTGCAAGTCTCAAAGAATTAACCGATCCCGTCAACTTCCAAGCAAGCCTGCCACCGTTTATTTTACTTGGGCCCTCCCACCAACGTTGCCACAGACCGGTTAACTCATTGAGAGTTGCACAACTGGTCAGTTTTGGTCGTGTGCGGGAATCGAACCCACGAACATCGTATCGCCACCTGGCCAAGGTGTTTCCACGACGTAGCCAACTCAGCTAACACGACCAAAGGCCTGGAGGCGATATTAAGGGTTTTCAGTCAGTCCGCGCCCCTAGCGGATAGAACCGTAGACGCCCGCGGTCATTAGTTACATATTTTGCTACTAGAGTGCAGCACCAATCAATTCCCGTTATAGGCTACTACAAATAGAATAAAATTACTACCTCAATGGGTTAATGCTGTGTTTCGTGTGTGATTTCAAGTTTGATTTTGATATACGCAATAATTTTCGTTATATTTTTAAAACATAATGGATGGACGAAAAAGACTCAGTGGCGCGGAATACCGCAAACTAGCGGAAGCAAAAAAGAAAAAGGAAAATGAAGTGATAGCTCAAACTTTTAAGTTAGATTCTTTTTTTAAAAAAGGCTCTGTCACCGCAACTGGACGGCCCGAGGAAAAGTCTGTCAAACCCAAAGATGGTACGTTTGTTAATTCTGTTTCAAATAATAATGATGATGCTGCTGAACAACCAAGCACTTCAAATAAATGTTTGGAAGAGCAAACAAAAAACTTTTCAGAAGCAGACGTATCTGATGAAATATGCTTGTCAGAGTCATCAGAAACTAATATTTCTATAATAAGCAACGATCCATTTTATTGGGAAATAAATAACAGGACTAAAGATTATTTTGCTAACAATGGTTTTAATCAAAATAAAGATAAAGGGTTTGAAAAATCCAAGAGAATTTATCCTGAAGCAAATAGATTGTTAACACATAATTTGTTTGAAAGAAAGCTTGCAAACGGTAATATAGTGAACCGCGATTTTCTTGTTTACTCGCCCAGTCAAGGTACTCTATTTTGTGGCCCTTGTAAATTGTTTGGTGAACTGTCATCTCAGTTTACTGATTTAGGCTTTAGTGATTGGAAGCATGCTAGCCAGCGTGTAAAAGAACACGAGAATTCTGCTGGTCATTTGGATTGTGTCCTAGCTTACAAAAGGAGAGGTGAAGAATCAGGCAGGATAGATCAACAGCTTCTGTCGCAAACCAAAGAAGAAGAAAAATACTGGAAAAATGTTCTACAAAGAGTTGTGGCTGTTATAAAAAACTAGCATCCGCGGCCTTGCGTTTAGAGGTGATAATGAAGTCTTTGGTTCTGCTAACAATGGCAACTTCATGATGTGCCTAGAATTAATATCAGAATTTGATCCATTTTTGAAAAGCCACATAGACAGATTCGGAAATCCAGGTCAAGGTCATTCTTCTTACTTGTCGTCAACAATTTGTGACGAGTTATTAGAGGTGATGGGAAAAACCGTTATAAACAAAGTTCTCCAAGAAGTTAGGGATTCAAAATACTTTTCATTGATTGTGGATTCTACTCCTGACATTTCCCACACTGATCAGCTGAGCTTTATACTGCGGTACGTTCAGGAAAGTGGCGAACCTAAAGAGCGGTTTTTAGAGTTCTCAGGGAATTTTGGTCATAAAAGTAAAGAACAAGCTGAGGTAGTTTTTAAAATTTTAAAAGATAATGGACTGGACATCCAAAACTGCCGTGGACAGTCTTTTGATAATGCATCTAATATGTCTGGTGCATATACCGGTTTGCAAGCCAGACTAAAAGAAGCGAATCCTTTAATATTTCATGTGCCTTGCTCGGCCCATTCCCTAAATTTAGTAGGATCCAGTGCTGCTGAATGCTGCAAACTTTCTAAAGATTTCTTTGCACTTTTGCAAATTTTGTACAACTTTTTTTCTGCTTCGACTCGCCGGTGGGCTATTCTTCAATCTTATTTTAATTCAAAAAGTCTTTCTCTGAAAACTCTCAGCAACACAAGATGGTCAGCAAGAGAGGAGGCTTGTAAAAGCTTAAACAAGGACTACAAAGCCATCTTACAAGCCCTTGAACATATTATTCATGACGAAGAGGAAACAAAAACTACCCAAAGTCAAGCTAAAGGCATCTTTAGAAATCTTACAAGAGGAGAAACAACCTTCATGGCAGTATTATGGGGAGTGATTCTTGATAAATTTAACTCTGTCAGTGAGAAACTTCAATCTCCAAAAATGAACGTTGCAACTGTCATCCAACTTTACAATTCCCTTGTTTCATTTGTTGAAGAAAATACAACAATGTTCAATTTTTACAAGAACTCTGGGGAAAAAAAGTTGAAGACTGTTCTTCTTGAAGTGAAATCTATAACAGAACAAAGACCCCAAAGGATAAGAAAACAAAAAAGGTTCTTTGATGAAGATGAGACTGATGAGAGTGAAGATGACAAAGAGAAGGATGAACAAGACGATACCAATTTAGATGCAGGTACCAAATTTCAACAAAGTTTTGACCTTATCCTCAGTAAACTGCTCACTGATTTAAAGAAAAGAGTGAAAGTTTACAACGATTTTTCAAACAGATTTTCGTTTCTAACAAATTTATCTGAGATAAATCCAGAAGAAATAAAAACTGCTGCTTCAAATCTTCAACAAATTTATGAAGTTGATATGGAAGAATCACCTTTTGTCATGGAGTGCATTCACCTTAAAGGTTTGTTGCATTAAGAGACTTTTAATGAGGATGAACCTTTGACATTGTCCAGACTGCACAAGTTCCTAGTTTCAAAAAATCTCGTAGATTTATATCCAAATGTGAATATTGCTCTGAAAATATACCTCTGCACTCCTGCTTCAAACTGCTCAGCAGAGAGATCGTTCTCTACTCTCCAAAGGGTCAAGAACTACTTACGTTCCACCACCACACAAAAGCGACTGAACTTTCTTGCGGTTTTAGCAATTGAAAAAGATTTAACAACAAGTTTAGAGTTTGAAGATGTAATTTCTGAGTTTGCCAAGAAGAAAGCTAGACGTGTAAAGTTTCATTAACATTCAAAAATGTAGATTATAGACGTATTCTAATTAGCAACTCATCTTTTTCTTTATAATAATGTTATAAATAAAACTTAAGCTTTTAGTAAATTGTAATCCTGCTTGTTTCATTTAAAATACCCAAGAGAAAAGAAAATTACACCCACAAAAAAATCCATGGAACTGAAAAAAAATAAAGTTAGTTAATATATTTCAAAATTAAGTAGCTATAGGTAAATGAAGTGAAAAATATTGAAACAAATTTTACAAAAATATAAATATTATTGATAGTTATAACAAGTTGTATTTTATATCATTGTGCTGTGGGAGGGGGAGGGTAGAAGGATGTCGGAAGGGCCGGGAGGGGTGAGGGGGCAGCAGCTTGTCATATACCCATGGGCGGAGAAAACGTAAATCCGGCCCTGGTCACGTTAGGAACTTCTGTGGTAGTCCCGGGCTTAAGTTTCACCGTGCCTGTCATGCTAATAGTTCACTTTCCAAAGGAAATTCACTAATGAGTGCTGCATGATTTGGTGAACATCAACAGGTTTGACAAACACACACCTCTTTATTAGCAAACTCCGATCTGTTAAAACTTAATATTCATAATATTGCCACTGGGACGTTGAAGGACGTAGGGGGGATTCCTTAGCGAGTGGGAAGGGGAGGGGAAGTTGGAGAGTCAGAGATCCTATTTATTTATTAGTGGTAAAATATTTATTGTGTTCATTGTGACATTTCATACAGTTAAGTTGTCACTCTACCTATGAACAATAGTGACTAGTACAAGAGTGTGTCCAGTTTTTCATTTATGTTTATGTATATGTGATACAATATAATTTGATTTGTTCTGTTTTGTAGCAATAAATAATAACTAAAGATATTTGTCAATTTATTATAATGAAGATATAAAGGTAAAGAATAGAAAGGAATTGTGACTGAACTATATTATATGAACTGAACAAATAATACAATATTATCAAGCAACAACCACCCGTCACAGCAAACCTCATACTCCGCGAATTTCTGATGCAAATATATATACAGTACATCACTAACACTTTAACTAAATTACCTAGTTTATCAAAATATCCTATACTCTAATATGAGTAAGATTTGCTTGCTTGCTTGCAACACGGATCTCAAAAACAGCTCCAACGATTTCCTTCAAATTTTCAAAATAACTAATTTCTGGGATAAAAATAAGTTCTAGACAGGCCTTATCCCCAGGAAAAATCAAATAATGAAAAAAAACTAAAATGAAAAGTTAAAAAAATTAACATTGGGCTTAGGGAGTTTCAAATTTACATTAAGTAAATTGTAATTTTACATTAAGTAATTGTATTACTTAATGTTATATGACGAGCTGGAAGATGTAATCCACACATTGTATTACTTACTGGCAATAAATTGAGTATTGAGTATTGAGTATTGAGCAAATCAAAACAAAAGAATTGTAACAGCTGTTTATAATCAATCAGGGAACTGACAAAGTAATATTAAAATGTTGTTTATGACTATTAACATGACCTGAGAGCAGGGATTAAACGATTTGAGTGACGATTTCATAAAAAGAGTAGTAAAATAAATCAAAGGGACATTGAGCTATAAATAACAACTGGAGTGACCTTAAAAATGTAGAAAAGAGGCAAATGAGTTATAAAAATCTGATTATCAGTAGAGGGAAGTGGTGAAATATTACTTCAAGTCATCTAAACAA
Source organism: Allygus modestus (assembly GCA_963675035.1). Lineage (NCBI taxonomy): Eukaryota > Metazoa > Arthropoda > Insecta > Hemiptera > Cicadellidae > Allygus > Allygus modestus. Next base: position 477,560,291 of record OY776111.1, read on the forward strand.
ACTGACTGGCCTTCCCCCGAGCAAAGCTCGGCCCCCAGGTACTATTGATAAATTAGTGAGTTTGAACATGTTATTTATCCTCCATAAGGATAACATTGAACAGATTACAAGGGTTTTCTGTAAACTAGGACAAAAAAACTGGAGTTTTCATGCAAATATCAATAGAGCATGAAGAAGTTTCATCAAAATATGTTCCTAAATAAGGGAGACAGAATTTGATTTATTCCCCATAAGACTGACGTGGGATAAAACAATGTTTATACTGCGTGGGGGGAGGGGGTTATGCAGGTACTAATAGATCACAACCATCTTATCTATCCTCCTTAAGAATAACATTGGACAACGTACTGTGTTTAGCACTTTCAATATCTCAGTAATCAACTGACATACTGTAGAGCAACAACAAATCCCATGGTGAACTGAAAACTAAAATTTAAATTAAATCAAAATTACATGAATGCTACTTTACACGTCCGTACCAAATTTCATTAAGATCAGACTTTATTTACGAGAGTTTTCGTGCTTATAGAGATAATTTAGCGGGAAATAACCTTGCCTCGTCCTTCTAGGTAATATATATTAGAGACTAATCCTACAGTAGACTCCTTGTGCATATTGTTTACACTGTAACAAAACTTACCTACATTAACTTCAAAATAAATTGTTTTTATGCACTATACTAAAAATTCATCATATATTACTTACCGCAATATTGTCCTTTGAGTCAAATCCAGAGACAGTACCAGCTCCGTACGTGAGTGAGAAAGGTGTCCCATCTTCATGGTAAGTGCTGCTCTCCTCATGAGCGTATGTGGTGTGCTTCTCTGTAGAGAAAAGTCGAAGTATTTAATGAAATTTGCTTTGAGTAATAATTTGTTTAACTTCATAAACACCAAATACAAGTTACTATATTAGCTTTTAAGTAGCAATGCTATTAACCTTAGATAGGTATTGGTAATTGGAAATGTGCAATATAGTTACTGATTTGAAAACTCGATACAGTAGACCAGGGACGGTTCTAGAGGGTGGGCCCGGACCAGGGACGGTTCTAGAGGGTGGGCCCGGACCAGGGATGGTTCTAGAGGGTGGACCCGGACCAGGTACAGTTCTAGAGGGTGGGCCCGGACAAAGGGATGGTTCTAGAGGGTGTGTTGGAAGTTAAATACAACTACTCCAGTAAATATTATATTAGCATATGACAATGCTAATCATATGTTTATATTTACTATGAAAGGTTTTAAGTTTAAATAAAAATGGCTTCATTGTTTTATCTTGATTATGTTTTGTATTAATAAAAAAATAGAACCACTGCACTGCTTTTAATAATTTCTTTAGGTTGATGGGCCCAGATAATGTAATTTCTATTTTTTTTTTGTGATATTGTTTTTTTTGTTTGATGTCTAATTAAAATGACAACGTTAACAAATCTTCCCCAACTAACTGATTCAAATTTTTCAAACTGGAAATTCAGATTGGAATGTATTCTTGATGAAAAAGGTGTCAAAGAAGTCACACAAAAGGAATACACCACTGAAGATTTAGATAAACTTCCAGAAAAACAGAAGAAAGAAACTTTGGCACAAGATGCAAAAGCTAGGTCAATAATTGTACAATGTATCACGGATCGACATTTGGAGTACATAAAAGATGCCAAGACTGCATATGAGATGTTAAAAGCACTTAGGAACGTCTTTGAACGTAAGAGCACCTTATCAAGATTGTATATAAGAAGACAGCTCTTAACGCTCCAATGTGATGCAAATACAAATCTGAAGGGACAATTTCATGAAGTTTGATGCACTGATTAGAGACCTCGAATCTACTGGTACAAATCTGGATGAAGATGACAAGGTATGTCATTTACTGTTGACTATTCCTAAGAAATATGATACAGTAATTACAGTCTTAGAAACGACTACCTCCACACTAACACTTGATTTTGTAAGAAGTAAATTGCTTGATGTTGAATTAAAACTAAATAATTCTCAAAACTATTCTAAACCACAGGTAGAATGTTCTTTCAATATCAACTCGGGGAAAAGTAATGCAAACAAATGTTTTAAGTGTGGTAGCTTTGATCATTACCAAAATAAGTGTCCAAAAGGTTATCACAAAACTGAGGGGTCTAATAATCAACAAAATAGATATCAAAATCATTCTGGGGGGAGATCAAGAGGTAATTTTCGTGGTAAAAGGTGGAATAATCGCAGTAATCACAATGCTAATGTAGCTGAGCAAGACTCGGACGCTAGTATTTCATTCACAAATTTTACTGCTTATTCAACTACAATTGAAAATGTTCAAGAAGAAGGTAAAGTTAATTTTATTGTTGATTCTGGAGCAACTAATAATCTGGTTTGTTCCTCAATGGAGAAATATATGAGAGATGTCGCGGATATCATACCAATACAGTTAAAAGTAGCTAATGGACAAACTATGGAAGCCAAAAGACAGGGAAAACTGGTTGTGTATTGTAATCAAGGGATTAACAAAGTACCAAAACAAATCAGTATTGAAGCACTAATTGTAGATGGATTACCATTTAATTTGTTCTCTGTTCAAAAAATCAATAAAGCAGGTTTCAGTGTAACATTTGATCATGGTTGTGCTCAAGTAACAAAGAGAAACAACCTACTTTTCAAGTGCAATCTTGAAAATAATCTTTTTGTCGCAAGATTTAGCTTAGGGAAACCAAAAGCGAGCACTGGCTTATCGTTGTCTTCTGATGAAGATCTATGGCATCTACGTCTTGGTCACCTTAATAGAAGAGGGTTACAATTACTTCGTCTGCCATATTCAAAGACTCCTTGTGACTCCTGCAAGAAAGGTAAAGCAACCAGAAATGTTTTTAAAAACGCACAGGGACCTCGTTCAACACGTATCGGGGAACTTGTTCACACTGATGTCTGGGGACCTGTAGATGTTCCAACTCTAAACGGTGAGCGATATTATGTAACAATTACAGATGATTTTTCTCATTTTTCACATGTATATATTCTTAAACATAAGTCTGAAGCTGAAAATAAACTGATTCAATATGTAGAGTAACTGAAATCACAGAACATTAGAGTAGCTAGATTAAGATCAGATAAAGGAGGAGAGTTCACATCAAATAACTTTAAATCTTTTTGTGCAAACAATGGTATTCAGTTAGAGTATACTGCTAGTTATACGCCTCAACAAAATGGTGTCGCTGAAAGGCTGAACAGAACAATCCTTGATAAAGTAAGATCTATGTTTGTGGATACTAACTTGCCCAAATATCTGTGGGGAGAAGCAGTCTGTTGTGCGATATATCAGTTAAACAGATCACCAACAAGTGCTCTTAATGGGAGAGTACCTGCCCATATTTACTTTGGTAAATCAAATGGAACTTTAGACAAATTGAGAGTTTTTGGATCTAAAGTTTGGGTATACAATCTTCCAAAGAAAGGTAAGCTTGAACCAAGAGCAACAGAAATGCGGATGGTTGGGTATGGTGGTCCTGGTTACCGTTTATGGAATCCAGTAAACAACAAAATTGTAGTGTCTCGTGATGTCAAATTTAACGAAAATGATTACAGACACCAAACTGTTTCAAAAGTAACAGAATCGAAAGTTGTCCCACAGCTTAGTAACGAAAATGAAGAACCAGACAGTTCTGATGAACTTCCAGAACACACTCAATTACATGAAAATCAACATGACGAACCCCATGAGGAGCAGAATCGTCAAAGGAATAAAAGGAAAACAACGTTTCCAAAAAAGTATGAGGATTACGATATCTATAGTGCTTATTATTGTTTAATCTCAACCGAAAATGATCCTTCAACTTATAAAGAAGCTATAGAATCTGGTAGTGAGTGGAAAAAAGCTATTCAAAATGAACTGGATAGTCATAACAAATTTCAAACTTGGTCAGTAGCAGATTTACCTGAAGGAAAAGTTGCAATAGACACTAAATGGGTTTTCAGGACCAAGCAGGATAATGTTAAAAAAGCCAGATTAGTAGCAAAAGGATTTCAAGAACAGTGTAGTTCTAATGTCTATGCTCCTGTTGCTAAAATGACTACTGTTCGAATGACAATTTCTCATGCACTTCGGAATGATTGGGAACTTAGACATTTAGATGTTCCCACTGCTTTCTTAAATGGTAGATTGGAAGAGGATGTTTTCATTAAAATACCTCAGGGAGTAACCGCACCAAAAAGAAAAGTCTTAAAGCTCAATAGAGCTTTGTACGGACTAAAGGAATCGCCTCGTTGCTGGAACAATTGTTTCAATGAATTCATTCAAAAGAATGGATTGAAACGTTCAATGCATGATGTGTGTTTATACACAGGAGAAGATGTCTGGTTAACACTATTCGTTGATGATTGTCTTTTAACAGGAAAACAAGAGAAAATTGAAGAGTTGGTGAGTAAATTAAAAAGTGAATTTAATGTAAAAAATTTAGGCAGTATAGGAACATTCCTCGGAACTGAAGTATCAAGAAGTGGTGACACAATATCTCTAAGCCAAACTAAAATGATTGACAAAGTACTACAGAAGTTCAATATGATTGATTGTAAAGGAAAAGAAACTCCAATGGAAGTAAACTTTCAAGTTAATCTCGATGAAGATATTATAACCAATGTTCCATATCGTGAGCTAATTGGAAGTCTAAACTACTTAGCAATGATTTCAAGACCTGCCATTTCATTTGCAACATCGTTTCTTGGAAGATTTCTCGACAGACCAACACAGACTAAATGGAAAGCTGCAAAAAGGATTTTGCAATACATAAGTAATACCAAACATTTAACACTGAAATTCAAGAAAAGTCAAAACGAAGAATGTGTTGAGGGTTATGCTGATGCAGATTGGGGAAATGATATTTCTAACAGAAAAAGCATAACTGGCATTGCAATTTATCATTTTGGTAATCTAGTGTCCTGGACTTCAAAGAAACAACAAGTTGTTGCTTTGTCGACTGCCGAAGCTGAATATTTGGCTGCAGCACACTGTGCAACCGAAATTATGTTTGTCAGCGGATTGGCTAATGACTTTAAACAAGCAGAAACAACTCCAGCCTTAAATGTCGACAACCAGAGTGCAATTGCAATGATGAAAAACTATGAGAACACCAAGAGATCCAAACATATTGACATTAAAGCTCATTTCATCGAAGATATTGTCGCTAAGGGCATTGTGAAAGTTCTATATGTATCTTCAGATAAGAACGTAGCAGACATTTTTACCAAGTCGTTGTGTAAAGAGAAGTTTGTTAAATTCTCAAGAGCCTTAAGTTTGTTGTAATTTTGTGATGAGCAATTTTAAGTTTTATTATTCAATAACGGACTTAAAATTGAACGGGGGTGTTGGAAGTTAAATACAACTACTCCAGTAAATATTATATTAGCATATGACAATGCTAATCATATGTTTATATTTACTATGAAAGGTTTTAAGTTTAAATAAAAATGGCTTCATTGTTTTATCTTGATTATGTTTTGTATTAATAAAAAAATAGAACCACTGCACTGCTTTTAATAATTTCTTTAGGGTGGACCCGGACCAGGGACGGTTCTAGAGGGTGGGCCCGGACCAGGTACAGTTCTAGAGGGTGGGCCCGGACAAAGGGATGGTTCTAGAGGGTAGACCCGGACCAGGGACGGTTCTAGAGGGTGGGCCCGGACCAGGGATGGTTCTAGAGGGTGGGACCGGACCAGGGATGGTTCTAGAAGGTGGGCCCGGACCAGGGACGGTTCTAGAGGGTGGGCCCGGACCAGGGATGGTTCTAGAGGGTGGGCCCGGACCAGGGACAGTTCTAGAGGGTGGGCCCGGACCAGGGATGGTTCTAGAGGGTGGGCCCAGACCCAACCTCACTTTTTACATGATTACTCTAGTGTTTCATTTAAGTATTCTTTTTTACCAAGATTTTACAAAGGAAAATTGAGTAATATCAGTGGATCACAAAAGTGGGTTGGCTGCACTGTCAGTTTAACAGATGCTTGACTGTCTGTGTGTCGTCGGTAATGTTCTTCTCACCTCATTTCTTATCCTATCCTACACTCTAATACGAGCTATGTTTGTTTGTTTGCAAAATTTATCTCGAGATCCAACGGAAGGATTTTGCTGAAAGTTTGGGATTAGAGGCTTTTGGGTCTAAAGAATCGATTGGTGAAAACCACTACCTCAGGAAAACTCGTATTTTTCTAATCAACTCATTTGAAAATTTAAAATTTTAACAATAGGCTTATGGAGTTTAAAATCATAACATTGGTTACTGTGAATAACAAAAACAAACCATTAAATCAGCTTCTATAAATTAAAATATTGTAAACAGCTGTTTATCACTATGGAAATAAAAAACCTACTTGAATGGCAACCCTCATAATGGAAATAAAAAACTACTTGAAAGGCGCAACTCAAACTCTTTTTTCGATAGGCGAGTGAGCGTAGCAAACGAGCTAATCCGGGAGGCGAGTGAGCGAAGCGAACGAGCTCATATTGAAAATGAACGAGTATATGAAATAAAACAAATTCAATGCCTCTTCTGAGGGATCAAACACCGAGCATGGCTCGGTCCCTCGGTACTAATTGTAATGTATCATAAAAAACATTTGAAGTGCAGAAAAGGATCACCTGGTTCTCCTAAACTGGAGTAAAAGTGTACTATTTTGATATGGCGACCCCAAAATAACTATGATTTAGGGAGTGACAGAATCGGTACCTTGTCATTCTCGTAAAGCATCAGACAGTTCTGGGGACTAGTGGTTTTAAAAACTACCAAAACTTAAATAGAACAATACGCTTTAGAAATTTGAAAAACGCAAAAACTACAGAACCGACTGGGCTGAAACTTTACACAAAGGTAGATCTTGAACCCATGCAACACATAGGCCTATTGACTTCCTTAAAGTCCCATCGAGCTACGCCCCGTAAACGTCCTAAGTTTCAATGTTTACATTTCAGAAGACAGTAAACATTCAGAAACTGTAATGCGAACAGCTGTGGGCACTTCCATTTGACAGCTTAAAGAGCAGAAGCAAGAACAGCTGTTTCAAACTAACTTACCTTTCTAACCCGTGAGAAGAATGGGTACATTCTACTAGTATTAAACTAAGGGAACAAACTTAAACATGCTTAAACTTCAACTATATTTGACAGGTATACAAAATAAATGCTTAAACACAAATAAATGCTTACATTTTAGTGTTTTAAATATTATTCTCTCTCTTGCAGCTAACAAAGTTTAGTAAGGTTTAGTAAACAACATTCATGATTGAACAAGTAAAAAAGTAAAATTATTACCGTACAATTATAGTGATTTAGAAGTTAAAATAATGCATTCAAATGTTGTCCACGCTCACTCACCGCAGTAAGATTTATGTGTTCTGCAAAACCTTCTTGATGTTATCCATAAATCCGCAGATCCAGTGTCAAACAAAACTTGAAAAGTCTGAGGCGGCGTGCCCACAGTCATCGGACCGTAATAAAACATCTATAAAATTGTGGCTATGTAAATTATTTCAGTATTTATCATAAATAATGTACTACTACTACTTGAGTGCTGGTATTTCAGATATTAAGGATGAGATTTGAAAACTTGAAGATATAAAAGTACACTACTATAGTGACAATCATATAGGCAGTACTGTACTCACATCCTGGTGGTTGGTGAGGGAGACATTCGTCCCGACTGGAGATTCCATCAGTGTCTTTAAGTGCAACCTGTAGGCGTCTAGGGAGCCATCATGTTTACGGTGTTTCCGCAGTTTCACGGTCGACCATCGAGGAATCCTGTGCTCACTGTTATCATAACAACTTATACGAGCTCCACTATTTTAATTTGAAACAGCTCAAACTGGCCTGCAGGTGTAAAAAACCATGCTACGTCCACCCCATGGGCAATCCAGAGGAAAATTTTCAATTTTAAAACCAATTCATACATTTATATTAGTAACAGCGACATAAATGTTGTGTTTCCTATTTCAATCAAACTTCAAAAACAGTTTTGCAGTTTATCGTTGCACTTTATTGGTTTTAAAGCAGTTAAGCATTTTGTAGCTGAAAACTGTTTATAAGAAGCCTATTTTAAAGTGTATGGGGAGGGGTGCATAAATTTAAAATAATTTGATGCAAGACACACACATTTAGAGTTTATTACATATTAATAAACATACTAATGTGTTTATTACCACCATTGTAGCTTCCAACCTTAACAAGTTTGATCTTTCGCAAACTCTGATTGAAATCCTGGATAAAATGAATACATGGTGTGATGTAAATGGTCTAAAACTAGACCCCACAAAAACACAGTTTATCAATTTCCATTTAAATACAGTAAAACTCATCAATCTGACTCATCTTACTGACTTTCTTACTCTAAATCTGTAGTCTGCCAAATTCCTAGGCCTAGAAATTGATTCTGCCCTTTCCTGGTGTCAAAATGTCAATGCTTTACTCGCTCGGCTTAGTAAAGCTTTTTATGCGTTGCTATATCATTAACTAAATCTGTGAGATTTGAGGTCCTGAGACAGGTATACTGGTCGTACTTTTCCCTCCCTCATCTCTTATGGTCTCATATTTTGGGGAACTCCACAGAGGCTCTCAGATTTTTTAAGATGCAAAAATTAAGAGTCATCAGGTTGATCTCTGGTTTGGGACCAAGAGAAACATGTAAACTGTACTTTAGGAAGCTTCATATTCTTCCGCTTCCTTCGTTGTTTATCCTTCAGCGACTTTTATTTGTGAAATCCAAATCCTAAAGATTTTATGAAAGGAATCATTATCACCAATACTCCACGAGAAATTCTGCATTATTACAGTATCCTATTCATATAACAACTTTCTTATACAAATTTCCTACATACTTCTGCTTAAAAATTTACAATAACTGCCCCAACCGCATTACAAATGAGACCTATTTCAAAAAGTTAAAAAAGCTTGCTACTGAATTTCTATTTCAGAACTGTTTCTACAGCGTCTCTGAGTATCTCGACTGCAATTGTCAGACTGTCCGATCACATGAAATCTGTGTGGGTAGTTTCATCATCTGGCTGCTAATTTTACATCCTACATCACAGTAAAGCTTGTATCAGTTTCATGATGTGTTACCTCATTTATTTTAGAGTTAGAATAGAAATGTAATCTTAAATTTAAATGTGAGTAAAACAAGTCTATTGCCCGGGCAAACATTAAATGTAAGGGTGTATAAGTTGATGTAAATAAAATAAACAAATTTATTTTAATATATAAACTGGTCACCCTACTTGTAAAAAGTGGCAAGTAATAATTTCTTTAGAATTTTCAAAGCTGTAACATTGTTGTTTATGGAAATAAAGTTCACTATTCATTATTGTAGAGTTCTCAGTAATGTAAGCGTTTGAGTTAATTTGCCATATGATAATATATTTTAAACTATAAATTTGACACGCGCATCAACGGAAGTGCCACTAATGTGTGTGCGGCTTAGCATCTTAAACCTGCGAACCACTTTGAGCTGCCATAACGTGATGTAGAGGGCCTTATAAGCACTCTGCTACCGAAGAAAATTAGTACTACACCTTATGTTGAAACAGAAGTCAAGAACTTGTTCATCAGAATTAATATTTATCAAAAATTTGAGTTTCTCATCAGTAGACTTACTCTGGATATTAGGGTGCGACTATTTGTAGTCTGCTTTGACAAATTTAGCTTTTAGATTCCTAGCTCACTGATGGTGTTTTCTGTGTGCAAATATTTTCATTAAACCATTGACCAATAGGCCGAATATCTTGTACTTTAATTATAAATAAGTTTCCAAAAACTTGGACCACTAGGTAGCAAGTTAAAATCTTAAAATATAATTTTGTGTTTTATTGTAAGTAATTTTAAAACTTGTAGTCGAATGTTTAAAACCCGAGAAAAATGGGTATAAAGTCTTAAACTAAATTGAATTGTGTTAGGAGCAGTGCTTGAATTTCTTGATTTATTGTTCAAGAAATGTTTTCTCTTTGTGCTTTTTTTTAACTATATCATAGCGTAGTACGTTAGTGACAATTCAAGTAGACAATATTAGTAAACTTACTTTAATACTGTTTTTCTTCATTCCTTTAATTACCCCTTGCACAACTTTGAATACTAGTTAAGCGTGTACTTACTTGTTTAATGCATCACTGTGGTCAGATGCCAAGGCTAAAGCGCAGGACACTGCCAGGAGGACTCCCCAGGACATCCAGCCAACCATCGTTGCTGAGGTGTCAAACAACAGGTCACTAACTACTACTAAACTACTACTAACTACTACTACTACTACTAAACTAACTACACTAACTACTACTAAACATGGCATTCACTAACTACTTTTACTACTAAAATGAATCATAACTTATAACGAAACTAAATCAAAATGATTGCATTTCAACATTACATTTACTAAGCATCCACTTCAAATTATTAAATACTGAAAGATACAATTAAGTTTTACTTTACTTACCTGTACTGATTGTTTTACAGCAAAGGAAGTGAGAAAGCTAATGGACGCTTATGGAAGCTTGAGCTTATTATATACTGGAGGTGTAATAAAATAAATTTGTTAGAACGGATTCATTTAAGTAACCACTGCTTAATTGCTTCATACTATAATGTGCCCTAATAATTTTTTACGTTTACTGAGAATGATAAATTAATACGGTATTTCTTAAAACTACAAATAAAAATATTTAAAGTTATGACTTGACGCACACTACTGTTAAATTTTACATTAAAAATAATGTTTTTCCTTAAAACAGATATTGCAAGCAGAGCAGGTCTAATTGAATGGGTGCGCTGTGGGTGTGTCGCAAAACTGCAAATCAATTACAGATAAATACAGCACTATACATTTTGGATAAAAATAACAAACACGTTATTGAACATGGGAGTGTTTCATTAGAATTAAAATCCAAGTCTCTGTTGCAGAGGTTGGAGAATGTATGAATTCTTTTAGTAAAACATCTTCTGGATGGTGGAAATTCCTCTAGTTATTAAAAAGGGTTCCAAATTATTGTAAGCCCCAACCCTTGCGTGGGATAGTGAACCAGACACTTGCAGGGAATATTCCCAGAGAAGCTCCAGTTTCTTGAGCAGGTGTAACCTTAGTTTAGAGGCCTCCAGTCACTAAACTTTAGGCATTTCTACCCAGTACCCAGGGCTGACATGAAGCGATTGGGGGCCTGGGGCAAACACTCTGTGGGGCCCCCCAGAGACCCTTATTTTACTATACTGGTATTTTTTTCTTTTGGCCAGGGACCAGTGGGGCCCCTGGAAATCGCGTGACTGGGGCAAAGTGTCCCGGTTGCCCCCCTTATGGCAACCCCTTTGCTTCTACCTGCTTCCAATATAAGGCCAATGTTAACTTTCAAAGCCCGTCCATCCTTAGCAGATTATCTGATATAGTTGTTTTATGGCTGATTTTAAAGAGCAAAGAAATCTATCGATTTCAGTGAGCAAAATTTTGAAATCACAAATAAGTAATCAATAAAATTCCAAAATATTCTATATTTTCTGTGTTATTTATAGGTAAACTATCGGTGATATCAAAATTCACCTCACTGAAATTGCTTGTATTTTTGTGTTCTTTAAAATAAATGGAATGAAATTCCTCCATTTTCATTAAAAAAGTGTTCAAAATTACTGAGAGGCCCTTATGCAGGATTGTGAACCAACCACTTGAGCAGGGAATTTCTCAGAGAACCTCAAGTTGGTTGAGGTAAAACCTCAGTTTAAGAAAGAGAATATAAGTAACACCTATGATTGCCACCCCAATTCATTACTACACCTTGTTTGAAAAAAATATAAAAACTCCTCACACAATTTTAGAAAATATTAACTTAAAAACCCCATGACAGTTCGGTTCCCAAACAAACTCTGGGATTCAAAAAGCTGCTTCCAGTATGGTCAACAGAATAGCGAGACCTTAGATGGGGCTCAGCAGTCTATTGGAGTCTGGCATAACCTACCCAAGGCCTTTGACTGTGACATACTTATTGAGAAATTAAGCAGACATGGAATTAAAACAATGGACTTAAATGGTTTATTTCATAATTGGAAAATCAAAACATAGTATTCCTATAAGCAAATTTGAAGCAAATTACAAATCTGAATGGACAAATTTTTCTCAGTGATTCGCGTTTCTGGGGCAAAGTGTCCCGGTTGCCCTCCCTTGTGGCGGCCCTGTTTCTACCTGCTTCCACTATAACGCCAATGTTAACTTTCAAAGCCCGTCCATTCTTAACAGATTATCCGATTCTTGTTTATTTATAACACATATGCAAATGAGTTTTGCAATGTCACAAACATAAGTAATGTTCAGTGTGCAGATGATACTGCTCTTATTTGTAAAGGAGTCAAAGACGACTCCTTGTAGCTCACTGACTAGAGTGATTCAATGTCTTGACTGTTTTACTGTAAAAGGCCTTTCCACGAATGTTCCCTACTACTTCCTATTAGATGTAATGTTTTCATTGAGTGATGATTGATGTATTGCAGGAGCTATGCTCCAACCTATTGCGATTTATTGGACGGATAAATGATTTGATTGATTGACTGAATGTGCCAGAATACAACTCCTACAGTTTTCAGCTTCCAATTTTTACAGAGATTCCAATTAATTCTAATGCACCTCCAATCAGCACTCAAAATTCAGCTGACTAATAATCTGGGAATGTAAATTGATTCCTACCTAAATTTGGAATGAAAAAAATTAAAATTGATCCAACAATTAAATTCACTTGCATTCTTTCTGATGGAGGAATACGCAAAACACCATGGTAAGCAAATGCGTTTTGATTTCGTTTGGGACACTCCAAATTTGGATACACAATTTACAATATATCGTGCCTATTTTTCTTCAATTATGAATTATGGACTAACCTTTATTAAGCTAACCTTTGTTTTCTAAAAAAATTAGTTAGGTTAATTGCCAAATACCCCCAAAAAAGCACACTGGTGGCTAATTTTTATCCTCCTTCGTATTATTATGCATTCTCACTTCGCATAGCTTGGATATTTATCAGATAATGGTTAATAGTAACTTTGATTGATACACTTATGGAGAACCAACACTATCATACCTGTAAAAACTTCTACTAATCAAGGGGTGGTTGGTCTTTGAAATCAAAAAGTAAAGTTAACCTTTTCAAACAAACGTAAAATTTGACTCGCTTGGCTGTGAAATTACTAATTTGGGATCTTAAATTGAATTAACACGGATAGAGAGTGATAAATATAATTTTATTACAGATAAACCTCATATAAGTAAGTTAAACAGGTGCACATGATTAGATAGGATACTAAATCCTTTAAAAAATAATTTACATGAATTTAAATATGAACTGTTCCTTAGTTGTCATTAAAATATTATTAATGAGTGAAATCGATCATTTAAAAATAAAACACTTACTAACAACAAACCTTTTTGTATAGTATGTTCTTCACAAATTCTACTATACACAACTCGTTATCTAATTAATAGAAATGTCCGCCACTCTATTTAATTATCTGGGATTTCATAAAAATCAATTTATAACTATAATTTAATAATATGTTTTATTTTATTTAAAGAACAGCTTTATTTTAAATTGATATGATTATTTAATTTAGCTGTCTGGTTTCATATTTTTAAAATCTAAAATCTTATTCATGAGTTCTATCTCAAAAAAACAAAAAAAAGGGTAGACCCTTTTAATTTTTTTTTTGTACGGGAAAAATTAACTGAGACAAACCAAGGAAACAGCTCCCGAAGTGGATCGTATGTTCTGTGGAGCGTCACCGGTGTCCAGGTCGCAAGCCGCGCCCTTTCTCAGGACGGCCCTCGGGCCCCAATCTGGACTCTCTCCGCCGATGCTGTTGCCGCTCATTCTCCGGTGTTCCTTGGTGTTGTTGAAGCTTCAACTGGAAAGTGTAATTTGGACATCGGATTCTTCCAAAAAACAAATTCTTAATTTACATATTTATTTGTATACAAAAATAAAATATATGTTACAAATATCATATAAAAATATTTCTTATTTTAACTTAGTGCTAAATTTACATCATAATAAAGATTGTCAAGGGGTTCATTTGTAAATAAGGATTAACATACTACTTGAGTGGCCAGCTCTAGATATTACTTAGTAGAATAGAAAACATTGTCCTCAAAATATGTTTGGAGCTGATATTTGAATTTACCTATTGTGTGGCTCTGCTTTATGTTATGGGGCAAATGATTAAATAACTTATATAATTTCTTGAGCATACCTTGTATACCTTGAGCATACCTCTAATCTTTTAGCGAATTTCCCCTATAGGGAAGAAGCTATTACCGTAGGTCTCATGGTAAGACTTAAGCCCGAGACCATGATAACTTTTTGTTTTGAGGTCCCCAGATGCCAAAAACACCATTTGTTCAAATTTTTGCGAATTTCCCCTATAGGGAAGAAGCTATTACCGTAGGTCTCATGGTAAGACTTAAGCCCGAGACCATGATAACTTTTCATTTTGAGGTCCCCAGATGCCAAAAACACCATTCGTTCAAATTTTTATATATGTATTTATATATATATATATATATATATATATATATATATATATATATATGTGTGTCCGTAAGCACGATAACTCTCGTAAAAAAGGTCCGATCTTAATGAAATTTGGTACAAATGTGTAAAGTACCATTTATTTGAACGAGTTCGAAAACCAGACGAATTACACTATCCAAAGGGGGGTTTTATACCCCAAAAATGGGTTTTTTGGGGTTTTCACATGTAATTTTTATTTAAATCAAATTTTAATTTATACCATTGAATTCAGCTTAAAAAAACAAACAAGTTGGTATTTTGATATTGCTCTACGTCAATTGGTTACCGAGATATTGAAAGTGCTAAACATAGTACGTTGTCTAATGTTATTCTTATGGAGAAAAAGAAAAATTGTATATCTCGCTTATTTATGAACATAAACTGACAAAATTTGGTATAAGGCTTGATCTGGTTGTGGTTTATTGTTGTTTGCACAAAAAAACAATTTTTCGCCTATGGTTCCTGTAGCAGCAAACCTAGGTTCTTGGTCCCCATGTTATTCTTTTGGAAAATACTTAAAATGTTATATATCGCTTATTTATGAATGTATATGGATGAAACTTGGTATGTGGCTTCACTAAGATGAGTTCTATTGATATTTGCATAAAAACCCATTATTTTGTGTGCCTTGTTGCAGCAAACGTTATTCTTACGGAGAATAATTAATATTTTAACTATCGCTTGTTTGTGAATACATTTTTTATGAATCCTGTTAAGTGTTTTAATGTGTTATGTTATATATTCATTGAAAATTCGCTGAGTATGCAGGTTTGCTGCGACGGGGGTATTATATATGTATATATATATATATATATATATATATATATATATATATATATATATATATATATGTGTCCGTAAGCACGATAACTCTCGTAAAAAAGGTCCGATCTTAATGAAATTTGGTACAAATGTGTGAAGTACCATTTATTTGGACGAGTTCGAAAACCAGACGAATCGCACCATCCAAAGGGGGTTTTGTACCCCAAAAATGGGTTTTTTGGGGTTTCCACATGTAATTTTTACTTAAATCAAATTTTAATTTTTACCATTGGATTCAGCATAAAAAAACAAACAATTTGGTATTTTGATCATTGCTCTACGTCAATTGGTTACTGAGATATTGAAAGTGCTAAACACAGTACGTTGTCTAATGTTATTCTTATGGAGAAAAAGAAAAATTGTATATCTCGCTTATTTATGAACATAAACTGACGAAATTTGGTATATGGCTTCATCTGGTTGGGGTTCATTGTTGTTTGCACAAAAAAAAAACATTTTTCGCCTATGGTTCCCGTAGCAGCAAACCTAGGTACTTGGTCCCCATGTTATTCTTATGGAAAATAATTCAAATGTTATATATCGCTTATTTATGAATGTATATGGATGAAACTTGGTATGTGACTTCACTAAGATAAGTTCTATTAATATTTGCATCAAAACCCATTATTTTGTGTTCCTTGTTGCAGCAAACCTGCGTACTCATGCCCAATGTTATTCTTATGGAGAATAATTAATATTTTAAATATCGCTTGTTTGTGAATATATTTCTTATGAATACTGTTAAGTGTTTTAATAGAAACACTTAACTCATTTATTTTATATATTCATTGGAAATTCGCTGAGTATGCAGGTTTGCTGCGACGGGGGTATTTTTGTATATTTACCGTCAAGTACTCTGCTTTATGTTATTACTTCTACTAATTAAGGGGTGGTTGGTCTTTGAAATCAAAAAGTAAAGTTAACCTCTTTACACAAATGTCAAATTTGACTCCCTTAGCTGTGAAATTACTAATTTGGGATCTTAAATTGAATTAACACAGATAAGAGAGCAAACCCAAGTATACAGTATTCTAATAAGTTAAGTATACTGTATACTGTTGTTAGTATACAGTATAAGTATAAATATAATTTTTAGGGTGTGAGACGTAGTTTATTTATCCTGTTACAAAACTGACTCCTGTATAGTAAGACCTTTTCTCAAATTGTGCTGTCTTGTGGATGGGATAAAACAGGAAATGTTCTGCTCTAGTATCTCAATGAGATTCTCTACATTTAGATAGCAAACTGAGGTTATTGAAAGTCATTATTATTACGAAATAAATATAAATAGAAGAGTTGGTGCCTGAGTTTCCCTACAAAAAGGTTGCAAAAAGGTTTCCCTACATGGGTGCGACCATGTAACTGACCAAGTATATTATTATGTAATCCAACCCAGCCAAGGATAAATTGACCCTCCTCAATCCAGGTCCGTCCAGATGTCGACTCCCACTCTCCTCTTCCTTTTCTCTCTTGATAACTCTCCGAAGACTGCCTTCTAGTCACGTCCCCAAAACTTCCTCCTCTCTCACTTCCCCTTCCAAAATAATGTTCATTTCCCTAAATTTTCTCTCCAATCAAAATGGTTTTCCACCCTCTAGGCCCTATTGGTTTCTCAAAATTTAGCGGGGTTTTTTGCAAGGTTGTAGTTCATACGTTAGGAATTACCTGTATTGCTTGCTTGGCATGTTTGGGTCCAAACTGCGACTTCTCGTTCGATAACAGGAAATGAGCATTTCCTGTTATTGACTGCCTGGTTTCCTTCCACTACTCTAATTTCAACATCGTTGTTGCCATCTGTTTGAACTGTGATCAATATTTCATATATTATAATTTGTAAATGAATTTAATTATAAAATAATTCAAATATATAGTAAACTATCTAAAAGCGTACAGTTACAATTTGGAGTACCGCAAGGCTCTTTACTTGGACCATTGTTTATTATTGTTGTATGTTAATGATTGCAATAAGTCAGTAGAATTTTCAAAGATTATTCAATATGCAAATGATACAACTCTCTGTCTAACAGAAAAGTCAATTTCTGAATTAGAAATGAAGGCTTTTAAAGATTTAAATTCATGTATTCAATTTTTTGATGAAATTAACCTAAAAACTAATGATGCAAAATAAAATTTTAATAAATTTTGCTGCCGCCAAAATCTTGAGGATAAAGAATGTCCAACCATTATGATGGACAATAACATTCTGAAAGAAGTTAACTGTACCAAGTTTCTAGGACTTTATATTGATAGTCCTTAAACAGACTATTTAAATATTTTGTGTTCAAAGGTGTCTTCAAACATTTATGTTTTGCGAGAATTATCAAAGTAGTTTCATAAAAATATGCTGTTGATAGCGTATGGTATATCCATATTTATCGTCCAGTATTACTGTTTGGGGCAGCTGTCACGACAAGGAATTTAAAAGACTTTTATCCTTCAAAAAAGTCTATAAGAATAATTGGCAATTTAACATCCAGAGAGACTTGCAAAACTACTTTTAAGGATTTGGAAATTATAACCCTGTCTTGTCTTTATATATTTCAAACAATAT
The DNA here is from genome assembly GCA_963675035.1 of Allygus modestus. Lineage (NCBI taxonomy): Eukaryota > Metazoa > Arthropoda > Insecta > Hemiptera > Cicadellidae > Allygus > Allygus modestus. Next base: position 477,578,207 of record OY776111.1, read on the forward strand.
ATATTCCAAATTTAAATGTGAAAAAATTTTAGGAAAGGATATCTACATATTAATCGGCCAAGGAAGTTTTTGTGGTACCAAATTCCTGGAAAAACGGCATCGTAGAATTATGAAACTTGGCACACTTATTTAGTACTATTAGAGATGTGTCGAAAGTAAATAATTTTGTGTTTGAGCGTGTAGGGCTATGCCCTTTTGTCTTTCAAAGTTGATATGTTATCCTTATAGGAACATAAGTTCTGCTTTTTTTCTATTTTTTCTATTTTTCATTTCATTAATAAACAGCTGGGTTATTCAAATAAATGTATAGGATAACAGCAAGAACAGATGATTCATAAATAAAACATTTTACTGACTACTGGAATGGCAACTCCCTTCTCTTATCCTGTTTTAACTCCACATTAAAAATTTAACTCTGTTTGTGAGGGGTGGAGGATGAGGGACATGGTGAGGTGGAGAGGTTTCAGGTATAAATAAAAATACTATTGATTACTGGAATGGTAACTCCCTTCTCTTATCCGTTTTAACTCCACACCATCAAAAACAGATAATTCAGGACTAATTTAAATAAAAATATTACTGACTACTGGAATGGGATCTCCTTTCTCCTATCCGTTTTAATTCCACAACAGCAAGAACAGATAATAATTCAGGACTAATGTAAATTAAAAATATTACTGAATACTGGATTGGTAACATCCTTCTTTTATCCGTTTTAACACTACCTGTTTGTGAGAGGGTGAGGATAAGGGACTGGTGAGGATGAGGTGGAGATGTTTCAGGCATAAATTAAAAGGCTATTGATTACTGGAATAGTAACACCCTTCTCTTACCCGTTTTAACTCCACAACAGTAAGAACAGATAATTCAGGACTACTGTAAATAAAAAATATTACTGACTAGTGGAATGGTAACCCCCTTCTCTTAGGAGACGGGGAGATTAGGATGAGGTGGAGAGGTTTCGAGCATAAATAAAAAGGCTACTGATTACTGGAATGGTAACGCCCTTCTGCTATCCTTTTTAACACCACACTAAAAAAATACCTGGGTTTGACGGTAGGGAAGGGGAGGGAAAGAGAGAGAGAGAGAGAGAGAGAGAGAGAGAGAGAGAGAGAGAGAGAGAGAGAGAGAGAGAGAGAGAGATGAGCGCAATAGAACCCACTAGATATTAAACTTTTTTTTAATATTTGGTCGAATTTCGACAATCGGACGGTCTCTAGTTCATAATTATAATACTAGAAATTCTAATCTCTCACGGCCACAACAACAACGACTAAATCTTTGTTCTAATCTTCCATCACAAGGAGGAGTGACCTTTTTAAATGAATTACCAAAATGTATAAATTTGAATACAATTCAATATTGGGGTGCTAAAATAAAAAGTGGGAATGTGCGAAAATAAATAAAGAATTGTCGGTTTTTATCTCGGAAATACAACATTCAATTTCTCGAACACCCGAGAAACCTTTTTGGTTTTAACTAAGTTTTGAGCTAAAATTATTGTGCTATCACCTACACAAGGTGACCTTATGCGCACCTTATACACTTTGACCTTATGCGCAGTGAGGGGAAGGAAAAAGAAGGAACCCATTGGCTATACATTGAGGGGAGGAGGAGGAGGCCAGCTAGCTGCGTTGTATATACATTCAAGTAACATTCCTTACAAGTAAGGAACGAGACCAACTCCTGTCTACGCCAATGGGTTAATTTTAAATGTCATCTAGATTTTACTGACAAAATAGTTTTAAAAACATACATCCCGTAAACTGTCATTATAATCAGGGACATAAAATGTTCTTTTACTGAAGTGTTCGGCTTAAGGTTAAAAGTTATACGTATGGCTTTCTTTTGTAATTTTAAAATAGAATTTAGGTTCCTCATAAATGTAGCCCCATAGAGGGATATGCCAAAATAAATAATTGAATGAATGTATGAGTAATAAATTGTTTTTAAAGAATCAATATCAAAAAATATTTTTAATCTTGATAGTGCATATATTCCGGACGATATTTTGGAGATAACTTTTTCAGCATGTAAGTTCCACAAAAGATTTCAGTCTAATTTGAATCCCAAAAATGTTATGTTACCTACTTTATTTATTGTTTTATTACTAATCTCAATTGTTGGATTGATGGGATATTTTGTTTGGCGGGTCCTGAATGTGATGAAAATGGTCTTGTCAGGATTAAGTAACAGCTGCCAGTCATTAAAATATTTTGCTAAAGCATTCAAATCAACTTCAGATGCCAATTCTTTTTCTTTTTCTGAAGGAGCTGCTGTTTTGAGATTCACGTCATCGGCATAGAGATATAATTGGCTACCGCTAGACAGTTTTGGTAAATTCCTTGTGTAGCAATTGAACAGAAGAGGGCCAAGTGGCACTCCATGTTTTATTTTTCTGATTTTCGATTGATGAGATATTTTAAAATTTTGTCTCTTATGATCAACTATTTCAACATATTGTTTTCTATTATGAAGATAAGTTTTAAACCAACCAAGTGTATTTTTACGAACACTAAGATTGAATAATATTGATAGGAGTATGTCATGATTCAAAGAATCAAACGCTTTGGTGATATCCATAAATAAAGCTACTACTTTTTAGTTATTGTCTAAACTATCAATAATGGACTCGGTGAATTCTGTAGCTGCTGTTAAAACTGATCTTCCACGTCGGAAACCATGTTGGCAGTCTTCTAAAAAACTATTATTTTCCAAAAACTCAATCAGTCGGTTATAAATTGCCTTTTCAAATATTTTTTTGTATTGTTGGGAGGAGGGAAATTTTCCATTAATTTTTATTTTAGATCTATCTCCATTTTTCAACAGCGGTTTTAATTTTGAAATCTTAAGTGTTCAGAAAACATCCCTGACACAAATGATGAATTTATTATGAGAGTTAAGGTTTACATAAACATAATTTACATAAACAAAATTGGCTTGTTTTACAAGTGCCACAGGAATCTCATCATAACCAGTGATATAAGAATTTTTAAGATTACTAATCAATTTGCTCACTTCCTTCTCGTCAACAGGCTTTGGTCTAAAAATACAATGGGGGGTTTGTTCTCTGATGTTACACGATTACTTTTTACTGGGAAGTCTAAATTAGGAATAACACTGTTATCAACAAAATCAGCAAAATAATTATTTAAGGCATAACAAATTGTATACTGGTTTGAGAGCAAACAGTTGTTAATATTTAAATTGAGGTTTTGAGTTTTCAACTTTGTTTTTCCAGCTTCAGAATTAATAATACTCTATGAAGTTTGGTTTACATTCGTTAATTGGTTTATTTTAGGTATATAATGTTGTTTTTTCAAGGCAGTTACTTTCTTATTAAAATTCGTATTCATTTCTCTAACTTTTTTGCGCATTGTTTTACTTATTGTTTCTCTGGCCAATAAATCAACAATTCTTTACTTTTCGTCTTTCGATAGGAAACCATTTTTTACCAGTATGACGCCTTGTGAGTTGTTTTGGAAAATATAAATTAAAATAAAACATCAATGTGTCATGAAAAACATTATATTTATATTATATTATATTACATTATATTATATTATATTCCACTGGAGCCATGTATAATTTAATCCATGTCTCATATTTAAATGCGTCTATAAAAGTACTAATGTACTTCAGCATCAGTGAATTTTCTAGAGTATTCAAAGTAAGTTGAAGTTAGCTTATCTAGTTTTTGACTGCATATTATTAGAAGCTACCCATCATGGTCAGAAAGTTGAGTATTTATATCAACCACTTTAAAATTTTGTTCCTCAACCAACCCTTTGCGATCGGAATGCATATTTGCCGCTATTCCTCAGCGGTCGCGCGGCCAGCTCTACTGGCCGCCGCCATTAGCGCGCGGAAGTCGGATTTTTTTCTACAGCAGTTGTCCTTTGCGATCGGACGGCCAGCGGTGCTGGCCAACATGAAATCCAACGAACGCTCGGGCGTCCAGCAGGACTGGCCGACAACAATGTTTTCGTTTGTAATATTCCAACTGTGGTATAATGCCTGTAGAGTGCTGCAACCTAGTGAGAAATTGTTAAACTAAACGATCAGCAGGCTTGCAACATTATATCGTAAGAATTGTGGTGTAAACAACTAAAATAAACACCTGTTGTTCTGGTACAAGTGCTGTCATAATCATCATTGTTTTGGTTCAGTTTTATGTGATTTTAACTGTGTTTTGGTGATTTTCTCGAGAGATTTGTGTTTATTTGTAGTTTTAATTAAGTTTTAATGTACATGATTATAAGAACACTTGTACGTTTACGTATAGGCCTACACTTATATTATAATTAGGCCTACAATAAAATTGTTTTATCCCGTATAAACATTTATTAGTAAGAATGGGGTTATCTTTTTTTTCCTCCCGTATATTTAACTAAGTAATAATGGACGATCGCTAAAGATAAGACGAATTGAGAGACGTTTTATTAAAATTTAAATCCCCTATGCTAACATTGAAGGTTTTCAGTGAAAATAATTCCGAGCTGCGGGGAGCGAGCCGCCATGATAAATGCCGAGGTGACGCGTAGTGGGACGTGGCCAGTACAGCTGGCCGTCCGACCGTCGGAACCAAGTTCGTACGGAAAGAATTCCGACTGGCTGCCGACTGCGTTGTGGCCACTCTTGCTGGCCTTCCGATCGCAAAGGGTTAATAAAACTGAGTTCAGTTTTAACATTATTGAACTAGCGTTAAATACAATTTATTGAAATCCAACCTAATGGTGCAAAACTCTTGACTTAGGTCAAGGTTTTTACCAAACTTTAGAAAGGTGGTGGTTTGAATAAGAACTTTTCTTAGCTACCAAAAAGTAAAAAAATCTGCTTTTAATTCACTCCAAGATGGATGAACTGCTTTTGAACAAGTCTGGTTTATTGCTAAATTTGACATTGAAAAGAACCACGTAGTTATGCTCCAACCAGCAGGGAAAGCAGTTACTCTGACCGCTGATTTAGGCAAAATCTTCCACATTTGAGGTGATTGTTTTTCATATGGAAGTAGAACGAACACTTTCTCATTTTTGCCAATGAAAAAGAAAGTGTCTGAGAGTAATTGTGTAACAACTCCAGTCGACGGAGAAAGCTGCACCAAGTCTCTCTCTCTCGTAACGAACATGAAACTGTTTCCCACACAAACTATTCTTTTTGCCTCACAACTAAGAAAACCATGAAGATGCTGTGATGTCTGATAATTGTAAACCTGAATGTTGCCTTCATTAGAGAAAGCTACATAATGTTCTACAATCGCAAAACTACGTATATGTGACTGACTGTGTTCTATAAATGGCCAAAATCTTAGTTCTTTCACATTGTATACTTGTAAACTCCACCTAACACCGGAGGCAAGATCCTCCTGACTGATAACAACAACATTTTCACCCTTCTTGTCATGGTTGACTCCTATCCACTTTAGTCTATCCAAGCCAGACTCTGTCTTCAGCTTTGTTGCTTTTTCTAAATCCCAAATATGAAGCAAATTGTTTTCTAAGACCACAAACACAGTATTTACAACATCATAATTTGAAATATCTTTTTCACTCACACAAAACGTATGTTTGACTGACAATGCATAAGAGTCCCAGTCTACTGTTATTACTTTAACAGTATTTTTTCTATCCCAAATTATGAATGTATCACTACGGACAACTGAGACTTTACAACTACTGGACCCAAAGGGAAACTCAGCAACACAAACCGGGGGCACTGCAGTTGTATCGATTAACTGGATAACATCTTTCATGACTGTAATAACGAAATCAATTTTAAGAAAGACTACTTGTCGATACGTGTTGCTAATTTCATCTTTTAAGCAGTTTCCATGAATCCAGTTCTTCCATAGATGTTTCTCACGCATGTACGCGGTCCTCCATCGTCCGATGGGGCTCAGGGTCGTGTTCTCGGACTTCGGACTTGTGAACTTGGGCTCCACACGACAAGGAGTGGTCCTCAGGTGTTCTTCCGACTCCGCATCACATCGAGGTCTCCACACCTGGGCAACACGTTTATATTAGCGTTGGTCAGAGCAGAGTCACACTTGAGCCCCGTTAATCACAACCCTGCCAATCTGAAAACCCGGCAAGTACCAACAAATATTTTGTAAATTAAAAATGTGTTCCTTGAATGTTAATGAACAATAATAAAAGTTAAATACAAGCACATTACACTTTCATTAATTGTTACTGAATTCACATGTAAAAATGGAGTATCCGTTGACAGATAAATAATAAACTGGTAAATAAATTGACTGTTTACTATTTTCACAATCCCAACTTTTACGTATACAAGTTGTATGTTTTAATGTTTTATAACCATAATTTATTAACTAGCCTACAACACTGTGCAGCACAGGCAGGTGTATTACAATGGTTCAGTTTAATTACATCTTAGAGCAGTGTTTCCATCTGTTGGATACAATAAATTCCTTTAACGGCTAAAAATCCACTAAATATTTAGTATGTAACAAATTTGTTTTTAGACCACTCTTTTTGTATTTTGGGAATGTGTGTTTATTGTAATAATGTGTGTTTCTTGTAATGTGTGTTTCTTGTAATGTGTTTGTTTATTGTAATGTGTGCCTTATCAGTTTTGCAACTTTTACTTTCTTCCCTGGAGAAAGTATTGTTTTCGTTACCATTTTTTTATTTGAGTTATGGGTGAAAATATTAATTTTGGTGCTCCCTGAACAAAAAATAAACGGTATCAGGAAACTGACACATACTTTCGCCCTTGTAGTCCAATTGTAATCAATAATTTACTTTGTATTATCTAAACGTAGAATATAAAGTACAAAGCATGTAGGCCTATATAAAATCTGCTGATGAACTTTTTTAGAAAAATCTACCTAAATCCCTTTTTTGGAGGCACACCAAAATATTTAGCCACACACAGTGATTTTAAGAGGAAAAATATCCACTCATCCCCTCCAGGGTCAAGAGGCAACATATTTTGAATATCCTTTGTTAGTCAATACTAACTTGACCTAAGTTATTAAGTCATACCAAGTTTTAAAGAAATTGATTAGCAAATGGGAGGGAAATGTTATTAGCGAATTTCCCCTTTAGGAAAGAAGCTATTACCATGGTACCATGGTAAAACTTAAGCCCGAGACTATGATAACTTTTAATTTTGAGGTCCCCAGATGTCAAAAACACCATTCGTTCAAATTTTAGCGAATTTCCCCAATAGGGAAGAAGCTATTACCATAGGTCTCATGGTAAGACTTAAGCCCGAGACCATGATAAATTTTCATTTTGAGGTCCCCAGATGCCAAAAACACCATTCGCTCAAATTTTAGCGAATTTCCCCTATAGGGAAGAAGCTATTACAGTAGGTCTCATGGTAAGACTTAAGCCCGAGACCATGACAACTTTTCATTTTGAGATCCCCAGATGCCAAAAACACCCTTCGTTCAAATTTGTATATATGTATATATATGTGTGTCCGTAAGCACGATAACTCTCGTAAAAAATGTCCGATCTTAATGAAATTTGGCACATATGTGTAAAGCACCATTTATTTGAACGAGTTCGAAAACCAGAGTTTCGAATCGCACCATCCAAAGGGGGAATTTTGGGGGTTTTGTACCCCAAAAATGGGTTTTTAGGGGTTTCCACATGTAATTTTTATTTAAATCAAATTTTAATTTTTACCATTGAATTTAGCATAAAAACATAGAAACGTAAACTGTAATACCGAATAAGCCCTAAACTATTATAATACGCATGCCAAGTTTCAAGTCCGTACCTTAAGTGGTTCCTAATATATGCTGCATTAATTATAAATCACGTACTGGCAGACATCCGATAAGCAATTTATAAAAAAGTTTATATAAAGCTTTTGATAAGTTATTTTGATAAGTTCTACCAAATCCTACGTTTGAGCAATACTCTCGTGGGGCACTTTGTATTAACTTATTTGACGAAAAACGTGAGGAAAACCAATTTAAAAAGGAATCTATCTTTTATAGGTTTTACAGTTTTAAGGGGTTTCTATCATCATCATGATGATAGGTTGGGTCCTCATCATCATCATGATAGGTTGAGTCCTCATCATCATCATGATGACAGGTTGGGTCCTCATCATCATCATGATGACAGGTTGGGTCCTCATCATCATGATGACAGGTTGGGTCCTCATCATCATCATGATGACAGGTTGGGTCCTCATCATCATCATCATGACAGGTTTGGTCCTCATCGTTATCATTATGACAGGTTGGGTCCTCATCATCATCATCATGACAGGTTGGGTCCTCATCATCATGATAGGTTGTCCTCATCATCATCATGATAGGTTGGGTCCTCATCATCATCATCATGATAGGTTGGGTCCTCATCATCATCATCATCATGTCAGGTTGGGTCCTCATCATCATCATGATGACAGGTTGGGTCCTCATCATCATCATCATGACAGGTTGGGTCCTCATCATCATCATCATGACAGTAGGGTCCTCATCATCATCATCATCATGACAGGTAGGGTCCTCATCATCATCATCATCACAGGTTGGGTCCTCATCATCATCATCATCATCATCATGTCAGGTTGGGTCCTCATCATCATCATGATGACAGGTTGGGTCCTCATCATCATCATGATGACAGGTTTGGTCCCCATCATCATCATGATGACAGGTTGGGTCCTCATCATCATGACAGGTTGGGTCCATCATCATCATGATGACAGGTTGGGTCCTCATCATCATCATGATGACAGGTTGGGTCCTCATCATCATCATCATCATCATGACATGTTGGGTCCTCATCATCATGTTAGGTTGGGTCATCATCATCATCATGACAGGTTGGGTCCTCATCATCATCATGATGACAGGTTGGGTCCTCATCATCATCATCATGACAGGTTGATTCCTGATCATCATCATCATCATGATAGGTTGGGTCATCATCATCATAACAGGTTGGGTCCTCATCATCATCATGACAGGTTGGGTCCTCATCATCATCATCATGATAGGTTGGGTCATCGTCATCATAACAGGTTGGGTCCTCATCATCATCATCATGACATGTTGGGTCCTCATCATCATGTTAGGTTGGGTCATCATCATCATCATGACAGGTTGGGTCCTCATCATCATCATGATGACAGGTTGGGTCCTCATCATCATCATCATGACAGGTTGGGTCCTGATCATCATCATCATCATGATAGGTTGGGTCATCATCATCATCATAACAGGTTGGGTCCTCATAATCATCATGACAGGTTGGGTCCTCATCATCATCATCATGATAGGTTGGGTCATCGTCATCATAACAGGTTGGGTCCTCATCATCATCATCATGACAGGTTGGGTCCTCATCATCATCATCATGACAGGTTGGGTCCTCATCATCATCATCATGACAGGTTGGGTCCTCATCATCATCATCATGATAGGTTGGGTCCTCATCATCATCATGACAGGTTGGGTCCTCATCATCATCATCATGATAGGTTGGGTCCTCATCATCATCATGATAGGTTGGGTCTTCATCATCATCATCACGATAGGCTGGGTCCTCATCATCATCATCATGTTAGGTTGGGTCCTATTTTCAGGTTGGATGGCGCAACATCAACCTCCTTTGTGTTAGTTCCGAGTTCCACCGTAAATGACATCACTTTACTGTAAGCCCCTCTGACTCCCGCACCAAGGTGACTTACAGCTAACGAAACCACTGTATGACAAGGATCTTTGAATGGAAGGATTGGATACAGGAATTATAATACAAAAGTCAAGTTAAAACAGCTTTATTTTTAATACAAGTACATCTGTACAACATAAAATTGCATTAGTATAATACAGTTCGCGCCACGGTGCTTGACGCCTGGGAAAGGAGAGAACCAACTCAAACTTCTCATAATTAAAAGCAGATAATAACGAAAATAACAAAAACCAATATTTTAACATTAAATTATTTAATTTTGGTTTCTGTTGACAAAAGTATTCTGTAACACTAACGGTACTAAGCCATATAGAGGCGAAAAGTCATTCTAGAGCATACGCTAACCAGGCGCCAAGCACTGTGCCCCGAACTGTACATACTTATATTAAGTATCAAGGGAATAAAGACAATAAGAATATACCGGTACATGAATTGTTGGAGGCTATAAACAAACATTAGTACAAATACAAATATATCTGCAAATGTACAAATTGGTATCTTAGGTCTAAAATCCATACTACTGAAAAACGTATAATAAATTTAAATTAATTGAAAATTTGACTTTTAATTCATCTATTGCTAGAATTTTTTTATATAGAATAATCCAAGTTTATTTAATTTTACATTACAACCCCGAAAGATAAAATCCCATTTTTATCAGGCAGAAAAAACATGCATCTCATACATTAATACACTAAAGCAATTTTTGTTAAGGGAACTCCTCCATTATTTCTGAACCGATTTATACCATTGGGCCATCAAAATGTTTGCCCGGATTCGTAGTTGTGCATTAAGGTTTTTATTTTTCGATATTTTAAATCTGAAGCACATGGGACGCCCTCAAAGTTCAATTTTTGCTTAGAACATGGGGAATAGTTTTAGCATAATTGCAACTGTTAATATATTTAGGAGAGGGCATTGGCAAAACAATGCTACACGCAGAGAATACATCCCCATCTATATGATTAAGCACTTTTAGTTATTTTGATGTGTAATGCATTCGAGAGACTGTGCTTGGTGAAAAACTGTTTGTGTGTTTGTTACTCACATGGGCCAGATTTTGTCTGCGCTTCGCAAAGAAAACGGCTGTACTGAATTTGAAAATATTTTTTCATTGCCGTGTGGAGCTGGGGAAAATTTAGGTCATTTCACTTCAGCGCATATCATTAAGGCTCTGCCCTAAAGCCCGCCAATGCAACATTGAATGCAACTGTGAAGTACTTGCTGGGGATAACTCTCTTTTCGACTCTTTAACTGGGGCCCTCACGTGGATCTTGTAACAAAAAGAATCTCCCGGGTTGATTTTTTGTTGAAGAGATTATTAAATGTGGTTCCAATAAATATGTCATCACTTCATATTCTGCATTTTTTCAATCAATTATCAGGTACGGGCTTATTTTTTATGGAAATTCATCTAAAACTCACAATATCCTTTTGATTTTGAAAAAAGTTGTTAGAATACTCACAAACTCATCATGGAAAGCTCACTGCAAACCTCTCTTTAAAGATCTGAAGATTCTGAATGTCTACGACTTATACATTTTTGATTTAATTTTATATATCTTTAAAATTTGAGTAGTTTTAATTCAAGAAATAATATTCACTCCTACTCCACACAAAATCAGTCAAACATTTATGTACCTTATCGAAGAATGTCCTGATACATTTTTTATTTAATTTTATATATCTTTAAAATCTGAGTAGTTTTAATTCAAGAAATAATATTCACTCCTACTCCACTCAAAATCAGTCAAAAATTGATGTAAAAAAGCTGAATTTTGTGATTTTGGCAGTTCTCACTCACAAAAAAACAGGACTGATTCAGCTCAAAAATGTGTTAGGAAGATAGGTTATACAGTATAATCTTCTATGTATGTCTAAAAAGTCTTTCAAGCCCAATATCCTCAACGTTTCTTTGTACCATTACCACAACCACATACCAATAAAGCTGTCTATTTAAAGACAAGATCGTAGAGTATCAGTACATTACAATTTGACATAATAGACTTTCTCTTACTGCGAGAATACTTTTGGTTTCTGCCCTTACTGGCCAAAATAATTTCCATACCAATCGTCTTATTGATAGCCTATCAAAACCACCAATGTTGGTACATATTTACTGGACTAATTAAACTGAAATGTGGTAGGAGGATAAATTATACACCATAAAAAAAATTAAATTTATAATTCTATAACAGACTAATTTGAATACATTCTACCAACGTGATTAACTTCAATTTTACAAAGGTTTTTCTGTAATCGCAAGCGATGCCTCGACAGGTACTAGTTTAAGTTATTCATGAGAAAAAAAAATTTAAAATCAAGTGAGTTTACTCAAGTAGTTAAAATATGAAATGGCCTAAAAAGTAGAAATGTTTTATTTATTTTATATTATTATTTTATAACATTTACATTTTAGATTACAACATTTCTGTGTAGTATGAATTTACACTCAGAGCCACAACAAAGTAATATCCAGTGTAACACAGCTTGGAAGATATTAACAGACATAATGTACTAAACAGATGACAAATGATCTAGCATTGGTTTTGAAGTGTTTGGCATTGGTGGAATCCCATTTTCTTTAACCGATGCTAAAACTGAGTTCAGTTCTATTGTTAATTGAACTAGCATTAAATAAAATGTATTGAAATCCAGCCTAATAGTGCAAAACTCTGACTTAGGTCAAGGTTTTTACCAAACTTTAGAAAGGTGGTGGTTTGAATAAGATCTTTCCTCAGCTACCAAAAAGTAAAAAGGTCTGCTTTAAATTCACTAGTAGATAGTTGAATAGCTTTTGAATAAGTCTGGTTTATTGCTGCAGTTGTTTTTGATAAGAGCAACGTAGTTATGTTCAAACCCCCATGCAAAGTAGTTACTCTGACCGCTGACTTAGGCGAAATCTTCCACAACTGAGGTGTTTGCTTTTCATTTGGAAGTAGAATGAACAGTTTATCATTAATGCCTTTGAACAAAAACGTGTTTGAGAGTAAACGTGTAACAACTCCAGTCGACGGAGAAAGCTGCACCAAGTCTCTCTCTTTCGTAACGAACATGAAACTGTTTCCTACACAAACTATTCTATTTGCGCCACAGCCAAGAAAAACATGAAGATTCTGTGATGTCTGATAATTGTAAACCTGAATGTTGCCATTAAGAGTGAGAGCTACATAATGTTCTACAATCGCAAAACTACGTATATAATGTGACTGACTGTGTTCTATAAATGGCCAAAATCTTAGTTCTTTCACATTGTATACTTGTAAACTCCACCTAACACCGGAGGCAAGATCCTCCTGACTGATAACAACAACATTTTCACCCTTTTTGTCATGGCCGACTCTTATCCACTTTAGGCTATCCGAACCAGACTCTGTCTTCAGCTTGGTTGCTTTTTCTAAATCCCAAATGTGAAGCAAATTGTTTTCTAAGACCACAAACACAGTATTTACAACATCATAATTTGCAATACCTTTTTCACTCACACAAAACGTATGTTTGACTGACGATGCATGAGAGTCCCAGTCTACTGTTATTACTTTAACAGTATTTTTTCCATCCCAAATTATGAATGTATCACTACGGACAACTGAGACTTTACATCTACTGGACTCAAAGGGAAACTCAGCAACACAAACTGGGGGCTCTGCAGAAGTATCGACTAACTGGATAACACCTTTCATGACTGTTATAACATAATCATTTTTAAGAAAAACTACTTGTCGATACGTGTTGCTAATTTCATCTTTTACGCAGTTTCCATGCATCCAGTTCTTCCATAGATGTTTCTCACGCATGTATGCGGTCCTCCATCGTCCGATGGGGCTCAGGGTCGTGTCCTCGGACTTCGGACTTGTGAACTTGGGCTCCACACGACAAGGAGTGGTCCTCAGGTGTTCTTCCGACTCCGCGTCACATCGAGGTCTCCACACCTGGGCAACACGTTTACATCAGCGTTGGTTTGAACAATGGAATTCTAGAGATTCATTAATTCCAACCCTGCCAATCTTAAAATCTGCTTAATACGAACAAATATTTCATAAATGAAAAATTATTTCCGATAGGCCTACTTATGTCTTATGCCTACAAATTCGGACACTGCAGCACCCAGAATATCTTATTATTTTTGCTGTAATAGCAGGTTTTAACTTAAATTCACATAACATGCAATTTTTAAAACTTCTTAATATTGCAGTACAATTTTAAGAAAATAAAAGTTCAATAATTACACCTTTTCTATTCATCTATGGTTCTTACAAAATATTCGGAGTGAATTTTAGGTAATTATTCCTATAATTAGTCTACTATTGCATTTTTAAATATTTTTTTCTGTAAATATATTATTTTTGATAGAATATACAGTAAATAATAAATAAAATTATATGAAATAAGACAAATACATTTAATACCAACATTTGACAAATTTACTCTGTCTCTGACTTGTGCGAACTCCTAGTCCTATGTGTTAAACCCACCAGCCATCACCAAAATAAAAAGTACCTTTATTTCTTGGAAAACAATCCAAGAACACAGGACGCCACACATTTTTACAATTAGGCCCATATCTAAGTTATTTACATTATTTATTTAGGATCAACTAAGCCTAATATCTAGTCGTCAATCTTAGCTCCAATTTCAACTAACATCTTCAAAGCCTCCTTTTCAAGTTCATGTTCTCAAAAATGTCTTCAATCTCATTGTCCCATAGTCTACTAGTGAAAACCCGTCAATATCAATAGTAGAATGATTGCAATATTGATATTGACGGGATTTCACTAATAAACTATATGACAATAGAATGGGACAATGAGTTTGAAGAAATTTTTGAGAACATGAACTTGAAAAGGAGCCTTTGGAGATGGAAGTTGAAATCGGAGCTGAGATTGACAAAGAGATATTAGGCTTAGTTGATCCTAAATAAATAATGTAAACCACTTAGATATGGGCCTAATTGTAAAAATGTGTGGCGTACTGTGTTCTTGGGTTGTTTTCCAAGAAATAAAGGTACTTTTTTATTTTGGTGGTGGCTGGTGGGTTTAACACATAGGACTAGGAGTTTGTACAAGTCAGAGGCAGAGTAAATTTGTCAAATGTTGGTATTAAATGTATTTGTCCTATTTCATATAATTTTATTTATTATTTACTGTATATTCTATAAAAAATAATAAATTTACAGAAAACAAATATTTAAAATTATAATAGTAGACTAATTATAGGAATAATTACCTAAAATTAATTCCGAATATTTTGTAAGAAACATAGATGCTGTAATTATTAAACTTTTATTTTGTCAATCTTTTCATCCTGATGAAATGGACTTACTATTCTTGTATTTTGTAAAATTGTAATTTGAAACATCTTCGGTCGCTAAACTATGTATGTGTATTATGTTTCAATAAATATGACATGTTCTAATAACTTTTGTTATTCCGTTTGTCCTTTCTCAATTTAATATTTAAAAGAAAAAAGTAATCAAGAAATAGATTTACAAGTTTGTTTTTGGTGTGTAACTTTATTGTTTTTTAAACTTTTCCATTTTCAAAATTCATTTCACTTTATACAATTTTGATTACAATAAAAATAAATTAATATTTTTTCAATTGTATGATTTTTAATTTTTGGAAAAATTGATTAAACCTTCAAACTTTGATGGAGGAATAGGAGGGTAATTAGCAACACAATGCTATCAATGAAAAGAATATAATTACTTACAAATACTATTTACTAATAAGTGAAGTGACATTCTTTGGTTTAAACAGGAAATTCTTCATCAACAATCAATAATCAACGTTTATTGTCAGACAGCACTACAATCATGCAAATGACATGGTCAGGCAATATACATGCAATTGTTCAGAATTTAGTTATAATATAAAACAATAAATAACAAAAAGCAATAAAAACAAGCAGTAGGCTAAGGTAATAGAATAATAACCTAAATACATGCATAACAATCCATAAGTCCAAATGAGCAATTACAGTCAACAGTCAGCATTACAATTTCAAAAAAGAGTAGACAAGCACTCTACGATTAGAAACAAAATTGTGAAATTCAAACTTAGGTCAAACATACGTAAAAAAAAAATTTTTAAATACAGGTACATTAACAATAACAATAAATGGTACATGCAAAATCCTTAAGCGTAAGTACTGAACAATGAAAACATCTGATTTGGCAAGGTTTCTAAAATTGGCCAAGCTCTAATACTTATTTTTCCTTATACTGTATCAGACTCAAAAAACTCTCTTATATCATAAAATGGATTCTGAGTTAGCCAATCATAGACCTTATTTTTAAAATAACGAAAAGGTAGCAGCTTTGTGTCAACATGCAGCTTGTTAAATAATTTAAGACATACAATAGGGTAACTATTGGCACAAACACTTAATCTACTATATGGCACATCAATGAAAGACTGTTTTCTTGTATTATATGCATGAACATCCATTCTAAGGGGGAATCTCCTCCTCCTCCTCTTCATTCGCAGCAGAACAACTTATTGCTAAATCCCCAAAACACTACCTTCATGAGATTTAAAACCCATCAAAATTAGTTTTAATTTAGCTATTGTAGGTTATTTCGTATTAAAAGTGCAATTGTACAACACAACACAACACTATTCAAATGTATATCATGTATACTTAGTGAATGAAGAGGGTTTGATTTGATTTAGCTGCGTATGTACCGTATTGCTCTATTTTGTAAAAGTAACATTTTGTTTAGGTTAAAACCGCTAGTTCCGCCACAGACTTAAATATCATAGTAAATATGAGAGTGCACATTGGCAAAGTATATCGATTTTTAATGTTTTCCTTAAAATAAAATTGAGCTATTTTTTTTTTATAAATATATCAGAACTTATTTTCTGACAAATTGTATTTAAATGAGTTGTTTAACTAAGGGTGCTATCCAAAAAGGAAAAAGGTCCTAAGAATTTTGTTTCGGTTTCAAAGTTATTAATTGTACTTTGCATTAGCTCTGAGTTTCCTCATTTAAATTGTATTTCATCAGGATTGAATAGGGGATTTTTTATTATTCAAATAGTTTTCTTAAATTTCTATTTAACTCTCTCAATTTTTTGTCATTGTAATTAAGTCTTTGTCGCATCAGCGATGTACATCACTTTGTCGTTTAGATTTTGACTGATTAGTTTTTACAAACATTATTGTTCTATTTATGTAAAGGCTATATACTATAGGCTATAGTTGTTTGCAACTCTGTAAAATGTGGTTCTGCGGGATTCGTTGGGGTGGGAGGTTTGATGTTTTACAACCTCCAAAAGACACAAAGACACTTAGTATATTATATAGGGTAAGAGCTTTTGATTGTCACAAAATATCTTTACTGAATAATAGTTTTTGATGTCATAAATCACTGAAAAAAACAAATAAAATATTTTAATATCGAAATATAATAGGTAAGTGAATAAAAAAAAAGTTCCTGCAAACATTTATTCCGTAACATAGGTTGTAACCCCTTCACTCTGAAACGTTATCGAACTGCAAGCTATGTTCACGCATAGACCAGGTAAATCAGCAGAAAAAAATCAGCAAATAGAGCGAATCTCTACGCAGTGGTTTTCCGACCTTAACAGCTATATTGATAAATGCAATTAATATTCATAGTGCAAGGTTAGGTACCGTCACGAGCCCCGCCGCTAGTGCTACGCATGATTCTTTTATATATGAATAAGTTTTGTTGTAACATTTTAAATGTTAGCAAAGTTATGGTATTTGTTATGTGTTCCTTTATTACATTCAATTTATATGTATTTTTTACCATATTCAATTTTTTATAAATTACATGTCGCATTACTTTTTTATTTACTAAATTATTACAACCTCGTTATTGTTGTTACAATCCTTCTACATATAACTCTATATAGTTGATGAAACCCTTATTTTAATATGTGGTTAGTTGAACCATATGTTTCAGTTTACAGTGTAAAAAGCGTATTATTGTAAAAATCAACACCAACCAAAAAGCGTAAACACCAATCATGTATGCCGATTGTAAACTAATTTATGAATTTTCATTTACTAACTCACCTGTTACCTTCTTTGTGACCATTACAAAAATATTTGAGATTCTTGCACTTTAGGTGTTCCCCAAAAATATGTCAGAGCGTCTCAAAGGAGGGTTAGGGGGTCGAAACGGGCTGTTTATAGCGTGACGTAATTTATGCATGACCCCTAACATAAACATCAGGATGAAAAGTATTGTAATCAGACAGTATTAAGTATTTAAGGGATGATCTCAACAATTTGGGGTGAAACCGTCTGATTACACTTTTATTTCTAAAATTACTCGTTCGGCTGAATTTACAAATGTATTGAGTAAAAAAATAAAATGCACTCACCTCGTACGTTGTTGTTGGCGCCATTTCACAATACCAACATTTATAATTTTTTTTTACGCTTGGCGTTTAAAAACAACCCACCCTTTTTTGACCGTCTCCTTCCCATGCTTCACATCGACAAAAACTACAGGAAATAAAATAAAACTGAAGATCTGCGAACTGAGTACACTTCAGACTGTATGTTATCCATGGCACAGAAGGAAAAAGGCGGGAGCGGGAAACTACTGTTGCGCGCCCCGTGGCATTGTGTAAAAGCAGCCCTCGATAGATTTGTCGGTGAGGTATTAGGAAGTATACTTATATCACGACAATCACTGACTATGAAATGTAGCAGAGCGATTTAATGAGCAGGAAGATCCATACGGAACGTTTACCCAAACCTGTCAGACTTAACTAGCCTGTTATAGACATTTATTCTATGATAGTGTTTGGTCTGGAACTAAAGCAAAATCTCTTTGCACATTATTTTATAGGTGAGATATTTGAAATAAAACAACTTTTAGCGAATTTCCCCTATAGGGAAGAAGCTATTACCGTAGGTCTCATGGTAAGACTTAAGCCCGAGACCATGATAACTTTTCGTTTTGAGGTCCCCAGATGCCAAAAACATCATTCGTTCAAATTTTTATATATGTATATATATATATTTATATATTTATATATATATGTGTGTCTGTAAGCACGATAACTCTCGTAAAAAAGGTCTGATCTTAATGAAATTTGGCACAAATATGTTAAGTACCATTTATTTGAACGAGTTCGAAAACCAGACAAATCACACCATCCGAAGGGGGGTTTTGGGGGGGGTTTGTACCCTAAAAATGGGTTTTTTGGTGTTTTCACATGTAATGGTTATTTAAATCAAATTTTAACCTATACCATTGAATTCAGCTTAAAAAAAAACAATTTGGTATTTAGATCATTACTCTACGACAATTGGTTACTGAGATATTGAAAGTGCTAAACACAGTACGTTGTCCAATGTTATTCTTATGGAGAAAAGGACAAATTTTATATCTTGGTTATTTATGAACATAAACTGATGAAACTTGGTATATCGCTTCATCTGATTGTGGTTTGTTGTTGTTTGAACAAAAAAAAACAATTTTTTTCCTATGGTTCCCGTAGCAGCAAACCTAGGTACTCGGTCCCCATGTTATTCTTATGGAGAATAATATAAGTGTTATATATCGCTTATTTATGAATGAATATCGATGAAACTTAGTATGTGACTTCACTTAGATGAGTTCAGTTGATATTTGCATAAAAACCCATTGTTTTGTGTTCCTTGTTGCAGCAAACCTGCACACTCATCCCTAATGTCATTCTTATGGATAATAATGAATATTTTAAATATCGCTTATTTATGAATAAATTTCTTTTGAATTCTGGTAAGAGGCTTAGTGTGTTATTAAGACATATATATTCATTGGAAATTCGCTGAGTACGCAGGTTTGCTGTGACGGGGGGTATTTTAATTAATTACTGGTTTGTAAATAATTAAAATGAACAAAATAAAGATTAAAATAATTGATTTCCTACGTAAGATGAATCGCAACCATAGCACTGACGCAAATTTGTAGTCCTCATATCCAACTTTAGAACAGGACAAATAATGAGTCTCAGAGATTTCGAACGCGTGTAGGATGTTTAAATCTATCTTTGTGTGCTTGTGTGAGTGAAAACGACAATGTAGGAAAGGCTAGTAGCGCCATAGACGGCTTTGTTCGCCGGCCCCGTTTTTACCTAAAACACGCTCTCGTAGTACCCTGTTTCCGTCGCAACCTACAAACAATTGTTGATGGGATAAATTTCTGCGTACATTTCGAATCTTACTGCTTCTTTATATAACCTGAAAATTTCAAAATTATTCATGGAAGTATTTTTAAATAATTATGAAAATCAAGTCATTTTGGCTAATTTTGATAGATTTTATCGATGCTAAATAATATTTTTTTCAATATTATGAGGTTATATAAAAAGGGACACACTCTTCGTGATAAGTTTAAGAGTGTTTACAAGAAAATCGGTTGAAGAATGGTGTCAGAAACAGGGTACTACGAAAGCATGTTTTTAGCTTTTTTCGCGAGGGTGATGAAGACTCTTAACCTAAATGAAGGATGGACATTGATATATATGGAAAATGGTGAAACTTACTATATAACGGATGATGCTTAAACCTATATGAGGGGAATGCATTTGATCCACAACAGCACCACCTCCCCGTTAGTGATTACTGATTAGGTTGCAGAGCCGCTGCTCCACCTCCTCCAACTGTCCTGGCTGGTTCGTGACGTTCCTGCGCCGCATCAGGTGGTGCCGTTCATCGGGGCATAGGATCCCCCACCACAGGACGACAAGTCTGCTGGCCGCCTCGCTTCTCGCCACCCCCATGATGTGGGTGATGATGTGTTGGTCCTACAAGGTGTAGGTGTTGACAGTAGCCATGTCTGGTCGGCTTCTGCTTATGGAATGAACATTAGCCTCGGTTTAGGAACAGGGAGAAAACGAGGAAAATGCGAGAACACTGCAAGTAAACAACTTGGTCCCTCAGGCCCAATGGGTAAACAGGAGGGTGCTTACAATAAACGACAAATATCCAAAGTGCCGTAGGAAAGATGATGTCATGGGGGGGACGTCATGCGGAGGCCTCCGCCGCAAATTGACTGCTGGCACCCAGGTCCGCAGCACTCTGGGATTTTATTTACACACAGTAAACAGCGGAGATTCCATAAGGAAAAAACGTTTGAAAATTAACAGCGGGTTTTCCATGGGTTTTTTCCGGGTTGCTCGCTAATGAGTAAACAGGTTGAGTTTCTCTAGGCTTCAGTTTAGGTCAAACTATTGTCATCAGTATGGACGCTGGTAATGTATGGGAGAGTAGTATTCCTGATGAGGAACTCCTCGCTATCATTGAGGCGGTAGAGGAGGAGTATGCTCCTCAACTGCGGGAGCAGCAGCAACCACGTCCCTACGATGAAATGCGTAGGGAATACAAAGAAATATGAGAAAGAATTAATATGTGTTGGTGCTCCCAGCCGACATGTAATGAAGAATGGGAACAATATCATGCAGACTGGAAGAGTCTGCGTCTTCTTGATATTAAAATGGAGGAGGCTAAGGCGAGGGAGCTGGAGGTGACGGAGCTGAAGGAGATGGAGCTGGAGGCTGAGACTTCACGTCAGTAGTTTTAAGATTTTGTTTTAGTTTGAAATTAAGATTAAAAATTAAAATAATATAAACAATAATTCAATAGATAAATGAAACAAGTCAAGTCGAGGTCAAGTCCATGGTAATGTGGATTGATCCACCCCAACTATACTGCTGGTTTTTTGGTTTGCTGGTAAACAACGGAGATCCCATAAGGAAAAGACATTTGAAAATTAACAGCGGGTTTGATTTTTGGTCGATTTTCAAATTTGTTTCAGCGATAGTTTTCTTAAGCCAAGACCTAACATAAGGTGAAAGGCCATCGAAATCGGTCGGTAAACAGCTAAGATCCCACAAGGAAAGTATGTTTATAAATTAATAGCGTGTTTGTTTGATGATCGATTTTCAAGTTTCTTTCGTCATTCGCTTCCAAAAGCGAATATGATGGGGTCATGAGGCCTGCCATCTACCAAAAGTCCCGTCACAATCAACCGGTAAATAGGCTAGTTATTAATTTATAAAAGTATTTTCCTTATTGTGGGGGGAGGAGGGAGGTTAAGGTCAAGGGAGGGTGAAGGTCAAGGGTCAAGGGAGGGTGAAGATCAAGGGTCAAGGTCATGGGGGGGCTCCTCCTCGCTCAATAGGCTAGTTATTAATTTTCAAAAGTGTTTTCCTTATGGGGGCTCCTCCTCACTCAATAGGCTAGTTATTAATTTTTAAAAGTGTTTTCCTTAAGGGAGGGGCTCCTCCTTGCTCCTCCCATGGCTCCTCCTTGCTCAGTAGGCTAGTATTTAATTTTTAAAAGTGTTTTCCTTATGGGAGGAGGGGGTAAAGATCAAGGGTCAAGGGGGGGTGAATGTCAAGAATCAAGGTCATGGGGGGCTTCTCCTCGCTCCTCCCATGGCTCCTCCTCGCTCAATAGGCTAGTTATTAATTTTTAAAATTGTTTTCCTTATAGGGGGGTGAAGGTCAGGGGTCAAGGTCATGGGGGTGGAGGTTAAGGGTCAAGGTCACGGGGGTCAAGGTCAGAGGTCAAGGTCAGGGGTCAAGGTCACAGGGGGATGACGTAAGGGGGTGAAGGTCACCGGGGGGGCTCCTCCTTGCTCCTCACGCTATTATCTGTGCCAGTACCAGCCATACACCCCTACTAAGGAAAGATGGAATAAAACAGAATAAAATATACAAGTTAATAAAAAGATGAAGAAAAATTACAATATATCAAAATACCCCCGTCGTAGCATACCTGCATACTCAGCGAATTTCCAATGAATATATAACGTAACACATTAAAACACTAACAGGATTCATAAGATATATTCACAAACAAGCGATATTTAAAATATTAATTACTCTCCATAAGAATAACATTGGAGATGAGTACGCTTGTTTGCTGCAACAAGGAACACAAAATAATGGGTTTTAATAAAAATATCAATAGAATTCATCTTAGTGAAGTCGCATACAAGTTTCATCCATATACATTCATAAAAAAGCGATATATAACATTTTAATTACTTTCTATAAGAATAACATGGGGACCAAGTACCTAGGTTTGCTGCTACAGGAACTATAGGCGAAAATTGTTTTTTTGTGCAACCAACCAGATGAAGCCATATACCAAATTTCGTCAGTTTTTGTTCAGAAATAAGCAAGATATATAACTTTTCTTTTTCTCAATAAGATAACATTAGACAACGACCTGTGTTTAGCACTTTCAATATCTCAGTAAACAATTTACCTAGAGCAATGATCAAAATACCAAATTGTTTTTTTTTTATGCTGAAATCAATAGAAAAAAATTTAATTTAATTTAAATAAAAATTACATGTGGAAACCCCAAAAAAAAAACATTGTTAGGGTACAAACCCCCCATAAAACCCCCTTCGTTTCGTGTGATTCGTCTGGTTTTCGAACTCATTCAAATACATGGTACCGGTACTTTACACATTTGTACCAAATTTCATTAAGATCGGACCTTTTTTACGAGAGTTATCGTGCTTACGGACAAAGTTTTAATAAAAAATGCCCTCAAACTATGCAGAAATTATCCGTACGCATTATACAATTTCAGAAATGGGACTAGAATTGTTCTCATTTGGTCTTGTTTTATAATTAGTTATTATGTAAGTTAATTTTGTTTAACTGAATGTATAAACTTTCATGTAAAGAGAAACTTATTTGATCGTAATTAAATAAACTAATCAGATACTTTTACTATTAACCGGAGGAGCAAAGCATGGATTGAATAAAATATTGAAATTTCTATTAGAAGTGAACAATTACAGGTTTATACCGGACTAACAACTTACACAGTGCGCTGTGACGGTTAGGTTAGGTTACTCTAACTGCCACAAAGACTTTGATTTGCAAGTAGTTTGCTGTACCAACTGATTCCCCACACTCACATTTCAAATAGTTACATTACCCAGATTCCTCATTAATGGGAATTAATAACAAACAATTTTTTGGGTTGACACACGTGTTTCTGCACTCTATTCTAGCCCTGTCCTGGAATATACTCATCTATCTTCAAAATTATCAACCAATAGCATCACAGCAGCTGATATAAGGGCATGGATGGAATTACATAAGGGCCTCGGAGACGTAACTAATTCGAACGATCCTCACATCATTCAGGCTACTAATGTTACTAGTTTTAAAAGTGACCATCTTGGGACCTAACCTAAAGGTATTATTTTTTATGGCAATTTGACATTTTTCGAAGGCGGTAATTTTGAATGTAGTAGGCTATGATCTTATTCATATTCATTTATTAACGGACAAGCCATTTACAAAGTATTACAAAATTACTTTCAATTAAAAAAAGTGTCTTTTGCTTCAGTCTTAAATTTTGTAAGGTGACAATCAATCAGATCTAAACTCGTAGAAATTTCATTTCCAATCCTATGGAGACGCGGAAGAGTACTGTAATATTCCAAATTTGTTCCTTAAAAATATTTTGTAAAAGGATATGAATTTCTGGAATTTGTTGAATTTTTAAAACTAATCTTTTGTGTTATTTATAGAGAGTGTATAAAGCCATTAAAAATTTGTAAAATAAATAATGTGTCCAAATATTTTCTTCTGATTTCTAGATTTTATAAATTTAATATCTTCTCTATGTTGGAGTGGCACATCCCTATAAATAAAACAAATTTTTTGACCACTCATTCTTAAAAATCGATTTTGCATGTTTTCAAACTTTTTACACTATTTTTTATAATACGATGACCATATTACACTGCAGTACCGGTACTCTATTAGATGTCTAACTAAAGATGTAAACATTAATTTAAAAGACATAACAGAAAAGCCATCTTTTGAAATTCTATAAATTAATCCCAGTAATCTGTTCCATCGATTGCACAGTTGATTTATGGTTTAATTGAACATGATCTTCACGACTTGGAGATGAGTTCATAATTATTCCCAGGTCTTTGATTTTTGTAAAAAGGTACTAAAACAGTTTCTTCAATCTGGTAGTCAAAATTATTCGGTGTTCTTTTATGGTGATAACGATACAATTTTACACTTGTTTATATTAAAATTAATTTTGTTTATTGTATCCAAAATTTGTAATTGTTTCAAATCTTCTTGTAGAATTCTTTGATTGAATTTCTCTAAACATTTTCATATCATCAGCAAATAATAAGACGTTAGATTTAATTGATCGATTAATATAATTTATAAACAAATTAAATAGAAATGGGCCACGATGTTACCCTTGAGATACTCCCGATTTTGCTTTAATTGTTGAAGATGATATACTGCTATTAATTTTTACAATGAGTTCTCTTCCTGTTAGGTAACTTTCAAACCAATTTATCATGTTTCTAGTAAGATAATTTATTCAAACAAAATTAGCATCTTTTTACACAACGTTAAATGCCTAATTGACAAATAATACTAATTATACAAATTTTGACTAAATGTTTGTTGTTATATAAATGTTTTTTTTTAAATCTGAACGGAGTGTTTGATAGCTGCTAATGCTATACTACTTAGTATTTTATAGTCCAGGTTGAATTTTCTCCAAAACTCCTGGACAAACTCTGGTATTGTCCCTCTTGCACCAATTAAAATTCCGAATACTTCAAATTCTTTTATCTTATACTTTTCTTTATAATAAGGGATTGTGTTTTCATAGATTTTGATTTTTTCCAAATTCACTTCATCTGGTTGCCATAACCTTTCATTGTTGCTAATAACACTGAGTAATCAACTTTGTCAAATGCCTTGGCATTATCAAGATGTATACAGTCTACTTGATTTCTTCGTTCAATGATATAATATAATCAATAAATAAAAACAAATTTGTGGCAGTTGATTTTCCTTTCATAAAACCATGCTGTTCATTAGTAATAACATTTCTAAGGTTTAAGTTTAATTTTTCAAGGACAAGTTTTTAAAAGATTTTTGCTATAAGCCGATTGTATTACTATTGGGTGATAGTTTGTTACAGCGGACGGATCACCTGATTTCAGAATAGGAACGACATAACTTCTTTTTAAGACAGCAGGATGAACGCCTTTAAATAAAAATGTTAAAGGTTCAATTAAAATGTTACTGCAAAGTTTCAAGACTGATGGACTTATATCATCTGGTCCTCCTTCTTTTGAAGTGTTCAGGTTATTTATAACTTTCTTTACTTCTTCTCCAGTGACTATTATTTTGGATAAAACGTTTGAAGGTTCAATGTCAAAGGAAGGTGAGCTAACCAATGGTTCTGTATAGGCCTATACTGATGAAAAAATTCAGCTAAATATCCACTGATAGTATCAACATTATCAGGTGATTTGCTTTCATATTTGTAATAAACATGATTCCAAAATACTTTTATATCATCTACCATATTTTCTTCTATTTCTTTCTGCTAATAAAGAAATTATTCTATTTCTTTTCTTGAATATATTTTGTATGACATTCTTCAGTTGGATTGTTAGCTTACCCATTTTGAATTTTTGCCTGTAAAACCATTGCTATTATTGAACTAACGGTATTCATGAGGGAACTAACAGGAACTAATGAAGAACTAACGATAGACATAAAGAAATATGAACTACCGGTATGTAGTTTAATTGTGGGTAAGCTACTTTTCATACTGTGAAGTTGGCCTACCCATTGATTTAAGGTGGCTCTAAAGGTCCGTGGCCACAGTGGAGTACAACGATCTGTGTCCCACAAAGCTCCACGTAGTTTCAATTTTCACAAGTGGCCGCGCTAGGCGAGCCACCCTCTAAACCGGTTTTTCGCATTACTGCCAACCGAAAGGGAATCCATGGATTCGTGGGGAAGTTGAACGAACAACGAGTTCGCTGATAAATGCTGATAAATGGTGATAACAACTCGCTGATAACTGAGTTACTGATAACTCAGTAAATATGTATGCTAGAATGACAAGAGAGGGCTTAAAACTTTCGCCTCACTAATTCCCATCTTTTTACAAGCATTAATTTTACATCCGGGGCTTTTCTGACCCTTTTTGGGCCCAAAAACTCAAAATTAGAAAAATTAATCCCTAAAAAGGGGGTTTAGAGTTTTCCGATTGTTTTGCCCAACAAACTTGTCCAACTGATTACAGAAAGGAATGTCCCTACCAAATTTGAAGTTAATCGGACAAAAAATGTGACCGCTAGAGTGCAAACACATATATATATATATATATATATATATATATATATATATATATATATATGTATATATATATACATATATATATACAATTTTGAACGACCCCCAAAACGTGTTCAGGGGGTCACGTTAGGAACTTCTATGGTGGTCCCGGGCTTAAGTTTCACCGTGCGGGTCATTCTAAAAGTTCACTTTCCAAAGGAAATTCACTAATAACTCCCGATGCCGCCAGTGGCAGGAGGCAGGCTGATGTTTTGGCCGTCACCTCACTGCTTCTATATTCCTTTAAAATCCTCTTTGAGAATCTCACTTTGGATTTAGCCCCGAACTCAAAATGTTTGTCACAACCATTTTGCATGGATAACAAATGTATAAACAATTAATATATATTATTAAAATGTATGAATGCATAGAAAAGGCATGTAGTTCTTACGTAGTTGTCAATAAAAATGTCCGTAGGATATAAAATGTACTTTCTATGACAAAACATGTGAGATTATTTAAAGATTAAGAATAGATCCAAGAACAAATAATAATTGTGAAATTGGATTATATAAATAATAGTTGTAACAACTTAAGATATTATATAACTTAATTTCGGAATAGTACTCAACATTTAAGCGTTGTAATTGTGTAATATTATGGAATCATTACTCAGATAAATAGTTATCAAGTTTCCAAGTTTATCAATAGTTAGTAGTTTTTGATTTAATAAAGGTTATAATAATAATAATATTTATTCCATGACAATGTTTAACAATGTATTGGAATTTACAAAACAAAATATTAAATTTATGGGGAAATCTTTGGACCAGGTAAGGTGGGCCTGAGTCCTATCTTTCCCTTCCTGGCGGGGTACGAACCCTTTTTTGGGATCCATTCCGGCATTTGCCTAAATGAGATGAGAAATCGTACAAACTCTTCTCAGAATGGCCAGCCTGGGATAAAACCCAAGACCTCCCGAATGTGAGGTGCAACAATCGCTACCTCACTCGGTTGCATTTTTAGTGAATTTCCTATAGAAAGTGAACTATTAGCATGGTCCGCACGGTGAAACTTAAGCCCGGGACCACCATAGAAGTTCGTAACGTGACCCCCTGAACACGTTTTGGGGGTTCGTTCAAAATTTTATATAGGTATATATATACATTTTTATGTAGGCAATTGAATGTACTATAACATATTGGTTTTAGGTAAAAAAATTTGATGAAAAAGTTATATACTAAATACCGTGCAAATTTTTTTTCCAATTACGCAAAAATATCAAAACATTCTCTTTTTTACAAATATTTATAAGTGATAATAATTTTCTACCATCAAACTTATGACTTTTTTAGATTACTTACTTCAATAGCATTCCAAATATGTATATATCATTATCAGTATATACATATATTATGTAACTTTTTTACAACACAAACTAACACTGTACAGTTTTCACTTTTATCGGTTCTCCGTTTGTTATTATATAACACCCTTAAAACAAAAATTCTTTCCCCCACATATATTTTTATGTACAGTAGGGAATTAGAGTATCTACTAAATGTATATAATGAATTTTCCATAAAAAAAATCTGTAGAACAAAAAATACCGAGGATGCTTTTGAAATTTCAAAAAAAATCTAATATTTTTTATTCTTTTCTCTTCACCGAAAAAATTACCTTTCAAGATATTTATTTTTTTACTATTCCTAGAATCTCCTGATCTTTCCGATCAAAATGAGTATAAGGTTGGCTAGGTTTACTTCTACGGTTGAATTTATACGAATTTTCAAAAAATGGTATGACAAAATCACCAAATATAGCCTGCAAATATTTCCCACTTACACCATTGGCCACTGCTAGGATTAAAAGTTAACAAGAGATTTTGTGCAGCCGCTCATGTTGCAGTATTTTATACCTTAAGCCAGCCGTTTGAAATACAATTTAATAATAGCAAAAATCAACATGGGCCTAATGGGATTATTGCAACCGACTCTTACATTACAATATTTGTTGTTTATTTTAAAGCAGTCAAATACAAACTTATAATTACGCTTACAGTAAGCTAACTTATGATAAATTAGCCAAAAAACGACGTAGGCTAGTTTTTAATTAGTTAAATTATAACCAAATTTTCATAACAAGCGTTTTGTGGTACCTAAAGATTTAGGGTACACCTTCCCACTTATCTCCGATGCTACTAACCTCATCACATCCGAACACTTCCCTCCACTGCAGAGAAACAGCACAGCAAGAGGCCAGGTCCTCCACTGGCAGGAACTGGCCTATCATTATCAACACCTCTGGTGGCAATGTCTCCATCTCGCTAAAAAAAATAAATACATATAGTCAATAAATTAGATAACATTTACACGTTACTAAGAGATTATTTCATATGTTAGTTGGGTACCGTACCGGTACCTATATATTACTTGGGGTACCATTTGTTACAGCACACCTTAGCGGCTAGGCTAGGTTTGTTGGCCGTGGCACATGAAAAAGGGTACTCCATTTACATATGCAAGTACTGTTAGTTGGTGACAGAAGCCACTTACAATAGGACCATTAAAAGTTTCTAACAGGTTGCTGAACTTAGGATAACTTAAGCCTACCTTAACAGATGTTGAAAATGGTACTTTGGTATTATACGGATGCCACCCTTATACAGCGCGCTGCGGCAGTTATGTTAGGATGGGTTATCATAAAAATGATTGTAGGATTTTCCTTGTTTCGTTACGAATCGAATGATACCTGATGAGTCATACTTCCGGCCGCCAAACCCCCTCCAAATGGGCCAAGGTCTGGTCGTTGACCGGAGCGCGCGCATCACCTGTCACCGCCTGTATCTGGGTCAGTGTCGTGAGTGATTTATTGCCGTGCACTACGTTACATTTGTTTTCATAATGAGTGACGTTCTTTTGGTGTGGGATTTACCTCGAAATGAAGAGGAAACCGTACGTATTTTTATGATAACCCATCCTAACATAACTGCCGCAGCGCGCTGTATATTTGGCGGAGTACATGTGGCGATCGGGTGTGGCTGCTAGCGGCGGCGACGCATTCAACACGATCCTAGCGGACATCGCTGCCTTTTGGGAGGCACAACACAAAGACCGCTCATCAGAATGATATAAAATTTGTACAGTAAGTCAATAAAAGTACGTTTTTTCGAATTATGTAGTTATCCTTTGTATCCGGTAAATATTTAACCTCCAAAAATAGTGGCATCCGTATAATACCAAAGTACCTTGAAAATCCTAAGATAAGGGTAGTGTTACATATAAGGTAAGGAAGGGGTCAATAATCAATAATCAACGTAGTCAGACAGCACTACAATTACGCAAAAGACATGGTCAGGTAATCTACATGCAATTGTTCTAAATTTAAGTTGTGCAATAAAAACAATCAATAAAAAATGTACAACGTCTGTGATAAATTTTAAAGATGTACCGGTACAGTATTGTTATATATGGTCGAACTATTGAATTGTTTTATCCAGTCCTACTTACTTTTGCCTCGTCAATGTATCATCAACGAGGTTATTTTATCGAGAACATAAACCAGGATCAAGTCAGTAACGGTAACTTTTTACTTTATAGCTTAGACAGGAAGCTATAAAGACAAGGTCTCCGTGTACCAGACAGGAAGGGCAGCCTTGTCTGGTACACGGACGGCTCTCTCATTGAAGGAAAATCTGGCTACGGGGTGTACAGTGAATCACCTAGAACAGAACTCTGTGCAAGTCTGGGACAACACTGTACTATTTTTCAAGCAGAAATTTGTGGCATCATGGGTTGTGCCAATCTAGGCATTGCCAGACGCTATTGCGACAAGCATATAGTAATCTTGTCAGATTGTCAGGCTGCCCTCAAGGCTCTTGACTCCAACGAAATCAAGTCAAAATTGGTGTGGGAATGTTACAACACACTCAGCAAACTCGCGACACGCAACTCGGTGCATCTTGGTTGGGTACCTGGCCATGTAGGCATAGGTGGCAATGAGTGTGCAGATAAGCTTGCTAAAAGAGGTTCCGGTATGCCATTCTTTGGTCCAGAGCCAAGCTGTGGCATAAGCAAAACAACTGCTTTTCACACAATAAACAAATGGTCCAGGGACTTACATCGCCAGCAATGGCAAGGTTATACTGGTCAAGCACTTGGCAAAAGGCTGCTAGCAGATACTAGCTCTTACTTCACTAACTGGTTGGTGAGGCTGGGCAGAGGTCGGGTTAGGCAGTTGATTGCTTTGATAACTGGACATGGCCATTTCAGGAAACATCTCCACACTCTCGGACTCAGAAATGAAAGTCAGGTGTGTAGGCTCTGCAATCAGTCTGAAGAGACTGCCAAGCACATCATACTGGACTGCGAGAGACTCGGGGCAAGGAGAAGGGCTCTGTTTGGTTGTAAGCAACAAGGTGATGAAAGGGACGCTAGTATTGGTAAAAAATTCCTGGACCTCGTAAAGGGTACGGGCATTGGTTTGCCAAACTAACGTACTAGGGACACACAATAAGCTTCGGTTGACGTGTGAGGATCTTTGAATCTTTGGATCTCTGAATCCGTCCCTTCAACAACACATAAACA
Source organism: Allygus modestus (assembly GCA_963675035.1). Classification (NCBI taxonomy): domain Eukaryota; kingdom Metazoa; phylum Arthropoda; class Insecta; order Hemiptera; family Cicadellidae; genus Allygus; species Allygus modestus. The sequence goes on from OY776111.1 coordinate 477,609,602, forward strand.
TAAACATAATCTACATGCAATTGTTCTAAATTTAAGTTGTGCAATAAAAACAATCAATAAAAAATGTACAACGTCTGTGATAAATTTTAAAGATGTACCGGTACAGTATTGTTATATATGGTCGAACTATTGAATTGTTTTATCCAGTCCTACTTACTTTTGCCTCGTCAATGTATCATCAACGAGGTTATTTTATCGAGAACATAAACCAGGATCAAGTCAGTAACGGTAACTTTTTACTTTATAGCTTATCTTATCACTATTCACTCAATATATATAATGATAATGATGATGAGTCACGCTTCGACTAAAGTGTTACCAGTGTTGCCCACAAGTGTTGCCGTTGCCACCAGCCCACCAGCATCTAGGGTTGTTAAATATTTCTGTACCGGTGACTTTGGCGCTAATATTTGTTCGGCACTAAAGGAGCTGGTGCCAGGAAATTGTTCTAACCAGCTCCAGTGACTTCGGTAACAGTACGAATTCACTCACTCAAAAGTCGCTGTCACTGTTTGGTTGTTTCAATGTATCTCCGCTAGGTTCGTGGCGCTGTCGCTGGAGCTGGAGCTGGGCGCTGGCGCTGGCACTGGTCACTGTCACCGGTCGCTGTTTGGTTGTTTCGAGGTCGTGGCGCTGTCGCTGGAGCTGGGAGCTGGAGCTGGCACTGGTCACTGTCACTTGTCGCTGTTTGGTGGTTTCGAGGTATCGCCTCTAGGTTTGTGGCGCTGGCGCTGTTTGGAGCTTGGCGCTGTTTGGAGCTTGGCGCTGTCGCTGGAGCTTGGAGCTGGGCATAGACGAGATGGACGAACTACGAACCAGCACCAGTGACTTCAGTGACAACACGAGCCCGCATTGTTCATGCAAGTCGCTGTTGTGCGTTTACTAACTAAAGCGCTGTTAATACAATTTTCCGATGACTGTTATTTGTATAATTAAGTAGTCTTTTTACAAGCTTTCTTTATTTATGATTTAGTAACAACTTTATTATTTTACTTCTAGGTAATTAATATTTTTTTAGTGATACTCCTAAATGTTTTCGTAGTTAAATGAGAATTTGTAGTTGTACTAAGAATTTTAATTATTACTTGTTGTTCCTATTTTATGAAATATATTTAATTCTAATGCCAATAAGTGAGCTGTTGATTCCTTATAAGGTCATGATTAACTTTGATAAATAACACAGTGTCAAAAAGGGGTAATTTATCACTGGAGTTGTTACGATGAACTGCGGGAGTAACTGGTGCCAAGTCACCGGTAAAAGTAGCTGATATTTCTTTGGCGCTGTCACTGAAGTCACTGATCCAGCAAAGTCACTGGATCGCACATCTCTGCATCCCCGCGGTCTCTGTCTGTGACTGACATGACGACATGACGGCATGACAGACTGACGACCAGTGTGACGAGCAGTGTTGCCAGACTGGGTTTACCATTTTACCCGAAAACCCCCTACAAAATCCCCGCTTTTACCCGGTCATTTTGTTGTAATCCCCGCAAAATCCCCGGGTGGGCTTCAAATACCCGAAAACCTGGTAATTTCTTGGAAGTTGCCAGATAATTACCCGAAAATTAACAACAATGACAGTTTTAGTACCCTCAGTGTTTATGTTAACCTAGACATTCCTTTTTTTTTAGGAGGGAGGGGGTTTAGTGTTCTCTTGGAGGAGCCCCACACTACCCCTGCGAAAGCGGGTGTGAGTGAAAAGCATTCCCACCTTCCAATAAAAAAAAATCATTAAGTTAGTACTCTGGTCACTGCTCAGAGTTTTATTAACTATAATTAATGCCAAACCGAGTATGTGAAGAAAATAATCTAGAATAAAATATTTTGTTGCAGTTAATTGGCATTTGATTATTTGTTAATACTTAATACTGTTATAGATTGATATTTTCAGGTTGTTTACACCATATATGTTTGTTTTCAAGTGGATGCCAGCTGAAGATGAACAAAAGTTAACCGGATTAAATAGCCCGATCAACGAGTTATCTAGAGGTATCGTCGGGGGGAAAACGTGTACCCTACATGCTGACCGCCATTTTAATTCAGAAAATAATCGAATTATTTCTTCACAAGAATGTTTTGTCAGCACATATAACCTGCGAAGAGAGGATTTTAATGGTTGTCATGGGAGCAGAGTGTGCAGAGGGGTAAAATGGCAGTCGGCCATGTAGGCTACACTTTTTTATACGGGGCGAAACCTCTAGATATAATAACTTGGTTGAGAATGATAGATTTGGTCACAAGGCCGGATTTAAGCATCGGCGCACACTTAGGGAGGGGCCCGCACCACTAGTTGCGCCTGGGGATCTACAGCTAGTAAATCCGGCCCTGATCTGAGCTAGTAAATTAGGTCATCTAATTTCACCCTGTCCTATCCCTCGTCTAGCAGTGTTCCCGATTAGAACGAGCATTTTTTTGCTCTTTAAACAACGAGCTTAATAATATAAGCTTTATAGTATAAGCAACATATATTCCCTGTAGGGTTACCATATTCCCTGGGCAAAAAAGAGGACACCCGTATCCGGCGACAGGCAGATGGATAAATAGGGAATATATAACACCCCCCCATTTCCAAAATTTAATGTTGAAAGTCGGGTATTTAAAATAACTAGATATGTTTTGTAATTGAAACGTACGTGTTTTGATGTATTATCAAATCATAAAATTAATCTTTGGGGGCTTTATATAATCTGCCAGTTTCATAAAAAGATTTTTTTTGAGGCATTACAACTAATTAACTTAATTTTGCGAATATCAAACAATCTACCGAATGCCTAACTTCACAGGTACCGCATAACCTCACTCAGGACTCGGCTATAGATGACACGCAAACGACATAAATGATAAATGAATCTTGAAGTCATAACGTAAACAACGTATACCACCTGATGATTTGATTTCATTGAATAAGAACTAAAAATTTCATTTTTACTTTCTCCCCCTATACATAGTATATGGAGAAAGTATTGTTTTCGTCAAAATTTTCGAATTTGAGTTGTTAGTGGAAATATTCGTTTTGGTGCTCCCTGAGCCCAAAAAAGTGGTTTTTACGTGATGTCTGTCTGTGTGTGTGTGTGTGTGTGTGTGTGTGTGTGTGTGTGTGTGTGTGTGTGTGTGTGTGTGTGTGTCCGTGTCCGTGTGTGTGTGTGTGTGTGTGTGTGTGTGTGTGTGTGTGTCTGTGTGTCTGTGTGGATGTGTACAGAGCTAGAGCCCTAACCAATGGGCCGATTTTTATGAAATTTGGTATGTAGGTACTAATCCACGATATCTCCAGGTGTTTTTTTCATTTTTTTGAATTTTTGATTTTTAAGGGTAATTATCCCCCCAAAACCGCCAAAAAACATGAAAAATCAAAATTTCTCAAAAATGGCTCCAACGATTTTGATTAAACTTTAGTCGTATGTAGAACTTTAGTTTTCCAAAAAAATGACACCATCCGCATTCCTGTAAAAATTCTGGTTCAGAAATTACAGGACTTAAAACATCAAAAATTCAGTTTTTTTGGATTTTTCATAAGAATAAATAAATATAACAAAATATTACTATTCACCATTAAAAAGAGCTCAAAAAACTAAATAATTTAGTATTTTGTATTACTATTCTACGATTGCTGGTTTCGGAGAAAATTGAAATTTTCATTTTGCGGTAAACGCAGTACGTTGTTCAATGTTATTCATATGGGGAATACAAAAATTACTATTTCTCTCTTATTTACTGATAAATTTAATTCAAACTTGATATGCTTGTCAAGTTAGCATTGACCAACATAGGAAATTCGAAATATGATGCCCCTTAATAACCCTGGGGGGGGAATAGGGGGCATTTCCCCTCTTAAAACCACGAGTGTAGCAATGGATTCTGTAGTGCCTCCAAAGCAGGGATTTGGGTGGATGGTTTTTAAAACAACGTGTTTACAAGATTTTCTGTAGATTCGACCGTGCTTTGTATTCTATATTTAGGAAATAAAAAGTAATTTATTCGTTAAAGTTGGGCTAAAGGGAGAAAGTATGTGTCAGTTTCCTGATACCGTTTATTTTATAACAAAGTAATGACTTTTGGGCGAAAAACTGACAATGTTATGACTATCTTGACGAAATATGGACTTAATTATAACTCGATAACAACGTAATTCCCGATATTCAGTTTGCTGCTTGTTAAAACCCGGACTAACATTGGGTTTCTCAAAAATCCGCCTTGACGTTTTCGAATGATCCAAAAGGAGGACATGTCTGGGGAAAAGAGGACATATGGTAACCGAAAACACATGTTAATTTCCCAGGATTAATGTAAGCCTATTTGTGGGGCTCCATTTTACCCACTATTCACAAACAATACCCTATTTCTGCATGTTAACCTGCTCTACTAGTTAAAACAATCCTCTAACATTAAAAAAGCTTAGCAGTCCAAAATACAAGTATGATAAACTTACGGGGATTATCGTGATGAAGCGCTTCATGGCATAATCTAATACTTTTTAACAGCAGCCTAATTTGGGTATAGAACCGGAAGTAACTATATACATAGCCACTATAGACTTTACGCACGTTACGTAGTTTATGTTTCAATTATTTGATGGCAGAGGCTACGTACACGTCCGACGTGAGCCGCTACTGTTCACTTCCGTACCAAATTATGCACCGCACGTTACTTATCCTGTGATTTTTAAAAGAAATTGAGAGCCAGAAAACCTCCTACCCTAACCTAACGTAACCTAACCTATCCTAACCTAACCTAACGTAACGTAACGTAAACTAACCTAACCTAACCTAAGCGGTAGCAAAGTGAATTTGCCCTTACATTGGACGTGTACGTAGTCACTTCGTTATTTGATTTTAAATTGCTTGAATCATGAATCTTTACCATTCAAATTGACATTTATACCAATTGTCACAAGGAAATGATTAATACCCGATATTTCGGGTAAATCCCCGCATCTCGAGTCCAAAATCCCCGGTTTTACCCGGTTTTTTCTTAATCCCCGCAAAATCCCCGCACGACCTTCAAAATACCCGAAAACCGGGTAATTACCCGGTTTCTGGTAACACTGGTGACGAGTGACGACGCGACTGTCTCGTATCTCGTCCCTGACGGGCACCGCGCATACGAATAGCCGGGGGAAACGAATAATTCCGAAGGCCGCGCTGTCTTTCCGAACGAACGTTCTCGGAGATGGCCGAAGAGAAACGAGTAATGGAATACTAACAGAATATAATAGAATAGTAACATAATAGATAACTCATCTCCGTGTTAGTTATGAAATTAGCTCCATAATTCTTTATTTGCTTGACTTAACTGTTTTGCGTTTCACTATATTTTAGGAAGGGCTCAGTGGGAATTTTTTCAGGCTTTTTCAACTAACGTAGGCAAAAAACATAAATTTAATTCTTCATAAATTAACTAGTTTGTTAAACATATTTAATTTGTATATTTATATTTTATTAAAGTGAGTATCCACTGGAAGTTAATAAATTTAACTAACAATACCAAATATTTGCCAACCACACTCATTCCCAATCCGTTCCAACATATTAAGTAATGGGATTATATTTATTATTGACTTAAATAATTTATACACTAACATTGACATTGATCTAACCATTGGTAATCAAACAAATCATAAGATTTTAAAACCAGGTCGCTACCGTATTAAATAGGCTAATTGGTTAACTATGTGAAAATTATTTGATTTTAAATGGATTTAACTACATCTAAATTTGCAAAATGCGGACTAATGGGTAGTTACAAAATAAAGGGATTCAATTAATTCATTTTTTTCATGATAAATGGACAGCAAGCAAATAATCAGTTCAATACTGCAAATTGTTTGTTATATATCGGGAAATTAGTTAGTATTATTAGTACACTAAAGTTTGAATTGTTATTGTTAGTTTGTTTTACAAGCAAAGTTATAAGAGGAGATATCCCCAAACCAGGCTCAGAACTAATTACAGACTTCAAAACCTCATTTCCTTAACCTCACAAAACATTATCGCTACTACAAACACAGGCTATTTAATTATTTTCCTGTTAAAATAAATCGCCAGTGCTGACAACCGCGTTTTTAAGCGGGTGGCGCAAAAACTTCGGGCTCCTCGTGCACTCGTGTATTTCCGTCTCTCTTCGTAACCGTGGTGCTCGTCATGGACGAGACATAAGTAACGACGCGGCGTCAGGCGGGACTGAGCGTTGTGGTGGAGGGGGAATCAGCTGTTCGACGACGAAAGATTGTGACGATGACCGACCCGGAAATAGTTTCAATAATTGAAAATCTGCACAAATGTGTTTTAGATAAAATGCTATTTCATTTTCAGATTTGGTTGATGTAAGAATCTGATTTGTTAGAAATGCATTTTTACCTCAGGTACGTGTGAGATAACACAAACAATATTGTAACACTTACTGTTATCTATTCACCTAACGACTAATAACAATAATAACATTTATTCCGCGACAATGGTTAACAAAGTATTGGAATTTACAACAAAATAATTAATTTACGGCAAAATCGTTCAACCAGGTAAGGTAGGCCTGAGTCCTAGCTTTCACTTCCTGGCAGGGTACGGCCCTTTTTTGTATTCCGGTATTTGCCTAAGTGAGATGAGAAACCGCACAAACTCTTCTAAGAATGGCCGGCCTGGGATGAAATCCGGGACCTCCCGAATGTGAGGTGCAATAATTGCTACCTCACTCGGTTGCATATTTCTCCAACATTTATACATCACATTTTTTACATTTTAATATATAATCTTCTAATTTTTTAGATAGTTTTATTTGACTTATTCTTATCTAAGTGTTTTCAAAAAATACCTTAATCACACTTCGTGTTATTACTTTATCATTATCATCATCTTATTTCAAAATAAGGTGATTTTTGTGAGCAGGCTACTGGCGAAACTATTAGGTCTTATATAGTTTATGTGTTATTTGAAAGCCCTTAACGTCTGGAAAACATTAAGAGCCTTTTGAGAGTTTGGAAAACATTCAACTCAAAGCTCTGCCCACTGGCAAACATTTTTAAAACTCCAATGTTAACTTTATAGAAGGACTAGCTGTTACCCGCAAGCTTCGCCCCGTAAATGATTTATAACAACTATGACAGTTGTGTGTGCTGCATTCTGTTGTCAGCCCGTAGAACTACTACGAATCAAGATCAGATGTTTGTATTTTCATCAGCTCAAAAAAATGAACGTCCATCAGGAATACATGGGACATTTGTCGGGGTCTCTATCAAAGCCCTATGGTCAGATCAGGATGAAAACTATTTAGTTTTCCTATTGTATGCCTAAAGAATAAGTGTACAAAATTTAAACTCTCTAAGTAAATGGAAGTAGGAGAAATCGTGATGAGGGAGTGAGTGTGGTAAAATAAATACAAATAATTACCTGAAAACGTAGGCTTTTAATAACTTAAAACACTCACATAGTAGAATTAGAAATGAACAATATTTTGTAAAAATATAAATTGCTTCAACTTAACAAACAGCTGTGTTTATACACATGATAAATCATCACATTCTCCTCCACCAAATGTTTTGGGCAGTACATAGTCCTGGAAGCGAGCTGGCATCCTGCGGTCACGTTGGGGGCGTTTTGGTATTCGAGTTTCTTGAATAGTTGAAGGACTTGCTTCTTCTGCTTCTCGGATTTCATTTTGGATTTCACTTCGCATTTCAACAAGGTTTGCTCCTTCTTCTTGGGGTTGTTGTTGAGGTTCACTTTTATCATCTTTAGTTAGGTTAATGTTACCCCTCGGAGCAATGTGACGCAAAGACACAGTCGTTTCAGTGCCGTCTTTTCTTCGTACGAGAGCATATTCAGGATTTGTGCTTATCAATTCTGCTTCTTCCACTAGATCGTCATATTTACTTGGGCGGACATTTTTCTTAACCAGAACTGTACCTGGATTTAACAACCGAGAGGGCAGCGTTGAACCATTCGATGTCCGCCGGGGATACGCAGATAGAAATCTCTCATGAGGGGTACAGTTTGTTGCAGTACACAAAAGAGATCGGATAGAATGCAGAGCCTCGCTTAGAACAGATTCCCAATGAGAGATCGGAATCTGCTTACCTTTAAGAGCGAGGGTATCAGCCTTCCAGATGATACCATTATATCTCTCCACTTGGCCATTTCCTCTGGGATTGTAGGGTGAAGAGAGACTAGTTGCGACTCTGTTGGAGTGAAGAAATTAAGTTAATTCGTGAGACAAAAATGAAGACCCTCGGTCAGAGCGAATGAAGGCAGGAAGACCGAATATTGTGAATATCTCAGTAAGGCATTTAATCACTGTAGAGGAAGTAAGATCCGGACAGGCAAAGGCAAATGGAAAACGAGAGTATTCATCGACTATAGTGAGAATATAGCGATTACGAGTGTTAGAAGGGACAGGGTCTTTGAAATCAATATTCAGTCGCTCCATGGGAGCCGTTGCTTTAATAAGATGACCTTGAAATTTAAAAAACTGGGGCTTGATCTCTGCGCAAACAGGGCATTCAGACATCATCCTTCTGACCTCTTCAAGAGAGTAGGGTATGTTCTTTGTTCGTAACCAGTGAAACATTCTGGTTACCCCTGGATGGCACATCATCTCATGAAGCTGGTATAGCTTATTATTATTATTGGTTGCTCCACACGCACGAGACAACATGTCTGCGTTCACATTTTGAGATCCCGGGCGGTAAACAATTTCAAAGTCATAGGGGGATAACTCTAGCCTCCATCTCATTATTTTATCATTTTTTATCTTGCTCGATTGTTTTTTATTAAAAATAAATGATAGTGCCTGTTGATCTGTTACGAGTTTGAACGGTTTTCCCAATAGGAACACTCTCCACTTACGAAGCGCTTCCATAATAGCAGCAGCCTCTTTTTCAACAGCGGAGTGGAATTTCTCGCTATTTGTCAATGTACGGGAAAAGAAAGCGACAGGTCTATTATCTTGGCTAAGTGTGGACGCAAGGGCAAAGTCTGAGGCGTCTGTTTCTACAACAAGAGGAGAATCATGTGTTATGGTTGTGATGAGAGCATTTGCAATATCTCGTTTAATTGTTTGGAAGTCATTTAAGACTTCAGTGGGTAAGGGGAAAGTACTGCATTTCGTAAGTCTGTGAATTTTATCAGAGAAATGGGGAATCCATTTAGAGTAATAAAAAAAGCAACCAAGAACACGTTTAAGTGAACCTCGGTCACTGGGAGCTGGCAAATCAAGCAAGGTTGCATTCTATCGGGATCAGGCTTGATTGTTTTAAAACTTATTTGGTGGCCAAGAATTTTCACGGACTCTTTTGAAAACATACATTTTGACTCGTTAATGATCAAACCATATTTCTTGGCACATTCCATAAACTTGTTGAGATTCGTGTCATGCTCAGCTTGAGTTCCTCCACAGATTGTTATGTCATCTAGATAGGCGAATGTTCCTCGTAAGTGTTCATCATTAATTATTTTGTCAATGATGCGTTGAAAACAAGCGACACCATTAGTCACACCGAAGGGTATTCTGGTAAACTCATAGAGCTTTCCACAAGCTTCAAAAGCGGTAAACATTCTTTCCTCCGGTGAAATCGGAATCTGATGATAGGCGGACTTAAGGTCGATAGTAGAAAATACCTTATAACCAGAAATTGTTTGAACCAAAGTATCAATATTAGGTAGAGGGTAGGCATCCAACAGTGTGAATTATTTATTGTTTGGGAGTAGTCAACCACCAGTCTCTTTTTGTGGTTTTCACTCTTAGTAACCAGTACTTGAGCACGCCAAGGTGAATTGCTCTCCTCAATAATTCCTTCCTCTAATAGTTTGGAAATCTCATTACTAATAAAAATAACATCGTCTTGTGAAAATCGTCTAGAACGAGTTGCGATTGGCTTACACTCAGGCGAGAGGTTTGAAAACAATTTAGGTGGTGTAACAAAAGCTGGGATTGAATTTGAAATCCTAAGAGAGTCAAGTTGGCCATCAAAAGAAATGTTAACGGTTGAATGATTTTTCATAATGTCATGGCCTATCAGAACGTCCGCGCACAAGTCTTTCATGACAGATAATTTAACCTTAGGATAATAAAACCCTGACAGCTTTATATCTGCAACAACAAAACCTTCAAGTTTAGATGTTAGACCTGTAGACGCCATTGAAACACAGCCAGATTCTGGATGAATATCAAAATTTTGCTGTTGGGCAAATTTAAAGCTTACATAGCTATGTGAACTACCGGTATCAATTAGACTGGTTGCAGTGGCATTGCCTACTTGGATTTCCGATAAGGCTTTATGGAGAGAAACAGGAGGACGTGTTCCAATAGCAGACCCTATAATCGAGGAGGTATTTTGAGTTTTTAAAACGGACCTTGACTTACATACTTTAGAATAGTGACCAATTTTTCCACATCGACCACAGGTTGCCTCTCTGGCCGGACAATTATTTCTTGGATGGATTTTGTACCCACAATAGAAGCAATTCTGATCACGAAAGGCGGGGCGAGGAGTGGGACGAGAAGCTGCAGAAATAGCATTGTTTGAGTCTATTGACGGGCAGGCATGAGCAGGAAGGGTTTCAATCCTATTAACCGGAGTATTACTTGGAGATGGGACAGGAGGGGAAGTGACATTTGCCGTTAGAGTAGTGTAGCCAGGCTGTACGGAATACTGGTCTGCCTGTTTTTGGGCAGATTCTAGGGAAAGAGCCTGTTTTACAGCATCATCGAGCTCTAGAGTTTGATTTTCCAGCAGCCTTTGACTGATTAGGGAGGACTGAAGCCCATTTATAAAGGCATCCCTGATATAAAGGTCCCTATGTTGAGCGGAAGTCACATTGGTAAAGTTACAGTCTTTACTCAGCAAAAGTAAGACGTTCAAATATTGTGTGATGGACTCTCCGCTTTGCTGTCTTCGGATAGCCAACTGATACCTAGCAAATACCTCACTCTTCTTTGGGACATACAACTTATCAAGTAAGGATATGGCCTCATCAAAGGTAGGGAATTCTTCGTTCAGTCCATAAATATCGGATGATACGTTGCTCTCTAAGATCTTGAGCTTGTCAGAATCTTCTGTGAACTCAATGATGTCAAGAAAATTGTGAAAAACCTTCCTCCAATGTTTCCATTCCTTTTCTGCATTTGGTGAGTTGTGGTCAATGTTAAAACATTTAGGTTTAATATATTTATCCATTAAAGAAAGAAATTTAAGTTATTAAAATTGTGGTAAAATAAATACAAATAATTACCTGAAAACGTAGGCTTTTAATAACTTAAAACACTCACATAGTAGAATTAGAAATGAACAATATTTTGTAAAAATATAAATTACTTCAACTTAACAAACAGCTGTGTTTATACACATGATAAATCATCACAGTGAGTGAGTCAGTCAGTGAGTGAGGGCCTTGCCTTTTATAGGTATGGATAAAAATCAATGCAATTGAAAATTATTGGACAGCAGCTGCTAACAAAATACAGTAAATATCAGCTGTTTCAAGCTAACTTGTTGAAGGGCATCACATTGGCTTAATATTGGGGGTATAAGGGTTGGAAAATCCCAAGAGGGTGGAAAATATTTGCTTGAATTCCAGCAGTTGGATTCGCTTTTTTATTTTATTTATTTGCTTACTCTATTTGTTCTATATATAACTCTTTGGCCAGATGTTTTGTCATAGACTAACTACAGTACTGTAGTTAGTCTATGGTTTTGTTAACAAAAATATCCTCCAGTGAGGTTTCACTTGTTTAACAAGAGACGAGAGCTCTATACTTATATATATATACCTCGTTGGTAACAAGTAAATTAGACGAGACAGAGAATTGATCAAGGTTAGAGGGGCCACTACAATTAAGCCACTAGTATTATTAGTGAATTTCCTATTTAAAAATGAACTTTTAGCATGACCTACACGGTGTAACTTAAGCCCGGGACCAGAAGAAAATTCCTTTCAATAATCAGTTGGACAAATGCGCTGGGAATCGCTACTGTTTGTCTTGCTGACCAGGATCAACTATGCACGCTAATGAAGCATATATCAAACAAGACTAACAATCGAATGTAACAATGTGGCGTTTGTTCTGATCGGCAGTGAGCTTCGCGTTAAGATAATTGATCAAGGTTGCTTCGGCGACTTTCTTGTCGACGTGCTGCTTAAAGCATAGTTTTGAATCCAGCGTCACTCCCTGGTATTTCACATTAGGCTTCCAGGGGAACGGCTCTCCACCCTGCTGCACTTCAGGAGGGTTGCTCGTGACATCTGCTCTTCCTGAAACAAATCTAGTTGCTCTTGTCCACGTTGACCTTGATACGCGTCTCAAACCATATGGAGCCAAGATGTCCTTTTGGGATTACATTACTCTCACCACCAGGGCTGCCTGCAAGCTCCTGCAGTGAAGGACCCATCGTCTGAGTTAAGTAATAAGAGTCATAATGGTGATAATGTTGTAATTTTCCAGATTACAGGAGGTATTTTGAGTTTTTAAAACGGACCTTGACTTACATACTTTAGAATAGTGACCAATTTTTCCACATCGACCACAGGTTGCCTCTCTGGCCGGACAATTATTTCTTGGATGGATTTTGTACCCACAATAGAAGCAATTCTGATCACGAAAGGCGGGGCGAGGAGTGGGACGAGAAGCTGCAGAAATAGCATTGTTTGAGTCTATTGACGGGCAGGCATGAGCAGGAAGGGTTTCAATCCTATTAACCGGAGTATTACTTGGAGATGGGACAGGAGGGGAAGTGACATTTGCCGTTAGAGTAGTGTAGCCAGGCTGTACGGAATACTGGTCTGCCTGTTTTTGGGCAGATTCTAGGGAAAGAGCCTGTTTTACAGCATCATCGAGCTCTAGAGTTTGATTTTCCAGCAGCCTTTGACTGATTAGGGAGGACTGAAGCCCATTTATAAAGGCATCCCTGATATAAAGGTCCCTATGTTGAGCGGAAGTCACATTGGTAAAGTTACAGTCTTTACTCAGCAAAAGTAAGACGTTCAAATATTGTGTGATGGACTCTCCGCTTTGCTGTCTTCGGATAGCCAACTGATACCTAGCAAATACCTCACTCTTCTTTGGGACATACAACTTATCAAGTAAGGATATGGCCTCATCAAAGGTAGGGAATTCTTCGTTCAGTCCATAAATATCGGATGATACGTTGCTCTCTAAGATCTTGAGCTTGTCAGAATCTTCTGTGAACTCAATGATGTCAAGAAAATTGTGAAAAACCTTCCTCCAATGTTTCCATTCCTTTTCTGCATTTGGTGAGTTGTGGTCAATGTTAAAACATTTAGGTTTAATATATTTATCCATTAAAGAAAGAAATTTAAGTTATTAAAATTGTGGTAAAATAAATACAAATAATTACCTGAAAACGTAGGCTTTTAATAACTTAAAACACTCACATAGTAGAATTAGAAATGAACAATATTTTGTAAAAATATAAATTACTTCAACTTAACAAACAGCTGTGTTTATACACATGATAAATCATCACAGTGAGTGAGTCAGTCAGTGAGTGAGGGCCTTGCCTTTTATAGGTATCTGTAATCTGAAATTTTATTACAACATTATCACCATTATTAAGTGAAGTATTTTTGATTTATTAATTTCAATGCTGCGGAGCAGCACGGGTCCTCTAGTTATAGTATAACTTTGAAGTCCCGTGGCTCAAAGCCCTATGTAGTTGAATCGGTATGAACATTTTAACTTTATTACTATTTTAGACCTAAAGAATCAATGTAGACTTGGTGAAGAGTTGCACCATAAGTCATCTAAACAAACTGACTGACCTTCCCCAAGCAAAGCTTGGTCCCCACGTAGTTCATAATACTATTATGTATTGATAATATTTCCAAAAAAATTGGAGACGTCTTTTGAAAGAGGGGCCACTGTACTGGAAAATGTCAAAGCCAGAAATCAGAAATCAAAATTTCACTTCTCTGCTTCCTGACGATATGACTGTTTTTTGAGTGGTTTGTATAAACTGCAGCCCTGGTGAATAGATCCCTCAATCTAGTCCCTGAGGGAACTCTGATGTCTCTACCCTCCCGAATAGATCACCCGGAGCAATCAATGTCAGACGAGACCAGGTGATAAAGAAACAGTGTATATCTTGCACCTAACGCCTGGACTCTTAAGATGACATGGATAGAAGAGAGGCAACTTCATAAGTGTATGTGTAGAGACCAGAATTTGTGTATCCGAGTCGATTTCCAACACCAGACGAAGAAACTATATATATATATATATATATATATATATATATAGTTTTCTAGGCCCCGTGATTGTGGCCCAGGCGGATACTTTTTACCTGTGATTGTGGCCCACGTGGGCCACAATTGAGGGCCACATTCGGGGTAGCAAAATACCACCAAATGTGGCCCAAGATCGCGCTGTTGCCATTTTGTTCAGTTTTAGTAGTGTGGCGAAGTGTATCGGTGCGGAGTGTGTGTTGATAGTGCTCTCCCCACGTGTAGCCACCATTAGCCCAGTCAATAAAGGTTTCGTGTCACAACTAATTTGGGGAAAGCAGAATTTCAGCAGGTAGTTAGTATCCTAAGAAAACACCAAGTTCCAACCCCCCCCTCTTGGTTCCCCCCCCACCATAACCTTACAAGAGCAGTACCCTGGTTAAATGCTTACAGCTCAAAAACTAATGAAGTTACGGACACGATATTTTAATTATTCTATACTTAACGATGTTCTAAGCAAATTATATTGTATCCACTTGTTATGTAGACAGCTTAATTTCACCGTAATACTTCAATATATACAAAAAACTGCCACTGCGAAAAACAAAAAGTAGCTTCAACTAATTGTACATTTTTTTCCTTGGAACATGGGATGAAATTTTGTCTTCAAAACTTATAGATAATTTAATCAGTTTTGAAATGATGGGTCTAGTAAAGATATTTGTTCAAATGATGGCTTCATAGAAAGTGATGAAACAGTAGCGGACATCGCGCTGCCGGGCCTCGAGCCGGCCGATGTCACTCGCTGCTGAGGGGCACCGCTGTATGTACTCGTATCCGTAATCATGAATAGTTATTCAGTTTGAATTTAGATCAAATAGAACAACTTTTAATTCTAGTTTTCATTCCAAAAAAAAACAGTTTAAGTACACTTTTATCACAGATACATAATAATAGTATTATCAATAACTTACTAATCCTTGCACAACAAATAAAATTCATGATTACAATCTTTCTCTTTTTAGTTATTTATAAAGGTAATTTTCTAATATTTTGTCTGTTTGGTCCGAAGAATTGTTACAATACTTTCTACTGCAGTGCCCACACATAGATGTGCAATCGAACCCAGCTTTACGACAGCTACAGTTTGTAACACACAATGGTTTACAGTTGCACTATATTAGTAGGAAAAGTTCACTTGGAACAGGAGGATTCATCATGGGTTAGGGATTAATATGTTGTTTTATATATACTGCCAACCCCATTCTTCTGCTAGAATTTTACACCCTAACAAGTTTGAATTTGGTGGCAAACTCTCAAAAGATTTTAATGAGCAGCATCTGAAGTTGGTGGAAGTTTGGTGTCGGGAAAAAAGCGACCAACGAAATATGCACAAGCATTTTTAATTTAAATGTTTTTTCCTTTTGATATTTTATAAATAATACTAGCGGTTTCTGGCACGTTGGTGAGTGAGCTGTATACAATCTGGAGAGACTACTGCCTTGCAGTTTCTGACAAAAAGCGTGCCATATTTGAAAAGCAGCTGGAAGCACAATATCTCCCCTCTACAGTAACAACATAACAAAATGAACACCATGTACCAAGGTACCACTATCGTTTTGTAATATTTTGGTATATAAAGGGGAAAATTCTGTCGATGGCACGAAAATCAAACTAGCATTAGTCTCTCCAGTTATTCATAGAGCTCATTGGCGTTGCTACGCCTAAGAATTGTGTTTAAAAATCTTCATTCATAACATTTAGATTACACCTCGTTACCTAAATGAGTAAACAAATGTTTACAATAATTAAATTAGTCATCTTTGAAAATCATAACATATCTTTCCTCCGTTAGAATAACATGGTAACTTTGAAGTCCGGTGGGGGAGAGGTAAGGTAAGGTAAGGGAACTTTGGCCGCTTATTTCGCACATACCCTGGTTGAATTACCTCGAACGGGGGTTGGGTGGGACTCAAGGTAGTTTGGCCGCTTATTTCGCGCATTCGGTGATGGTCGCTTTTTTCGCTGGTCGCTTTTTCTGATATTTGGAAGTTTTGGTTGATACCAATTTAACAAGAGACATTTTTGCGGTTAATTGGTTAAACTTAAAGTATCATTGAGTTTCATTAGGTTTCATTGAGGGTTTTGAGCTTTGATAAGTTGTACATGCTCAGAATAAACTGTTGAGTGTTACATTCACTGACCCATAGCAGATTAGGTGGATGAATAAAAGATACTATGTGTTTGAATTTGTTTTCCTTAACGATATAACATCTGAAAAGTCGTCCATAACAATGCCAGCTACGTCACTTGTTTTTCACTTTACATACGATCGTTTACGAATTTATTCTGCAACCTTAAACGATCCGTCAATTAATCTAGGTATTTCTAAGGTGATGGAGACATGGGACGATGGAGTGATACATGCGATTCCTCCCATATCATGAAATGTATTTAAGCCCCGTCTAATGATATTACGTTAATGATAGCGTTTATGG
Source organism: Allygus modestus (assembly GCA_963675035.1). Lineage (NCBI taxonomy): Eukaryota > Metazoa > Arthropoda > Insecta > Hemiptera > Cicadellidae > Allygus > Allygus modestus. The sequence continues at coordinate 477,626,269 of OY776111.1, forward strand.
AAACATACTGTGTAAAGGAATTATTTTGTATGACTGGGGGGCCCAGCGTAATTAAAGACCTTATGTATCTGTCACTTTCATAGTATGAAGACCATTGATCAACGCATCGCAGAAAGTTCCTTCAGTCAGACGTTGTGACCCATACATTCTATTCCAATATAGAGACAAAGAAGTTTGTATTGACGAAAAGGACGACCTTGGTCTTATAGCTGAAATTATTGTATGGTTAATTAAAGGATGTTTTCTATATATGTCAGAGGACAAAGTTCCAGCTCTTTCTTTAGTCACTGAACTCGTAAATATTGCCAATGTATCAGGGATAAATCATTTGATACAGTATACTCAGTTCCTTTTCACTTGAGTATTTTCCACAGTCGTAATTAATTTGTTGAATGTTTTCCCTAACGATTTCTGCTACTGTTTTAATAATTCTTTTACGTTCTTCTCAGTATTTGTTTCTCTGGTTTTGTGCCATGAATGTAATACCTTGTGACTAGTTAATTTATTGAATAAATTTTCTTTTGATTTAAATTAAATTTCGTCCAAAAGTCAACAAAAAACTGTGATAATGTTCATCGGGCTCCAATGAACAAACCAAAACTTCAAAAATGTCTATGTCATAATAATCTTAAAAAGATATCGTCGTTGGTAAATAAATCATTACCTTTTCTTGATTGACATCTGTTGGCTGGCTTTGATTTGTTTCAACCCGGACTGTTGGATCGATGATAAATCGTTTATTTCTTCTTCTGTTTATGGAAATGATGTCCACTCTTCTGGTTGAATCATTTTCTGCTATGCCATTTACTTCTTCATAAACTTCAAAGCTTTTTTTAGTTCTTCTGCTATCAATGACCCTATTTTGTGGTGACGGGCATTCCTCATGAGCTCTCCAAAATGGCACTGTCCAAGGGCATGGGGCAAACTTTCAATAATGTAATTCTTGGTAGTACAGAATCGTCTACACCGGTGCCCGTCCCGGCCGTCCCTAGACCTGCATTGAATGCCTCGGACAGGAGCCAAATCACCAACCATACATTGACGTAATCGTTGTACTCACTCTCCGTTAATGAAACCATTTGACTTAATAATTTATCGGTTTTCTGGCAATCAACAATATAAAACAAAATAAAACAATATCAAATCACGGCACGGCAAAGGAACATTGGGTAGGGAGCACATAAGACCTTGCAACATGGTATTTAACATTTTAATTTAAACAACGTTGACCGTTATTTGTTAAAATGGACAGATTGAACACGCATTTGTTAGGAAGATAGTTAATATTTTAGAATAAATCCACGACCTTTGCCTACCCCTGTTCAAAAACTGCTTTAGGGCCCTCCAAATGTTGGTACCATCAAATTTGTGAGTAAAGGAATAAGTTCTAATCAGGCCTCATCCTCAGGAAAAAATAGTTATGTATAAAAAGTTGTTCGAAAAAAAACAACATTGGGTTAGGGTGAAGGGTTTGTAAATAAAAAAAAAGAATCTTAACAGCTGTTCAAAAACAACCACTCAGTTGTAAACTAACATCCACTTGGTAAAAAATCAGTATGTAATTTTTGTGAGAGTAGTGATTAGAAACAATGTATACATAAACCTAATGTATATATTATTAGGTTAGGTATATATTTCTAGAAACATTACAAATTAAAATAGAATAATTGAATGTAAAGAGGAAATGTCCAAAATAAAACGAAACTAGCAAATGAACGAAGTAAATATGTTCGTCTTGGAGAGGAACCTTGAAGATAGTCATTCGTAAAAAAAAATGCCTGGCTTTTCAAGCAAAGCTTCGTCTCCCAGGTGCTGACGAAGTGCTTTACGAAATATATCTAACATTTAATATATAATATTGCACTATGATCGTGAGCGAAGCCGTGACGGGCTACTAGTAAGATGATATTATTAGTGAAAATTTACAGTATTTAACAAACACTGTAGAGAGGGCAGTAAAAACCAATATCAATGTGCAGTCCGACTCACGTAGACAGCCAAGCGCCAGAGTACGCAATACGCTGCACTGCTAGGCTGGGCCGTGTTGTGTCCGCTACTGTTCATTGCTCTCTATGAAACTATCACGTTAACAAATATCTTTACTAGACCCATCATTTTAAAGCTGATTCAATTATCGATTAGTTTTGTTGAAAACATCTCATCCCATGATGCAAGAATAAACATGTACAATTAGTTTAAGTTACTTTTTGTTTTTCGTAGTTAGTATATATTAAAGTACTACGGCGAAATTAAGCTATCTACATAAAAAGTGCATGCAAGATAATTTTCTTAGAATATTGTCAGGCGTAAAATAATGAAAAAAAAAACCACGTCCGTAACTTCATTAGATTTTGAGCTGTAAGGATTTAACCAGATTACTGATTTTGTAAGGTTGGGGCGTGGGTGGGGGAAAAGCAAGAGGGGTGGGGGTCGGGACTTTGTGTTTTAAGTTTATATTTTGTATACTAACATCCTGCAAAAAATTAGTTTTCTCCTAATTAGTTGTGAAAAAGCGTTTTTTTACCTTTATTGACTGGGTTACAGTACCAGCAGGGCGAGAACAATGTTTCAGCTGATACCTGGTAACTTAAGTGGACTCTTCTTACTTTACAAGGCAAGGAAACCCTTAATGTGGCCATCAATTGTGTCGTCATTATATTCCTGATTAGTAACCTTCAACAGATTTGTGCAATAATAACTATTGTTGTAATGGCTATTATTGAAGTAACATTTTTAGGCCTAAAGGACAGGCCTATGTTATCAGTGGCTGAAACTTTGAAACCAGTTCTGAACAAGATAGTTTCAGTCAGGGTAAGTTAGGTAGCTCTTATAGGTTATACTTTTGAGAACAACGATTCATATTTTTTAAATGCTGCTTATCAAATCATCTGTAGGCCTGTGTGTAATCGTGGCCTACAGGAGGAAACTGTAAAACCGCCCACACTTGTCAATTGGCCATACAGCAAGAACCAAAAGATACTTAGTAAAATATTAATAGTCACGCCACTCACTGAAACATCTTCATTCAGGGGTTTCACACAATTTTTATCGTACTACTACACCTCCCCTCATGCTACGATTATACAGGGTGTTAAAAAAGGTGCACTGGCTATATATTTTGGATTCTAAATTCAAAATTAAGCAAGAAATATAGCGTGACATTTTTTTGAAATTCCGCTCCGTTTAGCGTCAGTCGGTCTGTTTGTGGTTTTTAATAAATTTGGTGTATCTTTTAAAAATATAAAAGTACTGTTTTGAAACTTGGCATACGTAATGCCTATACTTAATTATGTTTTGGTATTGAATTTAAAGTTTCATCTTTAACAGTTTCAAAATGACGGCCATTTTGTTTTTCAAAGCTAAACATCTTATAAACCTTAATAATTAGCAAAAACCGTAATAAACAAAAAGGTTTTGTCTCTTTCTCAAAAACAATGGTATAGAGATTTTGATTATCAGATGGTAAATAACTGAGTTGTTCTGATTTGTATAAGTTAAAACATGCTTTTTTGGCATTTGTGGGCTGAAAAAGCTTGTTTTAACTTATAAAAATCACAACAACTCAGTTATTTATTATCTGATAATCAAAATCTTTAAACTATAATTTTTGGGACAGAAAAGCAAAACCTTTTGGATCCTTACGGTGTTTTGCTAATTATTAAGGTTTTTAAGATATTTAGATTTTAAAAACAAATATGGTCGCCATTTTGAAACAGTGAAAGATATAAACTTGAAATTCAATACCAAAACATAATTAAATATAGGAATGAAGTATGCCAAATTTCAAAAAATTACTTGTAACGGTTAGAAAGATATACTAAATTTAGGAAAAAATACAAACAGACCGACTGACGCTAAACGGAGCGGAATTTAAAAAATGTCAATCTATATTTCTTGCTTAATTTTGAGTGTATAATCTGAAAATATACAGCCAGTGCACTTTTTTGTAACAACCTGTATAATAAACAATTTATTTCGTATAATCTTTTTATGGGTTTACAATTATACATACAACAATTATACATTTAATAAATAGTTTAGTAAATAACCATTTTATTTAAATGTTTATCCTAAATGAAATAAATCATTTTGGCCTTAAATGTTAAGTTCAGTAAAATCAGACCAGCTAGTTTCCAGTCTTGGAGGATAGAAGTTTGGTTAGAAGAAGAAAAATAAATCTGGCAACACCGCAATTGGGCTACAATTGGTGGATTTTGTAACTTGGGCCACAATCGAATGTAAAATGATATCCGTGTGGGCCACAATAGGGGAATTTAGATACCTTAGTATAAATGGGCCACAATTGAATGTGAATTAGCGCACTTTACAGTAGCTAAACCACTGAATGTATATACATTTACAAAGAAAATATTGTTACGAAAACCAATGTGGAGTGTGTACACAAAATTTCATAAGCACTGATTGTCTAGTTATGAAAATATATCGGTTTTTAGAGTGGGCCACAAACGATGGTTATTTGTCACCCGGGCCACAATCAAGGGATCTAGGTGAATATATATATATATATATATATATATATATATATATATATATATATATATATAATATATATATATAAACAGTATATACAGGGTGTCACTAAAATCCGGAACTGGCTATACATAACCATATTCTACATACAAAAATAAATCGATAATGTTCAGTAAAAATTTTTCGATTTCAACTTCGTTTAGCCGCTATCCGCCATTTTGTTTTTTTTCACAAACATTTCTATTTCCGTAATGGATTAATGTATCAAGTAAAAATTTTGTATGGAGCTTTACAGGATAAATGTCTAAATCCACAAAAAAAATATTTTTTCCGACTTATTTTCAAAATTGCGGCCACTTTAAATGTTTAAAGTCAAATTCCATGAAAACTAGCAACTGAAACAAAATTTTACAAGATATACAATTTAAAGCACTTTGTAATCCAAATCTAATGACATTTTTATTGTAAAAATCGGTTAATAAATAAAAAAGTTATGGTAATTTTTATAATAAATTTCAAAATGGTGGCCATATACAAATTTCAAAGTCAAATTCCTATAAAACTAGCAACTAAAATAAAATTTTACAAAACATAAAATTTAAAGGACTTGGTCAAATGCACTAGGCAATTTGACTTTGAAAATGTTATATGGCCGCCATTTTGAAATTTATTATAAAAAATTGCCATAACCTTTTTATTTATTAACCGATTTTTACAGTAAAAATGTCATTAGATTTGGATTACAAAGTGCTTTAAATTGTATATCTTGTAAAATTTTGTTTCAGTTGCTAGTTTTCATGGAATTTGACTTTAAAAATTTAAAGTGGCCGCCATTTTGAAAATAAACGTCGGAAAAAAATAATTTTTTTGTGGATTTAGACATTTATCCTGCCAAGCTCCATACCAAATTTTTACTTGATACATTAATCCATTACAGAAATAAAAATGTTTGAGTGAAAAAAACAAAATGGCGGATAGCGGCTAAACGAAGTTGAAATCGAAAAAATTTTACTGAACATTTTTGATTTATTTTTGTATGTAGAATATGGTTATGTCCAGCCAGTTCCGGATTTTTGTGACACTCTGTATATATACTGTAGTAGCATTTTACTACAAATATTGACAAGCTGTAATTTTCAACTTCGTTTAGTTTGAGGTCACATTCTCAGTGATTTTTAAAACTTTCAGTTTTATTTATAACTTAGTTTTATGCTCTTGTTCAATAATTATCAGATACTTTTTGTTTGTTTGACCTTTTAGATTTTGATAAAGTTAAAAGTACTGTATACAGTTTCGAACGAATAGTGTTTTTGAGGTCTGGGGACCTAAAAACTAAAAGTTATCATGGTCCTGGGCCTAGGTCTTACCATGCCGACTACGGTAACAGCTTTTTCCTTATAGGGGAGATTCGCTAAAAGAGATTTCTTCCCCTGCAAATATACATGACAATACCTTTCTAATGGTATGTGAGTATTTATCCTCTGAAGCACACACAAGAAAAGCACACCATTAGTTTTGTAAAGGTTTTGTGCTTGCCTACTTATAATACAGTGAAGGTTTAATGCCAATAGATATCTAACGGCTAATCTTATTTTGGTGCTATTATGTTTTTATAATACAATACATTTAATGGTAGGCTGTGACAAATAATCTATACTTATTTAATAGGCGAGCAGGTTTTTTGTGACAATCACTCCTCCTAAACTACTGAACCGATTTTCATGTTTTTGGTGTCATTGGAAAGAGCCTAACGTGAAGTTGTGCAGGAAACTTTTTGTATAGAGAAATAATTTGTGAGCGAGGCCCTGGGACCCCTGAAAGTTGAGTTTTTTCCCATAAGCTTAACATCGGGAAATAACTATAAGTTTTAAGCAATCAGCTGGATAGAGTAAACACAGTTAATCAGCAGGCCATGTTGGCTTGGGAACGGAAAACAATATTTATACGGGAATGTCAGTGTAATATTACGTTGTGATCGGGAGCGAAGCTGCGACAGGCTACTAGTATTCACAAAAGGTTGACAAATAATACTATTTTTTTTTTAACAATTAATCGGTAGTTGTGTAATAATAGATTTCTATTTAAAAATAAATAAATATAGAGAATTGTTTTCATATTATTACTGCTAATTTGTTACATTAGGTTTATTTACTTATGTTAGTAAAATGGAACTCGTTCTGGGCATAGGCTCACTCGTGGCCCACACGAGAATATTATACATAAACACCTGTATCTGCAAATAAAATACTATCTGGAAATAAAATTGGGGTTGATTTTATTTGAGGTAGTATTATATTTTTGTAGATACTAAGGTTTGAATATATAATTTTTTAAATTATGAACATTGAAATATATGGCCACTGTTGGGATTTCGAGAGTGTGTTAAGTATTACACACAAAAACTATGGTTACGTTACAATAGAAGTTTGTGTGGCAGAGTTATAACCCTGAGGACCCTCTTATAGCAACTGTTATTCTGAAAATATCCACACATTTGATTACCCTTGTACATAGCACCATAGTGTAAGATAGTAATAATACACTTTTTTGAATTTTTCTAGTAAATTTGTAAATGTTAATTTTCCTAGATAAAAAATCTTTAATGCACATCTTACAATATGATAGGTATTGAATTTGTGGTTTCGCAACTTAAATAAATGAATCAGTATTAAGAATTGAATCTTATATATAAATAAGATTTATTGAATATTAAATAAATAAATTCACTGTCTATAATAAGTAAATTAATGGATTTTATATAAATAAATAAGTAAATAAATGAATTTTCTATAAATAAATGCTATTGTGTTACGCCTTAGTAATGGTCACAAATTTTTGTAAAAAATTAAAATAATTTTATCTGTTTAAGGATTTTAGTAATTTACCGATTGATTAAAATATTTATTTAGTAAAATTCCACATTATTACAAGCACATACTTTACAGTAATAAACTTGTATCTTATCTTCCCAGCAAAGCACAAGTATCAGGGGTGAAATATTAATGCGACTGTAAGAATTCTAAACGATTTATTTATTTTTCACGTTCACAGGCTGCTTATATCCGATTCATTTAGCAGTTGCTAAGCCGATCCGGTTGTTACCCATGTCGAACTGAGTGTAGTACTTGCGCATGAAGACATCCCCTAGGATGAACGGTTCTTTGGAAATGCCCACAAACCCACTGATGCAACGGGGAGGCTTCTCGTTCAACGACTTACACAAACAAACACATATAAATAATAACCCTTGAACATGAATAATCATAATAGAACTAAAACCAAAATAATTACTTAACCTTAAAATATAAAATATAAAATATTTGCGAGACAGTATTCAACAGAATTCCAACAAAGGTGTAATGTATTTACTGTGATCACAATCCATGGGAATTAATGGCAATCCAGCTTAGTCTCATATTGATAAAAATATAAACGAGTTTGCACGCAGCACGCTGACGTGAGGGAAGTGAATTTCTACATAATAACTTTTAAAACTCAATACCAGTGTAAAAACATACATTAATTATAATTTTATTAAAATATGAAAACATTGATTTTTTGGCTGTTCTGATGCTTCTGGTTTCATTTACCTGCAAAGCTACAATTTTGCGCATTATAATGTTAGGAGAAGATCCAGACAGGCTTGAAAGTAGACGTGAGGTTGCTGGGATGATAAAAGTGTTGGAAGTTAAATACAACTACTCCAGTAAATATTATATTAGCATATGACAATGCTAATCATATGTTTATATTTACTATGAAAGGTTTTAAGTTTAAATAAAAATGGCTTCATTGTTTTATCTTGATTATGTTTTGTATCAATAAAAAAATAGAACCACTGCACTGCTTTTAATAATTTCTTTAGGTTGATGGGCCCAGATAATGTAATTTCTATTTTTTTTTTGTTTAATGTCTGATTAAAATGACAACGTTAACAAATCTTCCCCAACTAACTGATTCAAATTTTTCAAACTGGAAATTCAGATTGGAATGTATTCTTGATGAAAAAGGTGTCAAGGAAGTCACACAAAAGGAATACACCACTGAAGATTTAGATAAACTTCCAGAAAAACAGAAGAAAGAAACTTTGGCACAAGATGCAAAAGCTAGGTCAATAATTGTACAATGTATCACGGATCGACATTTGGAGTACATAAAAGATGCAAAGACTGCATATGAGATGTTAAAAGCACTTAGGAACGTCTTTGAACGTAAGAGCACCTTATCAAGATTGTATATAAGAAGACAGCTCTTAACGCTCCAATGTGATGCAAATACAAATCTGCAGGACCATTTCATGAAGTTTGATGCACTGATTAGAGACCTCGAATCTACTGGTACAAATCTGGATGAAGATGACAAGGTATGTCATTTACTGTTGACTATTCCTAAGAAATATGACACAGTAATTACAGTCTTAGAAACGACTACCTCCACACTAACAATTGATTTTGTAAAAAGTAAATTGCTTGATGTTGAATTAAAACTAAATAATTCTCAAAACTATTCTAAACCACAGGTAGAATGTTCTTTCAATATCAACTCGGGGAAAAGTAATGCAAACAAATGTTTTAAGTGTGGTAGCTTTGATCATTACCAAAATAAGTGTCCAAAAGGTTATCACAAAACTGAGGGGTCTAATAATCAACAAAATAGACATTAAAATCATTCTGGGGGGAGATCAAGAGGTAATTTTCGTGGTAAAAGGTGGAATAATCGCAGTAATCACAATGCTAATGTAGCTGAGCAAGACTCGGACGCTAGTATTTCATTCACAAATTTCACTGCTTATTCAACTAAAGTTGAAAATGTTCAAGAAGAAGGTAAAGTTAATTTTATTGTTGATTCTGGAGCAACTAATAATCTGGTTTGTTCCTCAATGGAGAAATATATGAGAGATGTCGCGGATATCATACCAATACAGTTAAAAGTAGCTAATGGACAAACTATGGAAGCCAAAAGACAGGGAAAACTGGTTGTGTATTGTAATCAAGGGATTAACAAAGTACCAAAACAAATCCGTATTGAAGCACTAATTGTAGATGGATTACCATTTAATTTGTTCTCTGTTCAAAAAATAAATAAAGCAGGTTTCAGTGTAACATTTGATCATGGTAGTGCTCAAGTAACAAAGAGAAACAACCTACTTTTCAAGTGCAATCTTGAAAATAATCTTTTTGTCGCAAGATTTAGCTTAGGGAAACCAAAAGCGAGCACTGGCGTATCGTTGTCTTCTGATGAAGATCTATGGCATCTACGTCTTGGTCACCTCAATAGAAGAGGGTTACAATTACTTCGTCTGCCATATTCAAAGACTCCTTGTGACTCCTGCAAGAAAGGTAAAGCAACCAGAAATGTTTTTAAAAACGCACAGGGACCTCGTTCAACACATATCGGGGAACTTGTTCACACTGATGTCTGGGGACCTGTAGATGTTCCAACTCTTAACGGTGAGCGATATTATGTAACAATTACAGATGATTTTTCTCATTTTTCACATGTATATATTCTTAAACATAAGTCTGAAGCTGAAAGTAAACTGATTCAATATGTAGAGCAACTGAAATCACAGAACATTAGAGTAGCTAGATTAAGATCAGATAAAGGAGGAGAGTTCACATCAAATAACTTTAAATCTTTTTGTGAAAACAATGGTATTCAGTTAGAGTATACTGCTAGTTATACGCCTCAACAAAATGGTGTCGCTGAAAGGCTGAACAGAACAATCCTTGATAAAGTAAGATCTATGTTTGTGGATACTAACTTGCCCAAATATCTGTGGGGAGAAGCAGTCTGTTGTGCGATATATCAGTTAAACAGATCACCAACACGTGCTCTTAATGGGAGAGTACCTGCCCATATTTACTTTGGTAAATCAAATGGAACTTTAGACAAATTGAGAGTTTTTGGATCTAAAGTTTGGGTATACAATCTTCCAAAGAAAGGTAAGCATGAACCAAGGGCAACAGAAATGCGGATGGTTGGGTATGGTGGTCCAGGTTACCGTTTATGGAATCCAGTAAACAACAAAATTGTAGTGTCTCGTGATGTCAAATTTAACGAAAATGATTACAGACACCAAACTGTTTCAAAAGTAACAGAATCGAAAGTTGTCTCACAGCTTAGTAACGAAAATGAAGAACCAGACAGTTCTGATGAACTTCCAGAACACACTCAATTACATGGAAATCAACATGACGAACCCCATGAGGAGCAGAATCGTCAAAGGAGTAAAAGGAAAACAACGTTTCCAAAAAAGTATGAGGATTACGATATCTATAGTGCTTATTATTGTTTAATCTCAACCGAAAATGATCCTTCAACTTATAAAGAAGCTATAGAATCTGGTAGTGAGTGGCAAAAAGCTATTCAAAATGAACTGGATAGTCATAACAAATTTCAAACTTGGTCAGTAGCAGATTTACATGAAGGAAAAGTTGCAATAGACACTAAATGGGTTTTCAGGACCAAGCAGGATAATGTTAAAAAAGCCAGATTAGTAGCAAAAGGATTTCAAGAACAGTGTAGTTCTAATGTCTATGCTCCTGTTGCTAAAATGACTACTGTTCGAATGACAATTTCTCATGCACTTCGGAATGATTGGGAACTTAGACATTTAGATGTTCCCACTGCTTTCTTAAATGGTAGATTGGAAGAGGATGTTTTCATTAAAATACCTCAGGGAGTAACCGCACCAAAAGGAAAAGTCTTAAAGCTCAATAGAGCTTTGTACGGACTAAAGGAATCGCCTCGTTGCTGGAACAATTGTTTCAATGAATTCATTCAAAAGAATGGATTGAAACGTTCAATGCATGATGTGTGTTTATACACAGGAGAAGATGTCTGGTTAACACTATTCGTTGATGATTGTCTTTTAACAGGAAAACAAGAGAAAATTGAAGAGTTGGTGAGTAAATTAAAAAGTGAATTTAATGTAAAAGATTTAGGCAGTATAGGAACATTCCTCGGAACTGAAGTATCAAGAAGTGGTGACACAATATCTCTAAGCCAAACTAAAATGATTGACAAAGTACTACAGAAGTTCAATATGATTGATTGTAAAGGAAAAGAAACTTCAATGGAAGTAAACTTTCAAGTTAATCTCGATGAAGATATTATAACCAATGTTCCATATCGTGAGCTAATTGGAAGTCTAAACTACTTAGCAATGATTTCAAGACCTGACATTTCATTTGCAACATCGTTTCTTGGAAGATTTCTCGACAGACCAACACAGACTACATGGAAAGCTGCAAAAAGGATTTTGCAATACATAAGTAATACCAAACATTTAACACTGAAATTCAAGAAAAGTCAAAACGAAGGATGTGTTGAGGGTTATGCTGATGCAGATTGGGGAAATGATATTTCTAACAGAAAAAGCATAACTGGCATTGCAATTTATCATTTTGGTAACCTAGTGTCCTGGACTTCAAAGAAACAACAAGTTGTTGCTTTGTCGACTGCCGAAGCTGAATATTTGGCTGCAGCACACTGTGCAACCGAAATTATGTTTGTCAGCGGATTGGCTAATGACTTTAAACAAGCAGAAACAACTCCAGTCTTAAATGTCGACAACCAGAGTGCAATTGCAATGATGAAAAACTATGAGAACACCAAGAGATCCAAACATATTGACATTAAAGCTCATTTCATCAAAGATATTGTCGCTAAGGTCATTGTGAAAGTTCTATATATATCTTCAGATAAGAACGTAGCAGACATTTTTACCAAGTCGTTGTGTAAAGAGAAGTTTGTTAAATTCTCAAGAGCCTTAAGTTTGTTGTAATTTTGTGATGAGCAATTTTAAGTTTTATTATTCAATAACGGACTTAAAATTGAACGGGGGTGTTGGAAGTTAAATACAACTACTCCAGTAAATATTATATTAGCATATGACAATGCTAATCATATGTTTATATTTACTATGAAAGGTTTTAAGTTTAAATAAAAATGGCTTCATTGTTTTATCTTGATTATGTTTTGTATCAATAAAAAAATAGAACCACTGCACTGCTTTTAATAATTTCTTTAAAAAGTACTCTAACAAAGGAATAACAGGCTTTTCTAGTGTAAAACCCCCACAAGACAACGTACTGTGTTTAGTTGAAACACATTTTCTTTAATAACTCGGTAAATATTTATGCTAGAATGATGAGAGAGGGCTTAAAACTTTCACCTTACTAATTCCCATCTTTTTTCATGCATTAATTTTACATCCAGGACTTTTCTAACCCTTTTTGGGCCCAAAAACTCAAAATTTTAAATATTAATCCCCAAAAAAGGGGTTTAGAGTTTTCCGATTGTTTTGCCCAACGAACTTGTCCAACTAATTACAGAAAGGAACGTCCCTATTAAATTTGAAGTAAATCGGACAAAAAATGTTACCGCTAGAGTGCTAATATATATATATTAAATTTTGAACAACCCCCCAAAACGTGTTCAGGGGGTCAAGTTAGGAACTTCTTTGGTGGTCCCGGGCTTAAGTTTCACCGTGCGGGTCATGCTAATAGTTCACTTTCCAAAGGAAATTCATTAAAAATGATAACAAAACAAAACTTAGACTTGGGTTATTACATTTTTTTAATTAACCATTCCAAAGTGCCAATGAGGGTTTCCAGTTGTACTGTATTGCTGTTCAATTTGAGCTGCCTAAGCATTATATATACTGGTCAGAGCGTTTGTCCCATAGTCTGAGGTTTGCCTGGTCAAGCCTAAGCAAAGTCTTACTAACATTGTAAAGGTTTAAAAATCTATCCTGCTAGCATTTACAGGGGCAGATCCAGAGGTCATGTTTGGGGGGGACGGTCACCGAAAGTTACCCCTCCCCCTTCCCTATGGATGGTCCCTGGCACCACCATTATTGTTTTTAACTATATGAAATTATACAACGAATGAAAGTAAGTTAACATAATATATCAATAACCTTGTACTCAAGAAAAAAGCAATCTTAACTTTATAAACAAGCTAAACAAAAATTAACTTTAGTTCTACTGCACCCAACTGTATATAAAAATGAAATATTAGGCATTACACTTTTTTCTACGTCATTTGTAGGCATCTAAGAACAAGTAAGAACAATTTATTTTAGTATTTACCCACACGAAAAACTATTTACAAAACGTATTTGAAATCTGCAATACTGAACTATACTACGCGAAGATACAATTAGGAATGAGGCTGACAGCCAAGGTCAACCACTCGAAAAATGAAAATGTCGTACCACATTTTTACAAAATATAATACTTGGCGTATGAGCTTCTGTTTGCATGCAATTTAACCTTTGTTTCCTCTTATTTCATTACATATGATTCGAGGAACTTTTTGCTTCTAGCCTAGCCACTGGATATTTATTGCCTTGCAACGGATTACGGGGTTTTAAACAAAAATCAAACCTAACCTGTAAACAAAACACCGCTGATAGCAAACGACGGTAGGCGGGCGAAATCCAGTAAAAAATAATCACGGAATACAATTGTAGCAACCTTTGCTACTAAAATTTACCTCCAAGACCATGTTTAAAACACTGCATTTTCGGCCTGTCAACTGGCAAAACTGCAACAACTTTGCGATACTCGGGAATATCCATGTTTTTGTAAGACGCTTTTAGGTTAAATACATTATCTAAGTAATGTGTTATATACTAAAATGGAAGATTAAAATTTCACCTGTCTAATGGTGTGTGTTTTATTTCATTTAAAGAAACGTTTAGGTTCGTTAGTTTGAATTTTAATGTAACCTTGTAGGCGAGAGCGGCAAAATTTGACTCTCGGAACTGAAAAACGGGGTTTCGGGAGGATTTTGATGCTTACACTTTCATTCGGATTTATTCAAACTTTCATGCCTGAATATATTTAAAATTATGCCGAATGCAATGTCAAAAATTCAACATTATGCCTGAATAGTAAAATAAAACACAAAAATTCTAAGGTTTGGGGGGGCGACCACCCCTACTGCCCCCCCCCCTTGGATCAGCCCCCGTGAATTTGTCGACAGGTTATCAATTAATGTTTCATTTAAACAAATCATCTTAGGTAGTAGTGACAAGATCTGAATTTGGACTATTCCCAATAGAAATGTATAACAATTGCCATTTATATTAAAACATTGACAACATTTAAATTTGTAATAAACTGAACCCAGTAAAAAGTTTTATGCAATCTTTCCCTCAGAAAGGTATACCTGGAAACATGGCTAAATAACATTTCCAATCTGCGTTTATAAATAAATTTATATATAGAGGGAGGAACATATGCATATGTAATTTGTATACAATTTGTATTCTTAGCTTTAAATAATGTGTCCAAAAAATTACCTTCACTATGTAGTCAGATGGGTTTAGAGTAAACTCCTTTCCACTGATAATGAAAGAAACATCAGGAAGCGTGCTGACTTTAGAACAATCCACCTATACATATAAATCATACCAGACAACTAATGTTTAAGGTAAAAAATGTAGACTTAACAAACATATAAAACATTCCAATATCCAATCCAATCATACATCTTGTTAAGCTGTAAAACTATGAGACACACTTATATCAATCACCCTGTAGTGACTCTCAATTTTTTAAACATTATCACTTTAATTTTAAAATGACATAAACAGTTTTTATCTTATTCCTCGAGGTCAACTTAGATGGGAATAATTTGTCTCACCCTTCTAGGTCAAGTAGTTTGTCCGTAATCTGCGACACCCTGAATATGCAAGTTTATAATTTTAGACTATTCTTTTCCCTTCACTCGATAAGGAATTAAAAGTTTATTGTTACATGTTAGTTTTTTAAATACCCCCGTCGCAGCAAACTTGCGTACTCAGCGAATTTCCAATGCATAATATATGTCTTAATACACTATAAAGCCGCATACTAAGTTTCATAAAAAATATATTCACATATGAGCGATATATACAATTTTAATTATTCTCCATAAGAATAACATTGGTGATGAGTACCTAGGTTTGCTGAAACAAGGAACACAAACAGTTGGTTTTTATGCAAATATAAATAGAATTCAAATAGGCGAAACCACATGCCAAGTTGCATCAATATTCAATCATAAATAAGGGCTATATAACTTTTTAATTATGCTCTATAAGAATAACATGGGGGCTGAGTACGCAGGTTGCTGCTACGGGGATGATCAACAAAACAATAATTTGTTGTGCAAATATCAATATACCAGTACTACATGAATCCATATACCAAGTTTCATCAATATATATTCATAAATAATCGAGATATCAAAATGTTATTAATTCTCCATAAGGATAACATTGGGCAACGTACTGTTTGTAGCACTTTGAATATCTCTGCGACGGTTGGGTGTAGAATCACAGATTAAACACCAAAATTATTGTTTTGTGGAGCTGAACTGATTGGTAAAAGCAAATGTGAAGTTTACATAAAAATGAACTGAGGAAAAGCCAAAAACCTTTTTCCCATAAGATTAACATGGGGGATTTTATGAGTACGTTTTTTGGATTTTCTCCACAACCACTTAACCTAGGTTAATAATTCAAAATACTACATTATTTGTTTTTTAAGCTCTATAACATGGTCAAAACCAAAATTAAGTTTTTTTTTTAATTTGAGGGTGAAAAATGCAAAAAAAGATTTTTGGAAAATTTAAAACCCCCATAAACCCCCCTTCCCATAGTCCGATTTTTCTGGTTTTCGAACTTAAAGTCATGAATGTCAATTTACACATTTGAGCCAAATTTCATCGAAATCGGACGTTTTTTACTCAAGTTATCGCATTCACGGATACATACATAGATATATATATATATATATATATATATATATATATATACAGATATATATATATATATATATACATATATATAAATTTGAACGAATAGTGTTTTTGGCATCTGGGGACCTCAAACAAAAAATTATCATGGTCTTGGGCTTAAGTCTTACCATGAGACCTACGGTAATAGCTTCTTACCCCCTTAGCCTTATATACCTTCTAGCCCCTATAGGGGGAATTCGCTAAAACAAACAAAATAATTCTTACCTCACATAAATAGCTATGGTAAGTTCCATTCAGAGCCTCGTTGATCTCACGAGAAGCCTCAATTGGGAGAAAAATGAGACTGGTGCCAGAGTCGGGTGTGGCTTGAAAGGACGGGTAGATCCTCTTGTTACCCAACTGGATTCTGCACATTAACCCGTTTGAGAGCCATCAATCTTTCAAAATAGCGCCAGCCCAAATACTTAAGAGGAAATTTTTGCATTTAAAATAAATTTAGAGTTAGACTGATATGTCGTGAAGATACATATAATTCAAAATTGAGGAGGTTGGTGAAAAAACTACCTCAGTCCAAAAAACGTGTTTTGAGATAATCGACATTGAAAGTTGAACTTATGTTTTTTAGGTTTCTATCAAATTGTATTACTCTTTGGATTTGTATATTACACAAGATCTATTCTTCTAGATTAAGAATATGACCTTTGATTGTTTATATATATTTTCCTTTAAAAGTTATTGAATAAAATATAAAGCAGTGGTAGAGGTCGATTTTCCATCAAACCACTATTTCATTATTAAAATCATAGATTTTATACATTAAAACTTGTTAAAGGGAATACAAATAACATAAAACAAAATATTTATTGAAACTAATTCTATTTTAACATAAAATCATGTTTGGATCTTGGATCTTCATCACTTTTCATACTTCACAAAATAAACTACGTTTTCAGTAAATTTATTAAGTTAATTAAATATTTAAATCCTATCCTATATTCTTATATGAGCAATGTTTGCTTGATTGTTTGGTTGGTTGGTCGGTTGGTTGGTTGGTTGCACAATTATCTCGAAAACGGCTCCGAGGATTTTCTTCAAATTTTGGAAATAACTAAGTTGTGGTATAAAAATATGTTCAAGATAGGTCTCATCCCCAGTAAAAATCAAATAATGTTAAAAAACAAAATTGAAAAATTGAAAAAATTAACATTGGCTTATGGAGTTTCAAATCAAAACAAAAGAATTGTAACAGCTGTTCATAATCAATCAGGGAACTGTCAAAGTAATGCTAAAATGTTGTTTATGATTATTAACATGAGGTTTCCTGAGAGCAGAGATTAAAATATTTGAGTGAAGATTACATATATAGAGTAGTAAAATAAATCAAAAGGAAATTGAGGTATAAATAACAACTGGAGTGACCTTAAAAATGTAGAAAAGAGGCAAATGAGTTGTAAACATCTGATTATCAGTAGGGGGAAGTGGTGAAATAGCACTCCAAGTCATCTAAACAAACTGAGTGGCCTTCCCCCGAGCAAAGCTCGGCCCCCAGGTACTAAAAATTAACTCGAGTAAACATCAATCTTCACAAAAAACTAAAACCAATATAAAGTTTAGCAACAACCTATAACATTTGTCTGCAAACATAAACAAGAATATTTCTCTCCATGTGGCATCTGAAGCCAGACTGCCTTGTAACAGCTGACAGGTTTCAGAAAAAAATTATAACTCGGCTAAAAAAAAATATATAGACATGAAGCAATAACTGTTGCTAAGAGGATTATATAACGGATCATTTAAGCGTTTTCCACCAACCTCCTCGATTTAGATTTTGATCAAATCATATGAATATCAAGTGCTCAACATTGAAATATCGTATTGTAGTCCTGCTCACCCATCAACCTGGATCAGCCAGAAATCCTGTTCAATGACGGGGGTGAAGGTGAAGTCACCGGTGTAGTGGTTGGGGTCCACACCTCCCAGGACTAACTCTGCAATCTCCCCTTCCGGCTCAGGCTCTTCACGGAGGATGCTAGAAATGCCAGTAATACACTGATGTAGAGAGTGCAAATTTCCATATTTAAAACAAGAAAATAAATAAAATACGTGTTAATTTTTATTTCCATTTCAATTGAAAAAACATATACTACCAGAGTGTTCATTAAAATCTAGTTAAAATTACACTCAATTTCATATAGTTTGGATTTAAATAATTATTTTGTGTAGGAAATAACTTTCTGTATATGCTTTAACTACCTACGAGTACCATTTGTTATAATAACTTGAACTGATATTCTCAAACAAAGTTATAAGTATTAGCAGGCACGGATACAGGGGTCATGACCCCCCCAAAAAAAAACCTCAGAACTTCACGTATTTTACCCATTTTTCACCGTAAAGGTGAACAACCCTTTCCTTAATATAAAATAACTGAAAATAGTATAGTATTTTGACAATTTAGATATTTTTTACTCATGACCCCCCCCCCCCCCCAAACGATCTGTCTGTATCCGCCCCTGAGTACTAGTTTGTTATTGCTATAATACTATAGGCTCTCAGAAATACGGATCACACTCATCCGGACCGTTGATCTTGAATATTTTAAATGCAAATAAAAACGAAAAACTTAACTTCACGGTTTAGCACATTCATTTTTCGCGTGATTACCCCGCATTACACTAATATCAAGTTTGCATTGTCACGTGAGTTCTCGCTTAGCCCAACTGTGACGTTATCGGTGTTTGTTACTGTTTACGTATCCAGTGCGCAGCTCCGTTCGCCTTCTGTAGGTGACTCATCACTGATGATATAAATCAGTAGACCGGTGACAGTTTTTATTGCTGTATATTTTATTTGTGAGTTACAGTGTTATAGTAAATGTTTACAAATGTATATATATATTTCAATATTGTCTATTTAAATTACAGTTTTATCACGTTTTCCTGTAACTTATCCAACTAACTTTCAGCCAACCTTTTTTGTGGTCCGACCATGCTCTCGGTCCCGTTGGGGATGGATTAACGAGGTTCTATTGTACTACATAGTGTTTATAGCTTTCTTCTGGAGTTTACTCTTGTATCAGCACATAAATTTAAACGCATTTGTCATAATTGCTTACTATGAAGGCGGAATGAATGATTCTTGCCCACATCCGGGAAATCCGGATTTTTAGAAATCCGGAACAGCCGTCCGCCACAATAGTCCAGATTTCTGAGAATCATTAGAGTGGGAAAATATGAAAATACGTGATTTTTAAGTAAATATTTACATTAATGGTACTTACTATCCTGTTTTTTATGATTTTATTATCAATAACAACTAGTAGTAATAACTTTGTTTGACACTATAAATTCACATTATTATAGCAAATGGTGCTTGTTAGTAAGGTTAAGCACCTTCAGAAAGTTACATTTAATATTTCCTATATGTTAGAATTGGTTAGAATTATATCCAAACTATGTGAAATTGGGTATCATTTTGATTAGTATAGATTTTAACGAACAATCTGAAAGAATATATTTTTTCAATTAAAATGTAAATAAAATACCCCCGTCGCAGCAAACCTGCGTACTCAGCAAATTTCCTATGAATGAATATATTTCTTACTACCACATAAAGCCACTTACCAAGTTTCATAAAAATACTTAAATAAATAAGTGATATTCTTATTTGTTTTAGCCTGTATACGTTGGTCGTCAAATTCTTATTTATTTTTCTAATTGTGTCTTACTTAATTATAATTCTAAATTGTTTACTCTTAACTAATAGTTTGCTCGGATGTGCTCAGTAAAAGTGGATATAAACAGTGATGCTATCGGGATCTGAGGGCAATGGCTGCCATGTGCTAAGCCTAGCTTCTCTTTGCAAAAATCAGTGTTTTTACTTACAAAATTCCCTAGGCTATTTAAATATAGCTCACAAATGATCTTCTTTGACTTGTTAATAAATATACTTATACTTATGGTCTCCTTTACTTTATTGTAGTGAGTAGAATGTATTTTGTATTTACTCTGGATGTCAACAAAAGGTAGGTGTACACTTTCTAAGATTTCTTTAACTATTTGAATAAAATACAAAGTTATAGAGGAACAATACAATATTTATTTATCTATTAGTACAATTATGTTTCAAAAGGTTCTCAATTAAAGGGATTTACAATAATATACAACTCAGGGGAAACAGTTAAAATGTGTGGCCTAGCCTAGAAGGTAAATGACAAATATACTGGTAGGCCTAAAACTAAATGTTCATATTTTGGGTTCTAAATGGGGTTTCTTTACAAATGAGGGCTCTTTTTCTCAGGGGGGAAGTATCGTGCTGACTTGAATAACGTTTGGATGATATTTTAAAGAATATTAAGTCCAATTAAGCTGATGTGTTGAAAAATTACAACAATGGAAATTTTGGTTGTTGTCCAAAAGGAGAGTCCAATGGTTTCACTGACTTTATGAATGGTTAAATACTCAAAATTAAATTTGGAAAGATAGTTCAATATAAAAATACTCTCTTGAGGTTACTTTAACTTTCAGAACATTAGGCTTGTTCTATTTAAATGTCTGTATTCTTTCCAGTCCCTAAATAGAATACAATGGAAGGAGTTTACCAATCTGCTTACAAATGTTCTTCGCTCAAATACCAGTTTTTGGGGGAAATCAAATAAAAAGGAGTGAATTTACAGATGGTATTAATTGAGCAGTAAGTCCCTAATAAAATGAGCACCAAGCAATGCAAAACTTAGGCCATACTGGGAAATTTAAAATAGGAACTGTGTCCTTCACAGATTCTAGGTCTTAACACTATGGCATCTGGAGCAAGAAGAAAGATCTAGTAGAGATGAGGTCTGGAAGCATGGTCCATTGTTGAGAAGCACATGTTCACACAATTGTTAACACTGGTCACTGTAATTTAGATTCCTTAAGGACTATTTTTGAAAAGTATATTATATTAAATTTTAATGTTATTGCAATCCTCTCACATAAATTATATCTAAAATATTATTATTAACAAACATATTAAATTAAGTGAGTAGGCTATTATATGGGGATAGGCTATGAATAATTATTGGTGATTAAATTGATGAAATACATATTATTATACAATTGCACAGATAAATAAACATTAAATATATAGAGGGGAATGGCTTTCTGAGGAGTGATGATAATGATGATTATTATTAGGCATAACATGGGACAATTAATACAAATAACACATTTAGGGGAAATTAATTAATTAGTACATTTATAGGGGAACTTAAATATAAAATAACACATAGTAAGAAAATTATTACTAAATGATGAATGAATGACATGTAATACTATAATATATAGCATTTTATTTATTCTCTATAAGAATAACATTAGGGCTGAGACCGCAGTTTTGTTGCAACGAGGAAGATAAAAATGCGGGTTTTTTGCAATTATCAATATAACTCAACTAGGTGAAGCTATATACCAAGTTTTAATGATTTATGTTCATAATTAAGGGAGATATAAAGCTTTCCGTATTCTCCATAAGAATAACATTAGGGATGAGAATGCAGGTTTGCTGCTAAGAAGATAATCAACAAAAAATCAATTTTTTGTGGAAATATCAATATACCAGTACTAGGTGAAGCCACCTAACAAGTTTCATCAATATACGTTCATAAATAATCAAGATATCAAATTTTAAGTATTCTCCATAAGGATAACATTGGACAACATACTGTGTTTAGCACTTTGAATATCACGGCAACGGTTGGATGTAGAATCACAATTTAAACACCAAAATGATTGTTTTGTAGAGCTAAACTGATTGGTAAAAGCAAATGTGAAGTTTACATAGAAATGAACTGAGGAAAAGCCAAAAACCTTTTTCCCATAAGATTAACATGGGAGATTTTATGAGCAGGTTTTTTTGGATTTTCTCCGCAACCACTTAACCTAGGTTAATAATTCAAAATACCATATTATTTGTTTTTTTAAGCTCTATAACATGGTCAAAACCAAAATTAAGTTTTTTAAAAATTTTAGGGTGAAAAATGCAAAAAACTGATTTTTGGAAAATTTAAAACCCCCATAAACCCCCCTTCCCGTGGTCCGATATTTCTGGTTTTCAAACTTAAAGTCATGAATGTCACTTTACACATTTGAGCCAAATTTCATCGAAATCGGACATTTTTTACTCAAGTTATCGCGGTAATGGACACATATATATATATATATATATATATATACATACATATATATAAATTTGAACGAATAGTGTTTTTGGCATCTGGGGACCTCAAAACAAAAAGTTATCATGGTCTTGGGCTTAAGTCTTACCATGAGACCTACGGTAATAGCTTCTTCCCTATAGGGGGAATTCGCTAAAAGTATATCAAACTGCAAAGTATACAGTAGGGTGGCTGGGGTCATTCAAGTGCTAATACCCTGTGTCTGTGAGAGTGGGCCCTGTGCTCGTAGCAGGTAGCCAACTGCCATTTAATCTTGGACAGGGTAAATATTCCCAATATTTCACATCCATTCATAAACTCATTATTTAAACAACAACAAAAAATGGAAAATTCTTCTTAAATGAATGGGTCTGTCACAAAACGCTCTAAGCGACAGAAATCACTCAAAGACTGCCGAGATCGAAAATTTGTGTAAACCAGAATATTTTTTCTCTGTATTTCGTTATATATGCATGTATAATTTCATAATATACTACTACATCATACGTTGACAAATTAATATTCATTTTAAACAGTTTTGTAATATTTTTCAGCGGTTAAAACGTTCTAAGCGACAGTCGCTTAACGCCTTTTACAGTCTGTAAAACGTTTTTCCACAGACTCTACCAAGGCTATAAACTAAAACTATCATATTTTTAATCTTTTCTAACCCTTCCAGTGCTTTGGCCCGATATATCGTCTTTTGAATCTGTTATCAATAAACACTGTTACTGCTTCATAAGCGATTGTACCGTTAGGCGCTCAGTCTGCAGTCTGAATCTGACATGTGGTGAAACCTGGTAGACACGAATTGAACTACCTCGTCCAGCGCCTAGTCTCTATAATACCATCTGATCCACTGCAGCTGCTAGCCTGACCAGTGGCTGTGCGGTCTAAGGCATTACCTTCCCGGCCGGGGGTAACACTTGGATCGAGGGTTCGAATCCCGTCTCAGTCGGTGGTTTTTATGTGCAACTCATGGAGAGTTCACCTGTCGGTGGCAGAGTTGAAGGGGAGGGCGGACCTTAAGCAAACGGTGGACGGCTCGGGTCCAAGCTGACGGGATGGGTGGATTCTTTGTGAGTTGCACATCTGATCAGGTGTTTTGCTACTTTTTACCTATCCTTTACTGTGTGTGTCCAGCGGAAGCACGTTTTTATTAATTTTAACTGTTCAGGCGTTCAATATATTAAAAAAATCAACAATACATCACGGATTCAACTAATCCTTTCAGAAGCTTAGCACTCAAAGGGTTAAACTGTAAAAAAACATGATATAGTAAAATATAGTACAACTATTTTAAAACTATAAATACTATAGCAAATTTAGATACCATAATGGTATATAAAAGTTCTAAGCGCCATCCATTCTCTGGCGCTTAGAACGTTTTTCGTCCGATAGCCCGTCGAGTCGCAGAATTCCCGCCAGGTTTGACAGATAAAATCAGTGCTACCATCATGAAAAACTTCAATGCCAAATATATCTGGTTCTAGGGAATGTCGTTTAGAACCTTTTTCACCAGTAATCTCCATTTCTGAAATGTTGTCGCTTGGAACGTTTTGCAGCGAACCCATTCAAATATAGAAATACTAGTACAGGTAGGTAAAATTTATCATAAAGTTTCAAACCAAGGTAGTTTCTACTGAAACACAACAACAACCCTTTCCTTAATATAAAATAACTGAAAATAGTATAGTTGTTAATAATGTCAGATAGAAGTTAAAAGAAATTAAGAACATAGACCCAAGCACTTATAATTGAAATAATTAAAATATTTTTAGTATTTAAAGCTGAACTTTTTTAGGATTTATGGGAATTTTGGGATAGTGGATACCTGTTCGTGGGAAATAATAAATGAGCTTAAAGTTTTGTACATAATTAGAGAATCAAATCATACTTGTTCAGATAGAAGGCGAACACGGGCCGAGCAACTGCCCCTTGCTTGACCATGTTGACGAAGGGAGGGTTGGTGGGAATCGTAGACAGTGCTGGATATGCAAGACCCAAGACGCCGTCGAATTCGGTTGTTCTAATTTTCGGCGACATAGCCATCACTTCTGCAAACCGTTGTCCAGTGACGTGTATGTCTCCTATCTGATTGAACCACATGAAATAGGTTATAGTAATGTTAAAACACCATTCAATGTATACCAGTGTATACTTAATGAACAACATTATTTTAACTTCAGTATAGGTAACTTTCATATTGTACAGTGCCTTGCGGCCGAGCTGTATAAAGGCTTTAAAGATTTTTCCCCAACTCTGTGTATTGTTATTGTTAATATTTATTTCTGACAAAGGTTTAATTTTGCCCAACCCAATGATTTGAAAATCAAACTATTATATGTTTGACTATAAGCACATTAACCTTATGTTCCCCATTATAACCATAACAGGAGAAGAACCAAAATTCTAAATTATTGCGGAGAGCAAATTCACTTCACTCCTCTGCATCATGTATGTGCTCTGTAATTTGAAAACATAGAAACGAGTTTGCACGCAGCACGCTGACGTGAGGGAAGTGAATTTCCACATAAAAACTTTTAAACTCAAAATCAGTGTAAAAACATACATTTGTCCAATTTTTATCGAAATCTGAAAACTTTGATTTTTTGGCTGTTCTGTTACTCCTGGTTTCATTTACTTGCAAAGCTGGGAATACAATTTTGCACATTATAAGGTTAGGAGAAGGTCCAGACAGGCTTGAAAGTAGGCGTGAGGTTGCTGGGGGTAATAAAAGTACTCTAACAAAGGAATAACAGGCTTTTCTAGTGTAAAACCCCCATAAGACAACGTACTGTGTTTAGCCGATACACATTTTCTTTAATAACTCGGTAAATATTTATGCTAGAATGACGAGAGAGGAATTAAAACTTTCGCCTTTCTAATTCCCATCTTTTTACATGCATTAATTTTACATCTGGGGCTTTTCTGATCCTTTTTGGGCCCAAAAACTCGAAATTTGAAAGATTAATCCCCAAAAAATGGGTTTAGACTTTTCTGATTGTTTTGCCCAACGAACTTGTCCAACAGATTATAGAAAGGAACGTCCCTACCAAATTTGAAGTAAATCGGACAAAAAATGTGACCGCTAGAGTGCATACATATATATACATAAACACACATATATGTGTTTATATATATATAAACACATGTGGTGTTTGCACATATATATATATATATATATGTAATTTTGAACGACCCCCCAAAACGTGTTCAGGGGGTCACGTTAGGAACTTCTGTGGTAGTCCCGGGCTTAAGTTTCACCGTGCCTGTCATGCTAATAGTTCACTTTCGAAAGGAAATTCACTAATAAGTGCTGCATGATTTGGTGAACATCAACAGGTTTGACAAACACACACCTCTTTATTAGCAAACACCAATCTGTTAAAACTTAATATTCATAATATTGCCATTGGGACGTTGAAGGACGTAGGGGGATTCCTTAGCGAGTGGGAAGGGAAGGGGAAGTTGGAGAGTCAGAGATCCTATTTATTTATTAGTGGTAAAATATTTATTGTGTTCATTGTGACATTTCATACAGTTAAGTTGTCACTCTACCTATGAACAATAGTGACTAGTACAAGAGTGTGTCCAGTTTTCCATTTATGTTTATGTATACGTGATACAATATAATTTGATTTGTTCTGTTTTGTAGCAATAAATAATAACTAAAGATATTTGTCAATTTATTATAATGAAGATATAAAGGTAAAGAACAGAAAGGAATTGTGACTGAACTATATTATATGAACTGAACAAATAATACAATATTATCAAGCAACAACCACCCGTCACAGCAAACCTCATACTCCGCGAATTTCTGATGCAAATATATATACAGTGGAACCTCCCATATCCGACCTTCCCATATCCGACTCCTCCCGATATCCGACCATCCGTCTGTCTATTGTTTACTCGCGCTCTCACGGTCCGTTTCCGTTCGCGAGCCTGTACAGACTTGAAAAAGTGACTCATAGATACTATGCTTTACTTTTGGGTAAAAAACTGTCAGTTTAGCCGTGGTTGTTGATGTGGAATGTCAGTTTGTGCGTTTATGTCAATATTTTTTTGTTCATTTTTTGTACCTGGGAACGGCATTTTACGCTCCTCCCGATATCCGACCTTTTGGCCGTTCCGACCACGGCCCGGTCCCGTCATGGTCGGATATGGGAGGTTCTACTGTACATCACTAACACTTTAACTAAATTACCTAGTTTATCAAAATATCCTATACTCTAATATGAGTAAGGTTTGCTTGCTTGCTTGCGACACGGATCTCAAAAACAGCTCCAACGATTTCCTTCAAATTTTCAAAATAACTAATTTCTGGGATAAAAATAAGTTCTAGACAGGCCTCATCCCCAGGAAAAATCAAATAATGTAAAAATCTAAAATGAAAAGTTAAAAAAATTAACATTGGGCTTAGGGAGTTTCAAATCAAAACAAAAGAATTGTAACAGCTGTTTATAATCAATCAGGGAACTGACAAAGTAATACTAAAATGTTGTTATGCCCTCCTGTACACATTGACAACAACAGAATCCCTCAAAGTAACGAAACACGTTATCTTGGTCTCCATCTAGACAAGCGATTAACATGGAAGACACACGTAACAAAAAAGATAACTGCTCTCAAATCAAGAGCTAAGCAACTTTATCAACTACTCAATTTCAATTCAAAATTACCTACTACATCAAAATTACTATTGTACAAAACTCTTCTAAAACCAATATGGGCTTATGGTATTCAAATTTTTGGTTCAGCAAAATTTTGTCACTTAAAGAAAATTCAAACCTTTCAATCTAAAATGCTTCGCTTAATTTCTGGTGTTCCCTACTATGTAAGTAACAAGACACTTCATACAGACTTTAAATTGAAATTTGTTCACGAAACAGCAAAAGAATGCTATCAACTATTCTTCAACAAACTTGATGGTCACTCAAATCCTTTGATTCAAGAACTCCACACACCGACACTTCCTGGCATCCTTCAGAGAAGATTAAAAAGAAACTGGAGCCGAGATCTTCTAAGATGACTGTAGGCACAGAAGAGCAAAACAAAACAATACGTGTCAGAAGAAACCTTTGAAAACCAGTTCAAAAAAGGAAGACTACTGAGCCTACTTTTTAATATTATTTGTTCATGTTTTTGTTAGAATAATTATTAGCACATTTGCTCGTTGTATGTAATTTTACAGTTGCAAATAAAGAATTAAAGAAAAAAAAAAAAAAAAAAAAAAAAAAAAAAAAAAAAAATTAACATGACCTGAGAGCAGGGATTAAACGATTTGAGTGATGATTTCATAAAAAGAGTAGTAAAATAAATCAAAGGGACATTGAGCTATAAATAACAACTGGAGTGACCTTAAAAATGTAGAAAAGAGGCAAATGAGTTATAAAAATCTGATTATCAGTAGAGGGAAGTGGTGAAATATTACTTCAAGTCATCTAAACAAACTGACTGGCCTTCCCCCGAGCAAAGCTCGGCCCCCCAGGTACTATTGATAAATTAGTGAGTTTGAACATTTTATTTATCCTCCATAAGGATAACATTGAACAGATTACAAGGGTTTTCTGTAAACTAGGACAAAAAAAACTGGAGTTTTCATGCAAATATCAATAGGGCATGAAGACGTTTCATCACAATATGTTCCTAAATAAGGGAGACAGAATTTGATTTATTCCCCATAAGACTGACGTGGGATAAAACAATGTTTATACTGCGTGGAGAGGGGGTTATGCAGGTACTAATAGATCACAACCATCTTATCTATCCTCCTTAAGAATAACATTGGACAACGTACTGTGTTTAGCACTTTCAATATCTCAGTAATCAATTGACATACTGTAGAGCAACAACGAATCCCATGGTGAAGTGAAAACTAAAATTTAAATTAAATCAAAATTACATGAATGCTACTTTACACGTCCGTACCAAATTTCATTAAGATCAGACTTTTTTTACGAGAGTTTTCGTGCTTATAGAGATAATTTAGCGGGAAATAACCTTGCTTCGTCCTTCTAGGTAATATATATTAGAGACTTATCCTACAGTAGACTCCTTGTGCATATTGTTATACACTGTAACAAAACTTACTTACATTAACTTAAAAATAAATTGTTTTTATGCACTATACTAAAAATGCATCATACTTACCGCAATATTGTCCTTTGAAACAAATCCGGAGACAGGACCATCTCCGTACACGATTGAGAAAGGTGTCCCATCTTCATGGTAAGTGCTGCTCTCCTCATGAGCGTATGTGGTGTGCTTCTCTGTAGAGAAAAGTCAAAGTATTTAATGAAATTTGCTTTGAGTAATAATTTGTTTAACTTCATAAACACTAAATACAACTTACTATATTAGCTTTTAAGTAGCAATGCTATTAACCTTAGATAGGTATTGGTAATTGGAAATATGCAATATAGTTACTGATTTGTAAACTTGATACAGTAGACCAGGGACGGTTCTAGAGGGTGGGCCGGACCAGGGACGGTTCTAGAGGGTGGGCCCGGACCAGGGACGGTTCTAGAGGGTGGGCCCGGACCAGGGACGGTTCTACAGGGTGAGCCCGGACCAGGGACGGTTCTATAGGGTGGGCCCGGACCAGGGACGGTTCTAGAGGGTGGGCCCGGACCAGGGACGGTTCTAGAGGGTGGGCCCGGACCAGGGATGGTTCTAGAGGGTGGGCCCGGACCAGGGACGGTTCTAGAGGGTGATCCCGTACCAGGGACAGTTCTAGAGGGTGAGCCCAGACCAGGGACGGTTCTAGAGGGTGGGCCCGGACCAGGGACAGTTCTAGAGGGTGGGCCCAGACCAGGGACGGTTCTAGAGGGTGAGCCCGGACCAGGGACGGTTCTAGAGGGTGGGCCCGGACCAGGGACGGTTCTAG
The DNA here is from genome assembly GCA_963675035.1 of Allygus modestus. Lineage (NCBI taxonomy): Eukaryota > Metazoa > Arthropoda > Insecta > Hemiptera > Cicadellidae > Allygus > Allygus modestus. The sequence goes on from OY776111.1 coordinate 477,655,605, forward strand.
AGGGTGGGCCCGGACCCACCCTCACTTTTTACATGATACTCTGGTGTTTCATTTAAGTATTCTTTTTTACCAAGATTTTACAAAGGAAAATTTTGTAATATCAGTGGATCACAAGTGGGTTGGCTGCACTGTCAGTTTAACAGATGCTTGACTGTCTGTGTGTCGTCGGTAATGTTCTTCTCACCTCATTTCTTATCCTATCCTACACTCTAATACGAGCTATGTCTGTTTGTTGTTTGTTTGCAAAATTTATCTCGAGATCCATCAGAAGGATTTTGCTGAAAGTTTGGGATTAGGGGCTTTTGGGTCTAAAGAATCGATTGGTGAAAACCACTACCTCAGGAAAACTTGTATTTTTCTAATCAACTCATTTGAAAATTGAAAATTTTAACAATAGGCTTATGGAGTTTAAAATCATAACACTGGTTACTGTGAATAACAAAAACAAACCATTAAATCAGCTTCTATAAATTAAAATATTGTAAACAGCTGTTTATCACTATGGAAATAAAAAACCTACTTGAATGGCAATTTTCATAATGGAAATAAAAAACTACTTGAAAGGCAACTCAAACTCTTTTTTCGATAGGCGAGTGAACGTAGCGAACGAGCTAATCCGGGAGGTGAGTGAGCGAAGCGAACGAGCTCATATTGGAAATGAACGAGTATATGAAATAAAACAAATTCAATGCCTCTTCTGAGGAATCAAACACCGAGCATGGCTCGGTCCCCTGGTACTAATTGTAATGTATCATAAAAAACATTTGAAGTGCAGAAAAGGATCACCTGGTTCTCCTAAACTGGCGTAAAAGTGTACCATTATGATATGGCGACCCCAAAATAACTATGATTTAGGGAGTGACAGAATCGGTACCTTGTCATTCTCGTAAATCATCAGACAGTTCTGGGGACTAGTGGTTTTAAAAACTACCAAAAACTTAAACAAAACAATTCGCTTTAGAAATTTGGAAAACGCAAAAACTACAGAACCGACTGGGCTGAAACTTTACACAGATTTCAAATCTGACTTCCTTAAAGTCCCATCGAGCTACGCCCCGTGAACGTCCTAAGTTTCAATGTTTACAATTATAAACAATACTTCTAGAAATGTGCTCCGAGTGTTGTTTATAATTGTGTTTAATTTTGAGTTTAATGTGTTTTTACCTAATTATTTATGTAAACATAATTGTGTTATTTACTTTGTTTGGTGTGATTAATCAGTTTAAAATGTAGTTTTCGAAATCCAGAACGTTTGGTAAATATTTATTTTGGACTATTCATTTTATTTTTACTTAAGTTTTGACTTTTGTACCGTTGTTAAATCTTGCCTTGCACCGTTGTCATGGCAACAAAGACAACACAAACTACTACTATAGAAAACTCTATACACATGGAACACTCCCACGAGCCAAGTGCCTTGGATACAACTTGGACTAATGTTGTATCCCATAGGAAAAGAAGCAATAGTAATAACTCTTCATCTAGCTCTAGGCCCAATAAGATAGTTAATAACAATGTATCGAAAACAAACTCAGTCCAACCAGTGCTCGTTTCAAACAGGTTCCAACCTCTTTCTAACACCGATAGCGATCAAACAAAAAAACAAAAAGTTCCCCCAATAATACTCAAAACCCATGTAAATTACATGGAGCTTTGTAAACTATTGTCCCAATTAGTTGGCAGTGACCAGTTCAAGTGCTCTTCGTCTTTAAAGAGCATTACCATACACCAATTATCTTCTGACGCCTACAGGAAAATTGTTCATTTCCTTCGCGAAAACAAGGCCGAATTCCACACTTTTTAACTTCCAGAAGACAAAGTCTTTCGTGTAGTTATTCGTGGTCTTCATAGCTCCATTGAGCCTGAAACAATCAAAAGTGAATTATCATCCAAAGGATTTAATGTTCAAAATGTAACTAATGTCTGGTCTAAGGACAAAACTCGCCTTCCATTGTTTTTTGTCGATCTTGACCAATCCCAATCAAATGACCACATTTTCGACCTTTCTACTCTCCTTCACTCAAAGATCCAAATCGAAGAACCTAGACCAAAACGACTTGTAGTGCAATGCATGCGCTGCCAACAATTGGGACATTCAAAGAAATATTGCAATCGAACCCCTAAATGTGTCAAGTGTGCTAAGGATCACGAATCCGCAACTTGTACAAAACCCAATAACACACCCGCAACCTGTGCACTTTGTGGCGATAACCACCCTGCTAACTATAGGGGTTGTTCAGTTCACAGGGAACTACAGAACAGACAGCGTCTGCTCACCCAAATCTACGTTATCAAAAGAAGAAACCCCTTCTCTCCACCCCCACCCGACTCCTGATCTATCACCTTCATCATTTCCTCAACTTCCGAAACCAAAATCACACGCCTTTCCATCAAACTTAAACGACCAACGAGCACTTACTCCCAATGCTTTACACTCAAATGAAGAACATAACTACGCCAAACGACTTCAAACCACTATTCACAACACTTCCAATCAAACTGACATTGTAACACAATTAACGTCAATACTTACAGAATTCAAAGCCCTTTTTTCACCATTACTAACCATGATGACTCAACTTATGCAAGCTCTTATCACCAAAAAATGACAAATAACCTATCAAATATTTTTCTTACAGTCCTGCTGTGGAATGCAAATGGTTTATACCAATACGCACAAGAACTAGAGTTACATTTACATGAGAAACGTATAGACGTCGCTTTAATAAGTGAAACTCATTTTACTACAAACTCTAGATTTTACATTCCAGGTTACAACATATACAGAGCTGATCGCCCTGACAATCGGGCATATGGCGGTACAGCGGTTCTTGTCCAAAACAGTCTCAAACACTTTGTTCACCCATCCATCAATCCAACAAATTTCCTTCAGTCAGCAGCATCAACCGTAGTTTTTAATAACATTGAAATAACCTTTTCGGCTGTTTACTGCCCCCCTAGATTTGCAATAAATTCGAATGATTTTACAGAACTATTTTCAAACCTAGGTTCTCATTTCATCTGTGGGGGAGACTATAACGCCAAACATGTACAATGGGGTTCAAGGTTAAATAACCCGAGAGGCCACCAACTGCTTCATTCTGTCGTTTCTAACAACCTGAACTATCATTCACCTGGCACACCTACTTATTGGCCAACAGCTGTAAATAAAGCACCTGATCTACTTGATTTTTTCATTTCAAAGGGTGTAAGCCAATTTCATAAATCCCTCAACTGCCTTGACAACTCTCCTTCTGACCACTCTCAAATTCTGTTAACAATTTCATGTGCCCCTCTAGAAAAAATTGAAAAACTATCTCTAACAAATGGGATAATGAACTGGGAGCTATTTCGAAACACACTTATGTCCACAGTAAACATAAACCTCCCACTGAAAACTGGCGGGGACGTGGAAGTAGCAGTAGACCACTTAACCAAGTCCATCCAACAAGCCGCCTGGAGTTCGTCAACTCCGAAACCTCCTAAGAAACGATCTGGTCCTTGCTACCCCCAATATATATGTGAGCTGATAAGAGTAAAACGAACAGCTAGAAGGAAATGGCACCAAAGTAGACTTCCATCTGATAAAACCGCCCTCAACCGCTGCACAAATCAATTGAAACAAGCAATTAGGGAATTCAAAACTTCTACATTCGAAAATAAACTAGGTAATCTTTCCCCTTCAGATGGCTCCTTATGGAAGACAACGAAGAAAATTCTACATTACACTTCTACATCTTCCCCAATCAGGCGACCGGACAATTCATGGGCAAAATCAGACAAAGAAAAAGCAGATCTCTTTGCTGAACACCTTTCTGGTGTTTTTAGTCCCCACGAAGAACACAATCGAAGATTCTCCACCGAAGTAGAAACATCTATTGAAATTCCCTTGCCCATGTCCTTACCACCTTCTCGAATTACAGCAAATGATGTCAAACGGGCCATTTTTAAACCACCCCCAAGAAAATCACCTGGATATGATCTAATCACAAGTGAAATTTTACGTGAAATACCCGGTCCCTGTATCACCTTACTGACACAAATATTTAATGCAATATTACGGACAACTCATTATCCCATTCAATGGAAACTATCCCAAATAATTCTAATCCAAAAACCGGAGAAACCAGCAGACCAAGTCTCATCATACAGACCTATTAGCTTACTCCTTGTTGTTTCAAAATTGTTCGAAAGAATCCTCTTAACACGTTTACAATCTGCAATTGAGGATTGTAATGGATTGCCAAATCATCAATTCGGGTTTAGATCTCTGCATTCTACAGTGCAGCAACTTCATAGAGTGGTCGATACAATTGCGTCTGGACTTGAAAGCAAAAAATATACGAGTGCTGTTTTTCTAGACATAAGTGCCGCCTTCGATAAGGTGTGGTATCCTGGTCTACTATCAAAATTAAGAATTCTTCCACCCACTTACTATTTGATTCTCCGTTCTTATTTAGAAGATAGATTTTTTATGGTGAAACAAGGGTCAGATTTCTCAGATTACAAGCCAATATTAGCCGGTGTTCCTCAGGGCTCCTATTATCTCCTCTTCTTTACAGTATCTACACAGCTGATCTCCCTGAAACTGGAAATACAAAGATCGCCACATTTGCTGATGACACTGCCATTCTAAGTTCATCAGAAGACCCCATTGAAGCTAGTAACAATCTCTAAAATCACATTAACGTCCTAAGTAATTGGTTAAAAAATTGGAGAATAAAAGTTAATGCAACAAAGTCGTCACATGTCACATTCACACTAAGGAAAGGTGTATGCCCTCCTGTACACATTGACAACAACAGAATCCCTCAAAGTAACGAAACACGTTATCTTGGTCTCCATCTAGACAAGCGATTAACATGGAAGACACACGTAACAAAAAAGATAACTGCTCTCAAATCAAGAGCTAAGCAACTTTATCGACTACTCAATTTCAGTTCAAAATTACCTACTAAATCAAAATTACTATTATACAAAACTCTTCTAAAACCAATATGGGCTTATGGTATTCAAATTTTTGGTTCAGCAAAATTTTGTCACTTAAAGAAAATTCAAACCTTTCAATCTGAAATGCTTCGCTTAATTTCTGGCGTTCCCTACTATGTAAGTAACAAGACACTTCATACAGACTTTAAATTGAAATTTGTTCACGAAACAGCAAAAGAATGCTATCAACTATTCTTCAACAAACTTGATGGTCACTCAAATCCTTTGATTCAAGAACTCCACACACCGACACTTCCTGGCATCCTTCAGAGAAGATTAAAAAGAAACTGGAGCCAAGATCTTCTAAGATGACTGTAGGCACAGAAGAGCAAAACAATACATGTCAGAAGAAACCTTTGAAAATCAGTTCAAAAAAGGAAGACTACTGAGCCTACTTTTTAATATTATTTGTTCATGTTTTTGTTAGAATAATTATTAGTACATTTGCTCGTTGTATTTAATTTTACAGTTGCAAATAAAGAATGAAAGACAAAAAAAAAAGAAGACAGTAAACATTCAGAAACTGTAATGCGAACAGCTGTAGGCACTTCCATTTGACAGCTTAAAGAGCAGAAGCAAGAACAGCTGTTTCAAACTAACTTACCTTTCTAACCCATGAGAAGAATGGGTACATTCTACTAGTATTAAACTAAGGGAACAAACTTAAACATGCTTAAACTTCAACTATATTTGACAGGTACACAAAATAAATGCTTAAACACAAATAAATGCTTACATTTTAGTGTTTTAAATATTATTCTCTCTCTTGCAGCTAACAAAGTTTAGTAAGGTTTAGTAAACAACATTCATGATTGAACAAGTGAAAAAGTAAAATTATTACCGTACAATTATAGTGATTTAGAAGTTAAAATAATGCATTCAAATGTTGTCCACGCTCACTCACCACAGTAAGATTTATGTGTTCTGCAAAACCTTCTTGATGTTATCCATAAGTCCGTAGATCCAGTGTCAAACAAAACTTGAAAAGTCTGAGGCGGCGTGCCCACAGTCATCGGACCGTAATAAAACATCTATAAAATTGTGGCTACGTAAATTATTTCAGTATTTATCATAAATAATGTACTACTACTACTTGAGTGCTGGTATTTCAGATATTAAGGATGAGATTTGAAAACTTGAAGATATAAAAGTACACTACTATAGTGACAATCATATAGGCAGTACTGTACTCACATCCTGGTGGTTGGTGAGGGAGACATTCGTCCCGACTGGAGATTCCATCAGTGTCTTTAAGTGCAACCTGTAGGCGTCTAGGGAGCCATCATGTTTACGGTGTTTCCGCAGTTTCACGGTCGACCATCGAGGAATCCTGTGCTCACTGTTATCATAACAACTTATACGAGCTCCGCTATTTTAATTTGAAACAGCTCAAACTGGCCTGCAGGTGTAAAAAACCATGCTACGTCCACCCCATGGGCAATCCAGAGGAAAATTTTCAATTTTAAAACCAATTCATATATTTATATTAGTAACAGCGACATAAATGTTGTGTTTCCTATTTCAATCAAACTTAAAAACAGTTTTGTAGTTTATCGTTGCACTTTATTGGTTTTAAAGCAGTTAAGCATTTTGTAGCTGAAAACTGTTTATAAGAAGCCTATTTTAAAGTATATGGGGAGGGGTGAATAAATTAAAAATAATTTGATGCAAGACACACACATTTACAGTTTATTACATATTAATAAACATATTAATGTGTTTATTACCACCATTGTAGCTTCCAACCTTAACAAGTTTGATCTTTCGCAAACTCTGATTGAAATCCTGGATAAAATGAATACATGGTGTGATGTAAATGGTCTAAAACTAGACCCCACAAAAACACAGTTTATCAATTTCCATTTAAATACAGTAAAACTCATCAATCTGACTCATCTTACTGACTTTCTTACTCTAAATCTGTAGTCTGCCAAATTCCTAGGCCTAGAAATTGACTCTACCCTTTCCTGGTGTCAAAATGTCAATGCTTTACTTGCTCAGCTTAGTAAAGCTTTTTATGCGTTGCTATATCATTAACTAAATCTGTGAGATTTGAGGTCCTGAGACAGGTATACTGGTCGTACTTTTCCCTCCCTCATCTCATATGGTCTCATATTTTGGGGAACTCCACAGAGGCTCTCAGAGTTTTTAAGATGCAAAAATTAAGAGTCATCAGGTTGATCTCTGGTTTGGGACCAAGAGAAACATGTAAACTGTACTTTAGGAAGCTTCATATTCTTCCGCTTCCTTCGTTGTTTATCCTTCAGCGTCTTTTATTTGTGAAATCCAGATCCTAAAGATTTTATGAAAGGAATCATTATCACCAATACCCCACGAGAAATTCTGCATTATTACAGTATCCTATTCATATAACAACTTTCTAATACAAATCTCCTATATACTTCTGCTTAAAAATTTACAATAACTGCCCCAACCGCATTACAAATGAGACCTGTTTCAAAAAGTTTAAAAAGCTTGCTACTGAATTTATATTTCATAACTGTTTCTACAGCGTCTCTGAGTATCTCGACTGCAATTGTCAGACTGTCCGATCACATGAAATCTGTGTGGGTAGTTTCATCAGCTGGCTGCTAATTTTACATCCTACATCACAGTAAAGCTTGTATCAGTTTCATGATGTGTTACCTCATTTATTTTAGAGTTAGAATAGAAATGTAATCTTAAATTTAAATGTGAGAAAAACAAGTCTATTGCCCGGGCAAACATTAAATGTAAGGGTGTATAAGTTGATGTAAATAAAATAAACAAATATATTTTAATATATAAACTGGTCACCCTACTTGTAAAAAGTGGCAAGTAATAATTTCTTTAGTATTTTCAAAGCTGTAACATTGTTGTTTATGGAAATAAAGTTCACTATTCATTATTGTAGAGTTCTCAATAATGTAAGCGTTTGAATTAATTTGCCACATGATAATATATTTTAAACTGTAAATTTGACTCGCGCATACACGGAAGTGCCACTAATGTGTGTGCGGCTTAGCATCTTAAACCTGCGAACCACTTTGAGCTGCCATAACGTGATGTAGAGGGCCTTATAAGCACACTGTTACCGAAGAAAATTAGTACTACACCTTATCTTGAAACAGAAGTCAAGAACTTAGGTTCATCAGAATTAATATTTATCAAAAATTTGAATTTCTCGTCAGTAGACTTATTCTGGATATTAGGGTGCGACTATTTGTAGTCTGCTTTGACAAATTTAGCTTTTAGATTCCTAGCTCACTGATGGTGTTTTCTGTGTGCAAATATTTTCATTAAACCATTGACCAATAGGCCGAATATTTTGTACTTTAATTATAAATAAAGTTTCTAAAAACTTAGATCACTAGGTATCAAGTTCAAATCTTAAAATATAATTTTGTGTTCTATTGTAAGTAATTTTAAAACTTGTAGTTGAATGTTTAAAACTCGAGAATAATGTGAATAGTTTTAAACTAATTGAATTGTGTTAGGAGCAGTGCTTGAATTTCTTGATTTATTGTTCAAGAAATGTTTTCTCTTTGTGTGTTTTTTTTTAACTATATCATAGCGTAGTACGTTAGTGACAATTCCAGTAGACAATATTAGTAAACTTACTTTAATACTGTTTTTCTTCATTCCTTTAATTACCCCTTGCACAACTTCGAATACTAGTTAAGTGTGTACTTACTTGTTTATTGCATCACTGTGGTCAGATGCCGAGGCTAAAGCGCAGGACACTGCCAGGAGGACTCCCCAGGACATCCAGCCAACCATCGTTGCTGAGGTGTCAAACAACAGGTCACTAACTACTACTAAACTACTACTAACTACTACTACTACTACTACTACTAAACTAACTACTACTAAACATGGCATTCACTAACTACTTTTTCTACTAAAATGAATCATAACTTATAACGAAACTAAATCAAAATGATTGCATTTCAACATTACATTTACTAAGCATCCACTTCAAATTATTAAATACTGAAAGATACAATTAAGTTTTACTTTACTTACCTGTACTGATTGTTTTACAGCAAAGGAAGTGAGAAAGCTAATGGACGCTTATGGAAGCTTGAGCTTATTATATACTGTAGATGTAATAAAATAAATTTGTTAGAACGGATTCATTTAAGTAACCACTGCTTAATTGCTTCATACTATAATGTGCCCTAATAATTTTTTACATTTACTGAGAATGATAAATTAATACGGTATTTCTTAAAACTACAAATAAAAATATTTAAAGTTATGACTTGACGCACACTACTGTTAAATTTTACATTAAAAATAATGTTTTTCCTTAAAACATTATTGCAAGCAGAGCAGGTCTAATTGAATGGGTGCGCTGTGGGTGTGTCGCAAAACTGCAAATCAATTACAGATAAATACAGCGCTATACATTTTGGATAAAAATAACAAACACGTTATTGAACATGGGAGTGTTTCATTAGAATTAAAATTCAAGTCTCTGTTGCAGAGGTTGGAGAATGTATGAATTCTTTTAGTAAAACATCTTCTGGATGGTGGAAATTCCTCTCGTTATTAAAAAGGGTTCCAAATTATTGTAAGCCCCGACCCTTGTGCGGGATAGTGAACCAGACACTTGCAGGGAATATTCCCAGAGAAGCTCCAGTTTCTTGAGCAGGTGTAACCTCAGTTTAGAGGCCCCCAGTCACTAAACTTTAGGCATTTCTACCCAGTACCCAGGGCTGACATGAGGCGATTGGGGGCCTGGGGCAAAAACTCTGTGGGGCCCCCCAGAGACCCTTATTTTACTATACTGGTATTTTTTCTTTTGGCCAGGGCCCAGTGGGGCCCCTGGAAATCGCGTGACTGGGGCAAAGTGTCCCGGTTGCCCCCCTTGTTGTTGTTGTTGTTATTGGCGGATTAGGAAACCCCAGCTTTGCTGCTAGTCACCTCTTCCACAAGCGGGAATATTGCGAAGGTTACCGGAAAGATAGGATATAGCAGGAAAGGAAAGGGTGGGAAGGGACGGCAGCCAAATTGACCCCTCAGAGGGCCAATTCCCGGGCCCCTGTGACAGCTGGGATGAGGCTCTCAACAGGGGACCCTCATTTTGCCCTCCAACAGGTCAACTCAACTGACAGGGTATCCATGTACAAGTCAGGGACCATTCATTCTCAGGTTGGCAGGAGGGACCAAACCCGGAGACTCTGTCCCTAGCCGCTGCAAATGGAGGGACCAAAGGTGAAAGGGAAGTTAGTCATAATGGACAGCCAAAAGACTTACCATATGTAATGACAACTTCATTTGCTGTACCCAATGTCAGCCTCAAAACTGGTATAGACCAGTCTTAAGGTAGTCCTGGGACAGTTGCCCCCCTTATGGCAACCCCTTTGCTTCTACCTGCTTCCTCTATAAGGCCAATGTTAACTTTCAAAGCCCGTCCATCCTTAGCAGATTATCCGATATCGTTGATTTCTGGCTCATTTTAAAGAGCAAATAAATCTATCGATTTCAGTGAGCAAAATTTTGAAATCACAAATAAGTAATTAATAAAATTCCATAATATTCTATATTTTCGGTGTTATTTATGAGTAAACTATAGGTGATATCGAAATTCACCTCACTGAAATTGCTTGTATTTTTTTGTTCTTTAAAATAAATGGGATGAAATTCCTCCATTTGTCATTAAAAAAGTGTTCAAAATTACTGAGAGGCCCTTATGCAGGATTGTGAACCAGCCACTTGAGCAGGGAATTTCTCAGAGAAGCTCAGGTTGGCTGAGGTAAAACCTCAGTTTAAGAAAGAGAATATAAGTAACACCTATGACTTCCACCCCAATGCGTTGCTACACATCGTTTGAAAAAAATATAAAAACTCAACTCACACAATTTTAGAAAATATTAACTTAAAAACCCCATGACAGTTCGGTTCCCAAACAAACTTGGGGATTCAAAAAGCCGCTTCCAGTATGGTCAACAGAATAGCGAGACCTTGGAGCTCAGCAGGCTATTGGAGTCTGGCATAACCTATCCAAGGCCTTTGACTGTGACATACTTATTGAGAAATTAAGCAGAAATGGAATTAAAACAATGGACTTAAATGGTTTATTTCATAATTAGAAAATCAAAACATAGTATTCCTATAAGCAAATTTGAAGCAAATTACAAATCTGAATGGACAAATTTTTCTCAGTGATTCACATGTCTGGGGCAAAGTGTCCCGGTTGCCCTCACTTGTGGCGGCCCTGTTTCTACCTGTTTCCACTATAAGGCCAATGTTAACTTTCAAAGCCCGTCCATTCTTAACAGATTATCCGATTCTTGTTTATTTATAAATCATATGCAAATGAGCTTTGCAATGTCACAAACACAACTAATTTTCAGTGTGCAGATGATGCTGCTCTTATTTGTAAAGGAGTCAAAGACGACTCCTTGTAGCTCACTGACTAGAGCCAGAGCTGACAACTGTTTTACTGTAAAAGGCCTTTCCACGAATGTTCCCTACTACTTCCTATTAGATGTAATGTTTTAATTGAGCGATGTTTCATGTATTGCAGGAGCTATGCTCCAACCTATTGCGATTTATTGGACGGATAAATGATTTGATTGATTGATTGAATGTGCCAGAATACAACTCCTTCAGTTTTCAGCTTCCAATGTTTACAGAGATTCCAATTAATTCTAATGCACCTCCAATCAGCACTCAAAATTCAGCTGACTAATAATCTGGGAATGTAAATTGATTCCTACCTAAATTGGGAATGAAAAAAATTAAAATTGATCCAACAATTAAATTCACTTGCATTCTTTCTGATGGAGGAATACACAAAACACCATAGGGTAAGCAAATGCGTTTTGATTTCGTTTGGGACACTCCAAATTTGGATACACAATTTACAATATATCGTGCCTATTTTTCTTCAATTATGAATTATGGACTAACCTTTATTAAGCTAACCTTTGTTTTCTAAAAAAATTAGTTAGGTTAATTGCCAAATACCCCCAAAAAAGCACACTGGTGGCTAATTTTTATACTCCTTCGTATTATTATGCATTCTCACTTCGCATAGTTTGGATATTTATCAGATAATGGTTAATAGTAACTTTGATTGATACACTTATGGAGAACCAACACTATCATACCTGTAAAAACTTCTACTAATCAAGGGATGGTTGGTCTCTGAAATTAAAAAGTAAAGTTAACCTTTTCAAACAAACGTAAAATTTGACTCGCTTGGCTGTGAAATTACTAATTTGGGATCTTAAATTGAATTAACACGGATAGAGAGTGATAAATATAATTTTATTACAGATAAACCTCATATAAGTAAGTTAAACAGGTGCACATGATTAGACAGGATACTAAATCCTTTAAAAAATAATTTACATGAATTTAAATATGAACTGTTCCTTAGTTGTCATTAAAATATTATTAATGAGTGAAATCGATCATTTAAAAATAAAACACTTACTAACAACAAACCTTTTTGTATAGTATGTTCTTCACAAATTCTACTATACACAACTCGTTATCTAATTAATAGAAATGTCCTCCACTCTATTTAATTATCTGGGTTTTCATAAAAATCAATTTATAACTATAATTTAATAATATGTTTTATTTTATTTAATGAACAGCTTTATTTTAAATTGATATGATTATTTAATTTAGCTGCCTGGTTTCATATTTTTAAAATCTAAAATCTTATTCATGAGTTCTACCTCAAAAAAAAACAAAAAAAAGGGTAGACCCTTTTAATTTTTTTTTGCACCGGAAAAATTAACTGAGACAAACCAAGGAAACAGCTCCCGAAGTGGATCTATGTTCCGTGGAGCGTCACCGGTGTCTTTCCTCGGGCCGGCCCTCGGGCCTTGATCTGGACTCTCTCCGCCGATGCTGTTGCCGCTCATTCTCCGGTGTTCCTTGGTGTTGTTGAAGCTTCAACTGGAAAGTGTTATTTGGACGTCGGATTCTTCCAAAAAACAAATTCTTAATTTATATATTTATTTGTATACAAAAATAAAATATATGTTACAAATATCATATAAAAATATTTCTTATTTTAACTTAATGCTAAATTGACATCATAATAAAGATTGTCAAGGGGTTCATTTGTAAATAAGGATTAACAAACTACTTGAGTGGCCAGCTCTAGATATTACTTAGTAGAATAGAAAACATTGTCCTCAAAATATGTTTGGAGCTGATATTTGAATTTACCTATTGTGTGGCTCTGCTTTATGTTATGGGGCAAATGATTAAATAACTTAAATAATTTCTTGAGCATACCTTGTATACCTTGAGCATACCTCTAATCTTTTAGCAAATTTCCCCTACAGGGAAGAAGCTATTACCGTAGGTCTCATGGTAAGACTTAAGCCCGAGACCATGATAACTTTTTGTTTTGAGGTCCCCAGATGCCAAAAACACCATTCGTTCAAATTTTTATATATGTATATATGTACATGTATATGTATATATGTATGTATTTATATATATGTATATATATATATATTTATATATATGTGTCCGTAAGCACGATAACTCTCGTAAAAAAGGTCCGATCTTAATGAAATTTGGTACAAATGTGTAAAGCACCATTTATTTGAACGAGTTCGAAAACCAGACGAATCGCACCATCCAAAGGGGGGTTTTGTACCCCAAAAATTGTTTTTTTGGGGTTTCCACGTGTAATTTTTACTTAAATCAAATTTTAATTTTTACCATTGGATTCAGCATAAAAAAACAAACAATTTGGTATTTTGATCATTTCTCTACGTCAATTGGTTACTGAGATATTGAAAGTGCTAAACACAGTACGTTGTCTAATGTTATTCTTATGGAGAAAAAGAAAAATTGTATATCTCGCTTATTTATGAACATAAACTGACGAAATTTGGTATATGGCTTCATCTGGTTGGGGTTCATTGTTGTTTGCACAAAAAAAATTTTTCGCCTATGGTACCCGTAGCAGCAAACCTAGGTACTTGGTCCCCATGTTATTCTTATGGAAAATAATTCAAATGTTATATATCGCTTATTTATGAATGTATATGGATGAAACTTGGTATGTGACTTCACTAAGATAAGTTCTATTAATATTTGCATCAAAACCCATTATTTTGTGTTCCTTGTTGCAGCAAACCTGCGTACTCATGCCCAATGTTATTCTTATGGAGAAAAATTAATATTTTAAATATCGCTTGTTTGTGAATATATTTCTTATGAATACTGTTAAGTGTTTTAATGTGTTATTTTATATATTCATTGGAAATTCGCTGAGTATGCAGGTTTGCTGCGACGGGGGTATTTTTGTATATTTACCGTCAAGTACGTAAGTAGAGTATAAGTATAAATATAATTTTTAGGGTGTGAAACGTAGTTTATTTATCCTGTTACAAAACTGACTCCTGTATAGTAAGACCTTTTCTCAAGTTGTGGATGGGATAAAACAGGAAATGTTCTGCTCTAGTATCTCAATGAGATTCTCTACATTTAGATAGCAAACTGAGGTTATTGAAAGTCATTATAATTACGAAATAAATATAAATAGAAGTTGTGGTGCCTAACTTTCCCTACAAAAAGGTTGCAAAAAGGTTTCCCTACATGGGTGCGACCATGTAACTGACCAAGTATATTATTATGTAATCCAACCCAGCCAAGGATAAATTGACCCTCCTCAATCCAGACGTCGACTCCCACTCTCCTCTTCTGTTTCTCTCTTGATAACTCTTCGAAGACTGCCTTCTAGTCACGTCTTTGTTGCCATCTGTTTGAATTGTGATCAATATTTCATATATTATAATTTGTAAATGAATTTAATTATAAAATAATTCAAATATATGGTAAACTATCTAAAAGCGTACAGTTAAAATTTGGAGTACCGCAAGGCTCTTTACTTGGACCATTGTTTATTATTGTTGTATGTTAATGATTGCAATAAGTCAGTAGAATTTTCAAAGATTATTCAATATACAGTTGATACAACTCTCTGTCTAACAGAAAAGTCAATTTCTGAATTAGAAATGAAGGCTTTTAAAGATTTAAATTCATGTATTCAATTTTTTGATGAAATTAACCTAAAAACTAATGATTCAAAATAAAATTTTAATAAATTTTGCTGCTTGAGGATAAAGAATGTCCAACCATTATGATGGACAATAACATTCTGAAAGAAGTTAATTGGACCAAGTTTCTAGGACTTTATATTGATAGTCCTTAAACAGACTATTTAAATATTTTGTGTTCAAAGGTGTCTTCAAACATTTATGTTTTGCGAGAATTATCAAAGTAGTGCCATAAAAATATGCTGTTGATAGCGTATGATATATCCATATTTATCGTACAGTATTACTGTTTGGGGCAGCTGTCACGACAAGGAATTTAAAAGACTTTTTATCCTTCAAAAAAGTCTATAAGAATATTTGGAAATTTAACATTCAGAGAGACTTGCAAAACTACTTTTAAGGATTTGGAAATTATAACCCTGTCATGTATTTATATATTTCAAACAATATATATTCCAAATTTAAATGTGAAAAAATTTTAGGAAAGGATATCTACATATTAATCGGCCAAGGAAGTTTTTGTGGTACCAAATTCCTGGAAAAATGGCATCGTAGAATTATGAAACTTGGCACACTTATTTAGTACTATTAGACATGTGTCGAAAGTAAATAATTTTGTGTTTGAGCGTGTAGGGCTATGCCCTTTTGTCTTTCAAAGTTGATATGTTATCCTTATAGGAACATTAAGTTCTGCTTTTTTCTATTTTTTCTATTTTCATTTCATTAATAAACAGCTGGGTTATTCAAATAAATATATAGAATAACAGCAAGAACAGATGATTCATAAATAAAACATTTTACTGACTACTGGAATGGCAACTCCCTTCTCTTATCCTGTTTTAACTCCACATTAAAAATTTAACTCTGTTTGTGAGGGGTGGAGGATGAGGGACATGGTGAGGTGGAGAGGTTTCAGGTATAAATAAAAATACTATTGATTACTGGAATGGTAACTCCCTTCTCTTATCCGTTTTAACTCCACACCATCAAAAACAGATAATTCAGGACTAATTTAAATAAAAATATTACTGACTACTGGAATGGTATCTCCTTTCTCTTATCCGTTTTAATTCCACAACAGCAAGAACAGATAATAATTCAGGACTAATGTAAATTAAAAATATTACTGAATACTGGATTTGTAACATCCTTCTTTTATCCGTTTTAACACTACCTGTTTGTGAGAGGGTGAGGATAAGGGACTAGTGAGGATGAGGTGGAGATGTTTCAGGCATAAATTAAAAGGCTATTGATTACTGGAATAGTAACACCCTTCTCTTACCCGTTTTAACTCCACAACAGTAAGAACAGATAATTCAGGACTACTGTAAATAAAAAATATTACTGACTAGTGGAATGGTAACCCCCTTCTCTTAGGAGACGGGGAGATGAGGATGAGGTGGAGAGGTTTCGAGCATAAATAAAAAGGCTACTGATTACTGGAATGGTAACGCCCTTCTGCTATCCTTTTTAACGCCACACTAAAAAAATACCTGGGTTTGACAGTAGGGAAGGGGAGGGAAAGAGAGAGAGAGAGAGAGATGAGCGCAATAGAACCCACTAGATATTAAACATTTTTTTTAATATTTGGTCGAATTTCGACAATCGGACGGTCTCTAGTTCATAATTATAATACTATAAATTCTAATCTCTCACGGCCACAACAACGACTAAATCTTTGTTCTAATCTTCCATCACAAGAGGAGTGACCTTTTTAAATGAATTACCAAAATGTAAAAAATTTGAAAACAATTCAATATTGGGGTGCTAAAATAAAAAGTGGGAATGTGCGAAAATAAATAAAGAATTGTCGGTTTTTATCTCGGAAATACAACATTCAATTTCTCGAACACTCGAGAAACCTTTTTGGTTTTAACTAAGTTTTGAGCTAAAATTATTGTGCTATCACCTACACAAGAGACACTTTGACCTTATGCGCAGTGAGGGGAAGGAAAAGGAAGGAACCCATTGGCTATACATTGAGGGGAGGAGGAGGAGGCCAGCTAGCTGCGTTGTATATACATTCAAGTAACATTCCTTACAAGTAAGGAACGAGACCAACTCCTGTCTACGCCAATGGGTTAATTTTAAATGTTCTCATCTAGATTTTACTGACAAAATAGTTTCAAAAACATACATCCCGTAAACTGTCATTATAATCAGGGATATAAAATGTTCTTTTACTGAAGTGTTTGGCTTAAGGTTAAAAGTTATACGTATGGCTTTCTTTTGTAATTTTAAAATAGAATTTAGGTTCCTCATAAATGTAGCCCCATAGAGGGATATGCCAAAATAAATAATTGAATGAATGTATGAGTAATAAATTGTTTTTAAAGAATCAATATCAAAAAATATTTTTAATCTTGATAGTGCATATATTCCGGACGATATTTTGGAGATAACTTTTTCAGCATGTTAGTTCCACAAAAGATTTCAGTCTAATTTGAATCACAAAAATGTTATGTTACCTACTTTATTTATTGTTTTATTACTAATCTCAATTGTTGGATTGATGGGATATTTTGTTTGGCGGGTCCTGAATGTGATGAAAATCGTCTTGTCAGGATTAAGTAACAGCTGCCAGTCATTAAAATATTTTGCTAAAGCATTCAAATCAACTTCAGATGCCAATTCTTTTTCTTTTTCTGAAGGAGCTGCTGTTTTGAGATTCACGTCATCGGCATAGAGATATAATTGGCTACCGCTAGACAGTTTTGGTAAATTCCTTGTGTAGCAATTGAACAGAAGAGGGCCAAGTGGCACTCCATGTTTTATTTTTTTTAAATTTTCGATTGATGAGATATTTTAAAATTTTGTCTCTTATGATAAACTATTTCAACATATTGTTTTCTATTATGAAGATAAGTTTTAAACCAACCAAGTGTATTTTTACGAACACTAAGATTGAATAATATTGATAGGAGTATGTCATGATTCAAAGAATCAAACGCTTTGGTGATATCCATAAATATAGCTACTACTTTTTAGTTATTGTCTAAACTATCAATAATGGACTCGGTGAATTCTGTAGCTGCTGTTAAAACTGATCTTCCACGTCGGAAACCATGTTAGCAGTCTTATAAAAGACTATTATTTTCCAAAAACTCAATCAGTCGGTTATAAATTGCCTTTTCAAATATTTTTTTGTATTGTTGGGAGGAGGGAAATTTTCCATTAATTTTTATTTTAGATTTATCTCCATTTTTCAACAGCGGTTTTAATTTTGAAATCTTAAGTGTTCAGAAAACATCCCTGACACAAATGATGAATTTATTATGAGAGTTAAGGTTTACATAAACATAATTTACATAAACAAAATTGGCTTGTTTTACAAGTGCCACAGGAATCTCATCATAACCAGTGATATAAGAATTTTTAAGATTACTAATCAATTTGCTCACTTCCTTCTCGTCAACAGGCTTTGGTCTAAAAATACAATGGGGGGGTTTGTTCTCTGATGTTACACGATTACTTTTTACTGGCAAGTCTAAATTAGGAATAACACTGTTATCAACAAAATCAGCAAAATAATTATTTAAGGCATAACAAATTGTATACTGGTCTGAGAGCAAACAGTTGTTAATATTTAAATTGAGGTTTTGAGTTTTCAACTTTGTTTTTCCAGCTTCAGAATTAATAATACTCTATGAAGTTTGGTTTACATTCGTTAATTGGTTTCTTTTAGGTATATAATATTGTTTTTTCAAGGCAGTTACTTTCTTATTAAAATTCGTATTCATTTCTCTTACTTTTTTGCGCATTGTTTTACTTATTGTTTCTCTGGCCAATAAATCAACAATTCTTTACTTTTCGTCTTTCGATAGGAAACCATTTTTTACCAGTATGACGCCTTGTGAGTTGTTTTGGAAAATATAAATTAAAATAAAACATCAATGTGTCATGAAAAACATTATATTTATATTATATTACATTATATTATATTATATTATATTCCACCGGAGCCATGTATAATTTAATCCATGTCTCATATTTAAATGCGTCTATAAAAGTACCAATGTACTTCAGCATCAGTGAATTTTCTAGAGTATTCAAAGTAAGTTGAAGTTAGCTTATCTAGTTTTTGACTGTATATTATTAGAAGCTACCCATCATGGTCAGAAAGTTGAGTATTTATATCAACCACTTTAAAATTTTGTTCCTCAACCAACCCTTTGCGATCGGAATGCATATTTGCCGCTATTCCTCAGCGGTCGCGCGGCCAGCTCTACTGGCACTGGCCGCCGCCATTAGCGCGCGGAAGTCGGATTTTTTTCTACAGCAGTTGTCCTTTGCGATCGGACGGCCAGCGGTGCTGGCCAACATGAAATCCAACGAACGCTCGGGCGTCCAGCAGGACTGGCCGACAACAATGTTTTCGTTTGTAATATTCCAACTGTGGTATAATGCCTGTAGAGTGCTGCAACCTAGTGAGAAATTGTTAAACTAAACGATCAGCAGGCTTGCAACATTATATCGTAAGAATTGTGGTGTAAACAACTAAAATAAACACCTGTTGTTCTGGTACAAGTGCTGTCATAATCATCATTGTTTTGGTTCAGTTTTATGTGATTTTAACTGTGTTTTGGTGATTTTCTCGAGAGATTTGTGTTTATTTGTAGTTTTAATTAAGTTTTAATGTACATGATTATAAGAACACTTGTACGTTTACGTATAGGCCTACACTTATATTATAATTAGGCCTACAATAAAATTGTTTTATCCCGTATAAACATTTATTAGTAAGAATGGGGTTATGTTTTTTTTCCTCCCGTATATTTAACTAAGTAATAATGGACGATCGTTAAAGATAAGACGAATTGAGAGACGTTTTATTAAAATTTAAATCCCCTATGCTAACATTGAAGGTTTTCAGTGAAAATAATTCCGAGCTGCGGGTAGCGAGCCGCCATGATAAATGCCGAGGTGACGCGTAGTGGGCCGTGGCCAGTACAGCTGGCCGTCCGACCGTCGGAACCAAGTTCGTACGGGAAGAATTCCGACTGGCTGCCGACTGCGTTGTGGCCACTCCTGCTGGCCTTCCGATCGCAAAGGGTTAATAAAACTGAGTTCAGTTTTAACATTATTGAACTAGCGTTAAATACAATTTATTGAAATCCAACCTAATGGTGCAAAACTCTTGACTTAGGTCAAGGTTTTTACCAAACTTTAGAAAGGTGGTGGTTTGAATAAGAACTTTTCTTAGCTACCAAAAAGTAAAAAAATCTGCTTTTAATTCATCCCAAGATGGATGAACTGCTTTTGAACAAGTCTGGTTTATTGCTAAATTTGACATTGAAAAGAACCACGTAGTTATGCTCCAACCAGCAGGGAAAGCAGTTACTCTGACCGCTGATTTAGGCGAAATCTTCCACATTTGAGGTGATTGTTTTTCATATGGAAGTAGAACGAACACTTTCTCATTTTTGCCAATGAAAAAGAAAGTGTCTGAGAGTAATTGTGTAACAACTCCAGTCGACGGAGAAAGCTGCACCAAGTCTCTCTCTCTCGTAACGAACATGAAACTGTTTCCCACACAAACTATTCTTTTTGTCTCACAACTAAGAAAACCATGAAGATGCTGTGATGTCTGATAATTGTAAACCTGAATGTTGCCTTCATTAGAAAAAGCTACATAATGTTCTACAATCGCAAAACTATGTATATGTGACTGACTGTGTTCTATAAATGGCCAAAATCTTAGTTCTTTCACATTGTATACTTGTAAACTCCACCTAACACCGGAGGCAAGATCCTCCTGACTGATAACAACAACATTTTCACCCTTCTTGTCATGGTCGACTCCTATCCACTTTAGTCTATCCAAGCCAGACTCTGTCTTCAGCTTTGTTGCTTTTTCTAAATCCCAAATATGAAGCAAATTGTTTTCTAAGACCACAAACACAGTATTTACAACATCATAATTTGAAATATCTTTTTCACTCACACAAAACGTATGTTTGACTGACAATGCATAAGAGTCCCAGTCTACTGTTATTACTTTAACAGTATTTTTTCTATCCCAAATTATGAATGTATCACTACGGACAACTGAGACTTTACAACTACTGGACCCAAAGCGAAACTCAGCAACACAAACTGGGGGCACTGCAGTTGTATCGATTAACTGGATGACATCTTTCATGACTGTAATAACGAAATCAATTTTAAGAAAGACTACTTGTCGATATGTGTTGCTAATTTCATCTTTTACGAAGTTTCCATGAATCCAGTTCTTCCATAGATGTTTCTCACGCATGTACGCGGTCCTCCATCGTCCGATGGGGCTCAGGGTCGTGTTCTCGGACTTCGGACTTGTGAACTTGGGCTCCACACGACAAGGAGTGGTCCTCAGATGTTCTTCCGACTCCGCATCACATCGAGGTCTCCACACCTGGGCAACACGTTTATATTAGCGTTGGTCAGAGCAGAGTCACACTTGAGCCCCGTTAATCACAACCCTGCCAATCTGAAAACCCGGCAAGTACGAACAAATATTTCGTAAATTAAAAATGTGTTTCTTGAATGTTAATGACAATAATAAAAGTTAAATACAAGCACATTACACTTTGATTAATTGTTACTGAATTCACATGTAAAAATGGAGTATCCGTTGACAGATAAATAATAAACTGGTAAATAAATTGACTGTTTACTATTTTCACAATCCCAACTTTTACGTATACAAGTTGTATGTTTTAATGTTTTATAACCATAATTTATTAACTAGCCTACAACACTGTGCAGCACAGGCAGGTGTATTACAATGGTTCAGGTTAATTACATCTTAGAGCAGTGTTTCCATCTGTTGGATACAATAAATTCCTTTAACGGCTAAAAATCCACTAAATATTTAGTATGTAACAAATTTGTTTTTAGACCACTCTTTTTGTATTTTGAGAATGTGTGTTCATTGGAATGTGTGTTTCTTGTAATGTGTGTTTATTGTAATGTGTGTTTATTGTAATGTGTGCCTTATTTGTTTTGCAACTTTTACTTTCTCCCCTGGAGAAAGTATTGTTTTCGTTACAATTTTTTTATTTGAGTTATGGGTGAAAATATTAATTTTGGTGCTCCCTGAACAAAAAATAAACGGTATCAGGAAACTGACACATACTTTCGCCCTTGTAGTCCAATTGTAATCAGTAATTTACTTTGTATTATCTAAACGTAGAATATAAAGTACAAAGCATGTAGGCCTATATAAAATCTGCTGATGAACTTTTTTAGAAAAATCTACCTAAATCCCTTTTTTGGAGGCACACCAAAATATTTTGCCACACACAGTGATTTTAAGAGGAAAAATATCCACTCATCCCCTCCAGGGTCAAGAGGCAACATATTTTGAATATCCTTTGTTGGTCAATACTAACTTGACCTACGTTATTAAGTCATACCAAGTTTCAAAAATGGGTTTTTAGGGGTTTCCACATGTAATTTTTATTTAAATCAAATTTTAATTTTTACCATTGAATTTAGCATAAAAACATAGAAACGTAAACTGAAATACCGAATAAGCCCTAAACTATTACGCATGTCAAGTTTCAAGTCCGTACCTTAAGTGGTTCCTAATATATGCTGCATTAATTATATCCGGTAAGCAATTTATAAAAAAGTTTATATAAAGCTTTTGCTCCTTTTGATAAGTTCTACCAAATCCTACGTTTGAGCCATACTCTCGTGGGGCACTTTGTATTAACTTATTTGACGAAAAACGTGAGGAAAACCAATTTAAAAAGGAATTTCTATCTTTTATACGTTTTACAGTTTTAAGGGGTTTCTATCATCATCATGATGATAGGTTGGGTCCTCATCATTATCATCATCATGATAGGTTGAGTCCTCATCATCATCATGATGACAGGTTGGGTCCTCATCATCATCATGATGACAGGTTGGGTCCTCATCATCATCATGATGACAGGTTGGGTCCTCATCATCATCATGATGACAGGTTGGGTCCTCATCATCATCATGATGACAGGTTGGGTCCTCATCATCATCATGATGACAGGTTGGGTCCTCATCATCATCATGATGACAGGTTGGGTTCTCATCATCATCATCATGACAGGTTGGGTCCTCATTATCATCATTATCATGACAGGTTGGGTCCTCATCATCATCTTCATGACAGGTTGGGTCCTCATCATCTTCATGACAGGTTGGGTCCTCATCATCATCATTATCATGAGAGGTTGGGTCCTCATCATCATCATCATGACAGGTTGGGTCCTCATCATCATCATCATGACAGGTTGGGTCCTCATCATCATCATCATGACAGGTTGGGTCCTCATCATCATCATCATGACAGGTTGGGTCCTCATCATCATCATCATGACAGGTTGGGTCCTCATCATCATCATCATGATAGGTTGGGTCCTCATCATCATCATGATAGGTTAGGTCCTATTTTCAGGTTGGATGGAGCAACATCAACCTCCTTTGTGTTAGTTTCGAGTTCCACCGTAAATGGCATATCACTTTACTGTAAGCCCCTCTGACTCCCGCACCAAGGTGACTTACAGCTAACGAAACCACTGTATGACAAGGATCTTTGAATGGATGGATTGGATACAGGAATTATAACAAAAGTCAAGTTAAAACAGCTTTATTTTTAATACATGTACATCCGTACATCATAAAATTGCATTAGTATAATACATACTTATATTAAGTATCAAGGGAATAAAGACAATAAGAATATACCGGTACATGAATTGTTGGAGGCTATAAACAAACATTAGTACAAATACAAATATATCTGCAAATGTACAAATTGGTAACTTAGGTCTAAAATCCATACTACTGAAAAACGTATAATAAATTTAAATTAATTGAAAATTTGACTTTTAATTCATCTATTGCTAGAATTTTTTTATATAGAATAATCCAAGTTTATTAAATTTTACATTACAACTCCGAAAGATAAAATCCCGCTTGTATCAGGCAGAAAAAACATGCATCTCATACATTAATACACTAAAGCATTTTTTGTTAAGGGAACTCCTCCATTATTTCTGAACCGATTTATACCATTGGACCATCAAAATGTTTGCCCGGATTTGTAGTTGTGCATTAAGGTTTTTATTTTTCGATATTTTAAATCTGAATGGGACGCCCTCAAAGTTAAATTTTTGCTAAGAACATGAGGAATAGTTTTAGCATAATTGCAGCTGTTAATATATTTAGGACAGGGCATTGGCAAAACAATGCTACACGCAGAGAATACATCCCCATCTATATGATTAACATAGTGTTTTCTGAACATCTAAGGTCTAAGCACTTTTAGTTATTTTGATGTGTAATGCATTAAAGAGACTGTACTTGGTGAAAAAAAGTTGTGTGTTTGTTACTCACATGGGCCAGATTTTGTCTGCGCTTCGCAAAGAAAACGGCTGTACTGAATTTGAAAATATTTTTTTCATTGCCGTGTGGAGCTGGGGAAAATTTAGGTCATTTCACTTCAGCGCATATCATTAAGGCTCTGCCCCAAAGCCCGTCAATGCAACATTGAATGCAACTGTGAAGTACTTGGGGATAACTCTTGATTCGACTCTCAACTGGGGCCCTCACGTGGATCTTGTAACAAAAAGAATCTCCCGGGTTGATTTTTTGTTGAAGAGATTATTAAATGTGGTTCCAATAAAATATGTCATCACTTCATAGTCTGCATTTTTTCAATCAATCATCAGATACGGGCTTATTTTTTATGGAAATTCATCTAAAACTCACAATATCCTTTTGATTTTGAAAAAAGTTGTTAGAATACTCACAAACTCATCGTGGAAAGCTCACTGCAAACCTCTCTTTAAAGATCTGAAGATTCTGAATGTCTACGACTTATACATTTTTGATTTAATTTTATATATCTTTAAAATTTGAGTAGTTTTAATTCAAGAAATAATATTCACTCCTACTCCACACGAAATCAATCAAAAATTGATGTACCTTATCGAAGAATTTCAAATCTCAGTCTAGCCAATGCCATTATAGGAATTAACATGTACAAAAAATTACCACAATCTGCTCTTGACATTCCATTTAATTCATTTAAGAAAAGACTGTTTGAATGGCTACTTTCAACGCCATTTTATTCTGTTGATGAATTTTCAGAGCTTCAAAGTAGTGATATTGTAATTTGATTATTTTTGGAAGAATTGTACAACTTGACGTTGTTTGTAACATGTATTGTGTTTATTGTTGATGACAGTAAAATATTCATTATTCATTGCTATTCATTGTTAATCTTATGGTATTCTTTCAACAATTACCAACACAACTTACTACTACTACTACTACGACTAACTACTAATCATAATCTTACACTACAGAGGGTGTCATGATTTTTCCAATGCACATTTAGTCGGCTGATTGGCATTCACCACATCAGGAAAGACTTATATTTGTTTCACTGTTCTTCAGTGGTACAACAGATTGAGATGGTGTGGCAGTAAAACATTTGCCGCAGGACATGTCATCCCTGGGGAATTACTTTTTAATCTAAATTTGCTATGGTAATCATTGTGGTGTAATATAATAAAGCTGAATTTTGTGAGTTTGGCAGTCCTCACTCACAAAAAAAGGACTGATTAAGCTCATAAATGTGTTACGAAGATAGGTTATACAGTATAATCTAATATGTATATCTAAAAAGCCTTTCAAGCCCAATATTCTCAACATTTTTTGTACCATCACAAATAACGAACCAATAAAGAACTCTATTTAAAGACAAGATCGTAGAGTATCAGTACATTACAATTTGACATAATAGACTTTCTCTTAATGCGAGAATACTTTTGGTTTCTGCCCTTACTGGCCATAATAATTTCCGTACCAATCGTCTTATTGATAGCCTATCAATACCACCAATGTTAGTACATATTTACTGGACTAATTAAACTGAAATGTGGTAGGAGGATAAATTATACATTATACTATTATAAAAATACATTATTATAATTATAAATTATAAACATGAGTAGAAATATTTTTTCCGTCGGCTTTATTATTATTTAGAATTTGACCATCATGATCTGAAAGTTTAGTGTTGACACGTGTTACTTTATAAGTACGACTGTCTAAATTTGTAAAAATGTTGTCAACAGTAGTTTCTGTTGATAGTGTTATTCGTGTTGGAAAGTCAACCAATGACCGAAACCTGTTAGCAGGTACAATATTTAACAGTTTTTTTTTTGTTGCTGTAATTTATGTCCATCATATAAATTTACTATATTTGTATATGTTTATTACTATATGTTTTATAGTAATTTAAATATGAAATAATAAACAGATGACAAATGATCTAGCATTGGTTTTGAAGTGTTTTGCATTGGTGGAATCCCATTTTCTATAACCGATGCTAAAACTGAGATCAGTTCTATTGTTAATTGAACTAGCATTAAATAAAATGTATTGAAATCCAGCCTAATAGTGCAAAACTCTGACTTAGGTCAAGGTTTTTACCAAACTTTATAAAGGTGGTGGTTTGAATAAGATCTTTCCTCAGCTACCAAAAAGTAAAATGGTCTGCTTTAAATTCACTAGTAGATAGTTGAATAGCTTTTGAATAAGTCTGGTTTATTGCTGCAGTTGTTTTTGATAAGAGCAACGTAGTTATGTCCAAACCACCATGCAAAGTAGTTACTCTGACCGCTGATTTAGGCGAAATCTTCCACAACTGAGGTGTTTGTTTTTCATTTCGAAGTAGAATGAACAGTTTATCATTAATGCCTTTGAACAAGAAAGTGTTTGAGAGTAAACGTGTAACAACTCCAGTCGACGGAGAAAGCTGCACCAAGTCTCTCTCTCTCGTAACGAACAAGAAACTGTTTCCCACGCAAACTAATCTATTTGTCCCAGAGCCAAGAAAACCATGAAGATGCTGTGATGTCTGATAATTGTAAACCTGAATGTTGCCTTTATTAGAGAAAGCTATATAATGTTCTACAATCGCAAAACTACATATCTGTGACTGACTGTGTTCTATAAATGGCCAAAATCTTAGTTCTTTCACATTGTATACTTGTAAACTCCACCTAACAACGGAGGCAAGATCCTCCTGACTGATAACAACAACATTTTCACACTTTTTGTCATGGCCGACTCTTATCCACTTTAGTCTATCCAAGCCAGACTCTGTGTTCAGCTTGGTTGCTTTTTCTAAATCCCAAATATGAAGCAAATTGTTTTCTAAGCCCACAAACACAGTATTTACAACATCATAATTTGAAATACCTTTTTCACTCACACAAAACGTATGTTTGACTGACAATGCATAAGAGTCCCAGTCTACTGTTATTACTTTAACAGTATTTTTTCTATCCCAAATTATGAATGTATCACTACGGACAACTGAGACTTTACTAAGACTGGCCCCACAGGGAAACTTAGCAACACAAACTGGGGGCTCTGCAGAAGTATCGACTAACTGGATAACATCTTTCATGACTGTTATAACATAATCATTTTTAAGAAAGACTACTTGTCGATACGTGTTGCTAATTTCATCTTTTACGCAGTTTGCATGCATCCAGTTCTTCCATAGATGTTTCTCACGCATGTACGCGGTCCTCCATCGTCCGATGGGGCTCAGGGTCGTGTCCTCGGACTCCGGACTTGTAAACTTGGGCTCCACACGACAAGGAGTGGTCCTCAGATGTTCTTCCGACTCCGCATCACATCGAGGTCTCCACACCTGGGCAACACGTTTATATTAGCGTTGGTCAGAGCAGAGTCACACTTGAGCCCCGTTAATCACAACCCTGCCAATCTGAAAATCTGCTTAATACGAACAAATATTTCAGAAATGAAAAATTATTTCCGATAGGCCTACTTATGTCTTAACGAATTCGGACACTGCAGCACCCAGAATATCTTATTATTTTTGCTGTAATAGCAGGTTTTAACTTAAATTCACATAACATGCAATTTTTAAAACTTCTTAATTTTGCTGTACAATTTTAAGAAAATAAAACTTTAATAATTACAGCTTGTCTATTCATCTATGGTTCTTACAAAATATTCGGAATTAATTTTAGGTAATTATTCCTATAATTAGTCTACTATTAATTTTAAATATTTGTTTTCTGTAAATTTATTATTTTTGATAGAATATACAGTAAATAATAAATAAAATTATATGAAATAAGACAAATACATTTAATACCAACATTTGACAAATTTACTCAGCCTCTGACTTGTGCGAACTCCTAGTCCTATGTGTTAAACCCACCAGCCATCACCAAAATAAAAAAGTACCTTTATATCTTAGAAAACAATCCAAGAACACAGGACGCCACACATTTTTACAATTAGGCCCATATCTAAGTTATTTACATTATTTATTTAGGATCAACTAAGCCTAATATCTAGTCGTCAATCTTAGCTCCAATTTCAACTAACATCTTCAAAGCCTCCTTTTCAAGTTCATGTTCTCAAAAATGTCTTCAATCTCATTGTCCCATAGTCTACTAGTGAAAACCCGTCAATATCAATAGTAGAATGATTGCACTATTGATACTGACGGGATTTCACTAATAAACTATATGACAATAGAATGGGACAATGAGTTTGAAGAAATTTTTGAGAACATGAACTTGAAAAAGGAGGCTTTGAAGATGAAAGTTGAAATTGGAGCTAAGATTGACGACTAGATATTAGGCTTAGTTGATCCTAAATAAATAATGTAAATAACTTAGATATGTGCCTAATTGTAAAAATGTGTGGCGTCCTGTGTTCTTGGATTGTTTTCTAAGATATAAAGGTACTTTTTTATTTTGGTGATAGCTGGTGGGTTTAACACATAGGACTAGGAGTTCGCACAAGTCACAGGCAGAGTAAATTTGTCAAATGTTGGTATTAAATGTATTTGTCTTATTTCATATAATTTTATTTATTATTTACTGTATATTCTATCAAAAATAATATATTTACAGAAAAAAATATTTAAAATTATAATAGTAGACTAATTATAGGAATAATTACCTAAAATTAATTCCGAATATTTTGTAAGAAACATAGATGAATAGACAAGCTGTAATTATTAAACTTTTATTTTGTCAATCTTTTCATCCTGATGAAATGGACGTACTATTCTTGTATTTTGTAAAATTGTAATTTGAAACATCTTCAGTCGCTAAACTATGTATGTGTATTATGTTTCAATAAATATGACATGTTCTAATAACTTTTGTTATTCCGTTTGTCCTTTCTCAATTTAATATTTAAAAGAAAAAAAGTAATCAAGAAATAGATTTACAAGTTTTTTTTTTGGTGTGTAACTTTATTGTGTTTTAAACTTTTCCATTTTCAAAATTCATTTCACTTTATAAAATTTTGATTACAATAAAAATAAATTAATATTTTTTCAATTGTATGATTTTTAATTTTTGGAAAAATTGATTAAACCTTCAAACTTTGATGGAGGAATAGAAGGGTAGTTAACAACACAATGCTATCAACGAAAAGAATATAATTACTTACAAATACTATTTACAAATAAGTGAAGTGAAATTCTTTGGTTTAAACAGGAAATTCTTCATCAATCTCCTCCTCCTCCTCTTCATTCGCAGCAGAACAACTTATTGCTAAATCCCCAAAACACTACCTTCATGAGATTTAAAACCCATCAAAATTAGTTTTAATTTAGCTATTGTAGGTTATTTCGTATTAAAAGTGCAATTGTACAACACAACACAACACTATTCAAATGTATATCATGTATACTTAGTGAATGAAGAGGGTTTGATTTGATTTAGCTGCGTATGTACCGTATTGCTCTATTTTGTAAAAGTAACATTTTGTTTAGGTTAAAACCGCTAGTTCCGCCACAGACTTAAATATCATAGTAAATATGAGAGTGCACATTGGCAAAGTATATCGATTTTTAATGTTTTCCTTAAAATAAAATTGAGCTAGTCTTTTTTTGTAAATATATCAGAACTTATTTTCTGACAAATTGTATTTAAATGAGTTGTTTAACTAAGGGTGCTATCCAAAAAGGAAAAAGGTCCTAAGAATTTTGTTTCAGTTTCAAAGTTATTAATAATTGTACTTTGCATTAGCTCTGAATTTCCTCATTTAAATTGTATTAACTTAGTTTCATCAGGATTGAATAGGGGATTTTTTATTATTCAAATAGTTTTCTTAAATTTCTATTTAACTCTCTCAATTTTTTGTCATTGTAATTAAGTCTTTGTCGCATCAGCGATGTACATCACTTTGTCGTTTAGATTTTGACTGATTAGTTTTTACAAACATTATTGTTCTATTTATGTAAAGGCTATAGACAGTCATGGTTTGCAACTCTGTAAAATGGGGTTCTGCGGGATTCGTTGGGGTGGGAGGTTTGATGTTTTACAACCTCCAAAAGACACAAGGACACTTAGTATATTATATAGGGTAAGAGCATTTGATTGTCACAAAATATCTTTACTGAAAAATAGTTTTTTGATGTCATAAATCACTGAAAAAACAAATAAAATATTTTAATATCGAAATATAATAGGTAAGTGAATAAAAAAAAAGTTCCTGCAAACATTTATTCCGTAACATAGGTTGTAACCCCTTCACTCTGAAACGTTATCGAACTGCAAGCTATGTTCACGCATAGACCAGGTAAATCAGCAGAAAAAAAAATCAGCAAATAGAGCGAATCTCTACGCAGTGGTTTTCCGACCTTAACAGCTATATTGATAAATGCAATTAATATTCATAGTGCAAGGTTAGGTACCGTCACGAGCCCCGCCGCTAGTGCTACGCATGATTCTTTTATATATGAATAAGTTTTGTTGTAACATTTTGAATGTTAGCAAAGTTATGGTATTTGTTATGTGTTCCTTTATTACATTCAATTTATATGTATTTTTTACCATATTCAATTTTTTATAAATTACATGTCGCATTACTTTTTTATTTACTAAATTATTACAACCTCGTTATTGTTGTTACAATCCTTCTACATATAACTCTATATAGTTGATGAAACCCTTATTTTAATATGTGGTTAGTTGAACCATATGTTTCAGTTTACAGTGTAAAAAGCGTATTATTGTAAAAATCAACACCAACCAAAAAGCGTAAACACCAATCATGTATGCCGATTGTAAACTAATTTATGAATTTTCATTTACTAACTCACCTGTTACCTTCTTTGTGACCATTACAAAAATATTTGAGATTCTTGCACTTTAGGTGTTCCCCAAAAATATGTCAGAGCGTCTCAAAGGAGGGTTAGGGGGTCGAAACGGGCTGTTTATAGCGTGATGTAATTTATGCATGACCCCTAACATAAACATCAGGATAAAAAGTATTGTAATCAGACAGTATTTAAGTATTTAAGGGATGATCTCAACAGTTTGGGGTGAAACCGTCTGATTACACTTTTATTTCTAAAATTACTCGTTCGGCTGAATTTACAAATGTATTGAGTAAATAAATAAAATGCACTCACCTCGTACGTTGTTGTTGGCGCCATTTCACAATACCAACATTTATAATTTGTTTTTACGCTTGGCGTTTAAAAACAACCCACCCTTTTTTGACCGTCTCCTTCCCATGCTTCACATCGACAAAAACTACAGGAAATAAAATAAAACTGAAGATCTGCGAACTGAGTACACTTCAGACTGCACGTTATCCACGGCACAGAAGGAAAAAGGCGGGAGCGGGAAACTACTGTAGCG
Organism: Allygus modestus; assembly: GCA_963675035.1. Taxonomy (NCBI): domain Eukaryota; kingdom Metazoa; phylum Arthropoda; class Insecta; order Hemiptera; family Cicadellidae; genus Allygus; species Allygus modestus. Next base: position 477,687,304 of record OY776111.1, read on the forward strand.
CGCCCCGTGGCATTGTGTAAAAGCAGCCCTCGATAGATTAGTCGGTGAGGTATTAGGAAGTATACTTATATCACGACAATCACTGTCTATGAAATGTAGCAGAGCGATTTAATGAGCAGGAAGATCCAGACGGAACGTTTACCCAAACCTGTCAGACTTAACTAGCCTGTTATAGACATTTTTTCTATGGTAGCGTGTGGTCTGGAACTAAAGCAAAATCTCTTTGCACATTATTTTATAGGTGAGATATTTGAAATAAAACAACTTTTAGCGAATTTCCCCTATAGGGAAGAAGCTATTACCGTAGGTCTCATGGTAAGACTTAAGCCCGAGACCATGATAACTTTTCGTTTTGAGGTCCCCAGATGCCAAAAACATCATTCGTTCAAATTTTTATATATGTATATATATATATATTATATATATATATATATATATATATATATATATATATATATATATATATATGTCCGTAAGCACGATAACTCTCGTAAAAAAGGTCCGATCTTAATGAAATTTGGCACAAATATGTAAAGTACCATTTATTTGAACGAGTTCGAAAACCAGACAAATCACACCATCCGAAGGGGGGTTTTGGGGGGGGGGTTTGTACCCTAAAAATGGGTTTTTTGGTGTTTTCACATGTAATGGTTATTTAAATCAAATTTTAACTTATACCATTGAATTCAGCTTAAAAAAAGAAAAATTTGGTATTTAGATCATTGCTCTACGACAATTGGTTACTGAGATATTGAAAGTGCTAAACACAGTACGTTGTCCAATGTTATTCTTATGGAGAAAAAGACGAATTTTACATCTTGGTTATTTATGAACATAAACTGATGAAACTTGGTATATCGCTTCATCTAATTGTGGTTTGTTGTTGTTTGAACAAAAAAAATTTGTTTCCTATGGTTCCCGTAGCAGCAAACCTAGGTACTCGGTCCCCATGTTATTCTTATGGAGAATAATATAAATGTTATATATCGCTTATTTATGAATGAATATCGATGAAACTTAGTGCAGTGGAACCTCCCATTTCCGACCTTCCCATATCCGACTCCTCCCGATATCCGACCGTCCGTCTGTCTATTGTTTACTCGCGCTCTCACAGTCCGTTTCCGTTCGCGAGCCTGTACAGACTTGAAAAAGTGACTCATAGATACTATGCTTTACTTTTGGGTAAAAAACTGTCAGTTTAGCCGTGGTTGTTGATGTGGAATGTCAGTTTGTGCGTTTATGTCAATATTGTTTTGTTCATTTTTTGTACCTGGGAACGGCATTTTACGCTCCTCCCGATATCCGACCTTTTGGCCGTTCCGACCACAGCCCGGTCCCGTCATGGTCAGATATGGGAGGTTCTACTGTATGTGACTTCACTTAGATGAGTTCAGTTGATATTTGCATAAAAACCCATTGTTTTGTGTTCCTTGTTGCAGCAAACCTGCGCACTCATCCCTAATGTCATTCTTATGGATAATAATGAATATTTTAAATATCGCTTATTTATGAATAAATTTCTTTTGAATTCTGGTAAGAGGCTTAGTGTGTTATTAAGACATATATATATTCATTGGAAATTCGCTGAGTACGCAGGTTTGCTGTGACGGGGGGTATTTTAATTAATTACTGGTTTGTAAATAATTAAAATGAATAAAATAAAGATATTGAAAAATTAATAAAATAATTGATTTCCTACGTAAGATGAATCGCAACCATAGCACTGACGCAAATTTGTAGTCCTCATATCCAACTTTGGAACAGGACAAATAATGAGTCTCAGAGATTTTGAACGCGTGTAGGATGTTTAAATCTATCTTTGTGTGCTTGTGTGAGTGAAAACGACAATGTTTCTGGAAAGGCTAGTAGCGCCATAGACGGCTTTGTTCCCCGGCCCCGTTTTTGCCTAAAACACGCTCTCGTAGTACCCTGTTTCCGTCGCAACCTACAAACAATTGTTGATGGGATAAATTTCTGCGTACATTTTGAATCTTACTGCTTCTTTATATAACCTGAACATTTCAAAATTATTCATGGAAGTATTTTTAAATAATTATGAAAGTCAAGTCATTTTGGCTAATTTTGATAGATTTTATCGATGCTAAATAATATTTGTTTCAATATTATGAGGTTATATAAAAAGGGACACACTCTTTGTGATAAGTTTAAGAGTGTTTACGAGAAAATCGGTTGAAGAATGGTGTCAGAAACAGGGTACTACGAAAGCATTTTTTTAGCTTTTTTCACGAGGGTGATGAAGACTCTTAACCTAAATGAAGGATGGACATTGATATATATGGAAAATGGTGAAACTTACTATATAACGGATGATGCTTAAACCTATATGAGGGGAATGCATTTGATCCACAACAGCGCCACCTCCCCGTTAGTGATTAGTGATTAGGTTGCGGAGCCGCTGCTCCACCTCCTCCAACTGTCCTGGCTGGTTCGCGACGTTCCTGCGCCGCATCAGGTGGTGCCGTCCATCGGGGCATAGGAGCCCCCACCACAGGACGACAAGTCTGCTGGCCGCCTCGCTTCTCGCCACCCCCATGATGTGGGTGATGATGTCTTGGTCCTACAAGGTGTAGGTGTTGACAGCAGCCATGTCTGGTCGGCTTCTGCTTATGGAATGAACATTAGCCTCGGTTTAGGAACAGGGAGAAAACGAGGAAAAAGCGAGGACACTGCAAGTAAACAACTTGGTCCCTCAGGCCCAATGGGTAAACAGGAGGGTGCTTACAATAAACGACAAATATCCAAAGTGCCGTAGGAAAGATGATGTCATGGGGGGGACGTCATGCGGAGGCCTCCGCCGCAAATTGACTGCTGGCACCCAGCTCCGCAGCACTCTAGGATTTTTTTTACGCACAGTAAACAGCGGAGATTCCATAAGGAAAAGACGTTTGAAAATTAATAGCGGGTTTTCCATGGGTTTTTTCCGGGTTGCTCGCTAATGAGTAAACAGGTTGAGTTTCTCTAGGCTTCAGTTTAGGTCAAACTATTGTCATCAGTATGGACGCTGGTAATGTATGGGAGAGTAGTATTCCTGATGAGGAACTCCTTGCTATCATTGAGGCGGTAGAGGAGGAGTATGCTCCTCAACTGCGGGAGCAGCAGCAACCACGTCCCTACGATGAAATGCGTAGGGAATACGAAGAAATATGAGAAAGAATTAATATGTGTTGGTGCTCCCAGCCGACATGTAATGAAGAATGGGAACAATATCATGCAGACTGGAAGAGTCTGCGTCTTCTTGATATTAAAATGGAGGAGGCTAAGGCGAGGGAGCTGGAGGTGACGGAGCTGAAGGAGATGGAGCTGGAGGCTGAGACTTCTGGTCAGTAGTTTTAAGATTTTGTTTTAGTTTGAAATTAAGATTAAAAATTAAAATAATATAAACAATAATTCAATAGCTAAATGAAACAGGTCAAGTACAGGTCAAGTCCATGGTAATGTGGATTGATCCACCCCAACTATACTGCTGGTTTTTTGGTTTGCTGGTAAACAACGGAGATCCCATAAGGAAAAGACGTTTGAAAATTAACAGCGGGTTTGATTTTTGGTCGATTTTCAAATTTGTTTCAGCGATGGTTTTCTTAAGCCAAGACCTAACATAAGGTGAAAGGCCATCGAAATCGGTCGGTAAACAGCTAAGATCCCATAAGGAAAGTAAAAATGTAGTGTAGTTTTAAACACTAGAAGCGATAGGTAAAGTCCAAATAAAGCAAAAAATAAGGAAAGTATGTTTATAAATTAATAGCGTGTTTGTTTGATGATCGATTTTCAAGTTTCTTTCGTCATTCGCTTCCAAAAGCGAATATGATGGGGTCATGAGGCCTGCCATCTAGCAAAAGTCCCGTCACAATCAACCGGTAAATAGGCTAGTTATTAATTTATAAAAGTATTTTCCTTATTGTGGGGGGAGGAGGGGGGTTAAGGTCAAGGGAGGGTGAAGGTCAAGGGTCAAGGGAGGGTGAAGGTCAAGGGTCAAGGGAGGGTGAAGGTCAAGGGTCAAGGTCAAGGGGGGGCTCCTCCTCGCTCAATAGGCTAGTTATTAATTTTTAAGTGTTTTCCTTAAGGGAGGGGCTCCTCCTTGCTCCTCCCATGGCTCCTCCTTGCTCAGTAGGCTAGTATTTAATTTTTAAAAGTGTTTTCCTTATGGGGGGAGGGGGTAAAGGTCAAGGGTCAAGGGGGGGTGAAGGTCAAGAATCAAGGTCATGGGGGCTTCTCCTCGCTCCTCCCATGGCTCCTCCTCGCTCAATAGGCTAGTTATTAATTTTTAAAAGTGTTTTCCTTATGGGGGGGTGAAGGTCAGGGGTCAAGGTCATGGGGGGGGTGGAGGTTAAGGGTCATGGTCACGGGGGGTCAAGGTTAGGGGTCAAGGTCACAGGGGGATGACGTAAGGGGGTGAAGGTCACCGGGGGGGCTCCTCCTTGCTCCTCACGCTATTATCTGTGCCAATACCGGCCATACACCCCTACTAAGGAAAGATGGAATAATACAGAATAAAATATACAAGTTAATAAAAAGATGAAGAAAATTACAAGATATCAAAATACCCCCGTCGCAGCACACCTGCATACTCAGCGAATTTCCAATGAATATATAACGTAACACATTAAAACACCAACAGGATTCATAACACATATATTCACAAACAAGCGATATTTAAAATATTAATTATTCTCCATAAGAATAACATTGGGGATGAGTACGCTTGTTTGCTGCAACAAGGAACACAAAATAATGGGTTTTTATGCAAATATCAGTAGATGTGAAATGGCGGTTTAACGCCACTTCCGGCGCTTTTTCCCCATGTTATTCTTATGGGGATCAGTTTTTGCGCCGACGCCCGATCCTGCCTTACACAAGTTTCCTTGTTAGCCTATACTAATGTCCAACCCCTGCCTATATTAAATATATTTTCCCAATCCCCATCCCTCCTCTATATTTTTTAAAATTAATTTTCAAATTCAGGCTAAAAAACTATCTTTATTGTTTATGGTCCGATTTGTTTAAAACTTGGATATGTTATTGTCGTAGGCAAGTGTTTTAATAAATTCCACTTACATATCCCAAATTCACCATTACAGTCAAATTAAAAAATTTTGAAAAATACTGCCGCCAACTTCTTTATTTACTGTCCGATTTGTCTGCAATTTGGATATGTTATTGGTGTTTTAATAAATTCCCCCTAATTCCAAACTGCCAATTTTGACCCTAAAATTTATTTTAACACATCCTTTGCAGAAATCCACGAGTTCTGGCCACTTGGGAACCCGAGCCATTTGACATATAATAAATCACCCTTCCTCCTAATTACCTTCTCTACCAAATACATGTCTTTATATTTAGTTTTTAACAATTCTTCTGTATAAAATCCTCCTTTGATTATATTGCCATTCTCATCTTTCAAAATATAAGTCACAGGCTTTGTTTTCTTAACTTCTGCTATTGTAAAAAGCTCTCCCGTCCAGTTGGGGGTATATCCTTTACTAAATACATGTTTATATTTAGATATCCTTACACTATCCCCCACCTTATATCTTGGCTTTTTAACTTGTACTTTAGATGCTAACCTTTCATGTACATCTTTAGAGTTCTTAGCACTTACTTGGTTAGGCTTCATGCCTATGGATCTATGTACTTTATTATTATATATCCTTATTAACTTTGGAAGTAAATCCAACCACTTGTAACTCCCTTGTGCACTAAACTCTCTATACAACCAATTCTTTAAAGTTCTCTGGAACCTTTCCACAATAGCCGCCTTAGTTGTAGAGTAAGTGTGGTAGTGATTAATATTTAGAATTTTCATTAGTTTGGTAAAATGTTCATTAAAAAATTCTTTTCCGTTATCAGATTGAATATTTTTAACTCCCTTTGGGAGAATAGTTTTTATAGCTTCTGTGACTACTAATCCAGTTTTATTCTTTAGTGGAGCAGCATAAGCTTTTTTAGAAAATGTGTCTATTAAAGTTAAAATATATTTATTCCCAGAATTCTCTCTAGCATAATTCCGCATATCTATTAAATCTATTTGAACAGTTTCGTTTATACCCAACACCTTAAAAGACCTTCTAACAAAGTTCTTTCTCGCGGGCTTATGCAATTCGTAAGCAATTTTTTCCATTTTTTATTCTTTATTTTTAATGTTAACGTATCTGCCAGTCTCTGTCGTTTCAAAAACACCTCCATTGCTACCAACTAACATACCATCACTCATTCTTTGATATACATAGTTTTTTGGCAAATATGCCCCTCCATCTAAAGTCTTAAATCCGCTTAAAGATGTAGGGTCTGCAACCAACAGTTTAGGATTGTACATCATCAAATCGATTTCATTATTGTCTTGCATAAATTTATTAGTTTTATTGTTAAACCTTAATGCGTGTGATTTTAAACAAATATCAAATTTAATATTGTCTTGTCTAAAAGTTTTAATATTATCGTCATACCTCAAAACCTGCGACATTAAACAAACATCACTCCTATCTTTGCCTTCAGGTATATTCTTTATTAATTTGTCCTCTGCATCCCACATATCTCTATCTAATGTTAATACATTATAATATTTATCCCCCTGTTTTATTATGCTTTTCTCACCTTTTGTTAATATTTGCTTAACAACAGCCACATCATTTGGCAATGTCCCAGGTAAAATGTTTGTTAATTGCTTATTTTTACCATCAAATTTAAGACCGTCTAAAGTCACAGTCTGATGTTTTGTAACACAATCGTTCTCATCAACAGCGGGTTTAACACGAACTAGCCTTTTATTATTAAAATCCCAAAAGTTTAGATCCATTTTTGGTACTTGAGAGACGTTTACAACATCATCGCTTTCTTTACCAGCCAACAAATTACTTATTTTTCGCTTTTTGGCATTCCAAATATTTCCCTCCGATTCCAAAAATTCATAATTATTTTTGTCTTGTACAAAGACACCATCTTTTCTTATTAAAGTTTGCTCTAATGTGGGTACATCGGTTGAGCTTTCACCTCGTTTAACATTAGTAATTTTGCGTTTATTAGCGTTCCAATTATTACCCTTGGATTCTAAAAACTTATATTTAGTATTACCTTGTACAAAAGCATCACCTTTCCTGGTTAACGTCTGCCCCAAAGTCGATACATCATCAGTAAACTCCCCACCTTTAACATTACTAATTTTATAATTTAAAGCATTCCAACCATCATCTTTTAGATTTAAAGTAGTTTCTTTAAAGCTTCTAGCTTCTGGTTTACTATACGGGTTATATACGCGATAAAATTTATCTATCATATTTTTATTTAATAAACAATTCCACTTTCCCTCAATTCTTCTATGATAGAATCTATCTCATTATCCACTCCAGAATTTCCCGCCAATCGGCTTAACCAAAGCAGTCTTAACCTATCTACAAGCTCATTAGGATCATCCCAATAAACATAGTCTATTTTATTACCAGTTACCTGCCTTAAACCTTCACCAACAGTCTTAAACAGGGGTTTAATTATATTAAGATATTTAGTGTGTTTATTACTTGACATCGCCGCACCTGTTTTATAACCCTTTAAATGTGCATTTGTAGCTTCCAAAATCTCTTTATAATTTTGCAAATCAGCCTGACTATAGTTTACGGGTTCTTTTAAAGTTAACAATTCCCACAATCCCTTTGTCCCTTTATAAATTTTTTCTCCAACCGTAACATCATCATTGGCAATTTGAACTTCCTGATTCCCAATAAAAAATTTATTTCCTTCTCGCCTAATACCATATGTGGTGTCTGTCATACTACTTCTACTAAGGTAATTTCCTAAATAGTCTGATGCTAAAAGACCAAAATCTAATTTGTGCGGTGTTATCTGTGTTATTCTTGGTATTCTAGACGGGGTCTTTTCTAAAATCATTGGGAGAACTGGCCTCTCTGTTTTTGTGGCTAAATTTTTTAATTCTTGCAAAGGCTCTATTAACGGTTGGAATGTTTGGAACCTCTCTTCAGCCTCTAGAAATTTACCACGTTTTAACGCCCTATATTTTTCTCTTATTTGTTTTGCAGACTCTACCAATTCTTGTTGAATATTTGTTTTCATTTTATTTACATTTTATTTATCTCATTTGTCAAAGGATTATACTCAAACACCTTATCGTGTATTATTAGGCAATATGCAGATGTGTTTGAAGGGACGTTTTCTGCAGTTTCAATTTCTAATTTAATATCTACAACCCCCTCTTTGATTGATTCATTCTGCCTAGAACAATCTATTACAATTAGAGGATATTTATTTATAAAGTCAGCTCTGTTAAACATAGGATCGGGGACGGTGTTGTAGTAACTCTCCCTAAACCTCACAAACATCTCATAAGCTTTAGAGGCATCTCCATTTTCAAAGTCGAGATTTAAATCACTATAAGGATAATATTCAGAGTTTAAAAACACTTTGAGATTTTTCAATTTACAGTGATCAAATTCATCAGTTCTTTTTCGTGCACTGTTGTCCCTACCTGTTTGGAAACCAAATATAACATACCTGGGCTTCTCCAAACTCGAAGACGTCTTAACTGACCATGTGTGTCTCTTGGTTTCGGGGTATGATGGGAGTTCGTGTAGCTCCAAACTTCTAAATGCAATTTGCAAATTTTTATTTTGCAATAACATCTTTTGTAATTGAAGCTTCTCCCCATCAGATGGTACCACGTGCGGCATCACCCATTGAATCGATTTAAGTGTAATTTTAGGAATAGGATCGACACCAGTTGGAGCATTAGATGTTGTTAATATACAATTTAAGTCGTTTTTGGATCTTTTCAACACCAATTCTTGTTTAACATTTACTAAAACCTTATTAAAATCCTCAAACACGCCCATTAACAGCTCTAACGGGACACAAGTACTAAACTTGCCGCTTTTATGGAACTCCTTTAAATTTTCATCAGAATCAAATGCTACATTTGACAATTTAGTTGTTTTATTGTAAGAGCACAATATTTTCATAAGACTGGAAATTCCCGGATTTCTTACAATATCTATTTCTTTACCAGCAACTTCGTATCTAATTTCGTCAAATAAGAATGCAAATGCATTATTTATAAAATGTCCTTTATCATGATTCTCTATTTCTCCTTTAATATACAGATAACTCCTACATGGGAGTGTTAGTAAATCTTGATTATTTATGCATATTCGAATTTCATCGGAATTATTTATTGCTAAAGTGTTGTGTGGAACATAGGAGTGATTTGTAATTTTAACCAGGCTATCATCATATTGGAATTTTCCTGCAACGTCTAGAAAATCTTCCATTTTTATTAATAGAAAATTTTAACTTCAACCCAATTGATCGCAGAAACCTGGCATTTTGCACACTCAGCCCGTTCTTGTAAATTCTCATATCTTTTTTATATGACAAGTAATTGTAGTTTCTTCTTTATTAAAGTCAATTGGCTTGTCGTGTTGATCTGCAAATGTAATGCTAACAACATCTAAACTTCTCTTATTGACAGGGAAGTATATAATATTTCTGGGAACCTCAATAATTTTGTAGCCCGGAGGAGCTTCTGGGTAAAAACTATGTATGGTGTGTGATTTGTCACCATTTAAATAAGACCCATTCGCAATATTACATTTTACTCTAATCACATTTACATTATTTATGTTGATTTTATTTACGGATTTAAACGCAATATCTGGAGTAGAAAATCCTTTAAATCCCAATAATTCAGACCCTAAACACGGTTTTGTAAAATCAAACACATGGCCAGAATGTAATGTGGCTTTCATAGTTTTATTATCGGCTATAAGTACAAAATCTGGGAGTTGCTTTTGAATTTCCTTCGCAAGCTCAAACACCTCGTATGTACCTTCAACAATTTCAATTACATTTGGAGCTTTGTGATCGTAATAATACACATCCTCACCCTCGTCTATAGTTAATTTTGTGTCTTTAAGTTTATTTAATTTTGGAACTAGCCCTTTGTAAAATATAAGTTTGACTTTTGTATTAATTAATGCTACTTTATTTTGTATAATAACTTCAACTTTACCATCTAATGCCCGGTTTAATTCGTCAATTGTGACCTCCCCTTTTGGGGTTGTAATTTTGTGCATTTTGTAATATGTCAAAGTATTTAGAGGTTTTTTAACATTAAATATAGAATTATAACTTTGAAAATCTACCAGTCCAATTACATAATCACCATTTAATTCTATAGGAGGAAAGAACACCGACTTCAACTCTGGCTCTGTGCCCGTAAATGTTATAGTAAATGAATCCATTTTTATAAACTAAAATTTTTCAGAAATGATAAACATAAAATTCCACAAATGGAACTGTTTAAATCTTGTATTTGATCAGTTGTATAGTAAATTTTAGATGGTACAAAATATTCAATTACCTCTTTTGGAGGCTGTATTCCGAAAGGGTCAAAATATATTACAATATCTTTATTTTTACGATATGCTGTCCAATGTGTGCCCCTGTCACTGTCTAAATTAATAATTCCACATTCTCTTACTTTTGGTCTCTGTTTTCTTAGCTCGTTTTTTAGGTACACTCCTCGAAAGCGAGGCACGTCTCTTGCTGCCTCTAACAGCTGAAAGTTGTCCATCTTTTTTATTAAATTTTAATCCCATTCCCATTTTTGCTTTGGCCTTCATCAAATTTGTCACTGCATAAGCTGCTGCTTTTTCGGCCAGACTGGCGTCCTTTGCCGAAACTCTAGTCCAAGCCTGGTCCGCTAATCTCATATCTGCCTTGTTCCGGGCGGCTGTATCAGGATTATTCATGTAGAATATGTCGTGCTCTTTACAATAAGAGTCTAGCTTATTTTTTGGAGGTACATTTTTGGCTAAATTTTCACGTATATTAGTTGCTGGACCACAATATGAATACGACGGGATGTGGAGGGGGAAAGGAAGGTTGTTTATAAGGGTATTTAACAAGCCACGGCCTCTATATGGCTTTAAGAATAATCCCTTACCTTGGACCGTTTTACACTTTCTCTTTGCCATTTTTATTATATAAAAAAATTATTCAACAAATTTAACACATAAAGAAAATACACCATTATATAAAAAATGTCATTTATTCAACAAAAGAACAAATTTAAAATTGCACATAAAGAAAATACACCAAAGAAGTTGGGCCTATTTCCTAATAATATTCGCTGTCTTATAATAGGGCCCAGTGGTTCGGGGAAGACTGTTGTAATTTATAACTTAATTGTAAAAAAACAAGGATTAAAGTTTACAAATTTATATATAATATCCAAATCTTTAGAACAAGAAAAATATAAAAAAATAATTGAAATATTCCGTCTGTGTGATGAAGTTAAATTACACACATATTCAAACTGTGAAATCACACCAAATGATGTAGAATCACACTCAATAGTTGTATTTGACGACATAAATAGTCCAAATATCACACAATTTTTCTCAATGGGCAGACACAAAAATATTAACAGTTTTTACTTGTGTCAATCTTACAGTAAAGTACACAAACATTTACGTGACAATGTTAATTTTCTAATATTATTTAAACAAGACGATTTAAATTTAAAACATGTGTATAACAATCATGTGGGAAATGATTTTTCATTTAACCAATTTAGAAATCTCTGCCATCAATGCTGGGATAGGTCTAAATATGGCTTTTTTGTAATAGACAAGGAAAGGCCAAAGAATAATGGCAAATACAGATTTATGTTTGACCAATTTTATAGTGACCAAGGGCAAGGGTGTTGATGCCATCTAGAATAAACCTCTTGTCGTCATCAAAAGAGAGTACCTTTTTGTTCATCGTTAATGTTTGCAGATGGTGGTTTGTGGATTTAATTCTTGTAACATTCTCGTAGTAATCTTCTCCGGTTGCAAGACAGTGTAAGTAGTGTTGGTGTCTTAAGAGATGTTTAACTGTAGCGCCGTCAGCTCCTTTTGCCTTTTTAACCTCTAGCTCATTTTGCTTTTCTTTTTCGTATAACCACTGTAGAGGAATGAAAGAGTATAATTTTGGCCTTAAACCACAATATTCATACATAATTTGACCATTTAATTCGTCTTTAAACTTGCCCGTAACTTTTTTGTTTTTATCAGAGTATAAGAAATGGTCTTTACTATATGCAGAGGTGTCGAAACGGTCCAAGTCACATTGTATTTCCTTGTAAAAGTCCTCTGTTACTATAGAATAAAGAAGGCTGTCTGTGTCTGTCATTAAGAACTTTTTATTCTTAAATTTTGACATATAATTATAGTGGAAATCATACATTATTACTTTGCTGATATCCAAAATGGTCATTCCTAAATATATTGGTTTATCAAACTTTACAATTAATTTATTTAAATGCACAGCGTGCAAGTTGTTATCAAACTTTTTGCTGCAGTCAAATCTTGGCTTTGTAACATACTTTGTTAACTTAGACTCGTCTACAAGATGTATATCACGAAACTTGCGTTGGTTCATAATTGTTCGACCAAAGAGACTGTTATTTAACAGTTTGTAAAAGTCTTTTTCAAAATCATGTTCAGCTTTTTGTCGCTTTTCAATATTAAAATTAATATAGGGCGCGAGCCATTTTGATTGTCTGAATTTTAAGATTCTGTGGTATTTTGTAACTACCAAACCCAGTTCTTCGTATTTTTTTAGTGCTTTATAATGCAAAATATATTTGGTTTTGTCATTTAAATTTGGTATTAATTTTCCATTCATTTTTTCTGGTGCGAGCGGGTAGTCATTATGCAAATCGTGTAAACTTTTATCGTATTTTAAATCAACTTCCAAAATAAATCCAAAGTTTTCATTTTGACTGTATTTATAATCTTTCTCATTTGTCCATCTAAAGCCATCAACGGGCAACGACTCGCACATTGCTGTAGAGTATAGCGAGTTGCAGTCTAAGTATACAAGATAGGTGTTTTCTTGATTTGGGTCATAATGTTCGCCCATGTACTTATTATTGGCTTTAGCGTGGCGCGTGGAAATCATGCTTACACCGCCTCTAATGGCATGTTCTATAAACAAATGCATGTCAATGTCACTAAATAACTGTAATTTTATGCCAGTCATTCTAAGGCACGCCTCCCATGTTAGTCCAGGCAATGAGTACATGTGGACAGGGTCGAGTTTATAATCCTTTAAACACAAGTCCCTAAATGTCTCAAACACATCAGCCAATAACAACACATCTGTTTTAAGGTATAAATCGTGATATTCTTTTAAATTCTTTATATTAAAATGATTCCATACGTTTTTAGCATGTTCATATTGTGCAGGAGATATACATTCTTTAGTTAGACTGCTGTAAAATGCCTCTATGGGTGGGAGGGGCTCTAAAAACTTTTCTGGTCCTGTCATGTATTCGTACGGAAATTCGCCCTTACATTGTAGTAGTGGATTGTCTATAAATCTAAACGTATTTAAATTGGAAGCTAATTTGCTTAAGGGAAGAGACAGAAAGTTGTATGAATCCAAAAATACCAAATCATCAACAGAGAACGAAATATATTTTTCCATGTCTTTGGCTATGCAATTCAATTTCCGATTGAATTTTCCCAAGTGTTGCATTATTAAATGACCGTCATAGTTTTTAAGATTGTGGAAGAATACTGGAATTTTCTTGGTTACTTTATAGTTTAAATTGCAAGCGTTATGGGAGGGTCCTCGGAACTCGCCCGTTAGGTGGCAGTGGTCACGCACTTTATCACACAGTAACGGCTGGCTGCATATGTGGCAGCGTGTAGAGTTTTGGAAGGAAGCCTCTTGCTCTGCAGTCATTACAAGGGGAACATATACTTCCATCTGACTTTTAATAAAGTCATAAGTTTTAAATAACTTTTCGAAAAATACATCCATTACATTTTCACCGCTGTACAACTCTTCGTAAATAATTTTAGAGTCTCTCACCACAACATAAGCAAATCCAGAAGGAGTGTGTTTGCCGCAGTTTATAAAACATTCGAAATCTGCATAAATCACAAAGGGAGCTTTAAGTTGATATTTGTAATTCGTAAATTGTAGTGTATCTTTTTCAGACATTTGTACTCTTTGAGCATCAAAGGTTTTACAGTGTGTTGTGTGACGTTCCAATATATCTTTGGTGCCAAAATGTTGCAAACAGAACTTGCAAAAATATTTCTTATGGTCGTGTTTTGTAGAATTAAACATTAACTTATCAAAATCACGAATTAAACAGTAATGTGATTTCCGACCTTGTTGTAGAAGCAGCAGGTTGACGTGCGTGTTACTATTTAGTTTAGTTATTCTCAATGGATATATTAATTCTTCTTCAATTCCATATACATTAACACTTATGTTATTTTGTTTTTCAAATTTATCAATGTCGGATATTTTTACGGGATATTTTATATTTGACATATTTAATTGGCCTTCATAGGGTTTGTAGTAAGATACTCGATTTGCATGTTCTTTACTATTCCTTGGATTCAGGCTTGCTAAAACACTCCACACGAAACATTTATTATCACTATTTTTAATGTTTAAAACAGCGTGTTTTGATTTTATATTTTCAGGTGTAGGAATGTATGATTTGGGAGTTAGGGGTTTATATTTGTAAACATGGAGCTGCCAGTATTTAGTTTGGTCATATATCCATCCACTGCCTTGGGCTTGATATTTGTGCATGGAGGTATCGATCTTAAAAAGTGCTTCTTTAATTTGAGTCTTTAATTGTGCTTTCTCAATTGATAAATTAGTTAAACTTCGAAAATCAGCAATACATTCTTTGTCAATGATTAAATCACCATTATTGTCCACTGTGTGTTTGATAAATTTCACTCTCCTAATAAGAATCCATTTGATAGGTAAAGGACAAGATTGAAGTGTGTCTAATACTTCCACAGATTCACCGTTAAAAATATACAACTTGTAAGGTCGTTTGTCACATCGTAGGTGGTGGCGTTTCTTGTCACGAGTGATGACTCTCTTACACACATTACAACTATTGTGTTTTTCTAGCATATGTGCTTTAAAATGATTGTTATTATCAAATATTTGATGGCATTTTTTACAAATTTTAGGAATAACTTTGTGAATGTTACGATAGTGTCTGATTAAATTGCTTCTGTTGGAGCAGGGCGTGGAGCACTGTGCACAGGTCAACATTTTTTTTTGGAATGAGGGTGGTGATTTTGGGGCTTCTATATATAACCCTGGTTGAAAATTTTAAAATTTTATCTTCTTTAAATAATAAAAACATATTTTTTAACTCTAAAATAAGACATTTTTGCAGTTTAATTACTGCAAAAATTAAAAAAATTTCCAATTTGGTCATGCAATATTATTTTTTTCATACACATTTTAGGTATTAATACACATTCAAGAGATATATATGGGTATCAAAGTGTTGAAAGTGGCTTTAAAACATATATTGTTTTATTTTTAATATTGAATTTGGAAATGGTGAATTAGAGATTTACAAATATTAGGCTATTTCACAATTATAGTGATGGATTAACAGTTGTCCCTAAAGACATCACCTACACCATTGCTAACACTCACACAGAGTCCTAGGTGGAGAGGCCGTGGCGCGGAGACGCGGAGAGGCGCGGTGAGCCGAGTGTGGTAACGTCCGGTGGTCGCTGGTGACGAGTGTGGTGACGTCATCTAGTGCTGGTGGTCGCTGGAGTGTGGTGACGGTGGTCGCTGGTGGCGTGTGTGGTGTCTTCATCTGGTGCTGGTGGTGGAGGTCACTGTTGTGTGTTGTCGGTGGCACCTTATATACACATCAGATTTTCAATTTAACCAGGAAATTGCGTTGGCTGGACTTTCTATGGTAAGTGGAAATTCTGGTCAATGTGACGCGTGCTTGCGCATGGCTGACTTAGTGTGTTAGTATGTCAGCGTGTGCAGGCAGCGGATCGTTGCGTGAGCAGGCGGCGGATGTTTTAATCAGTTGGCAGTTCGACCGTAGTTGGGATTAAAACACTACGACAATCAAGAAGTTGGCGGCAGTATTTTTGGGGGAATTTATTAAAACACCAATAACATATCCAAATTGCAGACAAATCGGACAGTAAATAAAGAAGTTGGCGGCAGTATTTTTCAAAATTTTTTAATTTGACTGTAATAGTGAATTTGGGATATGTAAGTGGAATTTATTAAAACACTTGCCTACGACAATAACATATCCAAGTTTTAAACAAATCGGACCATAAACACTAAAGATAGTTTTTTAGCCTGAATTTGAAAATTAATTTTAAAAAATATAGAGAAGGGATGGGGATTGGGAAAATATATTTAATATAGGCAGGGGTTGGACATTAGTATAGGCTAACAAGGAAACTTGTGTAAGGCAGGATCGGGCGTCGGCGCAAAAACTGATCCCCATAAGAATAACATGGGGAAAAAGCGCCGGAAGTGGCGTTAAACCGCCATTTCACATCTACTAATATCAATAGAATTCATCTTAGTGAAGTCGCATACAAGTTTCATCCATATACATTCATAAAAAAGCGATATATAACATTTTAATTACTTTCTATAAGAATAACATGGGGACCAAGTACCTAGGTTTGCTGCTACAGGAACCATAGGCGAAAATTTTGTTTGTGCAAACAACCAGATGAAGCCATATACCAAATTTCGTCAGTTTATGTTCAGAAATAAGCAAGATATATAACTTTTCTTTTTCTCAATAAGATAACATTAGACAACGACCTGTGTTAAGCACTTTCAATATCTCAGTAAACAATTTACCTAGAGCAATGATCAAAATACCAAACTGTTTGTTTTTTATGCTGAAATCAATAGAAAAAAATGTAATTTAATTTAAATAAAAATTACATGTGGAAACCCCAAAAAAAACATTTTTGGGGTGCAAACCCCCCATAAAACCCCCTTCGTTTCGTGTGATTCGTCTGGTTTTCGAACTCGTTCAAATACATAGTACCGGTACTTTACACATTTGTACCAAATTTCATTAAGATCGGACCTTTTTTACGAGAGTTATCATGCTTACGGACAAAGTTTTAATAAAAAATGCCCTCGAACTATGCAGAAATTATCCGTACGCATTATACAATTTCAGAAATGGGACTAGAATTGTTCTCATTTGGTCTTCTTTTATAATTAGTTATTATGTAAGTTAATTTTGTTTAACTGAATGTATAAACTTTCATGTAAAGAGAAACTTATTTGATCTTAATTAAATAAACTAATCAGATACTTTTACTATTAACCGGAGGAGCAAAGCATGGATTGAATAAAATATTGAAATTTCTATTAGAAGTGAACAATTACAGGTTTATACCGGACTAACAACTTACACAGTGCGCTGTGGCGGTTAGGTTAGGTTACTCTAACTGCCACAAAGACTTTGATTTGCAAGTAGTTTGCTGTACCAACTGATTCCCCACACTCACATTTCAAATAGTTACATTACCCAGATTCCTCATTAATGGGAATTAATAACAAACAATTTTTTGGGTTGACACATGTGTTTCTGCACTCTATTCTAGCCCTGTCCTGCAAAGTACTCATCTATCTTCAAAATTACCAACCAATAGCATCACAGCCGCTGATATAAGGGCATGGTTGGAATTACATAAGGGCCTCGGAGACGTAACTAATTCGAACGATCCTCACATCATTCAGGCTACTAATGTTACTAGTTTTAAAAGTGACCATCTTACCTAACCTATCTTATTTCTTATGGCAGTTTGACATTTTTCGAAGGCGGTAATTTTGAATGTAGTAGGCTATGATCTTATTCATATTCATTTATTAACGGACAAGCCATTTACAAAGTATTACAAAATTGTACAGAAAATAGTAGGTACAATTTAAAAATAATCGTATATTAGAACTTAATAATTAAATTACTTTCAATTAAAAAAAGTGTCTTTTGCTTCAGTCTTAAATTTTGTAAAATCTAGTTTGTTAAATTTTCTAGTAGGATCAATCAGATCTAAACTCGTAGAAATTTCATTTCCAATCCTATGGAGACGCGGAAGAGTACTGTAATATTCCAAATTTGTTCCTTAAAAATATTTTGTAAAAGGATATGAATTTCTGGAATTTGTTGAATTTTTAAAACTAATCTTTTGTGTTATTTATAGAGAGTGTATAAAGCCATTAAAAATTTGTAAAATAAATAATGTGTCCAAATATTTTCTTCTGATTTCTAGATTTTATAAATTTAATATCTTCTCTATGTTGGAGTGGCACATCCATATAAATAAAACAAATTTTTTGACCAGTCATTCTTAAAAATCGATTTTGCATGTTTTCAAACTTTTTACACTATTTTTTATAATACGATGACCACATTACACTGCAGTACCGGTACTCTATTAGATGTCTAACAAAAGATGTAAACATTAATTTAAAAGACATAACAGAAAAGCCATCTTTTGAAATTCTATAAATTAATCCCAATAATCTGTTCTATCGATTGCACAGTTGATTTATGGTTTAATTGAACATGATCTTCACGACTTGGAGATGAGTTCATAATTATTCCCAGGTCTTTGATTTTAGTAAAAAGGTACTAAAACAGTTTCTTCAATCTGGTAGTCAAAATTATTCGGTGTTCTTTTATGGTGATAACGATACAATTTTACACTTGTTTATATTAAAATTAATTTTGTTTATTGTATCCAAAATTTGTAATTGTTTCAAATCTTCTTGTAGAATTCTTTGATTGAATTTCTCTAAACATTTTCATATCATCAGCAAATAATAATACGTTAGATTTAATTGATCGATTAATATAATTTATAAACAAATTAAATAGAAATGGGCCACGATGTGACCCTTGAGATACTCCTGATTTCGCTTTAATTGTTGAAGATGATATACTGCTATTAATTTTTACAATGAGTTCTCTTCCTGTTAGGTAACTTTCAAACCAATTTATCATGTTTCTAGTAGGATAATGTATTCAAACAAAATTAGCATCTTTTTACACAACGTAAAATGCCTAATTGACAAAGAATACTAATTATACAAATTTTGACTAAATGTTTGTTGTTATATAAATGTTTTTCTTTTAATCTGAAAGGAATGTTTGATAGCTGCTAATGCTATACTATTTAGTATTTTATAGTCCAGGTTGAATTTTCTCCAAAACTCCTGGACAAACCCTGGTATGGTCCCTCTTGCACCAATTAAAATTCCGAATACTTCAAATTCTTTTAGCTTATACTTTTCTTTATAATAAGGGATTGTGTTTTCATAGATTTTGATTTTTTCCAAATTCACTTCATCTGGTTGCCATAACCTTTCATTGTTGCTAATAAGACTGGGTAATCAACTTTGTCAAATGCCTTTGTCAACATTATCAAGATGTATACAGTCTACTTGATTTCTTCGTCCAATGATATAATATAATCATTAAATAAAAACAAATTTGTGGCAGTTGATTTTCCTTTCATAAAACCATGCTGTTCATTAGTAATAACATTTCTAAGGTTTAAGTTTAATTTTTCAAGGACAAGTTTTTAAAAGATTTTTGCTATAAGCCGATTGTATTACTATTGGGTGATAGTTTGTTACAGCGGATGGATCACCTGATTTCAGAATAGGAACGACATAACTTCTTTTTAAGGCAGCAGGATAAACTCCTTTAAATAAAAATGTTAAAGGTTCAATTAAAATGTCACTGCAAAGTTTCAAGACTGATGGACTTATATCATCTGGTCCTCCTTCTTTTGAAGTGTTCAGGTTATTTATAACTTTCTTTACTTCTTCTCCAGTGACTATTATTTTGGATAAAACGTTTGAAGGTTCAATGTCAAAGGAAGGTGAGCTAACCGATGGTTCTGTATATACTGATAAAAAAATTCAGCTAAATATCCACTGATAGTATCAACATTTTCAGGTGATTTGCTTTCATATTTCTAGTAAGCAGACGTATTTGTATGTTTCCTCATAGTGGTTACATGATTCCAAAATACTTTTATATCATCTACCATATATTTTTCTATTTCTTTCTGCTAATAAAGAAATTATTCTATTTCTTTTCTTGAATATATTTTGTATGACATTCTTCAGTTGGATTGTTAGCTTACCCATTTTGAATTTTTGCCTGTAAAACCATTGCTATTATTGAACTAACGGTATTCATGAGGAAACTAACAGGAACTAATGAAGAACTAACGATAGACATAAAAAATATGAACTACCGGTATGTAGTTTAATTGTGGGCAATTGTGGTTTAATTGTAGTTTACTTTTCATACTGTGAAGTTGGCCTACCCATTGATTTAAGGTGGCTCTAAAGGTCCGTGGCCACAGTGGAGTACAACGATCTGTGTCCCACAAAGCTCCACGTAGTTTCAATTTTCACAAGTGGCCGCGCTAGGCGAGCCACTCTCTAAACCGGTTTTTCGCATTACTGCCAACCAAAAGGGAATCCATGGATTCGTGGGGAAGTTGAACGAACGAGGTCGCTGATAAATGCTGATAAATGGTGATAACAACTCGTTGATAACTGAGTTACTGATAACTCAGTAAATATGTATGCTAGAATAACGAGAGAGGGCTTAAAACTTTCGCCTCACTAATTCCCATCTTTTTACATGCATTAATTTTACATCCGGGGCTTTTCTGACCCTTTTTGGGCCCAAAAACTCGAAATTAAAAAAATTAATCCCTAAAAAAGGGGTTTAGAGTTTTCCGATTGTTTTGCCCAACGAACTTGTCCAACTGATTACAGAAAGGAATGTCCCTAACAAATTTAAAGTTAATCGGACAAAAAATGTGACCGCTGGAGTGCCTGCACACATACACACACATATATATATATATATATATATATATACAATTTTGACCGACCCCCCAAAATGTGTTCAGGGGGTCACGTTAGGAACTTCTATGGTGGTCCCGGGCTTAAGTTTCACCGTGCGGGTCATGCTAATAGTTCACTTTCCAAAGGAAATTCACTAATAACTCCCGATGCCGCCAGTGGCAGGAGGCAGGCTGATGTCTTGGCTGTCACCCCACTGCTTCTATATTCCTTTAAAATCCTCTTTGAGAATCTCACTTTGGATTTAGCCCCGAACTCAAAATGTTTGTCACAACCATTTTGCATGGATAACAAATGTATAAACAATTAATATATATTATTAAAATGTATGAATGCATAGAAAATTCATGTAGTTCTTACGTAGTTGTCAATAAAAATGTCCGTAGGATATAAAATGTACCTTCTATGATAAAACATGTGAGATTATTTAAAGATTAAGAATAGATCCAAGAACAAATAATAATTGTGAAATTGGATTATATAAATAATAGTTGTAACAACTTAAGATATTATATAACTTAATTTCGGAATAGTACTCAACATTTAAACGTTGTAATTGTGTAATATTATGGAATCATTACTCAGATAAATAGTTATCAATCATGTTGTATAAGGGATGAAGAAAAACAAGTTGTAATAAAGTAAAAATCCGGGGACTGACTGTATTGCACATAGGTTTTGTATACAGTGTACTGTAATATGCTACAGAATTTCTGGGATTAGGTTAGACTGCAACATTTTAACTGTTAATAAAAAACATGAAAAGTAGCCCGATGTAACAATCACTAATAAACATTGAATTGGTTACAGTTTATGGTTTTAAAGATAAAAATCGGCACTAAGATACAAAATACTTTGTTTGGAATTAAAGACATTTCAGTAATAAAAAGGAAAATTATATAAATTAAAATAAAATGGTAGTAATCAGTACCGGCTTTAGGGCAGTGCGAGCCGTGCTCCAGCACAGCACGGCACCTTTTTTTTGGGGGGTGGGGGGAAACGCTAGGCGCTCATGACGGGTCGCGGGGTGCGGGTGGAGTGCGTAATCCGTAGTTGTAAAATAAATAAATTGTAAATATGTAATATTAACCCGGCTGATTTTGTTAATTTTTTGTATATTAGTATTTTTAAGTTGTTGAAAGGCATTATTGGGAAGAAAGTTGTGTATTCACCATTTTGCACCTTCGTTATACTTAAACATTAAATTTACATATCAGATAACAAATCTTCCGCTCCCCTTTATTCCAAATTGAGAAGTTGTTTTGACCTTTATCGGTTTGTGACAACTTCAAGGTATTCTGATTGGTACCGTATTGAGAGTGTGCTGGATAAAACTTGCAATACTTTGAAAGAAAATTACAATGTTAAAATATCAAGTTACATGATGCAAATAATTGTTTTAACCGGCTCTCTTCGATTATTTTAACGCACTTCCTAGATGAGGAAAAATATGGTTTGGTGATTGGAGAGTATTCAACTGGGGTTTCATCTTTAATTGAAGATGTAATGATTCGAGTTTAATGTTGCTATTATATGCAATAAGGGAGAAAATATGATGCGCCCCCATCCGATTTTGGCGCCCCTTTCGATCGTTACTTGTAAGGTCTACGGTTTTGCGTGAATGAAAAAACATTCTTTTGACCAGACAAAATTATTTAGTATTTTTGGTCCAGGGACTCTTTTTTCGTATTACACATGCGAGGGGAGAAAGTAAAGCATAGATAATATGATAAAAGGGATAAAGTATGACAATATGATTCATATCATCGTCTGCAATCCGCTTCCGCATTATTATCACTAGAAAACAGAAATGAAACATCTTGAGTATGATAGCAGACTATGGTTTATTATTATCATCTGTTATAATAATCATGATCCAAACGCTTCCATCCTCATTCCTTGACGAAATGACAATATTTCTGCCTTTTTACACACTGGGGGTATTTTCACTGTCACAAAGAGCAACTGATGAACTGAAGGTTTGCGGACAAGGAAAATGCTGTAGGGGATGATCTTCCAGGAAGTAAGGTGATGCACTCCTACCCTTGGTCGAGGGGCGCCTCGTCACCTCTCGGCTCAGTGCTCTTGGAAATCGGCGCGGCCGCCGCGCCGCGTTACAAGTATTTTAAAACCACACACACTTTGAAAATGACATGAAACAGATTGTGATGAAGTTGGCTAAATCCACGTTGTACCTACGCCGAGTTACAGTTATGATGGTTAATGAGAAACTTCTTACTATACGGTTGACGAAAACCAATATAAAACGGATTGCACTTGGTAACGTTAAATATAACTGTTACTATTTGTATCAACTGTAAACATTAATAACTAGAAAAATCTTAATTTTTGTAAAAAAATATTGTTTAAGGAAGGATTAATTTTATTAAAACTTTTGGTGTATTACGGTATATTAGGTTTAATCATTTAATCATATTGAATGATATTGATCACATTCTTGAACAGTAAAAAGCCCAAATAATGTGATTTGAAATTTGATTTAGCTATATCATCAAGAATGACGGTATGGTACGACGGGGAAATATTGTGTCTTTAGAGCAGTTTGAAGCAAGGACACAGAGGACCTTTCTGTGTTATTGTTCAGAGGACGATGATATTCTGAATATAATAAATAGTCTAAATAATAAAAAGACCTCTGGCTGGGATGAAATTTCACCATATTTGTTGAAAAAATGTAAGTTTGAATTAGCTTCTCCCCTATTACATCTTATTAATAATGTACTTAAGGAAAGAATTTTTCCAGAAGCTTTAAAACTATCTTTGATAAAGCCACTGTATAAGAAGGGTACAAAAACCGATGTTCAGAATTATAGACCCATTGCTCTTACATCTGTTTTCAGTAAATTGATTGAAAAAATTATTTTAAAATATTTAACTAGTTTCTATAATTCTCTTGACTTAATGAAAGACTTTCAACATGGTTTTAGAAAAGGGCGTAGCACTACATCTGCGGCTGCAGAATTTGTTCATACAGCTCTGGAATCTATAAATAATAGTAACAAAGTATCAGGAACATTATTAGATTTATCGAAAGCTTTCGATAGGGTTAATCACCAAATTCTGTTAAATAAGTTGTCAAATGTTGGAGTTAATGGAAGTTTATTGCTGTTAATAGAATCATATCTTAAAAATAGGATGCAGTGTACTGAGATTATTTATGATGATGGATACCTAATAGAAAAGAGAAGATCAGATGTTAGGGTAGTAAAATTTGGTGTGCCGCAAGGTTCAATTTTAGGGCCATTTCTATTTATATGTTATGTTAACGATTTTAAGATTTCACTGGACAATAGTTTTTTCCTTAGTATGTATGCAGATGATACATCTGGTCTTTGCTGGGCGAAAGACTATCCCGCTTTGAAAGATAAAGTTCTCACGTTTATCAATGAGTCCAAACTTTATTTTCAAGAAAATAATTTGTTGCTTAATATAGATAAAACCCAACTAGTGTTTTTTAGCCCAAGTGGTGTAAATGAGGAATTTGTTGTAAATAGCAATGATTTTAGTGTTAAATCTGTCGCATCTTGTAAATTTCTTGGTATTAATATTGACACCAAATTTTCTTGGGAAGTACATATTGACTATGTTTGTAAAAAAATATCACCTAGCCTATTTTTATTACGAAGAATTAACTCCTATCTTCATCCTGATATGTTAATGAAAGTTTACTATGGCCTAGTGTACCCTTATCTTTCTTATGGCCTACTGTTATGGGGAAGTGCAGCCAAAACACACATGGACAGAGTTTTTATCCTCCAGAAAAAATCCTTAAGATAACTAGCTAAGGTGAATCCTAGAACATCATGTAAAAATATATTTATTGAATTTAATGTTTTGACAGTTTATGCTTTGTATATTTTTCAAGTTATAATGCTGTTGAAACTGGATAATAAATATATTTGTAAGAATAGTGATGTCCATGCTCATAATACAAGGAGAAAATTTGATTTTTATAGAGTCCATAGAGAAACAGAAAATAGTCCTTATGTTAAAGGTGCAATATTTTTTAATTCACTTCCTCAACACATAAAAATCTTAGATGGAAATAAGTTTAGGACAGAACTCAAGAGATATTTAATCATGAAGTGTCCTTATGATTTACAATTGTAGAAATATAAATCGCGTGTACTTTATAAATTTTTTCTACAGATATTTCATGTAAATATATTGTGTTGATATTTAGGCCTAATTTGACTTGTACTGTGACTGAAAAATGTATATAAATATGCACTGTGAAATATATTAAGAACCTTTGACAATGTTTATGCATGTAATTACATGTTTCGAACAATAAAGAAATTTGAATTTGAATTTGAATTTGAATTACGACCGTCCGATATCCCAATAGGTAGAGAAACAGAGAAACAGGTTGGCGACACTGACGAATGTCTCATTGGCGGTGGTAGTTCCATCGCCGCTCGCCAGAGCGTCCTCTGTACGGGGGTGTTTTGCGAAGCGCTTTTCAGAAACAACCCTCACAAATTACTCGATTTATGAGATAAATATTGGTTTTTATGAAATCCTGCCTAGCGGGAAATTATCTTGAATAACTACTAAGGGTTTTAAAACAGAAAAACTTTCTAACTTGATCTTAACTGTTTGACATTTACAGTAAAAAAAAACGTAGTAGAAAATGGTCAATTTTCACTGAGTTTAACCCCGAATAAAATATGTATAACAATAACTTAAAATTACTTTGTTAACCTAGTTAATTTCATGAGAAACATTTTATCGTTCACTTGAGGTCGCTAGGTGCTTTAATAACCTCAGAATTTGAGTAATACGGAGGTGTGTTTTTCAGCCGTTTGGCCAAGGTTTAGAGCCCTCTTAAGGCTTTAATATGGTTAATATTGATGAAATACCTATATTTTTATGAAAACTAACAGGAACTAACAAAGAACTAACGATAGACATGAAGAAATATGAATTTTGTAGTTTAATTGTGGCTAAGCTACTTTTCATGGTCTGAAGTTGGCATGCCCAATTTTAGTTTTGGCCGTAAAATGGTTTACATTTTTTAACTTAAGATATATTTGTGGGAACTAACAAGAACTAACAATAGATATGAACAAATATTAATAATCTTATGTCATCATGGGTAGGCTACTATATACATTGGAATGTTAGCTTACCCATTTTGAATTTGTGGCTGTAAAACCATTGATATTATTGAACTAACGGTATTTATGAGGGAACTAACAGGAACTAACGAAGAACTAACAATAGACATAAAGAAATATGAATTATGTCGTTTAAATGTGGGTAAGCTACTTTTCATAGTGTTGGCCTACCCATTGATTTAAGGCTTTAACAGGGTTAATATTGATGAACTAATGATATGTTTATGAGAACTAACGAAAGATATAAAAGAAACTGGGTAAGCTGATTTGGGTGGGCCAACTTCACAAACCTATAAATCTCTTCAATTTTTTAAAAACAACTTCTGAAATAAAAATCCTTACTGCAAATAGCATGTTTGCACTATACCTCCTGAGGTCAACTCGGTGGGCAAGGCAGACTCCCCCGGCGCGGCTCCTGCTGCTGACTTTGCTCGTTCTCCGGTGTCGTACAGACGGCGCTCTACTTCGCTCTTGACCCCCTCTCTATTTCTACCAATTTAAATCATGCAAACATGATACTCGCTTAACTACTTAAATCCTGTAGAAACATAAATCCCATAAACGCGTCCGTATTGCTGGTCTGTTGACTCATCGTTGAGCAAATTATTGTTCAAAATTCCCTACTGGTTTCTTACTTGAAATCTATTGACAACAATGTTACTTTCCCTAACATTTTTTTTTATTTCCCTAACCCTTTGAGTGCCACAGCATCGCTCACAGCGACGCGATGTGTTTACGCATAAATTGCCGAGCGTCGCTGACAGGGACTCTCGGTATTTTACGTAGTACTTCATATCAAAACAAGGTACTGGCTTTCAAAGTATTTTGTTTTGATCCAGAAGCTTCCAGCTATCAGATCTATAGCATTTTCGTTGCCTTTGGTCTGTTAGCAGACCCTAATTTATTCATCTCTGTCGCAGATGTTGTCTGTATTTGTTGTTGTGTGATGTTATATGTTTGTTGTTGACGTAAATATCACTTATATTATTGTTATTGAAGTTATATTTTAGTGTTTTTTACTTCCTATTTACGTATGAAATAAAAATAAGTAGCAGAATAGATAGAAACAACTTGAGTAACCTTCGGGAATTAGTTTACAATGATCTTGGAAACAGTGTCATTGTCGTAGGTACTAAGTTTTTGTGAAAGTAAAAGATACACATACATCTTTTGTTTTCTAGTTTATTGTGCATTCCATTTACTTTGGTAGGCCTAATGCTTATATACTAGTAATAATAAACATGTTTACTGACAAGAAACTAAAAAATAATATTTGTTTATATTACAAAATCGTACTTCAACGTTGCTTAGTAACCACATAGCCTAGGCCTAGGGCCTTTTTTGAATCGTAACATATTTTCATTTTTTTTTTTTTTACAAACATTAACTGATATTGATGATTTATACATCAGTTTTGAACAGCATTTTCTGCTCTTTCTGCCTATTGGGTTGAAAAATATCAAATGAAATTTTTTAGCATAATTTATGTAAGTCAAAGTTGAAAAAAAAATTTTAATTTGTTTTATATAAAAAAATATTTTTTAAGCCCCAATTTATTTTCTGATTATAGTTACTTTATACTATTTCATAGAGAATTCATTCATAAACAAAATAAATAAAAAATCACATGGATACCTCTAAAATTGTATTTTATATGATATTTTATGTAAACTACTACATTTTCCATTGAAATTAGCCCGGCAATTTATGCATAAGAAATGGCCATGATGCCGCGGCACTCAAAGGGCTAATCATGGTACAGCACACGTGTCTTCGATCCGCTGGAATCAACCCGAACGTCGGACTGCAGTGAAAACTAGCTGTGTCCAGTATACGTGACGCTGGTCTATTTTAAGTTTTTTTTATATTGCGTCAAGAAACACCTATATGGGACAGTCACTGTGTTAATAGGTTTTGGAAATAAAACGCTAATGTACAATTTGTACGCTTAGGAAATTGAGGTGAAAATAATACACTTTTGTGAAGTTTTAGTTTGATTATGTTTATAATTTAGTCAAAGCATAATAAAAAATAAAGGTTATAATAATAATAATATTTATTCCATGACAATGTTTAACAATGTATTGGAATTTACAAAATAAAATATTAAATTTATGGGGAAATATTTGGACCAGGTAAGGTGGGCCTGATTCCTATCTTTCCCTTCCGGGCGGGGTACGGTCCTTTTTTGGGATCCATTCCGGCATTTGCCTAAATGAGATGAGAAATTGTACAAACTCTTCTCAGAATGGCCAGCCTGGGATAAAACCCAAGACCTCCCGAATGTGAGGTGCAATAATCGCTACCTCACTCGGTTGCATTTTTAGTGAATTTCCTATAGAAAGTGAACTATTAGCATGGTCCGCACGGTGAAACTTAAGCCCGGGACCACCATAGAAGTTCCTAACGTGACCCCCTGAACACGTTTTGGGGGTTCGTTCAAAATGTTATATATATATAGATATGTATATATACATTTTATGTAGGCAATTGAATGTACTATAACATATTGGTTTTTGGTAAAAAAATTTGATGAAAAAGTTATATACTAAATACTGTGCAAATTTTTTTTCCAATTACGCAAAAATATCAAAACATTCTCTTTTTTACAAATACCTATTTATAAGTGATAATAATTTTCTACCATCAAACTTATGACTTTTTTAGATTACTTACTTCAATAGCATTCCAAATATGTATATATCATTATTAGTATATACATATATTATGTAACTTTTTTACAACACAAACTAACACTGTACAGTTTTCACTTTTATCGGTTCTCCGTTTGTTATTATATAACACCCTTAAAACGTATAACAAAAATTCTTTCCCCCACATATATTTTTATGTACAGTAGGGAATTAGAGTGTCTACTAAATGTATATCAATTTTCCATAAAAAAATCTGTAGAACAAAAAATACCAAGGAAGCTTTTGAAATTTCAAAAAAAATTCTAATTATTTTTATTCTTTTCACTTTACCGAAAAAATTACCTTTCAAGATATTTATTATTTTACTATTCCTAGAATCTCCTGATCTTTCCGATCAAAATGAGTATAAGGTTGTCTAGGTTTACTTCTACGGTTGAATTTATACGAATTTTCAAAAAATGGTCTGCAAAATCGCCAAATATAGCCTGCAAATATTTCCCACTTACACCATTGGCCACTGCTAGGATTAAAAGTTAACAAGAGATTTTGAGCAGCCGCTCATGTTGCAGTATTTTATACCTTAAGCCAGCCGTTTGAAATACAATTTAATCATAGCAAAAATCAACATGGGCCTAATGGGATTATTGCAGCCGACTCTTACATTACAATATTTGTTGTTTATTTTAAAACAGTCAAATACAAACTTATAATTACGCTTACAGTAAGCTAACTTATGATAAATTAGCCAAAAAACGACCTAGGCTAGTTTTTAATTAGTTCAATTATAGCCAAATTTTCATAACAAGCGTTTTGTGGTACCTAAAGATTTAGGGTACACTTTCACACTTATCTCCGATGCTACTAACCTCATCACATCCGAACACTTCCCTCCACTGCAGAGAAACAGCACAGCAAGAGGCCAGGTCCTCCACTGGCAGGAACTGGCCTATCATGATCATCACCTCTGGTGGCAATGTCTCCATCTCGCTAAAAAGAATAAATACATATAGTCAATAAATTAGATAACATTTACACGTTACTAAGAGATTATTTCATATGTTAGCGGCAAGGCTAGGTTTGTTGGCCGTAGCACATGAAAAAGGGTACTCCATTTACATATGCAAGTACTGTTAGTTGGTGACAGAAGCCACTTACAAAAGGACCATTAAAAGTTTCTAACAGGTTGCTGAACTTAGGATAACTTAAGCCTACCTTAACAGCTGTTGAAAAACCTAAGATAAGGGTAGTGTTACATATAAGGTAAGGAAGGGGTCAATAATCAATAATCAACGTAGTCAGACAGCACTACAATTACGCAAAAGACATGGTCAGGCAATCTACATGCAATTGTTCTAAATTTAAGTTGTGCAATAAAAACAATCAATAAAAAGTGTACAACGTCTGTGATAAATTTTAAAGATGTACCAGTACAGTATTGTTATTTATGGTCGAACTATTGTTTTATCCAGTCCTACTTACTTTTGCCTCGTCAATGTATCATCAACGAGTAGGGTTGTTAAATATTTCTGTACCGGTGACTTTGGCGCTAATATTTGTTCGGCACTAAAGGAGCTGGTGCCAGGAAATTGTTCTAACCAGCTCCAGTGACTTCGGTGACAGTACGAATTCACTCACTCAAAAGTCGCTGTCACTGTTTGGTTGTTTCAATGTATCCCCGCTAGGTTCGTGGCGCTGTCGCTGGAGCTGGGCGCTGGCACTGGTCACTGTCACCGGTCGCTGTTTGGTTGTTTCGAGGTCGTGGCGCTGTCGCTGGAGCTGGGAGCTGGAGCTGGCACTGGTCACTGTCACTTGTCGCTGTTTGGTGGTTTCGAGGTATCGCCTCTAGGTTTGTGGCGCTGGCGCTGTTTGGAGCTTGGCGCTGTTTGGAGCTTGGCGCTGGGCATAGACGAGATGGACGAACTACGAACCAGCGCCAGTGACTTCAGTGACAACACGAGCCCGCATTGTTCATGCAAGTCGCTCTTGTGCGTTTACTAACTAAAGCGCTGTTAATACAATTTTCCGATGACTGTTATTTGTATAATTATAATTAAGTAGTCTTTTTACAAGCTTTCTTTATTTATGATTTAGTAACAACTTTATTATTTTACTTCTAGGTAATTAATATTTTTTTAGTGATACTCCCAAATGTTTTCGTAGATAAATGAGAATTTGTAGTTGTACTAAGAATTTTAATTATTACTTGTTGTTCCTATTTTATGAAATATATTTAATTCTAATGCCAATAAGTGAGCTGTTGATTCCTTATAAGGTCATGATTAACTTTGATAAATAACAGTGTCAAAAAGGGGTAATTTATCGCTGGAGTTGTTACGATGAACTGCGGGAGTAACTGGTGCCAAGTCACCGGTAAAAGTAACTGATATTTCTTTGGCGCTGTCACTGAAGTCACTGATCCAGCAAAGTCACTGGATCGCACATCTCTATCAACGAGGTTATTTTATCGAGAACATAAACCAGGATCAAGTCAGTAACGGTAACTTTTTACTTTATAGCTTATATATTATCACTATTCACTCAATATATAATGATAATGATGATGAGTCACGCTTCGACTAAAGTGTTACCACTGTTGGCAGTGTTGCCCACAAGTGTTGCCGTTGCCACCAGCCCACCAGCATCCCCGCGGTCTGTGACAGTGTGACTTGTGACTGACAGACGACTGACGAGTGACGACGCGCATCATTTTACCCTAAAGGTCCTTGAAAATTACCCTAAATTACCCTAACAAATTTCAAATTACCCTAAAGATTACCCTAAATCTGAAAAGCTGTAATTTATATACTTCTCTTGATAATATGGCCTAGCTAAGATGGATGAATGAGTTCTTTAGGTACTACACTATAATAATAAAAATAATTTAGCTTTTAAAAATTCAAATTTAATAAATAAATACCCCCGTAGCAGCAAACCTGCGTACTCAGCGAATTTCCAATGCATATATATGTATCTTAATACCACATAAAGCCATATACCAAGTTTCATCAATATACATTCATAAATAAACGATTTATGACATTTTAATTATTCTCCATAAGAATAACATGGCAGCTGAGTATGCAGGTTTGCTGAAGCAAGGAAGACAAAAAATAGGGTTTTATACAAATATCAATATAACTCATGTAGGTAAAGCCACATACCAAATTTCATTAATTTATTTTCATAATGAAGGCAGATAACACGTTACTTATTCTCCATAAGAATAACATGGGGCTGAGTACGCAGGTTTGCTGCTACGGGAGCCTTGGGTAAAAAATTGTTTTTTGAGCAAATATCAATGGTCCACAACCAGATGAAGCCGTATACCAAGTTTCGTCAGTATACGTTCATAAATAAGCAAAATATAAAATTTTTATTTTCCTCCATAAGAATAACATTAAGACAACGTACTGTGTTTAGCACTTTCAATATCTCGATAACCAATTGACGTAGAGAAATGATCAAAATACCAAATTGTGTGTTTTTTTAAGCTGAATCCAATGGGAAAAAATAAAATTTGACTATTTCCAAAATTATATGTAAAAAATTCGAAAAACCCATTTTTGGGGTACAAAACCCCCCCAAAATACCCCTTTGGATAGGGCGATCTGGCTGGTTTTCGAACTTAAAGTCATAAATGTTGCTTTACACGTTTATACCAAATTTCATCAAAATCGGATAATTTTTACGAGAGTTATCGTGCTCACGGACACATATATATATATATATATATATATATATATATATATATATATATATATATATACATATATATATATATATATACAGTTTCGAACGAATGGTG
Source organism: Allygus modestus (assembly GCA_963675035.1). Classification (NCBI taxonomy): domain Eukaryota; kingdom Metazoa; phylum Arthropoda; class Insecta; order Hemiptera; family Cicadellidae; genus Allygus; species Allygus modestus. The sequence goes on from OY776111.1 coordinate 477,719,652, forward strand.
TTTTTGGGGTCTGGGGACCTCAAAACGAAAAGTTATCATGGTCCCTGGCCTAGGTCTTACCATGCCGACTACGGTAATAGCTTCTTCCCTATAGGGGAAATTCGCTAAAATGTTAGCATAGCAATATTTTTTCTAATTAACTTTCTTCATTTCTTAACGAATTTATAAAGGTCCAAAAATATGTTTATGTGATTACGTTATTAATTCCAATTATAGGAAATTTACGGAAGGAATAAGAAATAGATTTAGTTGAGGGCAAAAAACAAATTACATGATATATCACAAAATTAAACTAAATTACAAAATTTAATAGAAATAACCATTTAATAAAAGCTTTTTGTTCTTGAACTTGGGGTGTTTTTGTTTTTATTCATAGGTCTAGTAGTTTATTAAAGCTGCTATAAAGTGTTGGCTTCGAAACATTTTTCATAACTACCTAAGGTCGACTTACAAATTTTCCTATTTTGTTACTATAGTTTTTATTTTTTATTTTAGGTACCATACTAAGCTAAAGGAGTGACTAATTTTCACACTTCACTTAAAGAAACTGATGTTAAGACTCGTGTGTTCATTTCATCTTAATTAAATTTTATTATTGTTTCGCTCGAACAATAATATTATTAGTGCCTCGCTCGAACAGTTGTTTCCCGGTAATTTTCAACAGGTTTACAGGTCAACTTACTAAAATAAGATAAGCTAATTATGATTATTATTAGTATTATTTTTATTTTATTTTTTTATTATTGTTATTAATGCAAGACTCTGATGTAGCCTGAAACTCGTTTTTATATTTTTTAGAAGTTAAATTTGTATTAATGTTCAGACTATGTTAGCTGTAGGGCTAGTAAAATACATTTTAAATAACATTTTGGGGTTCTGATTTTACCCTAAAAATTACCCTAAAAACCCAATTACCCTAAAATTACCCTGACCTTGCAATATTACCCTAAAAAAGGGTAATTACCCTAAAAGTGGAGACACTGGACGCAACTGTCTCGTGTCTCGTCCCTGACGGGCACCGCGCTTACGAATAGCCGGACATAAACGAATAATTCCGAAGGCCGCGCTGTCTTTCCGAACGATCGTTCTCGGAGATGGCCGAAGAGAAACGAGTAATGGAATACTAACAGAATATAATAGAATAGTAACATAATAGATAACTCATCTCCGTGTTAGTTATGAAATTAGCTCCATAATTGTTTATTTGCTTGACTTAAAACTGTTTTGCGTTTCAGTATATTTTAGGAAGGGCTCAGTGGGAATGTTTTCAGGCTTTTTCAACCAACGTAGGCAAAAAACATAAATTTAATTCTTCATAAATTAACTAGTTTGTTAAACATATTTAATTTGTATATTTATATTTTATTAAAGTGAGTATCCACTGGAAGTTAATAAATTTAACTAACAATATCAAACATTTGTCAACCACACTCATTCCTAATCCGTTCCAACATATTAAGTAATGGGATTGTATTTATTATTTACTTAAATAATTTATACACTAACATTGACATTGATCTAACCATTGGTAATCAAACAAATCATAAGATTTTAAACCCAGGTCGCTACCGTATTAAATAGGCTAATTGGTTAACTATGTGAAAATTATTTTATTTAAATGGATTTAACTACATCTAAATTTGCAAAATGCGGACTAATGGGTAGTTACAAAATAAAGGGATTCAATTAATTCATTTTTTTCATGATAAATGGACAGCAAGCAAATAATCAGTTCAATACTGCAAATTGTTTGTTATATATCGGGAAATTAGTTAGTATTATTAGTACACTAAAGTTTGAATTGTTATTGTTAGTTTGTTTTACAAGCAAAGTTATAAGAGGAGATATCCCCAAACCAGGCTCAGAACTAATTACAGACTTCAAAACCTCATTTCCTTAACCTCACAAAAACATTATCGCTATTACAAACACAGGCTTTTTAATTATTTTCCTGTTAAAATAAATTGCCAGAGCAGACAACCGCGTTTTTAAGCGGGTGGCGCAAAAACTTCGGGCTCCTCGTGCACTCGTGTATTTCCGTCTCTCTTCGTAACCGTGATGCTCGTCATGGACGAGACATAAGTGACGACGCGGCGTCATGCGGGACTGAGCGTTGTGGTGGAGGGGGAATCAGCTGTTCGACGATGAAAGATTGTGACGATGACCGACCCGGAAATAGTTTCAATAATTGAAAATCTGCACAAATGTGTTTTAGATAAAATTTTTTTAACTTTATTTAACTTTACAATCTGTTCTTAACTAGTTTGAACAATGAGTAAATAATTTGTGAGATGTAATACAGAAAATAACATTAAAACTTGAGCTAGTTGCTAACCACTGTTAGCGCTAACAAAAATCACTAAACAAATCTGAAAGGCAAGTCCAAGATTGTGGATCGTTTCAATCTGTACACAGCGGTTGAATTGTCGAGCAAGTTCATAGCAAGATGATTCGGGTGGTTTTCTAATTTGCCAATATACTTTGTACTGAACCTGGTGATCTCTTCTTTAACTGTTGGGATTTTTAAGTCATGATGTAGCGTTCTATTGGATACAAACCAAGGTGCTTTGGCAATTTTTCTTAGCATTTTTGATTGGTACCTTTGGATTATCTCCACATTTGAGTTACTCGCAGAGCCCCAAAGTTGCACACCATAAGTCCAAACTGGCTTTAAAATAGTTTTGTATAACAATAATTTGTTTTCCAAAGTTAGTTTTGATTTAATTCCGAGTAGCCAATTTAGTTTGTTTGCTTTTAAATTTAGTTGCTGTCTCTTCATCCAAATGTGAGTTTTCCACGTTAGTTTACTATCAATATGCATACCTAAATATTTAACTTCAGTTACTTGAGGTAGTTGATTGTTATTTATTGTTACTGGAGGACAAGAATTTTGATTTAAAGTAAAAGTTATATGAGCTGATTTATTTTCGTTTATTTTTATTCTCCATGTCTTAAACCAGTTTGTAATTATGTCCAAGCTTTGTTGCAAGTGGACAGAAGCTTGAGCTGGGTCAGTATTAACGGATAAAATTGCAGTGTCATCTGCAAAAGTTGCAATTTCAGTATGTTCACTTCCTGGGAGATCTGCAGTGTAGAGGATGTATAAAAAAGGTCCAAGTACACTTCCTTGAGGAATTACCGATTCTATAGGATGCAGTTGAGTAATATAATCTTGATATTTAATTTGAAAAGATCTATCCGTAAGATATGACTTTAATATAGGGAAAAGAGAATTTGGTAGATACTTCTTAATTTTGTACAACAAGCCAGTATGCCATACCTTATCAAATGCTTGATGACATCTAAAAAGGCAGCCGAGCAGTAGTTTTTATTTTCTAAACACTGTCGTACTATGGCAACTACCCTGTGGACTTGTTCTACTGTACTGTGTTTCTGCCTGAAACCAAACTGATTGCCAGGAATCACTACATCTACATCAATCAGAGTTTGTAACCTTTTGAGAAAAAGTTTTTCAAATACCTTTGATATGACTGGTAAAAGACTTATAGGTCGGTACGAATTCAGTTGGTTTAGAGGTTTCCTTGGTTTTGGTATGACAATTAACTGAGCTTTTTTAAATTGAACAGGAATGCAATCTAATCTCAAAATAGCATTAAATAATAAAGTTAAGAATATTATACCTTTTCTTGGAAGTTCCTTCAACAATTTTCCTGTAATTAAATCGTAGCCAGGAGATTTATTAGGATTAAGCTCGTTGGTTATGACTGACCGAATTTCAGATGGTTTAAATTTTCGTAACGGAAAATCAAGTTGAAGTGGAGAATCTAGAAACTCTTGTAATTCCTCTTCGTTGTCAATTAAAGCATCGTTCGGTTTGAAAACATTTGAAAAGTATTGTGCAAATGCTTCAGATTTTTCAGTATTACTGTTCGCCCAGCTTCCATCAGATTTCAGAATAGGTGAAATGGATATTTTGGGTCGCTTCATCCTTTTCGTGGCCTTCCATAGCGAATAGTCTGTAGCCTCGGTAGCTGTCAGAGATTGGGTGTACTCTTCAAACCACTGGTTTTTCGTAATGAACAATAATCTTTTTAAATGTTGAGCTGCTCTATTAAAATTTGCCTTGTCCAATGGATTCCTGCTATTTTGCCATATCCTTCTTAGTCTCCTTTTTCAGCGATCTTTTTCTTGATATAAATAGGGTAGTTAAGTCCTAATTTGGTAAATTTTGAATAATGGGTTGCGGGCGTAGACGAATTTGCAGAATTTTTAAGGCAATCGATAAAGTAATCTACAGCATGTTCTAAATTTTCAACACTATGCAGTTGGACATTTAAATTTATATTTTCATTTATTAATTGGCGAAATTTATTCCAATCAGTATTCTTGCTGTACCAAGTTTCTCTCGGCAATTTTTGAAACACTTCTGTTTTAACGATTAGTATAATCGGCGAATGATCAGAGGATAGGTCGAGACAGGATTGGATATCTGTGTAATTTTGGTTAATGCCTTTTGAGAAAAAAAAGTCTAATAAATCCGGTATTTTTCGTATATCAGTTGGCCAGTATGTAGGTTCGCCTGAGGAAAAATGATTGAAATGGTTATCATTTATAACCCGTAAAAGTTGACGACCTCTTGGTGTGGCCAATCGTGAACCCCACTCTTGATGGTTAGCGTTATAATCACCACCTGCAATGAATTTATTACCGAGAGTGTTAAAAAATTGTTCAAATTGTTCTTTAGTTATAACATGTCTTGGGGGACAATAAATAGCGGAAAATGTAATAGGACCTAACCAATCTTCTACAACAATGCTCGAAGCTTGAAGATAATCCTCTCTAAAGCTGGGTAGTTCATAATGCTTAATAGTGTCTTTGACTAAGATGGCAGTACCCCCATGGGCCGTGTTGTCTGGATGGTTAGTAAAGTACAGTGAGTAATTTGGAATTTTAAAATAACTTCTGTCCGTGAAGTGAGTTTCTGAAATAAGTAAGACGTCTAATTTGTGTTGAGTGATAAATAACTGAACCTCTTGGCTATGCTGAGCCAAGCCATTGGCATTCCATAAAGCAATTTTCAGAAAAATATTCATTTTAGGCGAGAAACAACAGTAGTTAACAGATTAAGTAGAGTGCTAATCTGTTCCGCTTGTTTGGATAAAATACTTTCGAAGCGCAAAAACGAGTTTTGGATTATTTCAGATAAGTTTTCCGAATCTTTGATTTGCTCGTTATGTTTATGTTCTTTTGAGGTAATATCTTCATTTCTGTTTCGCGCAGCTTGTGCAAAAGTTAGCCCTTCAGTTACTAAACTGCTGTTACTGGACTTGTTAAGTTTATCTTGAGTTTGACTTTGAGGATCAACACTTCCTTGGTTGGTTCCTAGAGATTTTTTCCTAAGAGGTGGGAATTGTTTTACCTGTATTTCCCTATACACAGGACAACCTTTATAGTTCGCCGGGTGCTCACCAGAGCACAACACACATGTAGGGGGTGCTGTTGTCGGTTTAGGACAGACTTTTGTGTCATGTTCTTGAGTGCACTTGACACAACGAAACACATTGTGACAATAGGATTTAGTGTGTCCATATCTTTGGCAACGTTTACATTGGACAACCTCTTTCTTTTTATTAGGTGGTTCAAACAAAACTTTAGCGTTTAGCAAATATTGAATTTGGAAGATATCTTTGTTGTGTACGTCAGGTTCTAGGTCAATGAAAAAAGTGACATTGGTTTTTTTGTGAATCTATTCTGCACATTACTTAGATGTCTTACCTTGTGGCCGCGTTACTCAATCGCGGTTTTCAAGTCGTTGATGCATGTCGAGTAGTGTATGTTCTTCAAGACGACCCTGTATGCCCGTTCCTGTTTAAGCTGGTATGTATGAAAACTTACGTTCAAGTCCGTGAGACCTCTTACGATTTTCCGGTAAGTGTCTGAGTTTGAAGGAAATAGTTTAATCCTGTCTTGATTGAGACATTTGTAAGAGTATCCAGTGTTGGTTACCATTGAGTCTAGAGCTTTAATCATTGGCGTTACATTGGTCACTCCGGGGAGGAAGATAGGAGGTGTTTTTGACTCCTTAGTTGGACTGGTAGCCAAGTTTTCATCGTCCATTGAATTTTCAAGATTCGAGGACAGCGGTTCGTAGTTGTTTTTGAGTGGGATATGGACATTAAGATAATCGCCCGTCTACCGCACTGAGACCATTGCGATGGCGCTTTTGATCGTGATCTGGTGACGAAGTTAGATTTCTCTTTGTGTTTCTTGTTATTACAGTTTGCCAATTTTCCATTGAATGGTCATTACCAGAATGGTCCATCGGAGAGTTCCTGAGTATTTGATAACGCCAAATCGGCACTAGAATTGGTCTTAGACGAGGAAATATAGTTATGGTCATGTAAGTTCACTGCCATAGTTGGTAATAACAAATAACTAACCTAAAAAAAAGCAACAGAATAATAAAGTTTGTTGAACAAATATTCAAACGAAGAACACACACTGACTTGTTACATGATTAAGTTCATCACTTTAAAACGAATAAGAACACTAAATATTACAAAATTAAACAAAAATAATTAAAAGATTGATTATTTTTCAGGAGAAAAATAAAACGTGTATCTTAGTTGACATCCAACAGCTGATATTTAGATAAAATGCTATTTCATTTTCAGATTTGGTTGATGTAAGAATCTGAGTTGTTAGAAATGCATTTTGACCTCAGGTACGTGTGAGATAACACAAACAATATTGTAACACTTACTGTTATCTATTCACCTTACGACTAATAACAATAATAACGTTTATTCCGCGACAATGGTGCAATAATTGCTACCTCACTCGGTTGCATATTTCTCCAACATTTATACATCACATTTTTTACATTTTAATATATATTTTTATATAATCTTTTAATTTTTTAGATAGTTTTATTTGACTTATTCTTATCTAAGTGTTTTCAAAAAATACCTTAATCACATTTTGTGTTATTACTTTATCATTATCATCATCTTATTTCAAAATAAAGGTGATTTTTGTGAGCAGGCTACTGGTGAAACTATTAGGTCTTATATAGTTTATGTGTTATTTGAAAGCCCTTAACGTCTGGAAAACATTAAGAGCCTTTTGAGAGTTTGGAAAACATTCAACTCAAAGCTCTGCCCACTGGCAAACATTTTTAAAACTCCAATGTTAACTTTATAGAAGGACTAGCTGTTACCCGCAAGCTTCGCCCCGCAAATGATTTATAACAACTATGACAGTTGTGTGTGCTGCATTCTGTTGTTATCCCGTAGAACTACCACGAATCAAGATCAGATGTTTGTATTTTCATCAGCTCAAAAAAATGAACGTCCATCAGAAATACATGGAACATTTGTCGGGGTCTCTATCGGAGCCCTACGGTCAGATCAGGATGAAAACTATTTAGTTTTTCTATTGTATGCCTAAAGAATAAGTGTAAAAAGTTTAAACTCTCTAAGTAAATGGGAGTAGGAGAAATCGTGATGAGGGAGTGAGTGAGTCAGTCAGTGAGTGAGGGCCTTGCCTTTTATAGGTACTGTATGGATAAAAATCAATGCAATTGAAAATTATTGGATAGCAGCTGCTAACAAGATACAGTAAATATCAGCTGTTTCAAGCTAACTTGTTGAATGGTATCACATTGGCTTAATATTGGGGGTATAAGGGTTGGAAAATCCCAAGAGGGTGGAAAATATTTGCTTGAATTCGAGCAGTTGGATTCGCTTTTTATGTTATTTATTTGCTTACTCTATCTGTTCTATATATAACTCTTTGGCCAGATGTTTTGTCATGGATTAACTACAGTACTGTAGTTAGTCTATGGTTTTGTTAACAAAAATATCCTCCAGTGAGGTTTCACTTGTTTAACAAGAGACGAGAGCTCTATATTTATATATATCTCGTTGTTAAAAAGTAAATTAGACGAGACAGAGAATTGATCAAGGTTATGGGCTATGGCCACGACAAGCCACTAGTATTATTAGTGAATTTCCTATTTAAAAGTGAACTATTAGCATGACCTAGACGGTGTAAGCCCGGGACCAGAAGAAAATTCCTTTGAATAATCAGTTGGACAAATTCGCTGGGAGTCGCAATAAAAAAATTTAACCCCCTTTTTGGGATTTTATATAACAAATTTTGAGTTTTTTGGCCCAAAAAAGCCCCGGATGTAAAATTAATGCATATAAAAAGTTGGAGATTAGTGAGGCGAAAGTTGTAAACCCTCTACTGTTTGTCTTGCCGACCAGGATCAACTATGCACGCTAATGAAGCATATATCAAGCAAGACGAACAATCGAATGTAACAATGTGGCCTTTGTTCTGATCGGCAGTGAGCTTCGCGTTAAGAGAATTGATCAAGGTTGCTTCGGCGACTTTCTTGTCGACGTGCTGCTTAAAACATAGTTTGGAATTCAGCTTCACCCCCTGATATTTCACATTAGGCTTCCAGGGGAACGGCTCTCCACCCTGCTGCACTTCAGGAGGGCTGCTCGTGACATCTGCTCTTCCTGAAACAAATCTAGTTGCTCTTGTCCACGTTGACCTTGATACGCGTCTAGAACCATATGGAGCCAAGATGTCCTTTTGGGATTACATTACTCTCACCACCAGGGCTGCCTGCAAGCTCCTAAAGTGAAGGACCCATCGTCTGAGTTGAGTAATAAGAGTCATACCTGGAACAAAGGGCCTGGGCTGAATATAGGATATGTAGACTCCATCCTGTAGCACGGTCCCACTTACTACACCCTACAACCATCTACAACCTACCACGTAGGTTAACGACCTATTTTTATTATGTAGATTTAGATTTTATTTTGGTTTTTGTGTGGTGCAGGCCCCTTTGTGGCACGGGTCCCTTGGCGCGCACCTTTATATGTATACCCTATGTTTGAATCCGGCCCCTCAAGAGAGCATGTCATTTGTGTACACCAGGTAAATAACTAGTTACAAAAAACGTTGCCCTGGAATGGTAAACCATTTTGAAGTTGCACTGCCTTTATCTCTTTCCCCGCCAAGTTTAGGACGAAATGCTAAAAACCTAAAATATCCTAATTTCAAGTCCGAAATAAAAATAATACACCATAGAAAGAGGGTTTGTATTTGAAATTATCATTGGAAAATTACGGTCAAATTTGTAAGTACAGGATTCATACCTTTAATGGGCTCCAAAAGTAAACAAAATAGTCTTGTAAGTATTGTGGTATCCAAGATAGTAACACGTTGGCTCAGTTAAAACGAACACCACGTATACATTATCAGTGATACAAATTTCTAAAAGTGATATAGCCAATCATGCACTCTATATCTTATATAGTATGGCTGTTTTTAACGACGACAGTATCAACTTGCTCGTTTGCAGCGTTGCCAATTGGGTGGTAATTACCCCATTTGGTGGTAATTCTAGGCCCTGGTGGTATTGTTGGTGGTAATCACTGATTGGTGGTAATTTGGTGGTAATCTATTAACTTGATTCAAATAACAGCACTTTTACTGTTTTCTTCTATAAATAAGTCTATTTTCTTAAATAAATGTTTAACTAGCATTTAATTTCAATAAAAGTTATTATATAGGCTTGAAATCCTTTATTTTCTGTAACTCTTAACATAAAACAATATACCTGAGGTTTGCTTCCCTAATCCAAATATATTCTTTTACTTTCTGCTTTAGTTTACAGAATGACGACATGCATATTTTGCAGATACTTTTTTTCAAATTGATTATAGGCCTACTTTATACCTTGTTACTTATTACCTCCTCCTTCGCTTGAAACCAGAGGATTTCTGGATTAGCTGCGTCACTTTTCTAAAATACTTGAAAAAACGAATATTTACAACAATTATATTAAACATGGAACTTCCGAGGATGGAAATAACTTCCGTGGATATTCATATATTATCATTAACTGTTGTACATTTTATACTAACTTCGCTATCATCAATAATGTAATAATCATGTGTCAATAACAACAGTATAACATCTATTTATAACCCGATTTGAAAATTACCGCGCTCTTTTCTAGTACTTTTGAAGAAGAGTGGTAAAAGGTGGTAATTTTTGCAGGAGCTGGTGGTAATTTCCATAAATTGGATTGGCAACACTGCTCGTTTGGCTGTTTGTTGCTGTTGTTTCTTGTTATTTTTCTGTGAATGATAAGATACAAATCTTATCCTTATCAGTAGTTAACCTCAAAAAAACTTAACCCAAAATATCTATTTAAGATGAACTTTTGACTTTATTAGTTTACTACGAATTGTTAAAGTCAATTTAGGAATATTTTTGTCCTATAAATTTAGTGTTTTTCTTACCCTTGAACCTGGAGAAACAAATATTATAAGTTAAAGATTTGAGTTACATAAATATATGAGTAGACTTGCTTTGAATAAAAATGATGTCCCTGAGTTTAAAAACCATTTTCAACGCCAGTTACTCAGCAAGATATTTCTCTCGTTCAAATGTTATCAACATGTTATCTACAACTCTTTCTTCTAATGAAATGTCCGTTGAAGTGCTGGAGGAAGCCGATTCGGGAGTGATTGTGTTAGGCTTGAACAGACCGTCTGCACGTAATGCTTTGGGCAATACTTTGACAGCTTCATTAATGAATGCTGTTGAAAAAATCCACCTTGATCAAAATGCCCGGGTAGTAATACTAAGAAGTTTGGTTCCGGGAGTGTTTTGTGCCGGTGCTGACTTAAAAGAACGAATAAAACTTTCGAACCACGAGGTCAGCGTGATGGTGAGTAGACTTATTGCTCTGTCTACCGCGATAGAAAATATCCCTGTTCCGACAATAGCAGCGATTGATGGTGCTGCATTTGGCGGTGGTTTAGAAATAACTTTAGGATGTGATATGAGGATAGTTTCAGAAAATGCTAAGCTAGGGTTGGTTGAGACAAAGTGGGCTATTATGCCAGCAGCCGGGGGTAGCCAAAGGTTGCCAAGAATTATCAATCCTTCGGTCGCCAAAGAACTCATTTACTGTGCCAGAGTGTTTGATGGTAATGAAGCCAAAGGTTTTGGACTCGCTAATTACGCTGTCAAACAAAATGCCTCTTCTGATGCTGCTTTTCAAAAGGCACTAGATATTAGTCGCCAAATTTTAGTTAATGGACCTCTTGGTGTTAAAATGGCAAAACTTGCAATCGATAGAGGTCTTCAAACTGACATTCAGACTGGTTGTAAAATCGAGCAGGTTTGTTACGCTCAAGTCATCCCAACTAAAGACAGAATTGAAGGCCTAACTGCATTTAAAGAAAACAGAGCTCCTAAATACAAGGGAGAATAATTGGAAGCACAAATAAATTTAAATAAGTTATAGGCCTATTGCAGTTTAAGATACAAAAGTTAACCTTTTGGAAGACTTGGATGGTTCTAAACTTTGCGAGGACAATAATTAGGCTAATTATTATTGAGATAATGCCTCACTAAATTTGGTATCGACAGTAGAACTACACCATACCACAAACAGGTGAAATCTCCACGAGTTCCACATAAAAATAACTGAGTAAGACACGATTCAAACCTTTTATCCCTGACCTTAAACAGTGTGTTAAATCATTTAGCCAGTGGATCACGCCAGCAGCTAAGTCAGCACGACTGATATTTAAAGCTTGCGTGCTAGGCAGGTTAGTTTATTTTGTGTCCACTATATCTCGGAGGCAGACGACCTTAGTCAAAGGGTTATTAATACTTAGACCTTAGCACTCGTCTTTGTCACAGTTAACCAAACATTAGCACTAAAAGGGTTAACTTTATGAGTATGGTCTAGTTGGAGGCATTTTACTGAGAGTTTGTTTTTTTTAAACACAGGGTTCTTAGATTTATTGAAGCCTGCAGTTATTTACCGTAACTAAAAAAAGGTGAAAGATTTATTCGTTTTGAAGGGAAACTAGAGGTAGGTACCCTTACTAAGACAACCTTACCGGTATGTATTTTTAACTCATTTTTCACTGTTTTGAAATATGTAAATGAAGTGGGACTGTAACTACCTTTTTAACTGTTATGTTTTTTTTAGTAGAGTCAAACCAAATCATGTAAAATTAAACACATCCATATTTGGTTTGCAAATTTATAAGATAAACATCATGCAAGTGCAGTGTTCACTATATAATTTACCTACTTTAAAACAAAGCCTTATTTTTTACATTATTTAAGTAACTTCATAGGCTTGTTCGCATGAACCTCTTAATGTTTTTACCATGGGTAGACTACTATTCTCTAAATTAAAGTTAGGATTCATACTTTAAATGTAAGATACCAGTAATTAAAGTTTGTTTTAACATGATCGGAATACTGACAATGAGTGGTTAATCTTACACAAGAACTTATTCAGAGACAACACATAAGAAGTGTTGTTAAATTTTTTTATTTGTCAAATTTATTTTGTTCAGGTGTTTATTGGAATACTATTTAAAGTTTACTGGCAAGGTAACTGGTAACTGGTATAGGTAACTGGTAACTGAATTAGTTAACACATAGTTATTTCTTTAGCAATTGTGTTTTTCTTTCAAGATTATTTGAATACACCTTTTGAATGGTAATTGTACAAGTTAGTAGGCAGGGCCTACTTTTATTTGAAGGGTAAATAATCTTGTTTATAAATGGTTTATATTTTTTATACGTTAAAGCTAGTTAAAATAAAATATTTTTCTATTGAAAGTCTTAATTATTCTAACCTCCTAACAAATCTTGATTAGCCTATTTATATTTTATTACTATTTACAAGTGGTTTTTATTGATTCAAATTTTTTTATGAATAAGCTTCAGATTTCTATCCCCACAACTAGGCCTAGGTTATGAGTTACTCCAAAGTTTATCAATTAGAGTTAGTAGTGTACTTATAAATAATTATTTACTAATTTAACTTAGTCATTTTATATTCAAGGAATATTGTAAAATAAAAAGAAGTAAACATTTTTTCTACTGCCACTGAAGTAGCATGTTGTTATTGATGGATTAGGAAACCCCAGCATTAGCTGCTAGGCACGTCTTCCACAAACAGGAATCTTACGCAGATTACCGGAAGGAAAGGATATAGCAGGAAAGGAAAGGTTTGGGATGGGACGGCGGCCAAATTGACCTTTCAGAGGGCCAACTCCTGTGCTCCTGTGACAGCTGTGATCAGGCTCAAACAGGCGGACCCCGCTCTGCCCTCCAACTGGCCAACTCAACTGACAGTGACCATATTCTCAGGTCAGGGACCAAACCTGGAGTTTCCTTCCCCAGCTGCTGCAAATGGAGGAACCAAAGGTGAAAGGGAAGCTCGTCATAATGGACAGCCAAAAGACTTACCTTATGTAATGACAACTTCATTTGCTGTACCCAATGACAGCCTCAAAACTGGTATAGACCAGTTTTAAGGCTGTCCTGGGACCTGAAGTAGCATAGTTAACTTAAAGCTAGCACGATCAGTTCAACCCAAGTTTAAATTGTATTCCTGGAGCGGCCATTCTAAGTTGAGTTTTGAGTTCTGTAAGGTTTGACAGAGGAAAATGCTGGAATGACTGCAAAAGGATTGTTCCCAATCTACTAGGACAGGTAGTAGAGAGGACTGTGGTCCCAAATGTGCCCATTACAGGTCCCAACAAATGAAAACTGAGCATTACTAAAAACTCACCCATTCAAAAATAATTAGCCTATATCAGTAAACAGTCAAACTAAGCAAGAGGAACGTTCTGATTTTTAACCAGATTAAAGATAAATCTATCTTTTTGTTCTGTATATATCAATTTTACCATTATAACTCTTAAATAATTCAATATTTTGTAATAGTACGTTATTTGTTTGAAAAAGACAGGAACCAGATGGCATTGCATTTTATATTATAAGATTTTGTAAACATTCAAAAATATGTTCAACAATAGACTTTTACACTCCCACAAAGAACACTCATGAAGAACCCATGCTAGATTTACCCCCTTGATATCTCTAAGTTTAATTCGCTAGTTTGTTTTGATATAATTTCATTTCATGTACAAATAAAAGTTTTATTGTTAATTGTAACTCCCGTCTCATCATTTCGCAAGTTTAAGACATAAATTAGTCCCGCAGCAACACTTATTAAGTTATTAGGGCTAAAAATGTAATATACAATAATCATTATTATTGTTCTCCTTTAAGAGAGTTATGTGGCAGTTAATGCAGTCCATGGTCTTTAAATGACCAATTTATTGATAGATTAAAATTATAACTGTCTAAACAACAATTGTGTGTTCATTATATTAATTACATTACAGTACTAGAGATATGTTTTAAACCATTTTTCAATTACCTTTTCACCTCCATTATGTGTTGAATGTTGGTAAGTCTAGTCGTTTTACACGCCAACAATATATACCGTATGCTTGTGGGCATTATTTTTTTATCCTCTATGGATGTTTTAGAAAATATTTAAAACCGCACCAAATTTATCAGGATTATCAACAACCTGTAAAATCTTATTACATTTTTTTTTTGCAATAAACACTGTAAGATATGAAGTTATAGATCAAACAACTTGAAAATGTGAAAGTGTAAACAATTTGTCTTGTATTACTGTGAATAGCCTAACAAGTAAGACAAACGGCAATAGCAATGCCTAGTTAAGCAAATATAGTGTTTGTTGATTGACTTATAAACATTTACTTCTAAACAGTTAGGCCTAACAGAATAAGTACTTCTAAGAATATTATGTACGACTTTTTTATAGTTATCTGGTCAGTATTTATTCAAAACTAAACTGAGAAAAAAACACAAAAAGACCATGTAGGTATAATGATGTTGATTTAAATGGATATTTACAATGTATTTCAAACACTAAAATGTCCACCGTAACTATGAGACAAGACGGTCACAGATCTTTTAAACGGATCGACAATGAGATAAACAAAGTTTTGAACATTGTCAGGCTTAAAGGGCATGAGCGGTTTATCGTTTTCATCGAAAGCCTCAACTTTCATTACAACCGATCGAATGACGAGTTCATTCGAGTCTCCAACCCGTTCCACACTCACGAGCTCCTTGTAGAGTGACTTAGCTGCGGCCAAGTATGGCTGCACGACGAACTCATGTTGGCAATACTCTCCCCCGATGCAAAAATGCGAGAAGATCCTCCACAAGAACTGACGACGATCCGATTCGCTGTAGAGGTTGTAACAGTCACTGTTTTCATTCAAGATCATGTTCCGTAAGTTGTCGTCAATCAGAAATCCTTCCACGTCTTCTTCCAAACACTGCGTAATGCTTTTCCCGTCAAAACGGACGATTTCATTCTCCGGTTTCAGTATTCGGTCGAAAAATTCCATCGAGAGGATCGTACAAGGGATGGGTTCGAATGTGACCGACTTTGCCGGTTTTCCGATCGGGACCTGATCGTAAATCAAACTCGAGTATACCACTGGATCGGTGAAAAACGAAACTACGAACTCTTCCTTCCTGTGAGTTTTAAACGGTTGGTTGAAAGTGTAGTATTGCACACTCAGGTTTCCTTTCATGGACCATTTCATGAGCGATTCCTTTACTTCTTTATCTTCCAGGGTTTTGCACACTTTGCTCAGAATGTGGATGAATGTGTAGGAATTCTTCTCCATGATTAAAAGCAAACTTGCACTGAAGTTAAGAGTTGACTGTGAATCAACAGATGAAACAAACAAGATTGTTACTCCGTTGCTATGGTGACCTGAGGGAGGGGTTTGGTTGACAAGTGTTTATTGATTGGTTTCATGTTTTTAGTGAGGGAGTGTAATAACATGTTAACTCACATGTCAATAAAGTGATTATTATTATTATGTGCATAATTTCACATGTTACTTAATGACTTACATGTGACTTAATTTAAAATTTTAGTTACATGAAAAGATTGAGTAAATAATTTTTGAGATGGCAGCATAATTCATAAATATTACTTTGGTATGGTATGCGACGTTGTAAACATTAACAAATTGTTAGCTACTGCGAAGGTGAATACTCAAATTAAAAAATAAATTGTTATAGTTCCTGTTATATCAAGAGTTGTACCAAGACAGAATATATTCATGTCAAGAATTGTATTTTATCAATCCCCATTTTATGATCAAGAAATTTATCAGACACTAAGTTATCCATTAGTGTTTAAATGTTTTTGTACTGTATAATTCTAATCTACATATTTTAAAAAATCCTGTTTTTTGTTCACTCATCCTGAATTTAATACTTAACTGATTTTGAATTATTTTGTTATTTAAAAGATAATTTCAAGTTCCAAGTCGCTGTGAAGCCAGAATATCGATTTATCCCCCAGGGCTCTGCCCCACGGGACTTCCAAGTTCCCATATTACCGTATTCATATGGAGGAGAGTTTTATTTGGTTTATGTCACATGTGGTTTTTCTTAATTCAATAAACAGCTGTTATAAGGATTATATCCGCAAATTTTTGCGAGGGAGCAGATCGTAATTATTTAATTTTAAAATGACTAGCAATATATGTGTGTGATTCTGTTTATTACTATAAACTTTATATTAAATTGGAAGTAATTTAACTTCTGAAACCATGGGCATCTTGCTTTGATTGACTTGAATTGAATATAGCTTTATTCAACAAAAATTCAAAAATATAAATTGAATAGTGTGTATAAGTACAGTAGTCTGAAGATGGTATTGTAACAATCTTTTACAGTTTAAAGGTAGCACTAACCAAAATTAAATTGACAAAAATCACTACTGCACCTAACTAGGTTTATGTCAGTAAGATAAAATACAAACAACAACTGTTATAGGTAGATTATTTAGTTGATGGCCTAACCTCCCACCACTTCTCCCTCGAGCCACTAGAGGGGTTAGAGGAAATGTTACCTCATCCACTGCTCTTATACAACGGTTGATAAAGAACTTAGTAAAGACTTTCTTGATAATTTGTGGTAACAGTTGCAACTGTTAAAACTCCGCCTTACAATTAGGTAATAATTTAACTGTTGTGTAGCTTTATACAATTTATGTATATTTTTTATTTTTAGACCAGCTGGAAAACATTTGAACAAACGTCACAGGATTCTATGTTTATGCCTAATGATAATTTTACTTTATATTGTTCGTTAAATATTAATCCTGAACTAAGTTATATATGATGAGTTGGAGAACACCTAACAAACTTACCTAGTAGGTAAACCCTAACTGCTGTAACAGAGCCTAAATATTTTTAAGAACATTAATTAAACTAATTCTTAGAATGTTATACCGGTTATGATTTAGTGCCCAACAATAAAAATTTCCTCAATAATTGCTTAATGTATATTTATTCTTTTATTTTACATTAATGTTCACGCTTACTCCCTATCGGACGCCCGAGTCATTCGTCCCAGTGACTCGGGCGAGCGAATCGTGTTCGTGTGACCATCCAAACTGCAGCGAGTCAAGACCGCGAGTTGCACTAAGTATGGAGGACCTGCCGCTCGTCTCCTTTGACTCGGTCACAAAAACCGACGAGAATCGTAGCGATGGTGAGGCGAGCGTAACCATCCCGAGCGGTGGCGAACTAGCCCTCCTCATTCTCGCATTCGCCATCGCTCGGCTAGACTCGGCGAGAGTGTAGAGCCGGCTTAAATGTGTCGTTGGTTACACTGCGGAACCAACCGAAAACTTTAGTTCCGTCAAAACCCTTTATTAAACAGATAACTGTAATGACTGACGTGTTGAATATTATGTAGTAGGCATTATTCTTTAATGCAAATTAACATAGTACTGTAGTTTATGTACAGTATTACTTCTTTACACATTTTGCCCACTCAAATCTTAAGATTAGGCTTCAGCATTGCTCCAAGCGGCGTGCAACAATGCGACGTGAGGCAACCTCAGTGTACGTTAAAAAACGGTGTCCGACAAACACGATGGAGTAAAAATGTTGCGCAACGTTTTCTAATATTTTATAGCTCCCTCAGTGGGTGGTCAGCCTACTATTAAAGTTTGTATTTATATCCAGCTTATAAGATATATTCTTATCGAAAAACTGTTTTACCGTGTCACCAACAGCTGTTAAAATCATGAGGTTCGATATAAATGATTACATATTCTCTCATAAATTCCGTTTTAAATTAGTTGAGATAAGCAATAAAGGTGTATACAATAATTATTATCATTAGTGTTAGCATTTTTTATGAGTAACAATTATAAAGGAGTAGGTTCAGGAATAACGTCTAGCTACACCAAAAACGAACGTATTGACAGATGTGATGAAACAGTTGTAAAAAAATCAATAAAAAAAGCAACTGCTTTAGCCAAGGGTGAGTGAGCAAGGACTGTGATTTGGTCAACTTCCCCTTCAGGTAATGCTGGAGAGGGGGAAGCATTTCCCCTCACTACTATTTCCATCTCTCTCCCACAATGTCTCAATATAGGACACCGTCAACAAAATCCAGCTATACAACAGTTTGGCTAAACATTCATGTTTATGTAATCAGCTGGTAACGTAAATCAAATTACGATGTAAAATTAACATTAGATACTGTGAAGTCTATGGGGCGGAGCCTGAAGGTGGATGTTTTCAAAACCACAAAAGGCAGAGCGAGAGGGACGATTGATATCAAACACAAACCCGGATTTTTTTTGTCTTAGAGGTCAAAAGTCAGCCATCTGGCTGTTAATGTATTAATAGTAATAAAAAAGTGTTAAAATAAGCATAAAAATAAATGTATGATAATAATGTAATGTAAGGATCTTGGATATAAATGTAAAAATTGGACATGACATATTTATTATTACACATTATTTTTATGTATATTCTACTATACATAATTAAATTTTGTATATACCTAGCCGTAAAACTTCATAGTTTTTACCACAGGAAGAAGCAAAACAACTGTTTCAACCTTAGGAAAAACACTTATAAAAAATTAACAGGAATCTTCTCAGTGTATTCGGGATAACAAGAACGAACAACTTAAAACTTGGTTTATAAAACCAACTAATTTTTACTTAGAAACTAAACCAAACTTAGCATAAAAAATGTGTACTTGAACAAATTTTACTAGAGAGCTTTTTTTTCTTGAGCTGCGTTTATGAAATTACTGTGAAGTTCACTCTTGTTGGCATTCCTCTTCTTTTCCTGAAAGTAAAGGTCAAACGTTAGTTATGCGTAATGGTTTAATATGATACCAGCAGATATACTCGACTGTGTGTATTTATTGTCTTTCTATAAAAATCAGACAGTAAAAGTGAAATTTAAATATATTTCTAGCTGAACCATCGTGACATTGCTATGTATACGCTTAGAAATATGATAAACCAGCCAATATTCGATG
This sequence comes from Allygus modestus, assembly GCA_963675035.1. Classification (NCBI taxonomy): domain Eukaryota; kingdom Metazoa; phylum Arthropoda; class Insecta; order Hemiptera; family Cicadellidae; genus Allygus; species Allygus modestus. The sequence goes on from OY776111.1 coordinate 477,738,885, forward strand.
TGGAAAATTTGTATTTTAATTTAATATTCAACCATTGCACTATTTTAACAATGATTCAATAGTTTTGCATTAAATCTCAATAAGCCTCTTGTTAAAATAGTTATTTTTGATTTAATCGCATTACTGATGTTTTTTAAAGACGAAAAATTCAATTTCTCCAATTGTAGTTTTTAAATTTTAGTATCACTCATGATTGCAATATAGTAAATGCTTCAAAAGATACTTGGTTTACATTTAACATATTCAATGCAGCCCGTAGGATTTCTGTCGGTTGCTTAAGCAAGGAAACAAATGCAATTATCATGATTAACGCAGTGAACTTGTAAACTACCATTTTAAACATTTGGACACCCAACATTATTGTATTGAAAGTTTAGGACAAAATCTCACCTGGTTTGTACAGCCATTGTCCCAGCTCCGAAAACGGTGATTCGACGAGAAAAAATATCACAGCGGCTGCTAAATTGGCCATTACGAGATCAGAGAAGAACCCTGTCCACTGTAACAATTAACGACTGGTTATTCAGATAATTTACGATTATATTTACTGTTCTTATTGAACAAAAACTATTCCATTCAAAATACAACTGGAAGACATTATATTACAGGTTCTTCTGCGGTACTTGGCATTTAGGGTAGGTAGTGCAAGAAGGGGTGTTGAATACTCCCACCCCTTTTCCTCTCTAACGGTTGCGTACAGTCAATTAGACATAATAAAAAATGTAACCAACGACCAAAATAATTATAACATGTGTTTTAATCAATAAAATTTAGACTGGTAAGGTGACTGTAAGCTGGACGCATGGAGGGGAGAGTAATTACTGCGAAGGATCTACCACCAACTACCACAAAAGGTTACATTAACGTAAGAGTAATGACGTCATGATGGACTAATATTAACGGAATAATGTGTAAGGTTTATTACCAGAGTGAGCACATCGAAGGACAGAGGCTGCCTTATCCTGGCTAGGCCTAAGGCCTGAAGGCCTATGTGGCTTAGATAGACTCCGTATGACAGAATGGCCAGAGGCCTAAGCACCCTCCAGCCCAGGAAGGTTTGGACAGGTCCTGAAAAACAGCGTAATTAGTATTACACTAATGGCTTGAAGGGACCATAGCCCTTTACCTTGCTCCAATACTCTGTCTCATCTGATTTTTTACTCTTTACATGCTGAGGAAAATAAATACTTGTGGCTTACAGGGGCTATAGCCCCTAACATATGGTTTTTGTATAAGTGGTCAATCACATCTGATCATTAGTTCATTTTGCTTGTTAATAAAAACACTGTTGTGATATTTCCATAAGAAAATCATTGGATCTTTGAAGTCCAATGGGGCGTAGACCATGTAATGTTTGACATTTCTGATATTTTTCCCACCGTCCTTGACCCTCAAGCTTTAAAATGAATCGTCATAACCTAACTTAACTTCTTCTTAGCTCGAGATATTTCGTGGGGACCGATTCGCTTACGGAATTAAATACATAGATAAGAAGGAACACATTTCAGTTCGTAAACAAAGTAGACACTTTCACATGTTTTAACGTAAACAAAGCAGACGATTTTAAATTCCATGCTTTTCTTGTGGGGTATGTTTTACGTTATTGCTCTTTTGCTGACAACTTTTTGGAAATACTGCTATTTTTCCCGAGTCCTTGAGACGAAGACCTGCAATTTGTGCCGTCTCCTTTCATTCTGCAATTTGCCAAACTCCCACACTTTTTACTTAAAAATTTGGCTTACAGAATTACATATAAAAGATTTGGCAATGAATTTGATCAATGTAAACTTATACCACTACACTACCTTGACTACTTTGAATGTTGATCGACGACTCTCAGGTTACAATCAGCCTGAGGCCACTCAATCAACTGGGGATGAAATGCTATGGGTACGATTCCCGAACCACAGAAAACTAAAAATCACAAAAAGGCTGATTGGAATAGAAGAAGGGTTGTGCTCCCGTGGTTGCCTAGAGAGATGGCAGCGTGTGTATTGAGAAGTGCGGAAGTGTACCTAAATGCACTAGTGTTCAAAGTGGCCGTGACCGAACTGTTTAAAACGCAACTGCCATTAACGTGTTAGTCAGCTTTCCGTGGTGTTTTATAGATTTATTTGCCCAAACTGTCCACCTCTGTATGGATTTGGGTTAGTTTCCTTAAAATGTTTAATCATCTCTCTAAAAAAATTCCTCTGGTATAGCTAAACAAATGTCTCACCTCCTTTACCAACCACGCAGAGGAAAATAACTCCTGCGGCTCCGAGAGAGAAGATGTTACGATGCAGAGCGATGTGAAGACTGTCCCTGACACGATCGTACTGGTAAAGGGGTGACTGGAACGGAGCAATGCTGTACACCGCCGCCACACACAGGCACAGAGAAGCGGCCCAACAGAGAGACAACGTCACCTGGAAAGTTGTATCAAGAAATCGTTGATGTAGAAACTGTCAGTATAAGAATAAGTTATCTTTATTTGTCACACGGATTTAAACGTATCATTGACATGGTCAGGGTTCCAGTACAATTGCCAAATTCAGCGTGTTTCACTTAATTTGGGTAAAAACTGTAATCCTAGGTCCTAAAATCTCAGTTCCCCGAGTAGTCGTCATTTGATTATTTGTATGTAAAAGTTGTTCTACCAATTGTAAACAGGTTATCGCATTGAGCTGATTATTTTTCTATAGTTAGGTCTCAATTAGATGAAGAAGAAATGTGCCAAATTTGAAATCAATCTGTTGAACCGTTGAAAAAAAAGGTGGCTCCATGAGAAACAGTGTTCTAGGATCTCTGGTTCACAGAAACTAGAATGCAACAAATTGTTTTCTCCAACAAGATTGTACTTGCAGCGATGATAAAAAAAAACTACAGGTTATTTTGCCAGCAGTTAAAAAATATAAAATAAACATCTCTAATTACAAGTCAAGCCCAGCCTTATTAGACAAAATATTTAATCCACTCACCTTGCCAATCCTTCCAAGAAAAAAATAATAAGTTAACCATTTGGTTTAAATTTTGAAAGTCAAACTCACACAGCCACAAGATTGAGGGAATTGTATTTTGTGTGTCTTTCTACGCCATTGGCATTTTTTAACGTTGTGATGGCGAACGGTCAAAACCCACGTATTGTTACTATCTAAGGTCGACCTGTTCTTAGAAAGCATCATAATTAATAGCCCAATGACAAATGGAACCAGTATCGAACATTCTCAAAGTTTTCAGAATTTTAGGATCGATCTGGCGATTACAAGGCAAAAGTTAAACACTTTGTGGTGTCATTTGTACGTTCACATTTTGTATCTTTCGTATCTTGCTGCATTACACTGGGGAACGTTTAATGAACTCAATTTGTAATTGGACTATCGCAGACCATTACCTCCCATCTCTGGGGCACCTACCAATAAAACCATCTTGACAAAAAATTTAAAAGTACATCTTATAACCCCTTTTTTGCATGGTGACCCTGCATGCAGGAAATGTGGGCAGTACGAGGAGACTGCAGACCATCTGCTCTTTGATTGCGATGAGCTTAGGGCGGTAAGGGTTTCAACTCTGGGATCTATGGTCAGGGATGGATACCTGCCTCCTGAGGAGCTCGACAATAGGATGATGCAGTTCATCAGGCTCTTGAACCTGGAGGAGTACTGAAACCTTCTTATTTCTTTTTCGTGGGTGCGCAATAAGCCCATTGTGGCTGATGTGTCTTGGGACCTATGTCAGCCCCTTCTGATGATGATGATAATGATGAACCCCTTTTTTAGGGTGTCAACATCATTTTCTTCAATGGGAAATGGAGTGGGACACTTTTGAGCTGTTAGGTTTTTTTACGTCCACAAAGTTTCTTAGTACCTTGTTAAAGTTGACGTAGAGTTCCCCCTTCTTTACCCGATAGAGGATGTAGCCCAACGCAATCCCGGTCAGCCAGGACGCGGCTCTCACATGCGTCACGACGTACTCGGAGCCATGATTCCGCTCAGTCTTCTGATCTCTGTAATCAAAAATTTAGTTTTTAACGTAAGTTTAAAACGTATTCTAATCCAATTTCAGTTTTAGGAGTAAACACAGTTATTTATATGAACCCTTTGATCGCCAAGCTAGTGAATGAAGTGATTAACATTGTGTTGTTTATTTACTTTTTTAAATATTGAACGTGTCAACACTTAAAATTGTTAAGGTGCTTGGGGTGAACACACACGTAATCAGAGGTAAAAAGCAGAAAAAACCCTGTTCAGATGTTGAACTCACAAAGAATTCACTCGTCCTATCAGCTTGGACCCTTGCCATTCCAAGCACACGTGCTTTGGACCCTTTCAACGCTGCCACAGACATTGAACTCTCCATGAGTTGCACTTAAAAGCCACCGACTGAGACGGGATTCGAACCCTCGATCCAAGCACTACCTCCTGGCCGGGAGGACAGCGCCATAGACCGCTCAGCAAATCTGACAGGCTAGCAGTTGCATTGTGAAGTGAGGTATTACGCCTTGCATGTAGTATGAGATAGTTTAGTTTGTGTCTACCAGGTTACACCACATGTCAGACACAGACTGTAGGTAGGGCTCGCAACTTTGCAATTGCTTATTCTGTAATTAACAGTGTTTTTGGGTGACAGATTCAAAAGCCAATAGATCAGCATTTGACAGTCAAAGGGTTGAACATCCTTGAAAAACCTGATAATGTTTAAAAACCTCCATTATATTGTTTGTTTCATTTTCATGTGTGGTCGAAAGATGAATTTGAATTCCCTCCGTTTTTTCCCATTTCTTCCACTTCCAACTGATTACTACCACTATCAGAGCTGGTCTATAAATTTATTTTTTATCAACCGATGCTTTGTTTACATCATATTATATACCGTGTATGTTATTGCCATTACAGATTTGGTCTCGTGATTTTTTATTTACATTGTTTTTCGCTATTTTACAATAGATTGAAGTTAAACAAAATAAGTGAGTGCAAAAAAATAATATAGACATAAACTTTGCCTATTTTTACTTGTGTATTTTCACAAATTCTTTATTTAATCAATCAGATCTCTTTATTAACATTTTCTTCAAGCAAAGTAATGGCGTCAAGCTTAAAGCTTATAAGAAACACGATCTACTAATCTTCATATTCACAGAGTGATGTAGAGAAAATTAGGAGAATTCTGAATGATATCTGTGGTGGGAAAACAGATGTTGACTTTCAACAGCACATTAATATCAAACAGCATATAGTTTTGAGAATTCTACTTTCAACCATTTAAGATCAGCTGATTTCAAATTCATAAACACATTGGAAAGAAACATTAGTGCTCCTGGTGGGTAATCACAAAACTAAATTAGACCAATGGGAGGTCAGCTGAGTTTTCCCTTGCTCTAAATTTGAAATTGGGAAACGAATACTCGCTGACACTCGCTTTGTGCTGATGGGGGTTGTTCTCAGCTGTTACCTAAATCAACCACGGCACTTTCGATGCAGAGTAATTAAAATTTATTTTTTCCAAAATCTATTGATTAAAAAAAACTAAACTTACATTGTGACTGGAGAACCTGCCGGAAGTCTGTAGTAGAAGGCATTCACAAAAGCTGCAACAGTCGTGGCAAAATAGCAGACAGAGAGCAGCACCAGTCCTTTATTGATTGAACGAACAGCTGATTTGCTATCAGCTGTTCTCTGGAATGTTAGGGGAATCAGCAACAAGGGAGAGATGAGATAGAGTTGCATATCAGCTGATAAATACCAGCTATGAAGCAGACACTGGAAAAACAAAATAAAGAAATGTAGCAAGCGAAAAAATACTAAAACTTGTAACAAAATATTTGTCTGAGAGACCAGTACAGTACTCATATTCTTTGTTTTTTTGTGTCATCTAACTAAGTTAAAACTATTGATTCCACAGTACTTTTTTAAGACCTCTTATATACAAATATTCAATTGATGTTCAATTTCCTTAACTAGTTTTATTTTCAGAAAATACTTCTAAAAAGTTATGTTCAGATCAATGTTTCTGCGAGCACTAAGTATTTGGAAAACAGTTACAGTCAAAGCAAATTAAAATTCTTTATTAGAACACAAAGTTACATTCACGTACAAAGAAATATATTTATACTGCTTGTCTTAAAAGTCCCAGAACAGTTTAATAATTTTTAAATTCATTTCACCGGATGAAATAAATATATTTTACACATGTACTTGGGCAACAAAAAGCTACTTTTTGCTGCATGTGCTATATCTGCCCATGTCAAAAATTTGATTTTGGGGTGTTGCCCCAAATTTTTCAAATGTAAGCCCCTACTAAGTGACCATTCATTTTAAATGAATTTTCAATAGAAACACAATGGCGCAAACTGAAGGTCGATATAATTCTTCTGTACAAAATGGTGGGCACTTCGAAATTTAAAAGTGTCGTTCGTTTTTCAATGAAAGGAAAATTCCCGCTAGTTGAATAACTTATAAACTAAAGACAGTTGTATATATGTTGGGAGAGTAATATGAAACATAAATTATTCTCTTAAACTTACCAAAATAGTAAGTAAAATATGACACCTCATGAGACAATATCTTATATATTATTTCTCTAGCCTGTTTTTCTGTCAGTCCGCAAGATCTTTCTTATTCCTTTATCAAATTCCATGATTTACCCCTCATTTAAAAGCTGTGTCGGCTAATGACGAAAGATAGACCCACGGTCTAAAAATGTACCGCTTATCTGAAATTTGAATAATATGAAAGATAAATAAAGGGAATAGTTTGTTTTGACAGTAGCAAAAATGTAAACAAAAGAACATCTGATCAGCTGACAATATTTGGTTCCCAGTGCGGAATTCAGCACGAGTCGACTAGTGTTTAATTAATACAAAATGAAAGCAATCTATTACAAATTATCTTTGGAAATCATGGCCTTACAATGTAACAGATTTTTTACTGATTTGTAATTATAGACTTTGTAGCTATAAGACATTATGTGACGATGACATGCTTGTTAAACTTGTAACGGCAGTAAAGTATTTTGATTCTTAAACATTCACCGACCATGTTATAGGGGTAGACGTAGTTGCTGACGTATAAGAGGTTGGTCCACCAGTTATTGACACAGGACGACACTCTTTTCCCAATCAGCCTTTTCCACAGCGGGCCGTCCGACACGTAGAATAAGACACAGCCTTCCAGCATCATCACCAATGCCAGAGCAGGGGTCAGCCTGGAGTGTAGAAGAGAATGAGAGTATCATGGCCGAAGAAATGGAAAAGGGTACTTTGGTATTATACGGATGCCACCCTTATACAGCGCGCTGCGGCAGTTATGTTAGGATGGGTTATCATAAAAATGATTGTAGGACTTTCCTTGTTTCGTTACGAATCGAATGATACCTGATGAGACATACTTCAGGCCGCCAAACCCCCTCCAAATAGGCCAAGGTGAGGTTGTTGACCGGAGCGCGCGCATCACCTGTCACCGCCTGTATCTGGGTCAGTGTCATGAGTGATTTATTGCTGTCACTACGTTACATTTGTTTTCATAATGAGTGACGTTCTTTTGGTGTGGGATTTACCTCGAAATGAAGAGGAAACCGTACATATTTTTATGATAACCCATCCTAACATAACTGCCGCAGCGCGCTGTATATTTGGCGGAGTACATGTGGCGATCGGGTGTGGATGCTAGCGGCAGCGACGCATTCAACACGATCCTAGCGGACATCGCTGTCTTTTGGGAGGCACAACACAAAGACCGCTCATCAGAATGATGTAAAATTTGTACAGTAAGTCAATAAAAGTACATTTTTTCGAATTATGTAGTTATCTTTTGTATCCGGTAAAAATTTAACCTCCAAAAATAGTGGCATCCGTATAATACCAAAGTACCTGGAAAATTTTGGGCAAATTAAGAATGTGCTGTGAACGAATCATTTACTCTGGGAACTCTGTAAAAATGTGAGGGCTAACAAGTCCGTAGTTCTCAGGGAAGGTGTGGGGAGGATGTTCTTAGGGTACTTACTGTAAACAGAGAAAACTGTGAAACACTACAAAGGGATAAATACCATGTTAACGGCAGTTACGTTCAAAACTGTTAATTCGGTTACCAGTCGGTTTAAACGCTAGTGGTGCTAGGTTGCTCAAAGGGGATGCAATACACCGTAGGGACACCGTAGGGACAACTGACTTGTATATTTGGGTACTCCCATTGCCATCCCTATCAGCGACCCAATTTATTCCCCATTCCACCCACTGCCTCCCCTCACGGCGACCCGGCTCCTGGCGCTGCCACGGGTTCACCCTTCAACCCCCCAACCCTTCTACTACTCCAATCAATCTTCTGTAATGATTTATATTTTTCTGTGCTATAAGGAGAGACGACTTGAAGGCAAGCGAGTAAACAAAGGGTTGGGAAGGAGGAGGACTGTTTATTGACACAGCGAAACAAGAGACTATCAATGCAATTTTATGGTGTTTAACGATCAGCTGTGATAAAATTTGTCAATAAAAACAAAATCAAATTTGTCCAGTGGTAAAAGTAAAGAAGATTGTGGTGGAAGTAACTGTTCCCCCACATCTTATTTATTAGCTGGCCTCAGTGGCGATCCAGCTTTAGAGTCGTGGAGGGGGGGGAACTTAGTGGTGGAATACCCCACCCCCACCCCCCGATTTTTATTATTACGGATAATAATTGTAATATCAGAAAGTGACCAAATACTAAAAATAACAGTTTAACCCAACATGCACTGAAGTGAACTGAACTAAGGCAGAAAAGCGTTTGTGCGCAGTGTAATGGTGTGATGACTAATAATATCACGTGGACACAGTGGATGCGCGGACAAACTCCCGTTGCCGTGGAACGTCACGTACGCACCACTCTGTCTGCACCTCGCCGCCCGCTCACTCGAGCTACCGCTGTTGTATCTGAGATCTGATTGACACATTGACATCGACACTCACAACAGAATGCACACTACAAAACGTTAACCTGGACGTTTGCCAGCGCCCACACCCAAGTAACGCGACGGTGGTTTCGCGGGTAAAAAAAGGAAGCAGGGTAAGGTAAGGGCAGTCGTGTCGTCGCGTCAGTGCAGCCAACTGTCAGGTGTTACCAGAACGAAATTATCACTCCCACTAAATGTTTACGCTTGGTTCCACAACTTTAGTATGCATACAGACGGTTTAGAAAAACAGCTTATGGTAGGCAATGCATAAATTGGATTGGCGATAAATAATTACTCGCAACACATTAACCAGCTGAAAATTAAATAACTACTCAATTTGTATACAATATATAACAAACATTTCTGAGCTTGAGGGGGGGCGATCACCCCCCTCGCCCCCCCTGGATCCACCACTGGCTGGCCTACTAGTTAAATCAGACAATAAATTCAAAACAATGTCCACAAAAAAAGTTTATTCAGAATTATATATTGACAATTTATTTATCCGTTAAAAAACACAACTACTTCCAAAATATTTTTCAGATTCCACTTGGACATATTATTCAGTGACACTATTCACTCCTTAATTTGTTAAATCTTCAGATAGTTCATACTCCATTGTACAGAACATACCTGATGTATCTCTTGTAGTAGAAGTGTATGAGGTTGAATCGTTCGCCTCTCGCCCGAGATCGTAGGAAGTGGAAGCTGAGCAGACAGCCGGAAATGAGGAAAAACAACTCCACACCCATCATCATATTGAGAATCGGCGACATAAACCACGCTGTTGTGTACTGTAACAAATTCATAACTTATCTCCCTCTGTGTTTATTTCATTCCTGTAATGAACAGTATGCTTAGTATTTTACTTGGTATATGACCCGCCTAAGTTATAAACAATGAAAGGTTAGTTTGTAAGGAAGAGCCTAAGACAGAGTAGGATTAACATAAGATAAAGGGAATGGTACTCAGCTAGCTTACCTGAGAAAACATAGTCCAAGTCAGCATAAAGTTACATATGAAAGAAAAACACTTTTTTATCAATAACATTTTGTCACTCTGGAGATCTTCATAAGAGATATAGAAGAGAAAAATTTGTCTCTTCTTTCTCTCTCTTTATCTGAAGAATTCTATCCCCAGAGAAACAATATATCAGTGAAATGTGTTTTAGCGAATTTCCCCTATAGGGAAGAAGCTATTACCGTAGTCGGCATGGTAAGACCTAGGCCCGGGACCATGATAACTTTTCGTTTTGAGGTCCCCAGACCCCAAAAACACTATTCGTTTGAGACTGTATATATATATCTATATATCTATATATATATATATACAGGGTGAATCTCGTAAGTTGTCCAGTATTGATTTCAGACAAACCGTTGGTCCTACGATGATGAAATAAAATTATTTCCCACTAAACCAACCCCAAGGAATAACGTAAAAATATTTTTAACGATTTTTAAATACAGGGTGTACCAGAAACTGAGGGTCACTAGTCCGAATCTACGAAATATCAAATACAAACGTATATCATGATATACATCAAATTAAAGCTCTTTTCAATCCAAACCATTTGGCGGAATCGGATTTTGATTATTATTGATTCATTTCAAAATGGCGGCTGTTTTTGTGAAAAAATTAGTATTTTTTTGAATACCCTGTATTTTTCTTAAAAATGCAGATATCTTGATTCTGATTCAAATATCGCATTCCTTATGAGCTAAGCTTTATTTTGATATGCAACACTTCAATATTATCTCAAAAACAAAAAGTTTCAAAAATATCAGTTTTTGAAAATATGCACATTGCCAAAACTCAAAAATTTCAAATAGCACCATATGTCAAATAGCATATCATTTTAAAGGTATTGCAATTCTAAGAAACTTTCAAATTTAAACCTTATGCGTATCTATTTTGGTTTTCGAGTTATCAACAAAAAACATGTTTTTCCACATTAAAATTAATGCGCATGCGTCAGCCAGACGCCTAGAACTATGGTCCAGCCTTTACCACCATGTTTAACAAATAACATGTGTTTTAATGTGGGAAAACATGTTTTTTGTTGATAACTCGAAAACCAAAATAGATACGCATAAGGTTTAAATTTGAAAGTTTCTTAGAATTGCAATACCTTTAAAATGATATGCTATTTGACATATGGTGCTATTTGAAATTTTTGAGTTTTGGCTATGTACATATTTTCAAAAACTGATATTTTTGAAACTTTTTGTTTTTGAGATAATATTGAAGTGTTGCATATCAAAATAAAGCTTAGATCATAAGGAATGCGATATTTGAATCAGAATCAAGATATCTGCATTTTTAAGAAAAATACAGGGTATTCAAAAAAATACTAATTTTTTCACAAAAACAGCCGCCATTTTGAAATGAATCAATAATAATCAAAATCCGATTCCGCCAAATGGTTTGGATTGAAAAGAGCTTTAATTTGATGTATAACATGATATACGTTTGTATTTGATATTTCGTAGATTCGGACTAGTGACCCTCAGTTTCTGGTACACCCTGTATTTAAAAATCGTTAAAAATATTTTTACGTTATTCCTTGGGGTTGGTTTAGTGGGAAATAATTTTATTTCATCATCGTAGGACCAACGGTTTGTCTGAAATCAATACTGGACAACTTACGAGATTCACCCTGTATATATATATATATATATATATATATATATATGTGTGTGTCCGTGGGTGCGATAACTCTCGTAAAATTATTCCGATTTTGACGAAATTTGGTATAAGCGTGTAAAGCACCATTTATGACTTTAAGTTCGAAAATCAGACAGATCGGACTCTCCGAAGGGGTATTTTGGGGGGGTTTTGTACCCCAAAAATGGGTTTTTTGAGTTTTCTACATATAATTTTTGAAAAAGTCAAATTTTAGTTTCCTTCATTGGAATCAGCTTAAAAAGACACACAATTTGGTGTTTTGACCATTGCTCTACGTCAAATGGTTACAGAGATATTGAAAGTGCTAAACACAGTACGTTGTCCAATGCTATTCTTATGGAGAATAAGAAAAAAAATTATAGCTCGCTTATTTATGAACGTATCCTAACAAAACCTGGTATATGGTTTCATCTGTTGTGGTATATTGTTATTTTCACAAAAAACCCGATTTTTACCAATAATTCCCGTAGCAGCAAACCTGCGCGTCCTCAGCCCCCATGTTATTCTTATGGAGAATAAGTAAAATGTAATGTATCCCTTAATTATGAACATAAATTAATAAAACTTGGACTATTGGTTCACCTAGTTGAGTTCTATTGATATTTGCATAAAAACCCATTTTTTGTGTTCCTTATTGCAGCAAACCTGCGTACTCATCTCCCATGTTATTCTTATGGAGAATAATCAAAATGGCATATATCGCTTATTTATGAACTTATATTAATGAAACTTGGTATGTGGCTTCTCCTAGTTGAGTTATATTTATATTTACAAGAAACCCTATATTTGTTGTTTTTTGTAGCAGCAAACCTGCGTACTCATCCCCAATGTTATTGTTATAGAGAATAATTCAAATTTGATATATCGCTTATTTTTGAATATATTTTTATGAAACTTGGTATGCGGCTTTATGTGGTATTAAGACTTATATTTTGCATTGGAAATTCGCTGAGTACGCAGGTTTGCTGCGACGGGGGTATTTATGTTTGTTATGTGCAACATTATGCAATCATGGACTTTGTTTTCTCAGATAAGCTAGCTGAAACCTAAATCCCTTTCCTAAACTAATTTATTGCTCCCTTAAACCTAACTAGTTGTCATGTTCGACTAAAATAGGTACATACCTCATTGTCAAAAGTTCAAATTGTAGCGATTAAACCCACAAAAACAAGCTGTTGGGTGGGTTTAATCGCTACAATTTGAACTGTTGACAACGAGGTATGTACCTATTTTAGTCTAATACACACAGTTCAGGGGCTACAACAATGAATTTTAATTTGTCATGTTCCTCGAATCCGAGCAAGTTTGAACCCCACAAAGGTTTCTTCAGTTGTAAACAAACATAACAAAACATCTGATATTAAAACGGATGATAACAACGTACTTTCAATCAACATGTAGTTTAAACTTCCGCTGTCGGAGAGCACCACTGTTCCGAAAATTCAGCCCTTTACTGTGTTTAAACGATGCCCTTTCGTAAAATTGTGCGACATATTGGCAAATCTATGTAAAAATACCTTTAATTTGGCACCTCAAATGTTAAAATCCATCCAGCCGTTATCGAGTTATGACTGTGAAGAAAAAACCCCTAGCGTATTAATATGTAGATGATTATAAAGAGGATGATGTTGTTTTAAATGCTGGATGTTGTTTCCAACAACTGAAAGAGACTGACCCTTTTCTTTGAATGACTTTGTAAGCAAGCCTGCAAACACTACTCATATCAGAATAATAAATATATCCTATACTCTAATTTGAGTAAGGTTTGCTTGCTTGCTTGCAACACTGATCTCAAAAACTTTCCTTCAAATGTTCGAAATAACTAATTTCTGGGATAAAAATAAGTTCTAGACAGGCCTCATCTCCAGAAAAATTTAAATAATGTAAAAAAACTAAAATGAAAAGTTAAAATTAACATTGTTGGGCTTATGGAGTTTCAAATCAAAACAAAAGTATTGTAACAGCTGTTCATAATCAACCAAGGAACTGTCAAAGTAATACTCATGTTGTTTATGATTATTAACATGTGGTTTCCTGAGAGCAGAGATAAAAAGATTTGAGTGAAGATTACATGTATAGAGTAGTAAAATAAATCAAATGGACATTGAGCTATAAATAACAACTGGAGTGACCTTAAAAATGTAGAAAAGAGGCAAATGAGTTATACAATTCTGATTGTCAGTAGTGGGAAGTGGTGAAATATGCTCCAAGTCATCGAAACAAACTGGCTTACCTTCCTCCGAGCAAAGCTCGGCTCCCCAGGTACTAGCTTTATAAAGCTGACATTTTTCATATATGGCAAATTAACAATCTAAATTTAAAATTATAATTCTAGAATACATGTTATATATCAAAGGGAAATCCACTGTGTCAAATTTGAAGGTGTTATAGGGGAAAAACCCTAACATATTGCATGTCAAAATGGTCATTAGGACTCCTCCACATGTGTTAACATTTCAATAATACCTAAATTCCTCCAGGGTTTCCCCCCCATTGGCCTTTAAGTTTAAGTTCTTGTTGGCCAGTAATGTTTAACTGTGGAAGACAATGATTTTATTTGGCCAGCTAATAATTCAAATATATTTTAGCTAGCCGAAAAAAGCATATGTTTCTCTGAATAATGCGCAAAACCAAATGTTTTTAGCCTCCATGAATGTTCCGGGTGTAACCGGGATCGTCATACCTCGTGAATAAATTACAATTTTGGGGACTTTTTTATTTATCAAGGCAGAATTAGAACTTCCACTCATTTTGATGGAGTATGAATCTCAAGGGAACGATTCCAGCATTTGCCAAATTAAGATAAACCATTCACACTTTATAAGAAATTAACTTTTAAAGAAACCGAACAAGTCATTGGTACAGTGAAGTAAAAACACACTAACATCTACAAAAGCCACTGACCCGTTCCATATCCAGTAGGTTGAGATTAGGAACTTGCAGGCTCTGAACGAACCTGTGTCCCAGGACTATCCAGGAGATAGCCAGGACCCTCAGTCCATCCAGGATATCCAGACTGTCCGTCCGTCTGTCACTTCCGGTTAGTTTCCGCCAGGAGGTGAATACTGAGAAGCTCAGAAGCACCCTGCGGTTCTTGGCTGGAACGTACAGAACTGTAGTGAAATCTTTAGGTTTGACGTTAGATTTGTGGATGAAAACTACGTAGATCTATTCTGCACGTCATCGATTGACATGTTTTATAAGTCTTAGGAGGAAAGGAACATCCGGGGATGGTAAAGGTTGGATGGGATGAAGTAACTGATTCAACACGCTCACTGCAGGAGCGAGTTGTTCCCACATTTGGAAACCAACTCGATTGGCGCGATCACGTTTTTAACTCCCGGCTAACGAATGGCAGTTGACTACACCTAATCTGGAGGGTCCTACCTGTTGGCGTTTTGTATAAATAGGTCCAGTTGTGTTGTAACACAGTAAAGCACCAACTGCACCACACTTTTTACATTATTACTCTTGTTTTCCCTAAAGTACACTTATTTTGCCAAGATTTTATAAAGGGAAATTTTGTAAGATCAGTGGATCATGGTTGGGTTGGCTGCACTGGCTGCATTGTCAGTTTGATGGCTGCCTGAGTGTCGCGAGTGATGCGCAAACATAATTTTGTATTATTATAATGTATCATAAACATATTTCACATTCAAAAAAGTGTTACTTTGTTTTCCTAAAGTGGTGTAAAAATGCCATGGCGATCCCAGAATAACCATACTTTGGGAAACGATGGAGTCGGGACCTTGCCAATCTCGTAAAGCAGCTTGTTCTGGGTCCTAGTAGCAGTTTAAAAACTACCAAAAAATTAAACAAAACAATTTTCTTTAGGAATTTGAAGAGAAAGTTTATATAAAATAATTATTGCATATTTTTCCATAGAATGCGGCCCACCCAAAATAAAATTTCTAAAACCGCTACTGGGTTAGTCTCATTTCCGTTCAACCTGGCATTGGCAAAAAAGTAATTATAAAATCATACTAAAATAAAAACTTACCTGGTTGATGGTTAACTGCCCAGTCGTACCAACTGCTTGCTAACAGAAGTGCGAACAGTGTTACCAACAAACACCTAAAAAGTGAAATGGTTAAAATAGTGAAACAGCTCAAAGAAAGTAGATAGTTAAAATACTTTAACGGAATTATTTTGAAAGTGTTATGCATTAAAATTGTTACACGGGCAGAGAAAGAAAAGCAGACCCCAGTATAACTTCTAGCAACGTGAAGTGAAGAGAGGGGTGAGAGGAAGTGTTACTTATTGCATTGTTCACACACACCTTTGGTGAGAAAAACTTAATGAACAATAATACAGTTTGCTATTCCTCTATTACAGAAAGTACCTGGGGGCCAAGCTTTGCTCGGGGGAAGGCCAGTCAGATTGTTTAGATGACTTGGAGTAATATTTCACCACTTCCCCCTACTGATAATCAGAATTGTATAACTCATTTGCCTCTTTTCTACATTTTTAAGGTCACTTCAGTTGTTATTTATAGCTCAATATCCCTTTGATTTATTTTACTACTCTATATATGTAATCTTCACTCAATCTTTTAATCTCTGCTCTCAGAAAACCACATGTTAATAATCATAAACAACATGAGTATTACTTTGACAGTTCCCTGGTTGATTATGAACAGCTGTTATAATTCTTTTGTTTTGATTTGAAACTCCATAAGCCTGATGTTAATTTTTTTAACTTTTCATTTAAGTTTCTTTACATTATTTGATTTTTCCTGCAGATGAGGCATGTCTAGAACTTATTTTTATCCCAGAAATGAGTTATTTTGAACATTTGAAGGAAATCGTTGGAGCCGTTTTTGAGATCAGTGTCGCAAGCAAGCAAGCAAACCTTACTCATATTAGAGAATAAGATAAGATAACCAACAACTCAAATTACCATATCTCTCTCGAACCAATTCTCATTTATATGGTTGAGATTTGATAAATTATTTTTAAATAACGGTTGCAAAGTAAACAAAACGGATCAAATACCCGTACAAAGCCTGTCCCATACCACTTGCGCATAAGCGTGAATGTCCGGCGTAGTCATAACGAGTGTGGGAGCTGCACAAACAACCAAACACCAAATTTTTAAATTGTTGAAAAGCAGTGACAAATGTTAAATGAGTTTGCACGCAGCACGCTGACTTGAGGGAAGTGAATCTCCATATAAAAACTTGTAAAACTCAAAATCAGAGTAAAAACATACATTTATTCCAATTTGTATTAAAATCTGAAAACAGTAATTTTTTGGCTGTTCTGATGTTCCTGGTTTTATTTACCTGCAAAGCTGGGAATACAATTTTACGCATTATAATGTTAGGAGAAGGTCCAGACAGCCTAGAAAATTTGCGTGAGGTTGCTGGGGATGATAAAAGTACTCTAACAAAGGATTAACAGGTTTTTCTAGTATAAAATCCCCATAAGACAACGTACTGTGTTTAGTCGAAACACATTTTCTTTAATAACTCGGTAAATATGTATGCTAAAATAACGAGGGAGGGGTTAAAACTTTTGCCTCACTAATTCCCATCTTTTTACATGCATTAATTTTACATACGAGGCTTTTCTGACCCTTTTTGGGCCCAAAAACTCGAAGTTTGAAAGATTAATCCCCAAAAAAGGGGTTTAGAGTTTTCCGATTATTTTGCCCAACGAACTTGTCCAACTGATTACAGAAAGGAACGTCCCTAGCAAATTTGAAGTAAATCGGACAAAAAATGTGACCGCTAGAGTGCAAACACATATATATATACATATATATATACAAATTTGAACGACCCCCCAAAACGTGTTTAGGGGGTCACGTTAGGAACTTCTATGGTGGTCCCGGGCTTAAGTTTCACCGTGAGGATCATGCTAATAGTTCACTGTCCAAAGGGAATTCACTAATGAAGTTTTGGGAGAATGTTCGGCTGAATGTTCAGGTGTTATTTGAAAGTAATGTGGGACAAGCTTAAGGAGCTATCAAACCAAATGCTAGGCGGATGATGAAACAGTAATAATTAAAAACAATACAGAAATAAATTTGTGTAGCCAATAGCAAGTATGTAAGCTCTGTGTTGGACTACTTTCTGGAATACTTTTTGGTTTACTCTGAAAACGCTGGAGTAGAGTAAGCCGACCCCCTCTCCAAAGCCTCGATCTCTTTCTTACAACACCTCAAAATACCCCCGTCGCAGCAAACCTGCGTACTCAGCGAATTTCCAATGCATAATAATATCTTAAGACCACATAAAGCTGGATAGTAAGTTTCTTTAGCAAGTTTAATTCACAAATAAGCGATATATACAATTTTAATTATTCGCTAACATAAGCGAAACATTGGGGATGAGTACGTAGGTTTGCTGCAACAAGGAACACAACATATGGGTTTTCATGCAAATATCAATAGGCTATAAATCACCTAAATGAAAACCACATCCCAAGTTTCATCAATATACAATCATAAATAAGCGATATACACCATTTTGATTTTTCTCCATAAGAATAACATGGGGGATGAGTACACAGGTTTGCTGCAACAAGGAACACAAAAAATTGTTGTTTTTATAAATATGAATATAACTCAACAAGGTGACGCCACATACCAAGTTTTATTAAATTATGTTCATAACTAAGGGAGACATAACATTTGACTTATTCTCCATAAGAATAACATGGGGCCTGAGTATGCAGGTTTGCTGCTACGGGAATAATCGGTAAAAATTGCTGTTTTGTGCAAATAAAAATATACCACAACCAGATGAAGCCGTATACCAAGTTTTATTACTATCCGTTCATAAATAAGCGAGATATAAAATTGTTCTTATTCTCCATGAGAATAACATTGGACAATGTACTGTGTTTAGCACTTTAAATATCTCTGTAACCATTTGACGTAGAGAAATTATCAAAATACCAAATTGTGTGTTTTTTTAAGCTGAATCTAATGGTGAAAACTAAAATTATACTTTTTAAAATATTACATGTAAAAACTTCAAAAAACCCATTTTTGGGGTACAAAACCCCCCAAAATACCACTTTGGATAGGGCGTTCTGTCTGGTTTTCGAACTTAAAGTCATAAATGATGTTTTACACGTTTGTACCAAATTTCATCCAAATCGGACCATTTTTAGGAGAGTTATCGCACCCACGGACATATATGTATATATATACAGTTTCGAAAGAATGGTGTTTTTGGGGTATCGGAACCTCAAAACGAAAAGTGGTCCTGGGCCTAGGTCTTACCATGCAGACTACGGTAACAGCTTCTTCCCTATAGGGGAAATTCGCTAATTCCCTACAGGGGAAATTCGCTAAAAACACATCGTTAAAATAATTCTGTTATAACATTTACTTCAAGGGGCAGTTGGTTTGCTATAAAACAACAACTCAGGAGATTTCATCCATTTAGAAACCGTGGACATGCGATTGGCTGCTTTGACTGGCTGAGCAGGATCAGTTATTTATCTATTTATTTAATATTCATCAACAACATGCCAGAACATATTGGCGGTGGAGTTTATGTTATTTATAAGAAACTTGTGTGGACATTTTCCATCACTGATTATTAAAACAATGTTTCACGATGTTCCGGAACTAGAAACTGATCTCGTCTATAAGACCCACCTGTGCACCCACTCATACAATTGTCTCTTTGGTGTGTTTGACTTTTGTGTTTCTTTTAGTTTTATTTTTTTCTACTGCTTTTCTGCCTTTTTCTTCCAGCTTTGCCTGGACTGTTTCATCAGTTTTGTTATATTCTAGGTATTCTTTTCACCCGATCAGATTTATAATCCCGAAACGTTGAGAATCTTTGTTTTACTAAAGTGATGGGAAATGTCCACAATCATTTCCAATAATACTCTCCTGAAGCTTGAGTTATAACCTATATATTCCGAGTGTCAGTTACAATGGAAGCTCTCTTAACCGACCTTGGATCAACCGACCTCAGATCAACAGCCTGTAGGATTAACCGACCGTCTTCAAAGAATAGATAAACTTCCGCTGCGGCAGCGGATGTTGCGATATTGTTCCACAAATAACTTTTCAGGTTGCAACAGGTCGATTACATTTTTCTGTTGAACGTCAAATTCATTCAGTTTTTCTCAATATGTTTACCATACTTCACAAGTTTGATTGTTTTTAACAATTATTGTGACTGTTTCCGATATTATTCGGTTTAACCGACCTTTTTCGTTATCCGACCATGGCCCGGTCTCACAGGGATCGGTTAAGAGAGCTTCTACTGTATATAAATGAATTTTAATTATTTTTAGAGTTTGAGATGTAATACACCCTCTCTTTTTCTATTTCTATTATTAAAGAATAATTAATTACTAGACGTTAAGGTGTTTGTCTCACAAACAATATTTATTTCAAAATTACATAAAAACAGATGATACTAGTTTTGGGGGCTAACAATGAAGTACAGGCAGATGGGAAATTTAAAATGTTAAAAATGAATATAATTAAAATGGCGGCTATGAGCTTCTCTTAAATCTCAGGGGTGGTTGATCGAGCTGGCTCAAAGATTATCGAACATTTGATAAAATAAAATACATGAAAATGAATACCAATTATTTAAGATTTGTGCTGAATAAAACTTTACCAATATGGATCTCTGAAAGAAGTTAATTTAGGTTAAAAAGTCCACTTGATTCATTGTCTAGTAATCTAGGCCAGACACAGCAATTGTTCTTTGGAAATTACTCTTGACTTACTATGATAAATAGCTTGCTTCTATTGAAATTGATTTTTATAATGATATTAAAATTTGATCTTGATGAAATTGTTTTAAAAAAAGTTGTCCAATAAATTTAGTTCTTCTTTGAAATTCTTAATTATAAGGCCGAAAGTTTATGGAAAGTTCTTACCAACTGGATACTATTATATTATTCTTCACTCAGTAATAAATTTTAGCTTGAGGTGGCAAAAAGGGATGAATAATCTACTGAGCACTAGTGGCCTATTAAAAATTAGGTTTTTGGTACCTAATATACTGATTTTTATTGGGAAGGGGGGGAAATAATGAGCAATGCTCTTACTGGGGTGCTTTCACTGCCATGGTTGGATTCAGAAGAAGGAGGAAGAGGTCTCTGGGCTTGGTGATGGATCTTCAACAATGCTGACCACATGTTCTTGAAGCGTTTCACTGTTGTACACTGCACTTTGGTTTTTGGAATAAAATTTTAATAGAGATCAATTTTGAAAATTATTATATATAAAATTATTTATCTGAGACAACCTTTTACATTAGTGTTATATCTAGGTATTTGATTAAATGACTAAATCTAATAAATTACGTTTGAGTAGGTGATTAAAATTCATTAAATTGTATTATTTGAGATAGTGACAGATTTGAGGGGTGGTGATATGGGCCTATTAAAACTTAAATGGTCCTTTGAGGAAAAGTAAGAATTCAGGTATAGCCTATTTTACACAATTAACATTTAAGGAACAAATTATAGAACGATTATTAAGAAGTTATAAAACTAAATGAAAATGAATGTATAGTCATGTTTATGTGACATTGCAGAGAGTTTAAAAGAAATCTATCTTTAGAGTTTTATAATGTAAAATAAATGTTTCAAAAGATTTTGAGAATGTAAAATGAATTTATCTTAAGCGTGTGAGAGTGTAAAAGAAATTTAAAACTCACACTGCCTGCCAGAAGTATTTCCCTGGTTTGATGTCGCCTTTGACAGAGCAGTCGAAGGGTTCGACAGTGGCGGTGGCGTTGAGTTCGTCAGCCACCCCCCGCCAATGAGCCGCCACATCTCGGGGGCTGCAGGTGGAGGGGAGGCAGACGGCCAGGGTGAGGTCTAGGGGGAGGGCGCGGAGGAGGGAGTACTGCGGAAGGAAAATATTTTGTATTTTATAAATGCCAACGGGAAAACCAACAAGCTTATTACACCTAGAGCCTTAGAGCTCTTACACATGTTTATCTCCAAGAAAAACTGAAGGCTACATGGTGGCCGCCATTTTTCCTAAATTCATATAACACACCCATCCGAGTCCATGGTAACCCTTTCTTTGTCCATTCGTTTTGTTTATGCAGAGGGGAAAATGGCATCCACCATGTTGGCTTCACTGTTTCACCCCAGATAGAACTCTGGTATTATAAGCTTATTGGGTAAAACCATTTTATAAGGGAGTAAAAGAAAACGTTGTAAGTCGTAAACAAATGTTGAAAAAAGTAAAATTTTGTAAAGAGAACAACACTGAGCTCTGAGTAAATAGTGAAGAAAAAGACTGCTGACCAATTTATATTGCATATTCATTTTGTAAGGTTTAACGCTGTTAAGTCATTTAAAATTTTACTATGAGAGTTCCAACAACAATATTGGCTAATTATTGTGCTTCTGCTCAAAATTATGACTTAATTAATCAGAAATTTACTTATATACTACCAGTTTAATATATTTTTACGATGATCCAGTATGCGGAGCACCGTAAAAATCCATCAAAGGAATATACAAAATTCCTCTTTACACCTTTTCCACAACATTCGAACTAGAATACACTAAAGGCCATATGTGTAATTTGAGTTTTTCGATGAGGTGGGTAAAATGATTGTGTTTGTGATTATTGGGTCTTTTTATATATTACAACAATATGCTCTCCAAATTATTGGGGAGGGGGCAACCACCCCCTTTTCCCCTCAAATTACATCTTTGCTAAAGGCTATTTCATCTAGATAAATTTGTTATTGTGCTTCAAAATTTGTACTTAGGTTATGGCAGCTCTTAGCATAACAAATTTAACCTTGACATTTTTTAATTAATTATTTTAAAAAATACAAAAAACTGAATAAAACCCTTATTTGTTTAAAACTTAAAAATAGTCATAGTCATAGTCATAGTCACAAATCTTTATTTACATTATGCACAAGCTGTACAATAAATAGCGTCAAGAAGCTGTACAATAAATAGCGTCAAGATACTTCATAATGTTAATTAATTTCCAGCTATTACTCTTAAAACACCCCTCGTATGACCAAAAACCAATACAAAATCTTAAATTAAATTAAACAGATAGAAAATCAATTAAACGAAACGGGCTGGATTAAAAAATTATAAAATCTATGACAGTGATAAATTCTCCAGCCGCAGTAAACCTGCGTACTCAGCAAATTTCCAATGCATATGTATGTCTTATTACCACACAAAGCAGCTTACCAAGTTTCATTAGTATACATTCATGAATAAGCAATACAGTAGAGTCTCGCAAACTCGACTCCTGATAACTCGACACTCTGGGAAACTCGACACCTCCTTTACTATACAGTACATGTATTACAAGACTATATATTTTGGAAACAAGGACAATTAGTTATTAATTCTCAACTTTTAAGTATTTTCTAATTTGTATAGTTTTCTTAAGTTTGTAATACAGTATCATTATACATTTATACTATAATGTGTTTAAATAAAATCTAATACAGTATACAATTTACAGCTAAATAATGTGTTTTCCTCCCCTCCCAATGTAATTCTGGATAACTCGACATTCCACAAACTCGACAGGGTCTTAGTCCACATTGTGTCGAGTTTGTGAGACTCCACTGTACATAACATTTTAATTATTCTTTTTTAGAATAACATGGGACTGAGTACGCTGGTTTGCTGCAACAAGGAACACAAAATAAGGGTTGTTATGCAAATATATATATAACTCAACTAGGTAAAGCCACATACCAAGTTTCATCAATATACATTCATAAGTAAGCGATATATGCCATTTAAATTATTCTCCCTAAGAATAACATGGGAGCTGAATACGCAGGATGAGGAAATTTAGCTGTAATGAGGAACAAGTAGAAATGGGTTTTTATGCTAATTTGTTTATAACACCACTATGGCCAAGTTTTATCATGGTCCCGGGCCTAGGTCTTACCATGCTGACTACGGTAATAGCATCTTCCCTAAAGGGGAAATTTGCTAAAACCTATAAAGAGGGATATGAATCCATCAAAAGGAATAACAGCTTGTATAAAATGGGATTACAATCCGTAAAATACCTATAGAACAAACTAAAATAAAAGGATGCATTTTTCCTTTATAGAGTCAATAGCTGTATTTAAATGGATTATCTTACCTCCTTCAATAGTCCAAATGAATCCAAAAGATTATGCTGACATATTTAGTTTCAAGCACAATATTGTAACAACATTATAATATTGCGTTTGCAATGAAACATATCAGCATATATTGTTTGACACATTTGGAGTATTGACGGGGCAGGGCCGGATTTAAGTACGGGCTAAATAGGTGCGCCTAGGGTCCAGCACCTCAAAAACCTCACACAAGGAAAAAGGTCACATGAGCGGTCAGGGCCTGCGCCACTGGTTGAGCCTAGGGGCGTACAGATAATAAATCTGGCCCTGGTCGTAGGTAAGATTATTAAGTTTTGAATATAGTCTAGGGGCCTTCAACGTGAATTTTGAATAGCAGTACCTCGGCAGTTTCAGGGTTGCGGACGACAGGGGGCAACACTCCCTTGGTCTGCACGAGACACAGCTGACCACTGAACAGCTGATTGGGCTCACGGACCTCCAAACATTCATCGTAGCTGCCAAGCCCCTGGATGTTGCCTTGGAGCACCCCATCACCCAGCTTGCTAGAGGCGTCAACCACTGAAAGACACCAATGAGTCGCAACAGAAGGATGACCAGAATAGGAGGGTTACGCTCTCGTGGCAGCGCCACAAGTCGTGTCGCTGAGACAGGAGAATTTGTGATGAGTGAGTCAGTCAGTGAGTGAGGATTTTGCCTTTTATAGGTATAAAGGGTGTTAAAAAAACCTTCCAGGATTTTGGATTATGATTCCTAATACAAAAAGAAACAATAATGTTCATATGAAGGTATGTCCTAAAACGCTTAGTTTTCCGTCTATCTGTCTGTATGTGTTTTTTACTTAATAGATCAGTTTTTTACTTATCTTAGGAACATCTAATGATATCGACTTCACACTTGCTATAAGTATTACATCTAGTAAGACCCATTTTGGTATGAAATATCAAGTTTCTACTTTGTACCATTTCAAAATGGCAGACATTTTTATTTTTCAAAGCTTAAAAACTGTAAAATTTTAAGAATTAAAAAAGTTGTGTCATGTTGTCTTAAAATTAACACAACACAACCTTACCTTACCTTTGGTATGAAGGTATTAACTATAAGATAATAAATAACTGAGTTGTTGTGATTTTTATAAAGTTAAAACATGATTTTTTGCCATTTCTGGGCTGAAAAATCATGTTTTAACTTTTACAAATCACAACTACTCAGTTATTTATCATCCTATAGTTAATACCTTTATATCATTACTTTCAATACAATATGTTACAACCTTTTTAATTCTTACAGATTTTTCATAAATTTTACCATTTTTAAGATATTTAGCTTTGAAAAATAAAAATGGCCGCCATTTTGAAACGGTACAAAGTACCGTTGATATTCCGTACCAAAGTTGACATTCCGTACCAAAGTGGTTCTTATTATATGTAATACATATACCAAGTGTGAAGTCGATATCATCAGATGTTCCTAAAATATAACGTATTAAGTAAAAAACACATACAGACGTAAAACTAGGCGTTTTAGGACACACCTTTATACAAACTGTTTTCTTTATTTTTGTATGAGGAATCATATCCCAAAGTCCTGAAAGGTTTTTTCAACACCCTGTATATACTTATCAATGCGTGTTTTAAATTTATTATAGATCTTTATAGATTGTACGGTGTGACTATTTAAACTTTTGCTAAGTCTTGACAAATTTACTGTCAAATTATCTTTTATCCTTGTAGTTGTGGTTATCACAATTATATTTGTAGTTACTTTAATTTTTATTGAATATGTCGTGAGGTCAAATATATACAGATTAATAACTGTTTGAATCTCTATTTTAATAAATGAAAGTTGACGATATTTAATATTTCCGACCTTGTTATTACCATTAGCTCTTGTTTATATAGGATTAAGACTCCTTTTATCCTGCTACAGTTTCCCCACAGTATGAGCCTATCGGATTATCAACTGGAAATAAGCAAAGTATTCTGTTCTGTTCATATAAGCGTAATTTCAGTATTTTGATTGGAGGGGCAAAAATGATCATGATCGTAATTACTGTGACTTTTCATATATTACAATAATATTTCCTCCATATTATTGGGGGGCAACTGCCCCTCCTTGCCACCCCCAAATTACACCTATTGTCGCTTAAGAAGTGACAACACGTATCTTATAAAACACAACTTTCAGAAACACTGCCATGGCAATCAAAGATATACGAGGAATCACTTTAAAACGATACTGTATGAAATACAATTTTCTCCTAAGAACGAGCTATCCCCAGAAAGATGCTTTTTTTTTTTTTTTTTTTTTTTTAACTGGTAATAACCATATCTTACAATGTAAACAAACATAGATACCTGTTGTCACTTCTTAAGCAACGCTATAGTTATGTTATAAGATTCAGGTATGTTATTAGTGGGTCACCTTAAAAAATAAATTACTGAGATAAGTCTAGAATTAATTAAATAAATGTGTTTGCTCCAAGACAAATGCACATAAAAAAACTCCTAGAAACTTTAGAGCATTCAGATACCAGGGTCATCAGGAACTTACGGGTTGTTTTTTAAAGAAAATATATTTGTTTGTGTTTTGTCCAGGTTTAGAAGAAATCCGTTACCATTAAACCACACAGTTGCATACTAGAGTGCACTTTGTGTTAGATTCTAAATCATTAATCTCAGGAGAAGAGTTTTCACGGTGGTCTCATCATAAAAACTGTTTTGGCTCTTATGGAATCTAGGTGATCGTATTTATATTAAGAAAAGTCCTAACACCGACCCTTGTGGAACACCAAAGTTGGCTTTGAGTTCTTGAAATATTATCTATTAATACTTTTTGGCTTGTTTTGAAGGTATGATTTAATACCCCCGTCGCAGCAAACCTGCATACTCAGCGAATTTCCAATGAATATATAACATAACACATTAAAACACTTAACAGGATTCATAAGAAATGTATTCACAAACAAGCGATATTTAAAATATTAATTATTCTCCATAAGAATAACATTGGGGATGAGTACGCAGGTTTGCTGCAACAAGGCAAACAAAATAATGGGTTTTTATGCAAATATCAATAGAACTCATCTTAGTGAAGTCACATACCAAGTTTTATCCATATACATTCATAAATAAGTGATATATAACATTTTAAGTATTTTCTATAAGAATAACATGGGGACCAACTACCTAGGTTTGCTGCTACAGGAACCATAGGCAAAAAATTGTTTTTTTTGTGCAAACAACAATAAACCATAACCAGATCGAGCCATATACCAAATTTCGCCAGTTTATGTCCATAAATAAGCGAGATGTATAATTTTTCTTTTTCTCCATAAGAATAACATTAGACAACGTACTGTGTTTAGCACTTTCAATATCTCTGTAACTAATTGACGTAGAGTAATGATCAAAATACCAAATTGTTTGTTTTTTTAAGTTGAATTCAATGGTATAAATTAAAATTTGATTTTAATTAAAATTACATGTGAAAACCCCAAAAAACACATTTTTGGTGTACAAAACCCCCCTTCGAATGGTGCGATTCATCTGGTTTTCGAACTCGTTCAAATAAAAGGTACTTTACACATTTGTACCAAATTTCATTAAGATCGGACCTTTTTTACGAGAGTTATCGTGCTTACGGACATATATATATACATATATACAAATTTGAACGAATGGTGCTTTTGGCATCTGGGGACCTCAAAATGAAAAGTTATCATGGTCTCGGGCTTAAGTCTTACCATGAGACCTACAGTAATAGCTTCTTCCCTATAGGGGAAATTCGCTAAAAAATAGAGAATGTCTGATGCTGTAACATTTTAGCTTGTTTAAAGCTACTCACTCCTCAGTGCCCACGGTTGGTCGCCTAGCACCGCCAGCTGGTACACGCCGCTGTGGTTGCTACACAGCTGGTTGGCCGAGTCGGTCGGCACAGCGTAGGACAGCAGGTGGAACACAGCCTCTTGGAACATCCCCCGGTCTATGAGGTAGTCCCTGAGCTGCTGCACTCTCGGAGGCACCGTCTCGCCAGCTCTGCGCTCCAGGGTGTCGTACTGGCCTGGGGCAGAGTAATTTAGAACACCCCCGACGCAGCAAAACCTGCGTACTCAGCGAATTTCCATTGCATATGTTTCTCAATACCACGTACAGCCACATACAAATTTTCAGCAATATAAATTCATAAGTGCTTTATAACATTTTAATTACTCTCCCTAAGAATAATTATGGAGAGTACGCAGGTTTGCTGAAACAAGGAACGTAATAAATGGGTTTTTATGCAAATATTAATACGAGTTCGACGCAGCACCCTAACGTGAGGGAAGTGAATTTCCACAAAAAAAGTTTAAAACTCAAAATATGTGTAAAAACATACATGTATTCCAATTTTTAACAAATTTGAAAACATTGATTTTTTGGCCGTTCTGATGCTCCTGGTTTCATTTACCTGCAAAGCTGGGAATACAACTTTGCGCATTATAATGTTAGGAGAAGGTCCCAGGCAGGCTTGAAAGTCGGCGTGAGTTGCTGGGGATGATAAAAGTACTCTAACAAAGGAATAACAGGCTTTTCTAGTGAAAACCCCCATAAGACAACGTACTGCGTTTAGTCGAAACACATTTTCTTTGATAACTCGGTAAATATTTATGCTAGAATGACGAGAGAGAGCTTAAAACTTTTGCCTCACTAATTCCCATCTTTTTACATGCACTAATTTTACATCCAGGGCTTTTCTGATCCTTTTTGGGCCCAAAAACTCGAAATTTGAAAGATTAATCCCCAAAAAAATGGTTAGAGTTTTCCGATTGTTTTGCCCAACGAACTTGTCTAACTGATTACAGAAAGGAACGTCCCTACCAAATTTTAAGTTAATCGGACAAAAAATGTGACCGCTGGAGTGCCTGCACACACATATATATATATATATATATATATATATATATATATATATATATATATATATATATATATATATATATATATATATACATACAGGGTGTCACAAAAAAGTGTGATGGGCTATACAGGACCTTATTCTACATGCAAAAATAAGTTAAAAATGAAGAATAACATTTTTTGGATTTCGGCTTAGTTTAGCCGTAATCCGCCATTTTGTTTTTTTGGGAAAATATTTATTATTTCAAAAACCCAATGAGCTATTTTTACGAAACTTGGCGAAAGTGTTTACACTAAAGTAAGTAACATTTGTAAAAAAAAAATATTTTTTTACCTTTCCAAATTTCAAAATGGCGGCCATTTGAATTTTCTTATGCCAAATTTCATGAAAACCGGTACTTAAATCAAAATATTTTAAGACACAAAATTTTTTGTATTTATTATAACAAATCCAACAAAACAAAAATGAATAAAATCGGTTCATAAATAAAGAAGCTGTGTTTATTTTAGTAATTTAGACTGAAATTACTTAATTGCATTACATAAATTATTACATTACATTTAATAAATTTTAATATTAATAATAATCATTTGTTGTTTAAAACAATAGAATGAAGAGGATACACCACATGTAGGTAGGCACTTGCCCTTCATAGTAGGTGTTCAATGTGACCTCCATTGGCGATCACGCACTGCCGTAATCGTCGTCCCATTGACTCTCGTACCCGCTCCAACACTCCAGGCATTTCTCTTATCCTCCGACATCCATCTTCAATTCTCTCCCTCAGCTGTTCAACATTGTTTACAGGCGTTGCATACACCATTGTTTTCAAATGTCCCCATACAAAGAAATCTATGGGATTCAAGTCGGGCGATCTTGCTGGCCATGCTATCGGGCCACCACGACCGATCTACTTATTTCTGAATCGCTGGTCCAGGTAATTCCTTACTTCATTTCTGAAATGAGGAGGTGCACCGTCGTGCAAAAACCACATGTTTCGACGTGTGTTTAGGGGCACTTCTTCCATGGCATCATCTAAATCATTCTGAAGGAAGTGCAAATAGGTAAGTCCATTCAGCCTTGCTGGTAAAAACACTGGACCAATAAAATTATTCCCAATAATGCCCACCCAAACATTCAATGAAAAGTTATGCTGGAACCTCGACTGCACTATTGTATGAGGATTCTCGTCCGCCCATTGGTGGGTGTTATGGAAGTTCAAGATTCCATTTCGGTTAAACCCAGCTTCATCTGTAAAAAGTACTGAAGACAGGAACTGCGGACTCCTAGTACATTTATTTTCTATCTGTTGACTAAAATGCAGTCTGTTTCGGTAGTCCTCTTCTAAAAGAGCTTGAACCCGTTGGACATGGTAAGGATAAAGTAGATTGCTTTTCAAAATCCTCCATACCGTTGAGTGGTCAGCTCCCTCGGCAGATGCAATTCTTCTTGTGCTTGATGAAGGATCGTCTTCGACAGCTTGCAACACTCTTTCTTCCAATTCCAATGTTCTTGTTGTTTGAGGTCTACCTCGACCTAAAGGCGGAGTGGTAAATGAACCATACTGTGTGAGGCGGTCGTGCACTGTTAAGAACGTATTTTCACTAGGCAGTCGGCGATTTGGAAAACGTTCAGAGTACAAACGTCGAGCTAGTGCTCGATTACAATCTGACAGTCCATACATTAAGTGGATATCAGCTAGTTCCGCGTTTGTAAACTCTACTGGCATTAAGAGCTAGTTACGTAAACGTCTAAGCAGCAATTGGATGTGAACAAAACAGCAATAATGTGTGGCAGGTCAACAATGGATTTGTTATAACAGCTGATTAAATGCATATCAGCTATTAATGTGGAGTAAAAAGGAGAAATAAAATTAATCAAGATTGATTAGTAGATTGATTGCCTACATGTGGTGTATCCTCTTCATTCCATTGTTTTAAACAACAAATGATTATTATTAATATTAAAATTTATTAAATGTAATGTAATAATTTATGTAATGTAATTAAGTAATTTCAGTCTAAATTACTAAAATAAACACAGCTTCTTTATTTATGAACCGATTTTATTCATTTTTGTTTTGTTGGATTTGTTATAATAAATACAAAAAATTTTGTGTCTTGAAATATTTTGATTTAAGTACCGGTTTTCATGAAATTTGGCATAAAAAAATTCAAATGGCCGCCATTTTGAAATTCGGAAAGGTAAAAAAATATTTTTTTTTTACAAATGTTACTTACTTTAGTGTAAACACTTTTGCCAAGTTTCGTAAAAATAGCTCATTGGGTTTTTGAAATAATAAATATTTTCCCAAAAAAACAAAATGGCGGATTACGGCTAAACTAAGCCGAAATCCAAAAAATGTTATTCTTCATTTTTAACTTATTTTTGCATGTAGAATTAGGTCCTGTATAGCCCATCACACTTTTTTGTGACACCCTGTATATATATATATATATACATATATACATATATACATAAAATGTTGAACGACCCCCAAAATGTGTTCAGGGGGTCACGTTAGGAACTTCTATGGTGGTCCCGGGCTTAAGTTTCACTGTGCGGGTCATACTAATAGATCACTTTCCAAAGGAAATTCACTAATAACTCAACTAGGTACGTTTTATTAATTTATGTTCATAGTTAAGGAAGATAACATTTTACTTATTCTCCATAAGCATAACATGGGGCCTGATTATTTACATGACTGACAAATTCAATAAAAAAGAACAAATTTACAACACATTTAAAATGTTACTGAAAGAATATTTGACTAATAAGGCACTTTATTATTTTTCAGAATTTCCTTCGGAGCTTCATTATTGATTGTCCGAGTTCAGTTAAAATAAATAGTATTATGAAATAACAGTAAATAATAAGAGTAAAGAATGAAGAATAAAGCAATAAGAATGAAATAATAATGATTTTAAGACAGATATTGCAGTTTAAATGTATTATCTAAGTAGTTGATTAAGTTTTCCTTTTTATTGTAAATATTAAATCTAAATAACTTAAATTTAGGTTTATGATTAATAATTTACTTTCTCTCCATATAACCTAATAATAATGCATTTTTTAGTTTTAGACTACAACTCTGACTCTATTCAACTAATGTATATATGTATTGACTCTGGATAAAGTATATTTTCATTTGATCAGGTTTGCTGCTACGGGAACTAGTGGAAAAATCTGTTTTCGTGCAAATATCAATAGACCACTACGAGATGAAGCAGTATATTAAGTTTCGTCAGGATACGTTCATAAATAAGCGAAATATACAATTTTTCTTATCCCTCATAAGAATAACATTGGACAACGTACTGTGTTTAGCACTTTCAATATCTCTGAAACCAATTGATACAGAGCAATGATCAAAACACTAAATTGTTTTGTTTTTTTAAGCTGAATTCAATGGTGAACACTAAAATTTGATTTCTTGAAACATTATATGTAAACAAATTTGTAAAAAACATTTTTGGGGCACAAAATCCCCATAAATACCCCTTTGCAGGATGGAGCAATTTGGCTGGTTTCCATACATGTTACAAGTCATAAATGTTACTTTACATGATTTTAGCAAATTTAATCAAAATTGGACCATTTTTACGAGATTTATAACACACAGACACGTATATATATATATATATATATATATATATATATATATATATATATACAAGGTGTACATAAAGTCCCGCACGGGTTTAATATTTTCTGAACGATAACAGATAAATCAATAAGTTTTGGTACATCAACACTACACCTAAAAATCTACTTTTTGAAGGAACTATCAGTTTTTCTGTAATATCATGGGGACGTCCCGCAAGGAGTCAGAAGGAAATCTTAAATAGGAACATAGGTCAATATGCACATCACTTTAAAAGGCTTATCTAGCAGAGATGAATGCCGCAAACCGCACTAAAAAAAGCTTGATCCAGTAAAAAATGGCGGCTGTTCAAAGGTTTTATTAAAAAAAAGATCTTTCTAATTGTTACTGTTACCAGTTTTTCCCCGTTATCAATAGATTAGGACCAAATTTGTAACCCTTGAGGATAACTAACATCATAATTCACTTCTGTATTGACAGGCATAATGTAGTATTTAGCTGCAGTATTCATTTAGTTGCAGTTTTGCTGTAATGGGGTTGTGGCTACTAATAAAATGTAACCAAGTAAAACCTTTGAACAGCCGCCAATTTTTACTGGATCAACCTTTTTTAGTGCGGTTTGCGGCATTAAACTCTGCTAGATAAGCCCTTTAAAGTGATGTGTTAAGCCTTTTGTGTTATGTGTCTGTGTGCTCCTATTTAAAATTTCCTTCTGACTCCTTGCAGGATATGGACATGATATGATATGACAGAAAACTGATAGTTCCTTCAAAAAGGAGATTTTTAGGTGTAGTGTTGATGTACCAAATCTTATTGATTTATCTCTTATCATTCAAAAAATATTAAACCCGTGTGGGACTTTATGTACACCTTGTATATGTATATGTATATATATACAGTAGAGTCTTGCAAACTCGACTCCTGATAACTCGACACTCTGGGAAACTCGACACCTCCTTTACTATACAGTACATGTATTACAAGACTATATATTTTGGAAACAAGGACAATTAGTTATTAATTCTCAACTTTTAAGTATTTTCTAATTTGTATAGTTTTCTTAAGTTTGTAATACAGTATCATTATACATTTATACTATAATGTGTTTAAATAAAATCTAATACAGGATACAATTTACAGCTAAATAATGTGTTTTCCTCCCCTCCCAATGTAATTCTGGATAACTCGACATTCCACAAACTTGACAGGGTCTTAGTCCACATTGTGTCGAGTTTGTGAGACTCCACTGTATATATATGCATATATATACAGTTTTGACCGAATGGTGTTTTTTGCATCTGGGGTCTGGGGTCCTCAAAACAAAAAGTTATCGTAGTCTCGGGCCTAGGTCTTACCATGCCGACTATGGTACTAGCTTCTTCTCTAGAAGGGAAATTCGCTTAAAGATTACAAACTTTAATTAAAAAGCCAAACAAAGAGCAACATTTTCTAATTTAATTCTACGAAATGAGAATCTTGAAAAGTGTACTCCATTTCTGGCAGTGGCGTAGATAGACCTTTGTCAAGGGGGGGATATCTCATTAGGGAATACCAAACAAAAAACTGTGTTCGTGACTAGCGCGGATACCGGTATACAAAACTGAAGACATCATTGACGTGTCCCTTACATTCATAATTATTGATAGGCCTACAAATCCAAGACATAAACCATCGATACAAAGTAATCAGTATTTGTAACAGGACTAAATACTCCTGTCGCAGCAAACCTGCGTACTCAGCGAATTTCGAATGCATGCATATGTTTCTCACTACCACATAAAGCCATTTACCAAGTTTCATAAAAATACATAAATAAATAAGCGATCTATAGCATTTTATTTTTTTAGGGCTGAGTACACAGGTTTGCTGCAAAGAGGAAGATAAGAAATGTGTTTTTTTGCAATTATCAATATAACTTAACCAGGTGAAGCTACATACTAAATTGTATTAATTTATGTTTATAATTAAGGGAGATATAAAATTTTACTTATTCTCCATAAGAATAACATTCGGGCTGAGTATGCAGGTTTGCTGCTACGGGGATAATCAACAAAAAATCAATTTTTTGTGCAAATATCAATATACCAATACTACATGAAGCTACATACCAAGTTTCATCAATATACATTCATAAATAATGGAGATATCAAATTTTATTTATTCTCCATAAGGATAACATTGGACAACGTACTGTGTTTAGCACTTTGAATATTTCTGCAACAGTTGGACGTAGAATTACAATTTAAACACCAAAATGATTTTTTTGTGGAGCTAAACTGATTGGTAAAAGCAAATGTGAAGTTTACATTAAAATGAACTGAGGAAAATCAAAAAACCTTTTTCCCATAAGATTAACATGGGAGAGTTTATGGGCAGGTTTTTTTGGAGTTTCTCCGCAACCACTTAACCTAGGTTAATAATTTAAAATACTATGTTGTCCGTTTTTTTAAGCTCTATATTACATAGTCCAAACCAAAATTAAGTTTTTTAAAAATTTTTGGGTGAAAAATGCAAAAAACTGATTTTTGGAAAATTTAAAACCCCCTCTTCCCATTGACAGATTTTTCTATATTTTTCATAAATGTCACTTTACACATTTGAGCCAAATTTCATCGAAATTGGAGGTTTTTTAGTCAAGTTATCGCATTCACGGACACACACACACACACACACACACACACAACACACACACACACACACACACACACACACACACACACACACACACACACACACACACACACTCACACACACACACACACATACATATATATATATATATATATATATATATATAAATACAAATTTGAACCAATAGTGTTTTTGTCATCTGGGGACCTTAAAACAAAAAGTTAACATGGTTTTGGGCTTAAGTCTTACCATGAGACCTACGGTAATAGCTTCTTCCCTATAGGAGGAATTCGCTAAAAATACTTGTATCAGTTGTAATCAGTACTGGAAAGTAATCATTACGCTAGAGTTCCAATCTCACCGGATTTCCCCGGAGTTGTAAGATAAAAATATAGCTCAGGGAATTTCCTTGAAAAATTAAAAATCTCCCTTTTTGGAATTATTTCCAAAAATGTGTTAACAACGCAAATTTTGTGTTGAAATCCTATATCTGTGAACGAAAATGTTTGTAACTTCATCGTCATGCAACGATTGCCAAGTAAGCTAAACCCTTATTTCCCTGTTCACTTTAACCTCTATTATTTGTTACTCTTTGGCTTTATTTCGTCGGGAAATATCGTTGACTTTTACATATACCTATTTGCGGTTATATAACGCTGAAAATCAGTATGAACATTTATGGCTACCTGCTGTTAATTAAATTACAAAACGTACATGGCAACCGTAAGTTATGCACATCACTAAGACCGTCTAGACGTCAAGGTTGAGGTCAGGTGCGCCTGAACTGGCTGCTAGGGGGTGAAGGTAGACTGTTCGATGACTCCGTCCCACTTGTGGCGCGCAAATACCGTGCCGTGTGCCGGTGCAGTTCATCTGCTACTATTTATTGAACGCGAACAATATCCGTAGTATATAAATAAGATATTTTGGAAATATTGCACACAAATTTGTTTTTGTTTTTCAGTAACAGCATTTCTTTTTAATCAAAAGGCATAAACTTGATTTCATGATGATATAAATTTTAATTTTTCTAAGTTACAAGGGAGGGATATATCCCCTAATCCCCCCCGTACCTACGCCACTGATTTCTGGAGTCAACTTTTCTGGAGTCCATTTCTGGGTAGTTTAGTGGATGGACATCTTAAATTTAAAAGGGAAAAATAAACTATGTCTCACAACACTACAATAAAGTCTATTTACACTTATACTTATATACAAAACGATCAAATTAAACAAAACAACACAACAAATATAAGACACAAAAACACAAAAGATGGTACAAGACAAAACTCTCTGATTGGGCCTGATGATGACCGGTGAAACTGGATGAAATCAATCGCCTTGTACCATTAAAGTCATTTGTCATGTGTCCATGTCCTGATAACTTTCGTAAAAATGAGCTGATTTTGATGAATTATGGTATAAACGTGAAAAACAACATTTATTAATTTAAGTTTGAAAACCAAAAAGATCAACTTTACTGTAGTGGTATTGGGGGGGGACTTTGTACCCCAAAAATGGGACTTTTGAATTTTGTACTTATAATCTTTTACAAAATCAAATTTTAGATTTCACAATTGGATTCAACTTAAAAAAATAAAAAATTGGACGTTTTGATCATTGCTCTACGTCAGTTGGTTACAGAAATATTGAAAATCCTAAACACAGCACGTTGTCAAATATTATTCTTATGGAGAATAAGAAAAAATTTATATCTCACTTATTTATGAATTTATACTGTCGAAACTTGGTTTATGGCTTTATCTGGTTGTGGTTTATTGCTATAAATATGTGCTACAAAAATATTTTAAAAGAAGCATACAACCAGAAAACAGCAGATAATAACTTTTTAAATTTAAACGAGTTCGCACGCAGCACGCTGACGTGAGGGAAGTGAATTTCCACATAAAAACTTGTAAAACTCAAAATCAGTGTAAAAACATACATGTATTCCAATATTTATTAAAATCTGAAAACATTGATTTTTTGGCTGTTCTGATGCTCCTGGTTTCATTTACCTGCAAAGCTGGGAATACAATTTTACGCATTATAATGTTAGGAGAAGGTCCAGGCAGGTTTGAAAGTAGGCGTGAGTTGCTGGGGATGATAAAAGTACTCTAACAAAGGAATTACAGGCTTTTCTATTGTAAAACCCCCATAAGACAACGTACTGTGTTTAGTCGAAACACATTTTCTTTAATAATTCGGTAAATATTTATGCTAGAATGACGAGAGAGGGCTTAAAACTTTTGCCTCACTTATTCCCATCTTTTTACATTCATTAATTTTGCATCCGGGGCTTTTCTGACCCTTTTTGGGCCCAAAAACTCGAAATTTGAAATATTAATCCCCAAAAAAAGGGCTTTAGAGTTTTCCGATTGTTTTGCCCAACGAAAATGTCCAACTGATTACAGAAAGGAACGTTCCTACCGAGTTTGAAGTAAATCGGACAAAAAATGTGACCGCTAGAGTGCAAACACACATATATATATATATGCCTATATATATATATACATATATATATATACATATATATATACATATATATATATATACAATTTTGAACGACCCCCCAAAACGTGTTCAGGGGGTCACGTTAGGAACTTCTATGGTGGTCCCGGGCTTAAGTTTCACCGTGCGGGTTATGCTAATAGTTCACTTTCCAAAGGAAATTCACTAATAAGAGCATATTAATTAAGTGCAAGACAATTTTATACTTTGGTTGTACATATTTCCTACACTAATAAAATAAAACATTTTAATAGTTTAATTTCAACTATGTTATTGTTGCATTCGTCAAAGAATTGACTAGGTACTGACCTTCTTGAATGAAGTTATTGACAGACAGCTTGTACTTCAGAAACCCATTAAACTTCAGAAAGAGGTCAAAAGGCTCATCCTAATTGACAATTGACTGGCTAGCCGGGTGTTCGTTCTTTTATTTGATGTTCTCAGTTCATTCTTACTTTTGTTTAGTTTTTTTAGTAATTATAATTTTAACACTTTTCTTGTTTAATATCTTACCTAAGAAGCCTTTGTTGCTTAAAAATGTGTTACAATTAATTACCGTACAACAGTTCTGAACATAGTACGTTAATAAATAAACAAAATCTTGGATTTAAAGAATCTTATATTTATTTCTTATTTTATATTCCTTTTTCTACTGATTACTTTTTTTTATATGCTTCTAATTTACACTTTTTCTCTCTTCTTATTTTCATAATGAACAAATTCCACACTCTTATGACATACTTTGCATAGTAAGATCTTTATTAGTGTTTTAGATCTCAACTGTGTTTTTTGTCAGACGGCCATATCTCCCTTAATATCAATAATTGAGCCATTACTTTCAATGTTACCTTCACCCCTAAAGCTAAATGCAAGAAATAAACAAATTATAACAATACAAACAAATAATACAATACAAATAATACAAATATAATTTTATTACGTTATTATAACTCATTTATTTGTAAAGGTGCTGGTATTATCCTGTTACAAAAAGTCCAACTAGCGCAAAACAGCCGTTTCAATGCACATCCTGGCCCATGGGAAATTAGAATATTTTCAAAATTTTACTTAAATATTCTTAATTTAAAATTATAACAATCACCAATATTTTTTGAAAGTGTTATAATTTAATTTTATTTTTAATTTATTTAATTTTATTCTATTTCATTCTATTTAATTTTATTTTTTATTCTGCTATAATATAAATGTCTTTTTTATTGTTTTACTAACTTGGTACCCGGTTTCAGCCGGGAATACAACAGTTGTGTGTGCTGCATTCTGTGGTTAGCCCGTGGAACTACTACGAATCAAGATCAGCTATTTGTATTTTCATCAGCTCAAACAAAAATAAATGTCCATAAGGAATACATGGGAATTTTGAACTCCCGTGGGGCAAAGCCCTATAGGATTTTCAAAACGAAAATAGGCTTATGTGTTTATTTGGTATATAAGGAAAATTCCTGTAAATTTTCATGCCAATCGGTTCAGTAGTTTTTGAGTGGTTGAGGAACAAAAAGCAGACAGACAGACACACACCATCCCATTTTAGCGAATTTCCCCTATAGGGAAGAAGCTATTACCGTAGGTGGCATGGTAAGACTTAAGCCCGAGACCATGATAACTTTTTGTTTTGAGGTCCCCAGATGCCAAAAACACCATTTGTTCAAATTTATATATATATGTGTCCGTTACCGCGATAACTTTTGAAAAAAACACCTGATTTTGATGAAATTTGGCACAAATGTGGAGAGTAGCATTTATTACTTTAAGTTTGAAAACCAGATCGATCACACTATGGGAAGGGGGTTTTATGGGGGTTTACAATTTTCCAAAAATCGGTTTTTGCAAATTTGACCCCAAAATGTTAAAAACACTCAATTTTGGTTATAGCCATTTTATAGAGCTTAAAAAAACAAATAATTTAGTATTTTGAATCATTAACCTAGGTTAAGTGGTTGCGGAGAAAATCCAAAAAAACGTGTCCCATGTTAATCTTATGGGAAAAAGGTTTTTAGATTTTTCTCAGATAGTTTTACAAAAAACTTCACATTTCTGTTTATTAATGTGTTTAGCTCAACAAAACAAACATTTTGGTTTTTTAATCGTTGTTCTACGTCCAACCGTTGCAGAGATATTCAAAGTGTTAAGAATCCAGTTTTGAGGCTGACATTGGGTACAGCAAATGAAGTTGTCATTACATAATATGGTAAGTCTTTTGGCTGTCCATTATGACTAACTTCCCTTTCACCTTTGGTCCCTCCATTTGCAGTGGCTAGGGACAGAGTCTCCGGGTTTGGTCCCTCCTGCCAACCTGAGAATGAATGGTCTCTGGCTGTTGTACATGGATACCCTGTCAGTTGAGTTGACCTGTTGGAGGGCAAAATGAGGGTCCCCTGTTGAGAGCCTCATCCCAGCTGTCACAGGGGCACGGGAATTGGCCCTCTGAGGGGTCGATTTGGCTGCCGTCCCTTCCCACCCTTTCCTTTCCTGCTATATCCTATCTTTCCGGTAACCTTCGCAATATTCCCGCTTGTGGAAGAGGTGAGTAGCAGCAAAGCTGGGGTTTCCTAATCCGCCAATAACAACAACAACAACAAAGTGCTAAACACAGTACGTTGTCCAATGTTATCCTTATGGAGAATAAATAAAATTCTTTATCTCGATTATTTTTACTTTCTCCCCCTTATACATAGTATATGGAGAAAGTATTGTTTTCGTCAACATTTTTGAATTTGAGTTGTTAGTGGAAATATTCGTTTTGGTGCTCCCTGAACCCAAAAAAGTGGTTTTTATGTGATGTCTGTCTATGTGTGTGTGTGTGTGTTTGTGTGTGTGTGTGTGTGTGTGTGTGTGTGTGTGTGTGTGTGTGTGTGTGTGTGTGTGTGTGTGTGTGTGTGTGTGTGTGTGTGTGTGTGTGTGTGTGTGTGTGTGTGTGTGTGTGTGTGTGTGTGTGTGTGTGTGTGTGTGTGTGTCTGTGTGGATGTGTACAGAGCTAGAGCCCTAACCAATGGGCCGATTTTTATGAAATTTGGTATGTAGGTGCTAATCCACGATACCCCCAGGCGTTTTTTTCATTTTTTGAATTTTTGATTTTTAAGGGTAATCATCCCCCAAAAACCGCCAAAAAACATGAAAAATCAAAATTTCTCAAAAACGGCTCCAACGATTTTTATTAAACTTTAGTCGTTTGTATAACTTTAGTTTTCCAACAAAATGACACCACCCGCATTCCTGTAAAAATTCGGGTTCAGAAATTACAGGACTTAAAACACCCAAAAAACAGTTTTTTTGGATTTTTCATAAAATGACATAAATATAAAAAATACTACTATTCACCATTAAAAAGAGCTCATAAAACTAAATAATTTTTGTATTACTTTGTATTATTTTGTATTATTTTGAATTACTATTCTACGATTGCTGATTTTGGAGAAGATTGAAATATTCATTTAGCGGTAAACGCAGTACGTTGTCCAATGTTAT
This sequence comes from Allygus modestus, assembly GCA_963675035.1. Classification (NCBI taxonomy): domain Eukaryota; kingdom Metazoa; phylum Arthropoda; class Insecta; order Hemiptera; family Cicadellidae; genus Allygus; species Allygus modestus. Next base: position 477,779,663 of record OY776111.1, read on the forward strand.
TCTTATGGGGAATACAAAAATTACTATTTCTCTCTTATTTACTGATCAATTTCATTCAAACTTGATATGCTTGTCAATTTATCATTTACCAACAGAGGTAATTCGAAATATGTTGCCCCTTAATAACCCTGGGGGGGGAATAGGGGGCATTTCCCCTCTTAAAACCACGAGTGTAGCAATGGATTCTGTAGTGCCTCCAAAGCAGGGATTTGGGTGGATGTTTTTTAAAACAACTTGTTTACAAGATTTTCTGTACATTCGACCGTGCTTTGTATTCTATATTTAGTAAATAAAAAGTATTCATTAAAGTTGGGCTAAAAGGGAGAAAGTATGTGTCAGTTTCCTGATACCGTTTATTTAATGTATATTGATGAAGCTTGGTATGTGGCTTCAACTAGTTGTGGTATATTGATATTAGCACAAAAAACAAGTTTTTTGTTGATAGTCCCCATAGCAGCAAACCTGCATACTCGGCCCCCATGTTATTCATATGCAGAATAAGTAAAGTTGTATATCTCCCTTAATTATGAACCTAAATTAATAAAAATTGGTATATAGCTTCACCTGGATCAGTTATATTGATAATTGTAAAAAAAATATTACTTATCTTCCTCGTTGCAGCAAACCTGCATACTCAACCTTAATGTTATTCTTATGGAGAATAAATAAAATGCTATATATCACTTATTTATAGATGTATTTTTGGGAAACTTGGTAAATAGCTTTATGTAGCAGTGAGTCACATATATGCATTGGAAATTCGCTGAGTACGCAGGTTTGCTGCGACGGGGGTATTTATACAATTAGTAAGGGTTCAGCTGATCTTTAGCTGTTGGAATGTACTTGTTTTGCTTTTCTTACACTAAACTGCTATTTAGGTGCTAACACTTTACGATAACAAGATCCACACATTATGTAGGCAAGTTTGCTCACCTAATCAAACTTTTTAAGATACTAATTTTTAAGATATTCTGATTAGCCCAGAGCTAATTGTTTTGTATTAAACAACATTATAGGTACCGTACTCAATACAATTTCTAGTTTTTTATATAAACTTTTATATATTTTACAAGCAATACTAATGATGCACTATTTCATCATCAAACACACATCGTAATGTCCGTTTTGACTTTAAAAAGGTAATTCAAGTAACAAAAGCCTTTTATGACTTTTAACTTTCGATAATTACAGGAAGGAGACTAAATAAATGACCTGTCGTAGATGAAATGTTTGTAAGTTATAGGATTCATTTGTTTGACAGCAGGTAAAATCACATTTTAATGATACTCGTAATAGTCAAGACAGAAAGTAGTTTTTAACTTAAACTGCATGTCATTATTTCAATTACTTGTATTTCCATGCAATCTAGTAATAATTGACAAGTAAAAATTGCATACAAACCGGTCTTGGTTCTTGAGAAAATGACTTAATAATGTTTAATCATGCCTTATTAGTAAATAACTATTCTGTGGATTATATTTGTGAAATTGTTAGTCTCATCTAGAAAGATTAAATAAGTACTAAACCATAATAAAGAGTTTAAAGTCTTACACCGCCTATCCTCCAATATAAGAAAGATTTGCTGGAACAATTATCTCAAAAAGTTGTAATCAGCCTCATTCCAATGTTGGCCTAAAGTACCGGATACGATAGCTCTGAGGTAGAGTGCTGGCCTTACAAGGCAGACATGAACGGGCGCGGGTTCGATCCCAGCTAAATCTGCTAAATTACTTCACAGCAGTCACCACTGGGTTCCCCATATGATTAATACTAAGGTGTTTTTTCAAGTGCCTCTAGATTATCAAATAGGACAGAGTACCTGGGGGCCGAGCTTTGCTCGGGGAAAGGCCAGTCATTTTGTTTGTTTGTTTGTTTAGGTGACTTGGAGTAATATTTCACAACTTCCCCCTACTGATAATCAAGTTTGTATATCTCATTTGCCTCTTTTCTACATTTTTAAGGTTACTCCAGTTGTTATTTATAGCTCAATGTCCCTTTGATTTATTTTAATGCTCTATTTATGTAATCTACACTCAAATCTTTTAATCTCTGCTCTCAGGAAACCACATGTTAATAATCATATACAACATGAGTATTACTTTGAGAGTTCCCTGGTTCATTATGAACAGCTGTTACAATTCTTTTGTTTTGATTTGAAACTTCATAAGCCCAATGTTAGATAAATTAAAATTGGGTAAACACAGGATGTTGTCTTATGGGGAATTACATTGGAAAAGGCTGTTTTTCTTATCTTGATGTAGTTTTATCACTCCTAACACCTCCATACCGATTTTTGATCCTGATGGTACATCCTCCTAAGCTTATAATTCATAACATTGCCATCCCAATACTGCATTTAAATAGAACCAGGTGCATCAGAGCAGCCAAAAAACGTAATATTTTCCATTTTTGCTAAAAATGTCACAATTTTTTTTAAACCCGTTATTTGATTTTTATGTGGAAATTCACTTCCCTCACGTCAGCGTGCTGCGTGCGAACTCGTTTACAATTATAATAGAAACTGCACCCCAATAGCCTCCAATACTAGCAGCATAGAAGTATATTGTATAACATTTTGTTACCGCTATTTTTGCCGTTTGAATTTACAGCTATATAAACCAGCATTCTAGCACTTTAGTAGTTTGGTAAACCCAAACTTTACCATAATTCCAACCTCCAACACCAATGCTATTTAATGAAATTTAATAAAATGCAAAAGAATTCTTAAAGATTTTTGTCTACAATAATGTATTTTACTACAGTAATGAATTTATGAATTTTGATTTTTCTAGTTTTAAGTTTAGCAGCCATTTTAGAGTTTTATACCATACAGTATATTGATTTGTTTTATTTTAATTACTGAGATAAAGGTGTTATTCCAGTTTTAATATGTCTTTGTATTTTCTTCGCTGTATACTATTGTACGATAATGTATAATAATGTATACTATGACGTTGCCTATTGTATAATTGTATATTTAATGACTTAATTAATGGCTATTATTGCTCTAGTGCCAATGAGGTATGATATCCGTTTTGATACTAAAGTGTACCACATTGTAAAAAAACTTGATCAAAATGATGACGAAATTTTAATTTCTTATTTAAAAGGAGCCTCCTACCTCAAAACATATAACATATTCATACCGTCTCCTAATATTTGAGCAATGTTACTTTTAAATCTTCACTCCTTTAACATAAAAATCCTAGGGTTCATTTATTATTTAAATTAAAGGGTATTTTTTTAAATAATGCTGTACTCATCCTGGAAAATGTAGCCATATTTAATTTTTAAACTACCAACTGTTCAACTGTTTACTGTTTATTATTCTACTGTTATGTGTTTTACTTACTGTGCTCCGTTCATATTTTTAGTGAATTTCCTATGGAAAAGTGAACTGTTAGCATGACCCGCACGGTGAGACTTAAGCCCGGGACCACCATAGAAGTTCCTAACGTGACACCCTGAACACGTTTTGAGGGATCTCTAAAAACTTATACACATATATATATATATATATATATATATATATATATATATATATGTGTTCACACTCTAGCGGTCACAATTTTTGTCCAATTTACTTCAAATTTGGTAGAGACATTCCTTTTTATAATCAGTTGGACAAGTCCATTGGACAAAACAATCGGATAACTCTAACCCCCTTTTTGGGGATCTTAAGTTTTCAAATTTTGAGTTTTTGGGCCCAAAAAGGGTCAGAAAAGCCCCAAAAGTACACTTATTGGACATTAAATTACTGTACGTAAAAAGCCAAACATTTTAAGCCCTCCCTCATCATTCTAGTACCAGTACCTACCAAGTTATTAAAGAAAATGTTAATTGTCAAAATAGAGTCCATTGTTTTATAGGGATTTTACACTGGAAAAGGCTGTTTTTCATATCTTAATATCGTTTTATCACCCCCTATACCAACTTGTTATCCCGACTATACCTCCTTTTAACTTTATAATGTAAAACATTGGCATGCTATTAGTGAACTTAAATATAACCGGGAGCATCAAAACAGCCAAAAAATATAATGTTTTAATTTAAACAAAAATGTAACCAGTGTTGGTTTAAACCCTTTAATTGATCTTTTTAAGATTTTAATGCGGACATTCACTTCCCTCACGTCTGCGTGGATGCTGTGTGCGATCTCGTTTTTATTAATATAAATCATGAAAAACTAATCTATGAAACTTCACTGGGTAGTAAAGAAGATTTGTCTATTTTTTAGCATTATTCTTCCAATCTTCCAACTTTGAGTTTAACAGTTTCCAAACCAAAAGCAGACAAAATCATAATACTTAACTATTATTTGGTATTTTGTACAAGATGTAATAAAAGATGTCTTACAACACTTAAAACAACACGTAATATGCTAATCAAAAAGTTGTTTTAGCGAATTTCCCCTATAGGGAAGAAGCTATTACCGTAGTCGGCATGGTAAGACCTAGCCCCAGGACCATGATAACTTTTCGTTTTGAGGTCCCCAGACCCCAAAACAGCATTCGTTCGAAACTGTATATATATATATATATATATATATATATATATATATATATATATATATATATATATATATATGTGTGTGTGTGTGTGTGTCCGTGGGTGTGATAACTCTCGTAAAAAAGATCCGATTTTGATGAAATTTGGTACAAACGTGTAAAGCAGTATTTATGACTTTAAGTTCGAAAACCAGACAGATCGACCTATCCGAAAGGGTATTTAGGGGGGGGTTTTGTACCCAAAAATGGGTTTTTTGAGTTTTTTACATATAGTTTTTGAAAAAGTAATATTTTTTTTATTCCATTGGAATCAAATTAAAAAGACGCACAGTTTGGTGTTTTAATCATTGCTCTACGTCAATTGGTTACTGAGATATTGAAAGTGCTAAACACAGTACGTTGTCCAATGTTATTCTTATGGAGGATAAGAAAAGTTTTATATCTCGGTTATTTATCAACTTATCCTGACGAAACTTGGTATATTGCTTCATTTCATTGAGGTCTATTGATATTTGCACTAAAACCCATTTTTTGCCGATAGTTCCCATAGCATCAAACCTGCATACTCAGCCCCATGTTATTCTTATGGAGAATAAGTAACGTTTTATCATCTTTAATTATGAACATAAATTAATAGAACTTGGTATGTGGCTTTACCTACTTGAGTTATATTGATATTTGTATAAAACCCCACTTTTAGTGTTGCTTATTTCAGCAAACCTGCATACTCAGCCGCCATGTTATTCTTATGGAGAATAATTAAAATGTCATAAATCGTTTATTTATGAATGTATATTGATGAAACTTGGAATGTGGCTTTATGTGGTATTAAGATAAATATATATATGCATTGGAAATTCGCTGAGTATGCAGGTTTGCTGCTACGGGGGTATTTATTTTTGTTAGGAGGAGGAGGAAAATTCATTTACGATCAAAACTGGCCAACCTGTAGTGTGGGACTCCTGCTAAAACCCACTAAAAATCCCCTCAACTCTTTAGTTATAAGAAATATGAATTATAATTAATATAATCATTAATACTACATTGTATACGATTCTACGATAAAAGCACAGATGAGGAATTATAATTTTGGTATCTCACCCGTGGAAGTATAGATTTAAAAAAATACCCAAATATATAATAGGTAATGAATTTTCTTTAAATTTTAATGACAGCATATTTAGTTGAATAGGTAAGCTATAAGAAATTGTAATACCCCCGTCGCAGCAAACCTGCATACTCAGCGAATTTCCAATGAATTATAACATAACACATTAAGCCACTTAACAGGATTCATAAGAAATATATTCACAAACAAGCGATATTTAAAATAATAATTATTCTCCATAAGAATATCATTGGGGATGAGTACGCAGGTTTGCTGCAACAAGGAACACAAAATAACAGGTTTTTATGCAAATATCAATAGAACTCAGCCAAGTGAAGTCATATACCAAGTTTCATCCATATACATTCATAAATAAGCGATATTTACCATTTTAATTATTTTCCATAAGAATAACATGGGGACCGAGTACCTAGGTTTGCTGCTTCGGGAACAATAGGCGAAAAATTTTTGTTGTGCAAACAACAATAAACCACAACCAGATCAAGCCATATACCAAATTTCGTCAGTTTATGTTCATAAATAAGTGAGATATACAATTTTTCTTTTCTTCCATACGAATAACATTAGACAACGTACTGTGTTTAGCACTTTCAATATCTCGGTAACCAATTGCCGTAGAGCAATGATCAAAATACCAAATTGTTTGTTTTTTTAAGCTAAATTCAGTGGTATAAAGCAAAATTTGATTTGAATTAAAATTACATGTGAATTACATCCCCCCAAAAACCCCCCTTCGGATGGTGCGATTCATCTGGTTTTCGAACTCGTTCAAATAAATGGTACTTTACACATTTGTACCAAATTTCATTAAGATCGGACCTTTTTTATGAGAGTTATCGTGCTTACGGACACACACACATATATATATATATATATATATATATATATATTTATATATATATATTTATATATATATATATATATACATATATACAAATGTGAACGAATGGTGTTTTTGGCATCTGGGGACCTCAAAATGAAAAGTTATCATGGTCTCGGGCTTAAGTCTTACCATGAGACCTACGGTAATAGCTTCTTCCCTATAGGGGAAATTCGCTAAAATAATACAAAACAATTACTAAACTTCTTAGATTTTTGAAATGTTGTTCGTAATGTTTATATATTATTTATCAAAGGTATTTTTTTTGTAGTTTTTTTATCTGCACCCTTGGAACCTTGGACCTCGCAAGTTTCTCACTTGAAAGAAAGGCCTCAGTGAGAAAATTTAAAGATTAATAGTTTAGTAGCCTGCTTATTATTTATTATATACACCCCCCCCCCCTGAATCCACGAATTCAATACAAGTGCAAAATTAGCATGACCCACACGGTGAAACTTAAGCCCGGGACCACCACAGAATTTCCTAAAGTGACCCCCTGAACACGTTTTGGGGAGTCGCTAAAAACTTTATATATATATATATATATATATATATATATATATATATATATATATATATATATATATATATATATATATATATACATATATGTGTTCACACTCTAGCAGTCACAATTTTTGTCCGATTTACTTGAAATTTGGTAGGAACCTTCCCTTATGTAGACGGTTGGACAAGTTCGTTGGGCAAAACAATCGGATAACTCTAATCCCCTTTTTGGGATTTTAATTTTTAAAATTTTGAGTTTTTGAGCTCAAAGACGGTCAGAAAATCCCCGAATTTAACATTATTGCATATTAAATTATTGTACGTAAAATGCAAACAATTTTAAGCCCTTCTTTATCATTCTAGCGTAAATATTTACCGAGTTATTAAAGAAAATGTAAGTTGTCTTGACATAGTACATTGTCTTATGGGGAAATTGCACTGGAAAAGGCTGTTTTTCATATCTTGATATAGTTTTATCACCCCCCAATACCCCTTCACCAACTTGTTATCCTGACTATAGCTCCTCGTAAACTTATAATGTACAACATTGCCATCTTAATAGTCAATTTAAATATAACCAGGAGCATCAGAACAGCCAAAAAATAACATTTTTCAATTTTCCAAGAAAAATTTAACAGTGTTGTTTTAAACCCTTTATTAGATCTGTTTAAGGTTTTAATGCGGAAATTCACTTCCCTCACATCAGCGTGCTGTGTGTGATCTCGTTCAATAATTTAATCTGATTTTTTGAATAATTTGATTTGACTGTACATCTAAACAAATCAGGTGATCAAGCTAAGCTGTTGTCAAACGCTAGATTATTCTCACCGGAAATACAATGCAACTCAAATATTTTTGTTATGGTATTCCATAAATGTTTAGCAACAGTAATTACTTTTCAATAAAACAGTGAAAAAATAATAAAATTAACATGTTTTGTAACACTACCAAAAAGTTTTTGTAGAAGATTACTATCTGTTAACACAACATAAACAATGTGCACAAAATAAAATACCCCCGTCGCAGCAAACCTGCGTACTCAGCGAATTTCCAATGCCTATATATGTGACTCACTACTACATAGAGCTACTTACCAAGTTTCATAAAAATACATCCATAAATAAGTGATACATAGCATTTCATTTATTCTCCATAAGAATAACATTAGGGTTGAGGACGCAGGTTTGCTGCAACGAGGAAGATAAGTAATTTTTTTTGCAGTTATCAATATAACTGAACCAGGTGAAGCTATATACCAGGTTTTATTAATTTAGGTTCATAATTAAGGGAGATATGCAACTTTACTTATTCTCCATATGAATAACATGGGGCCGAGTATGCAGGTTTGCTGCTACGGGGACTATCAACAAAAAACTTGTTTTTTGTGCTAATATCAATATACCACAACTAGTTGAAGCCACATACCAAGTTTAAATAATATACATTCAAAAATAATCGAGATATAGAATTTTATTTATTCTCCATAAGGATAACATTGGACAACGTACTGTGTTTAGCACTTTGAATATCTCTGCAACGGTTGGACGTAGAACAACGATTAAAACACCAAAATGTTTGTTTCGTTGAGCTAAACACATTAATAAACAGAAATGTGAAGTTTTTAGTAAAACCATCTGAGAAAAATCTAAAAACCTTTTTCCCATAAGATTAACATGGGACACGTTTTTTGGATTTTCCCCGCAACCACTTAACCTAGGTTAATGATTCAAAATACTAAATTATTTGTTTTTTTAACCTCTATAAAATGGATATAACCAAAATCTAGTGTTTTTAAAAATTTAGGGTAAAAAGTTAAAAAAACTGATTTTTGGAAAATTTTAAACCCCCATAAAAGCCCCTTCCCATAGACCGATCCATCTGGTTTTCGAACTTAAAGTCATAAATGCTACTATCCACATTTGTGCCAAATTTCATCAAAATCGGGCGCTTCTTTCAAAAGTTATCGCGGTAACGGACACATATATATATATATATATATATATATATATATATATACATATATATAAATTTGAACGAATAGTGTTTTTGGCATCTGGGGACCTCAAAACGAAAAGTTATCATGGTCTCGGGCTTAAGTCTTACCATGCCACCTACGGTAATAGCTTCTTCCCTATAGGGGAAATTCGCTAAAAAAATACCTTTTACATCAAAAATTAAAAATAACCCAAAACAATTTGAAAGAGATACGAAATAATTCTAATATGATTTTCCAGGAGGTAAAGTTATGTTGGAAAATGTTTACCAACAATTTAAATAAATATATCGTTTACCTTTCGCAACGGAGAAGAATAGGAAGATGAGAGAAGGTGTGAGGACCATCCTGGCTCTGGCTCTGTCTCGAGTTGCCGTCTCTGTTCGTCTATATGTCTGTGACCGCGCTTCGTAATGACCTTACATTACAGCCTTCTTCCCATTAGCACATTGATGCCAGGCAAAAAACCCTTATTTACTTTAGGCAAAACGGCAATGAAAGCCGCCACAAGGAACCTTTTTGTGGGAGTTTTTTTACAATTTGTCAAAAATATTTCAGTTGATAGTGTTTGGGAAAACATCTAAATTTGTTTGTGAAGACAAACAATTATAGTTGTTGAATAAATAGCATTGTTGAAGCTTTGAATAAGAAATTTTAAGTTTGTGGTTGTATTTTTTAAATTTAATAGTACAAATTAATTTTTAAACCAAACTTTTACTAACATTTTCAATTACTCTTTTTACTGTTGGAACTGTATGCATCATAACTAGAAAATCAATTACTTAAACAAAATTCAAAATTTTAATCTAAAAAAAAAACATACCCGAAACCTACATTGCAAAAAAAACACATAAAATATTATGAAAACAGAACTATAATATAATAAATTATATTATTTTTTGTTCAAAACAAATAATCTTTATGTATAAATTCTATAAGCGAAATATTTAAGTCAAAATTGTGGGAGTTTGGCAAATCCGCAGGATGACAGGAGATGGCTCAAATTAACGTTTTGATCCCAAGGACTCGGGAAAAATAGCAGTATTTCCACAAAGTTACCAGCAAACAAGAAATAATGTAAAACAACCCCCATAAAAAAGGCATGGGGAATTAAAAACGTCTGCTTTGTTTACATTAAAACATGTGATTAAGAGTCTACTTTGTTCTTACTTATAGCTTATATACTAGTGGCTTGAAGGAGCGATAGCCCCTAACCTTGCTCCAAGTAGGAACACATTTAACAGTTTCCAAACCAAAAGCAGACAAAATCATAATACTTAACTAGTTTGTATTTTGTACAAGATGTAATAAAAGACGTCTTGCAACACTTAAAACAACACGTAATATGCTAATCAAAAAGTTGTTTTTATTTTTTTTAGAAAGAGGAGGAAAATTTGATAGTGTTTGGAAAAACATCTAAATTTGATTGTAAAGACAAACGATCACAGTTGTTGTATAAATAGCATTGTTGAAGCTTTGAATAATAAATTTAAGTTTGTGGTTGTATTTTTTTAATTTAATAGTAAGTAGACACTTAATCTCAGGTTTTAATGTAAATAAAGCAGATGTTTTTAAATCCCCGTGCTTTTCTTATGGGGGATGTATTACGTTATTTCTCGTTTGCTGGTAACTTTATGGAAATATTTTTCCCGAGTCCGTGGTATCAAGAACTATAATTTGAGCTGTCTCCCATCATCCTGCGATTTGCCAAACTGCCACAATTTAGACTTAAAAATTTAGCTTACAGAATTATATAGAAGGATTATTTCTCTAGCCTGTTTTTCTGTCAGTCCGCAAGATCTTCCTTATTTCTTTATCAAATTCCATGATTTACCCCTTATTTTAAGGCTAATGACAAAAAATAGACCCACGGGCTAAAAATGTACCGCTTCTCTGAAATTTAAATAAAATGAAAAATAAATAAAGGAAATAGTTTGCTTTGACAGGAGTGAAAATGTAAACAAAAGAACACCTGATCAGCTGACAAGATTTGGTTCGCAGTGCGGAATTCTGCACGGGTCGACTAGTTGTTCTATATTCCTCAGCAAGCAAAGAGTAAATACCCCCATAGCAGCAAACCTGCGTACTCAACGAATTTCCGATGCATATACATGTATCTTAATACCACATAAGGCCACATACCAAGTTTCATCAATATACATTCATAAATAAACGATTTATGACGTTTTAATTATTCTCCATAAGAATAACATGGTGGCTGAGTATGCAGGGTTGCTGAAGCAAGGAACACAAAAAATAGGGTTTTATAAAAATATCAATATAACTCAACTAGGTAAAGCCACATACCAAGTTTTATTAATTTATGTTTATAATTAAGGGAGATAACACGTTACTTATTCTCTATAAGAATAACATGGGAGCTGAGTACGCAGGTTTGTTGCTACGGGAACTATCGGGCAAAAAATGTTTTTTAGTGCAAATATCAATAGACCACAATGATATAAATCAATATACCAAGCCATCAGGATAAGTTGATAAATAAGCGAGATATACAATTTTTCTTATTCTCCATAACAATAACATTGGACAACGTACTTAAAGTCATAAATGCTGCTTTACACGTTTATACCAAATTTTGTCAAAATCGGACTATTTTTACGAGTGTTATCGTGCTCACGCACACACACACACATATATACATACAGTTTTGAACGAATGGTGTTTTTGGCATCTGGGGACCTCAAAACGAAAAGTTATAATGGTCCCGGGCCTAGGTCTTACCATGCCGACTACGGTAATAGCTTCTTCCCTATAGGGGAAATTCGCTAAAAAAAAACAGATGAGGCAGAGTATAGTATTGGAGCAAAGTTAGGGTGGCCCCTACAAGCCACCAGTATATTAAAACTTCAGTTTGGTAATTTTTTAAATATGAAATTTACTTGAAAAAAATATCAAGTTTTTAACAGTAGTAAATAGTTATTCCACTTCTTTTCAAAAGAAAGTAATAAATTAGCTAGTGACCCGTTCTCCCCGTTGGGTTCTTGCAATTACTAAGCCAGATGTATTTCATTACTTATTGTTAATTACAATTAAAAAAAAAACTCTGATAAGAATAACATTGGAGTTATGACTGACCACGGGGGCAGAGCCCTAATGACGTACGATGACTTTAAATGGCCTAAATTTGTTTTACAGCTACACAGAACAAATTAAAATCAGTAAAGCCGTTTTCTCGTATAAAGCAAACAAAACACCTGGCTCTGTAAGTGTAACAGTCAGAAATTTGTTAAGACTCGTTTTGACTTCTCCGATGTGTGAAACATTAAAATACCCCCGTTGCAGCAAACCTGCGTACTCAGCGAATTTCCAATGCATAATATATGACTTATAGTATTACATGTCATCCATTCATTATTTAGTGATAATTTTCCTATTATGTGTTATTTTATATTTAAGTCTCCCTATCAATGTATTAATTAATTAATTTCCCCTAAATGTGTTATTTGTATTAATTGTCCTGTGTCATGCCTAATAATAATCATCCTTATCATCACTCCTCAGAAAAACCATTTCTCTCTATGTATTTAATGTTTATTTATCTATGCAATTGTAAAAATAAAATGTATTTCATTAATTAATCACCAATAATTATTCACAGCCTATCCACATCTAATAGCCTACTCACTTAATTTAATATGTTTGTTAATAATAATATTTTAGATATAAGTTATGTGAGAGGATTGCAATAGAATTAAAATTTAATATAATATACTTTTCAAAAATAGTCCTTAAGGAATCTAAATTACAGTGACCAGTGTTAACAATTGTGTGACCATGTGCTTCTCAACAATGGACCATGCTTCCAAACCTCATCTCTGCTAGATCTTCTTCTTGTTCCAGATGCCATAGTGTTAAGACCTAAAATCTGTGAAGGACACAGTTCCTATTTTAAATTTACCCAGTATGGCCTAAGTTTTGCATTGCTTAGTGCTCATTTTATTAGGGACTTACTGCTCAATTAATACCATCTTTAAATTCACTCCCTTTTATTTGCTTTATCCCCAAAAACTGGTATTGAGCGAAGTACATTTGTGAGCAGATTGGTAAACTACTTCCATTGTATTATATTTAGGGACTGGAAAGAATACAGACATTTAAATAGAACAAGTATAATGTTCTGAAAGTTAAAGTAACATCAAGAGAGTATTTTTACATTGAACTATCTTTTCCAAATTTAATTTTGAGTATTTTAACCATTAGTAAATTCAGTGCAACCATTGGACTCTCCTTCTGGACAACACCAAAATTTTCCATTGTTGTAATTTGTAAACACATCAACCCAATTGGATTAAATATTCTTTCAAATTTCATTTCAACGTTATTCAAGTCAGCACGATACTTCCCCCCTGAGAAAAAGAGCCCTCATTTGTAAAACAACCCATTTAGAACCAAAATATGAACATTTAGCCTTAGGCCTATAAGTATTATTGTCATTCATCCTCTAGCCTAGGTCACTCATTGTAACTGTTTCCCCCTGAGTTGTATATTATTGTAAATCCCTTTTAATTGAGAACCCTTTTAAAGCATAATTGTATTACTAGATAAATAAATATTGTATTGTTCCTCTGTAATTTTGTATTTCATTCAAATAGTCAAAGAAACTCTAAAAATTGTACACCTACCTTTTGTTGGTATCCAGAGTAAATACAAAACACATTCTACTCACTACAATAAAGTAAGGAAGACCACAAGTATAAATATATTTATTGAGAAATCAAATAAGATCATTTGTGAGCTATATTTAAATAGCCTAGGGAATTTTGTAAGTAACAACACTCATTTTTGTAAAGACAAGCTAGGTTTAGCACATGGTAGCCATTGCCCTCAGATCCCGATAGCGTCACTTTTTATATCCACATTTCCCGAGCACATCCGAGCAGATAATTAGTTAAAAGTAAGCAATTTAGAATCATAATTGAGTAAGAAACAAGAAAATCAATAAGAATTTGGCGACCCAACTGGATTGAATAACGGATGATAAACATTGCAATCCTCAACTAGAATAAGCCTAGAATGAGACCATATTTAATATTAAGTTCCCGTAATTGTTTCCCTCCCCACCAATAATAACTGTGGATAATATTATCGCATTCTTAATAATCTCGCACATTATAACGAAAAAGAACACACAATGGCCGAAAACAAGTACAATCTACGGAAAACACGCAACTACCCCGTAGCAGACACCGACTCGAGTGACGATGAAACCAGCAGCCGCCATGTTGTACGAAACCAAGACGAAGCGCCCAAAACCAAAGACCGCCAAACACACACGGACCCCATCAGCCAATCAGAGAACGTCGATTTCATAACCTCGACGCAAGATTTCTCTCTCAGTCTGCCCGTAGACGCTAACACTGCTTTCACGACACCTGAGCGAAGTATTTTCAGTCGACCGACCCGAGCGCTGACGGACATACCCGAAGGCTCCCGAACTGCATTCATTGATCAGAATGAACGAGGACATACCGCCAGCCCATTGAACGAATCGACGCTCATTCATTCTTCGCGTCCGATGACAGATATACACACGGACGACATAACTAGCGGATTAAACACTGCAAACCCAATTACACCAACACCTGTAATTGATATGAATATTTTAGTTGCCCTTATGACCAATTTAGGCCAGAAAATTGAAGAAACCAATACGAAAATCGAACAAAATAATGCTGAATTAAAATTTGAACTAAAATCTGAAATACGAGAAACTAAATCTGAAATACGAGAAACTAAATCTGAAATACGAGAAACTAAATCTGAAATCCAAACAATTAATGCAAATTTCCAACAACAAATAAATCAAACCAAGACCGAATTAACCAAAATCATCAACGATAAAACTAACGAAACCCAACAGGAAATTCAAGCCTGTCGAAACGCTTTTGAATCACAGATGCAAGAAACCAGGGAAAACCAAATTGAAATTCGATCAGAAATTAACGCCATCAAAATGACACAAAATGCGCAAGCCGAGGAAACTGCCAAATTAAATGACAAATTAATACTCAGAATTGAAAATTCACAGACTCAAATAAGACAATTCGTGTTGGACAGTATTTCACAACAACAAATTGCTGCTGAAGTCGAAAATAAACAATGTCAGGAAAATATCATATCTACGGTCAAAACTCATCTGGAAGAACATAAGCAAAATTTCGACCAGAAAATAGAAGAACTAACAGTCAAAACCCAACTGGATATTGAGCGGAACTCAAAAGCAAACTTAACGGCACTGAAAAATGAAGTCATCCCCAAAATTACGTTACAGACAAAACTAATTGAGGCACAACAAATTTAAATCCAAACCTTGAACCAAAATTTAAACAAATGTGAAACTGAAGTAACCAATCTGAAACAATCAAATCAACTAAACGGAATGGCCGGACAAATCAAAGTAATATGCAGTGGAAGTGAAGCCAATGATCGTCTAATGCCAAAATTTAATGGACGGAGCGGCAATCCAAATGACTACCTATATAAATTGAGAAGATATTACGAACGAGGAATCGAAAGGAACCAATGTTGCGATTCAAATGAGTACCTAAAAGACCTGCTTGAGACATCATTCGAAGGACCGGCATCACGATGGTTACAGCTAATAAAAAGTGAGATCACTAATTGGGAACAATTTGCGAGAGAATTCGAACTAAAATACTGGAGCCAGGCAGTCCAACGCGGAATTAAAGCTAAGATCGAGTCTGAGAAGTATAGAGCTAACGGAACGTTAAGCCGGACGGAGTATTTGACGGAACGAGTATTATTACTACAATCGATGACACCTAGCCTGAGTGAAGAGGAGATAGTTACCCTCATGGCGGAGCGATTTGATGCAATAATCCAAGACAGTATTAGTGTGCAGAATATCACTACGATCCGAGCGATGGAGAGACTACTGCAGAAAGAAGACATAAAGGATGGACCTAAGAAAGCCAGGAGCCACAACAACCAACAAAGCAGCCGACCAGCCAGCCCAACCACTTCAAACCAACAGAATTACAACGATCGGTATGCTAACCAACGGGCCTATCAAACAAAAATGAACACTTACCATAGTTACCAGCAAAACAAATACACTCCGAACAACTCTTCGTACCGAAACCAACAAAATTACAGGAATAATGGTAACAACAACCAGCAATATCATAGGAGCCATCATGACAACAAGCCGTATCAACGTGAACAATATCATCACAGAAATTATGAACAAAACTACAAAAACGATCGTCAACACCCTACCAATGAACAGAACCAACTCTGTGCAATATTTAGGCAGAATCCCAATCCGCCTAATGCGCCAACGGCACCTCTGATGAGCCCTCAATCAAGTAACAATACTGCTAGTCCACGTTCCTCACCGTCTCAAACGAGACAGGGAAACGACTCGGCGCTGTAGACCACGGCCGAGAAAGGGTTATGTTGTCTTGTGATCACCCATTGAATACAGCGCCTACTTACAATATCCTCGGTCAAACTATCCACCACTCTATAAATCTTGTGCAGACCAACAACATAATATGTGATAAAAATTTCCTCTTAGAAGATGAATACGAAAATGATGTCCATTCAAATTACACACAAATTAACTGTCCAGAAATCAACATAACATTAAATAATATCAGCACTAGTGCCTTAATCGATTCCGGTTCTTCTGTAACTTGTATAGCCGAAGCTTGGTTTAATGAAAATAAGATAAAACTACAACCATTTGAAGAATTACCAGTGAATAATACCGTTATCAAAACAGCTGTTGGAGAAAAGTCTAAACGTGTTTCTCGCACAATATATGTTCCCACTACCATTGATAAACATACGATGTTAACTGAATATTTGATAGTACCACACTTAATAAAACCTATAATTCTCGGAGTCGATGTTCTATCTGCCCTCAAAATGGATTTGAATTTCAACACAAATGAAATAAATATGAAAATCAATAATGATAATGTTACAATGAAGTTTAATATATGTCATCATGAAGGACAATTATGTCAAATGATAATTAATAATAGCCATAGGCCAAATAATAATATGAATAATAATTTTGATAATATGATGTACGATGAGTACAATGATGATTTAATTTATGATAAATATGATAGCACAGCATACAACTTCAACGAGTTACAAACAAATCCAATAAACAACAGCACATTGACACAAAAAGAAATTAATACATCTTTAGCATCAAATGATTACATCAAGAAAGAAGAACAAACAATTTTAAGCCAGTTATTAAATAAGTACAAACATGTTTTCTCCGAACAACCAGGCATATGCAACAAATATTCTCACGAGTTACGAGTAGATAATCCACAACATTTCAAAAGCACAACTTATCCTGTACCTCAACAATATCAAGATGCAGTACAACAAGAGATCGACAGAATGGAATCCTTAGGTGTAATTGAGAGGAGTAAAAGCACTTTTATCAACCCGATAATTCCAGTTATTAAGAAGACGGGAGAAATACGACTATGCCTTGACGCCCGAAAAGCAAACGAAATTATAATACCTGATTTTGAATGTAATAGAAGTGTAAATGAGATCCTTGGAAAATGCAAAAATGCAAAATTTATAAGTAGTATCGACCTGACCGCATCATATTGGCAAATACCATTAACTAAAAATTCCAAACAATATACGGCATTCCAATTCAGAGGCAAGATATACCAGTACACTGTGACACCATTTGGTATCTCTACGTCACAAGCTGCTTTAGTTCGAGCGCTAGACAATGTTTTCGATTCAGAAGCTGAAGACTTTACTGCAATCTACGTTGACGACATCTGCATAATTTCACCCGACTTCGAGTCTCACATGAAACATTTAGAGTACATATTCAGCAAATTAGAAGAAGCCAACATGACCATTCGATTCAACAAATCAAAGTTTTGCCAAAATTCTGTACCATTCCTAGGGTACACCTTAACTAACGATGGACTCCAAATGGACCAGAGCAAAGTAGAACCGATACTAAATTTCCCTACACCAAAAAACAGAACTCAACTTAAAGCATTCCTTGGCAGCATAAATTATTATAATAAATTCATAGATAAATTCTCTGCAACCACACAACCATTGATGCGATTAACTTCGAAGAAAAACAAATTTATCTGGACTAAAGAAGATGATGTCACCTTTATGAAGATTAAACAACTATTTCTGGAAACCAACGTCTTAAAACACTCAGACCCATCTAAAGAATTCTTCTTACAAACTGACGCTTCTGACTATGCAATAGGCGGACATTTATATCAATTACGAGAAGATGGTGAGAAAGCTGCCATAATGTTTATGTCGAGAACGTTACAACCAGTCGAACAAAGGTACACAACCACTGAAAAGGAACTCCTTGCCATCATTTATTGCCTACAAAAGTCTCGATACATTGTCCTGGGAACGAAATTAACCATCATAACAGATAACCACGCACTCACCTTCTTAAAAACGTGCCGATTATTGAATAATTGATTGGCAAGATGGATACTCACAATACAGGAATATAACTTTAAAATTGTCCACTGTAAAGGTACAGATAACATCACTGCAGACACGCTAAGCCGCATCTCCATCGATCAATCCGCTATTTCATACAACAATCCAAGAGAATTAACTATCCATTACATTGAGAATATCCCCGATCAAAATCTGAAGAGCGCATTAAGAAACTTACCCCAACTCCAGCGAGAAGACACCAAACTCCAACCCATAATTGAAACATTAGAAAAACAACCAAATTCAGAAATCGCACAAAAGTTATTAAATAATTTCCGCATTCATAACAATACCCTTTACCAAAAATTGAAAAATAAATGGTTAATTGCTGTACCTCATTGCATGATTCAAGACCTCATTTGGGAATGTCACCTATTTTACCTACATTGCGGAGCTAAGAAATGCTTTCAATTATTACAAGAAACCTTCATATTTCGAAACATGAATCGAACCATAAGGAAATATTTATCTACGTGCGATACCTGCCAGAAATGTAAGATCAGCAACCGACCGCTGGTGGCCACAGCGAAAGGAGTGCTATGTACAGGAAAGAATGAACAGCTAGCCGTTGATATCATCGGACCTCTTCCTACCAGTGTGTCAAACGTTAAATATGTACTTATTGTCATCGATATCTTCACCAAATTCATCAAGTTATACCCTATGCAAAAAGCCACCACTA
The DNA here is from genome assembly GCA_963675035.1 of Allygus modestus. Taxonomy (NCBI): domain Eukaryota; kingdom Metazoa; phylum Arthropoda; class Insecta; order Hemiptera; family Cicadellidae; genus Allygus; species Allygus modestus. The sequence continues at coordinate 477,798,881 of OY776111.1, forward strand.
AAACAATATTAAATAAACTATTTACTCAACACTTCCCAAATTATGGATACCCTAAAAGAATCCAGTCTGATAATGGAACACAATTCAAAAGCGGAGAATACATCCAGAAGATGGAGCAGAATAATATCGAATTAATCTTCAATCCAGTGTACCACCCATGCTACAACCTTGCCGAGAGACCTATTCGAGAAATTAAGAGATGTCTACGCACCTATTGCTCCCGTCAACACAAGAAGTGGGCGAAATATATTCCTGATATTAACGCATGTCTCAATGAATTATATCATGAATCGACCGGATTCACTCCTAACGAACTACAATTCGGCGTTCGAGACCACCGCTTTTGGGAAAAATATTTGTCTAAAAACCCATTCATAATCGATACTCCAATAGAACAGAAGTTACTTATCGCTAAACGCAGGTTAGATGCCAAACGAATTAAAAGATCAGCAAAATTAAATCAGAATCGAAAGCCACAAACATTAAAAATAAACGATAAAGTACTAATCAAATCACATCCCCTCTCCCGAGCTATTTATGGAGAAACTGCAAAACTTTTCGAGGTTTACGAAGGACCATTCATCATCAAGCAAATATTAGGAAAATCTACTTTTCATGTAACCAGAGAAAACGAAGACATCTTATTTGGACCATACCACATATCTGCATTGAAAAGATACATAGAACCGATAGTAGAAGAGGATACTGTAAATAGTGAAGAAGACCCTGACAACATAAACTCTTAAAAACAGTGTATATAGTTCATCATCATCATATCATCAAGTGTAATAATTTTAAACGAGGAGATCGTCATGAACCTTAACCGCGAGTGCGTACCCCTTCCCAATTCCCCAAGTGTGAACAGTGTGATTATTCCCCAAAAACAGTGTTGAAAACCAATTTATTTATTAAATGTGATGATTATAAACAGTGATTTTGCCTTTGTAACAAACAATGTATAAACCGATAGTGTTGTTATGCGAGTGAAGAATTTCATCCCCATATCAATAAACAATTGTTATATTAAATGTGCCATTAATCCCCATCCCCTTTGTGTGCGGTCATGAACTATCCTAATCCCTCATCCCATATTTCCCCATTTATGTATTGTTCCTATGTTTATGTAAATTTAGAATAAGAAGTGTATTATCACCAACCAACATCAATCATTTAATGTACCTCATAACTAGCTGTAAATATGTTTCATACTAAATAATTCATGTATTCCATTTCATACTTGATCGAAATCTGTCTTTAATTCCATATCATACAGATTTCTGAGGAGATAATTATAGTATTACATGTCATCCATTCATTATTTAGTGATAATTTTCCTATTATGTGTTATTTTATATTTAAGTTTCCCTATCAATGTATTAATTAATTAATTTCCCCTAAATGTGTTATTTGTATTAATTGTCCTGTGTCATGCCTAATAATAATCATCCTTATCATCACTCCTCAGAAAAACCATTTCCCTCTATGTATTTAATGTTTATTTATCTATGCAATTGTAAAAATAATATGTATTTCATTAATTAATCACCAATAATTATTCACAGCCTATCCACATCTAATAGCCTACTCACTTAATTTAATATGTTTGTTAATAATAATATTTTAGATATAAGTTATGTGAGAGGATTGCAATAGAATTAAAATTTAATATAATATACTTTTCAAAAATAGTCCTTAAGGAATCTAAATTACAGTGACCAGTGTTAACAAAAGTGTGACCATGTGCTTCTCAACAATGGACCATGCTTCCAGACCTCATCTCTGCTAGATCTTCTTCTTGTTCCAGATGCCATAGTGTTAAGACCTAAAATCTGTGAAGGACACAGTTCCTATTTTAAATTTACCCAGTATGGCCTAAGTTTTGCATTGCTTAGTGCTCATTTTATTAGGGACTTACTGCTCAATTAATACCATCTTTAAATTCACTCCCTTTTATTTGCTTTATCCCCAAAAACTGGTATTGAGCGAAGAACATTTGTGGGCAGATTGGTAAACTACTTCCATTGTATTATATTTAGGGACTGGAAAGAATACAGACATTTAAATAGAACAAGTATAATGTTCTGAAAGTTAAAGTAACATCAAGAGAGTATTTTTACATTGAACTATCTTTTCCAAATTTAATTTTGAGTATTTTAACCATTAGTAAATTCAGTGCAACCATTGGACTCTCCTTCTGGACAACACAAAAATTTTCCATTGTTGTAATTTGTAAACACATCAACCCAATTGGATTAAATATTCTTTCAAATTTCATTTCAACGTTATTCAAGTCAGCACGATACTTCCCCCCTGAGAAAAAGAGCCCTCATTTGTAAAACAACCCATTTAGAAACAAAATATGAACATTTAGCCTTAGGCCTATAAGTATTATTGTCATTCATCCTCTAGCCTAGGCCACTCATTGTAACTGTTTCCCCCTGAGTTGTATACTATTGTAAATCCCTTTTAATTGAGAACCCTTTTAAAGCATAATTGTATTACTAGATAAATAAATATTGTATTGTTCCTCTGTAATTTTGTATTTCATTCAAATAGTCAAAGAAACTCTAAAAATTGTACACCTACCTTTTGTTGGTATCCAGAGTAAATACAAAACACATTCTACTCACTACAATAAAGTAAGGAAGACCACAAGTATAAATATATTTATTGAGAAATCAAATAAGATCATTTGTGAGCTATATTTAAATAGCCTAGGGAATTTTGTAAGTAACAACACTCATTTTTGTAAAGACAAGCTAGGTTTAGCACATGGTAGCCATTGCCCTCAGATCCCGATAGCGTCACTTTTTATATCCACATTTCCCGAGCACATCCGAGCAGATAATTAGTTAAGAGTAAGCAATTTAGAATCATAATTAAGTAAGAAACAAGAAAATAAATAAGAGTCTTAATACCACATAAAGCCGCATACCAAGTTTCATAAAAATATATTCACATATAAGCGATTTTTATTATTCTCCATAAGAATAACATTGGTAATGAGTACGTAGGTTTGCTGAAACAGGGAACACAAACGATTGATTTTTATGCTAATATAAATATAATTTAACTAGGCGAAGCCACATACCAAGTTTCATCAATATTCAACCATAAATAAGCGCTATATAACATTTTAGTTATTCTCCATAAGAATAACTTGGGGGCTGAGTAAGCAGGTTTGCTGCAACAAGGAACAAAAAAAGTGTTATATGCAATTATGAATATAACTCAACCAAGTGAAGATACCAAGTTTTATTAATTTATGTTCAAAATTAAGGGAGTCATTACATTTTACTTATTCTCCATACGAATAATATGGGGGCTGAGTACGCAGGTATGCTGCTACGGGAATAACCAATAAAAAATCGATTTTTGTGCAAATATCAATATACCAGTACTACGTGAAGCCACATACCAAGTTTCATCAATATACATTCTTAAATAATCGAGATATCAAATTTTATTTATTCTCCATAAGGATAACATTGGTCAACGTACTGTGTTTAGCACTTTGAATATCTCAGCAACGGTTGGGCGTACAATCACAATTTAAACACCAAAATGATTGTTTTGTGGAACTGAACAGATTTCTAAAATCAAATGTGAAGTTTAAATTAAAATAAACTGAGGAAATGCCAAAAACCTTTTTCCCATAAGATTAACATGGGAGATTTTATGAGTAGATTTTTTAGGATTTTCTCCACAACCACTTAACCTAGGTTAATAATTCAAAATACTATATTATTTGTTTTTTTAAACTCTATTACATGGTCAAAACCAAAATTAAGTTTTTACAAAATTGTAGGGTAAAAGATGTAAAAAACTGATTTTTGGAAAATTTAAAACCCCCATAAACCCCTCTTCCCATGGTCCGATTTTATCTGGTTTTCGAACTTAAAGTCATGAATGTCATTTTACACATTTAAGCCAAATTTCATCGCCATCGGACGTTTTTTACTCAAGTTATCGCATTCACGGACACACACATATATATATATATATATATATATATATATATATATATATATATATATATATATATATATATATATATATATATACTGTATAAATTTGTACGAATAGTGTTTTTGTCATCTGGGGACCTCAAAACAAAAAATTATCATGGTCTCGGACTTAAGTCTTACCATGAGACCTACGGTTTAATAGCTTCTTCCCTATAGGGGAAATTCGCTAATAAGTAAAACATTTAAGATTGCGAGCTATGTTCAGACAAAACTGTAAACTTTATTTATATAAATATATTATAGTTTAATGATTCCTGCTCCCATACGGAACAGTAAGTAAATTGTAAATTATTTTAACCTCTAGTCTTACAATTACAACTGCAAGCACCCTTAGTACATAATACACACCTGGCTTTACAACTGCAAGAATCGGAAGCACATAAGTAAATATACAGAGTGTTAAAAAAAACCTTCAGGACTTTGGGATATGATTACTCATGCTAAAATTAAGAAAAAGGTTCCTTTGAAAGTATGAACAAAAACGCTTAGTTTTCTGTCCACTTGTCCACATTTGTTTTTTATATAATTAATCATAACTTATTAACATCTTAAGTTATCAACTTCATACTTGGTACATTTATGGTATTTACGACTAATAAAAACTTATTTGTATAGCGTATCAAGTTTCTACTTTGTACCATTTTAAAATGGCCGGCTAATCATTAAGAAGAACTAAGCGTTTTTAATACATTCATTAACTCAATCACAGGAACTTTCTTCACAATATTACAATATTTAAAATATTTACAAATATTCATTGTAACAATCTCCTTCTCCAACAGATTCGTTAAAATAATTCTCACAATTTTCTGTTTGGCATGGTCCACAGGCAGATAGATGTACATGGTAGACCATATCTAGTACAACTACACCACTTTGTTCGGTAGGCGGTTGTGCAGTTGCAGTGGAGGACGTGAAGAAGACTTTCTGGTGCTACTGGTTTATTGGTCATGACTGGTACATATTGATTGTCCTCGACCTTCCACCCCCATTCGGCATTCATACCAGTGTCCTTTCCAGCCCAAATCATAATTTGACAATACACTCGAAAGCAATAGTATTTTGACGAGGACTCTATAGGAGGAAGACGCTCTGGACTGACAAACGAAGTGGCAGATACTAGCTTCTTACTCAAGAGTTTGCAGCGCAAGGAAGTAAGGGAGTCAGTGCTTCTGCCTCCAAATAAAATTGCCATTGCTTTGCCTCCAATTCTTCAACATTTTCCTTATCTTGATTTGGTGTCAGAAAAGCATCAGCAAATTCCTTAGTTGTGTTCTCTCCACTAACGAGTTTCTGAAATGCAGACTTCTTTCCTACCCTAAACAAGCGTAAAGTTGAATCGCATCCGGTGAAGGCATGGATGAACAGCAGTTGCGAACACAAATCATTACCCAGTACTCGTTTTATCTCACTGATATTGTACACTTTTTGACGTGTGAGCTTGTCGGAGCGGATGTATAGTCCTTTGTTCTTTGGCTGTGCATAAAATGGAAGAAGGATGAGTAAATCCATATCCTCCCCGATCAATGTTGTTGGTTGGTGTTCTGATGATTTAACAGTTGCTAAAGTGATATCGATGTCTGCATCCCCCAATGCATTGATCACAACACAGCCCTTTTTCCGAAGTTCATCGCTAACAAGATGGAACAATGCCTGTTTGTTGCACACCGTAGAGAGAATATCTTCTTTTCTGCCCACAAACTCTGCTGTAGCACATAAACTTATGGTCGAATGAGTGGATTGCCCACGTCGTTGGTGTGTGTTATCTTTTATGGAAGGTCCTAATTCGTAGCCGCCAAAAACGATTTTCACCTTTCCATATTTCTTCATAGTAAATTCTGCATATGAGTGTGCAATAGCTCCATAACTGTCATTCTCTTTCCAAGGCAGGCGATGAAGAAGAGAACCTCCGTCTAATATATAATTTTCGGTTGGCTGGTACAAATCTGTAACTGTATTTGTAGATTGCTTGATACACAAATTTTCAATTGCATGAGCTAATTGGACTTTGTCACTCTTAAGTAAAATGTGTTTAGTTTCAAATAGTGATGCAGGAAATGGGCTAAGCTCATAGCCCATTATATCTGCTAAAGAAAGATCTCCAGTTTTTGACATGATAAAAAATCGTTGGTAAAGGAGAGCAGGGTCAATGCTTCGGTCTTTTGAAACTGTAATAGCAGATGCATCAGCAAAGGTCTTTGCTATGTCTTTTCGTTGAAATGATATATTGAATATTTCCTTCCCTACCATGTTTCGTAACATATTTTCTCCTACACGCTCATTCACATCATTTTTGGCCAATACACCAGTTACAATATTTCTCAAAGATGGTTCAGATGAAAATGGTGAACAATTTTCAAGTTTTTATTGATCTTCGTTATAAGTGACTGTGATCTCGTTTTACTCTCGGCATTGTTGATTCTCGATGTTGGAAACTTGTTGTGTAAATAAGGTCACAGCATTCCTGCATGGCATCATTGTACTTAGACATAATTGGTGTTGTCAAGGTCCACAAAGGACATTTCTTCAGTCATTCCACTTCCATGAGTCAATTCACCACTGCTTTTTAAAGATTTCATCAATGTATGTTAATTACTAAGTCGGAACTAACGCCTGCCCAGAACTGGTTGGTACGGCGAATCACTTGTAATCCCACAGAAAATGTGGCGTACACATCTGGATGGGTTTCTTGCAGCCTACTCATATCTTGAAGGTAGAGATATGCAGATTTTAGGTAGTTGAAGTGTCCAGCAGCAGCAAATATTTGTAGACAGTCTGACATGACTTGCAAGTGCATTAACCAAGACCCTGTGCTGTCTGCTTTGATAAGTAAACGTGCAATTTGCGGCATTTTCTGATATTTTATCCAAAGCAGGCTGGTTTTTGACCTGTGGCCAAGTTCTTCCCTTTTTTGGACAATAGCCTGTTTTATCTCGACTAGTGTTTCAGACTCTTCGGCATCTTCGATTGTAATATCATTTGATATTAATGTTAGATTCGGGCCTATTGGGGGAGGCGTCAGGATAATAAAAACTCACAGTCCACAAGTGGGCGATGAAAGGTCGAACTTTATTAATTGAAACACTAACTTTATTAATTACATTTTTGGCAGGGGGCTAAAGGCCTTTTAGGTTACAAACTGAACCAATTAAATCAATAAAAACAATATTTTTAATTAACAGGTGAATTGAGTTCCCAAAACATTTCTAGTTACTTGCGCTACACTTCAAATATTAAAGAGCCAGATATGGGTACCTTAAGGAAGCTAACACAGTTTCCAACTTACAGTACAAGACCGAGATGAGTGACATCGTAGTGGAAGAGGGACGACCCGGCGCGCGACCTGGTGATGGACTATCGCTGATATCGACTCCTTCCTATCTCTCTGACTGTGACTCTGAATCTGAATCTAACTCTGCCGCGCTTCCCCCGATACCAAGGTTTTATACTCGGCATATTGTCACCGCTTCCTGGCCTAATCCAGCCAATAGGAGAGCTGAATCCGTACCTATTACCAAATATGGTATCATGACGCTGATCAGCCAGCTCCCTCTACCTCCGGGTTCATTGCCAAACTCTTGGGCGTTACCGGTCCCAGGAACTAGCGTCCTAAACTCAATAATAAATTTTGTCTTACCGTAAATAACAATTCCCACGGTCTGCTGACAACCTTCCTAAGGTGGGTGCCAGCTCCTGCCTCTATAATTTAGACTTAAAACCACTATAATTTAGAATTAACACTTCTTTTATACTTCATCCAATTTCCTTTTGAGAACTGGCCCCGTGGGCCAAGAAATACGTTTATGCCAACGCTCTTCTGGCTTACAACATTCGCCCCTTTTTAAATAGAAGATTGGTTGCTTAGAATAAGCTACCACTCTTCTACATCCAACCCAAAATTGTATATAAACAAATAAACTCGCACGCGATATCTGGCTCTTCACAGTTTCAATACATTCAAATTTTAGTTATCTTAATTCTAAATTCCTGACTTAACACCGTCTCTTAGTGTTAACATATTTTGATGCCAAGCTTGTTACTGAAGTTTTTACTTATTTTACTCGGGTATTTAGTCTACATTAATTTTGTACCAAGCAGCCTCTTTGCGCTATCAAGTTCCGGTGATTAGGACAAGCGTGGGTGTTCGCTAGCCCGCATCGCCAGTGCCAGCCACTTGTAAAGTGCTTTCCAAGACGCCGGCCACTGCCTGACTGGGTACGACACCTCATCACCTAATCTCAGGTATCCCTGCACCGTCCTATTACCTCTTGATCTCATGGTTATTCGTTAGCTGACTAGGTTCTCTATTGTTCCGGCTAATAACAGCAACAATTGAATCAAACGGTTCGATTGATAGGCAATTACAGGCTACTTCGAATCACAAATTAGTTAATCTAGGCACATCTTATACTCTTTTACAAGTATTTAATCCAAGTCCAAATTACACTTTAGAAATTGTTCTTTTCTTAGTAAGGTTTTACAAACAACCAGTACCTGTTCCCCTGCCAGTTTTCCAACAAATTACCTGCTAAATTTCATTACAACAACTTAGGAGAATCTTAGGTAATGACCTGTCATAATTTATAGGTTCCAAGTGATTAACCAGTTTTTATTTTACTTATCTCTCCGCCCTTTTTATTATTTTGCATAGAATGGCTGACACAAGCATAATTGATTAACTTATAGCGGGAAGCTAAACTCTCCTGACCTCTGGGTACAATAGAGCCAGGTCAATAAACTCACTAAATAACTTTTATTCTCTTATTTGTTTTATCTTTTTTTTATATTTTTATTACGTTAATATACACCTCTAGCTATATATACTTTCACCAAAGCTGATTATATGCCTGCAAGGCAGAAGCTCTACACTACGCTATTTTAACTTGTTAGATATATATATATATATATATATATATATATATATATATATATATATATATTCCTCTATATGATATATTTATTTTTATATATTTTTGTGTGTTATTTATTTCATTTATATATATATATTTTTTTAAGTTTATACTACTCATATATATATTCTCTTTCACTTTTCATTTGCCTTAGCATTTTTACATCTCTGCCAACTCTTGTTATTATTGCCCTAGGGTCAAGTTATAAAGTTGCCTACTACAACCAAGTCAAAGCTCCCCATTAACCACATTATTCCTGCTCACTATCCAATAAAGCTTTGGAGGATTTTAAGACTCCCCCCCGCGAGTCAAGTCATCGCTAACACTGATTAAGTGAACTGAGTTATCATTTTAAAGATACATTTTTTTTTCGAATCCAGGCCTTAATTATCTATACTGTTATTTTGCCGATCTGTTTGTACTTTTAGGTTTTTATGATTTATTTATATGTCTACAAATGTTAATTAGCTGTAATTTTAGAATTTTAGCTCTAGTATAACCCATCTCCCAACTGGACTGAGTTACCCCAATATGCTCACATGCCGGCTACCCTTGGAGCTCACGAGCCTCTGTATTATTAACCCAGTGGCTCGTGGCTACCTTGGCCCTGGCTGTGACGCACAATCAACAATGTGGGTACTGATAATTTCAGCCTGGCTCCGCTTACATTCCCTAACCTAGTACATTGCTTATAATAGAACACAATTCCCAAGTAGATGTCACCGAGCTACTAACACCATCTCGATGAACCCAAACGACCCAAATGCCTTGAACATTACATATTAACCGTTGAAACAAGTTTAATGCCTATATTTGTTCACCTTTGTATTGTTTAGCTAAATGAGTACACATTAATACACATACATCTTACCTAGATATATATTTTTTTAATTTTATTAATTATCTACTTTTTATGCATTTTCCCTCGTTATTTAATTTTTTTTTTTTTACTGTGCTTTTACCTTTTATATACCACACTTTAGATTAATAATTCACACACATATATTTTTGTATTTATTAGTTATTTACTTTTTATCACATTTATCTCTTTTATATTTTTTTATATTTATTTATCTATCTATCTTTTTTTTATTACACTTTATAAACTGTACACCTTGTTGGGGCTGGCCTATTGTCCTTCCTTTACGCCATACCTCCCCTCTTGCTACCGCTACTAAACATTAACACTTTCTGCACCAAACCAAATACAGTATTTTATTGGATAACTCCCTTAACTTCAAAGCCTTAGAAATAAGTACACATTTTGTACCACTTATGTAAATACACTGCAATACAGATTTCCGTTACCAAATTTTGCGATAGTAAAATCGTCCTTTACCCTACCTTATCGTGAAGTACTTCCTAGCTTCTCATCGTCTTGCTCATTTTACGTTATTACATTACACTCACAAGTTAATTCATCTTACATTTTTATATTACACTTACTGGTTATTCCCCCTTGCTACTCAAAAGGCCCCCCGTAGTTGGCTGCCTCACACCAGTTCGTCGGGAAACTGATACTCGCTTAACACTACTATTCAATAAGTAATCATTATACTTTCGTTAGGTGAATACAATTTATTTATTTTCATTTTCATAGTTTTGTCTATAGGATCTAACTTCCTCTCTCCGGCATCCGTCAGCCGAACACAAAATTTGCTCATAACAAGATAAGATTTGCTGTAATCTCTTTTTTTATCGTTTTGGGTTTTTAATTGGTTACAAACATATATATCGCTCTACTTATTTTCACTACATTTATACTTTATACTTTGTTTTAGGGCATTTCACACGTACTCCTAGTTCTCGCTCTAGCCTTCTCCGTTTGGACAAAATTCATTAAATGAAACTACCAAGCACATCCTTCCTATCATCTAAGATAACTCTAACTTCCGTTAAGGTGCCTGCTCATATACAAGCACTATAAACAAACTCTAAATTCCTGTTAATCATTCGTAAACTTGGTTTCACAGTGATATCTCTTCTTTTAACTAATGAAATTAATTTTCCAACTTAATAATTCATTTGACACATTATAAATTTCAAGCTTGAATCTCTACATTTCCTTTGAATTGGCGATACTTTAAACTTAATTTATAAATATTGTATATGTGTTATATGTTATTTACTTACTTAATTAATTTCTTTTTAATCTCATTACTCTATTGTTTCTTAAGCTTAGCTGTATTGTATTTGACTGATAGGGTTACGAGCGGCCCACTTCTTTTGCCCTTCTGAATTTCAACTCGGAAAAATATTCTAGTTTAAAAATACACAACTGATTGCTCATACCTGGTATGATGTTGTCGGGTCAGGTGGTCCAGTTAGTGGCTCACTACTTTACACCAAAATCTGTACACAAACTTTACACAAATTTTGTTCCAAAGAATTTAAACTGATGGACTCAAAAGAAATTAAATAGAAATAGTCTTGTAATGTACAATTTGCACCCCATCGAGGAGGGAAGGGTGACTTGCGGCTTTACATTACTGTTCTTGTTTCCACTCCAACCAGGGGCTCCTCCACCAATTCTTCAAAACTCGCCCCTGGCTGGTACCGGTACCTAGGCGTCACCGTGGGGCTCGGTAATCACTGCCATGCCGGTCCAGGCCTGCCCAAAGTGCCTGGCCTAGGCCAGCCTACCCCCGGTGTTGCTCCCCTCGTCGCCCGAGGGCTAAAGGGGACCAACTCCCGGTCCAAAGACAGTCTTTTGTTGGCAGCCCACTGTTGCGATTGAGCCCACAGTTGACTCCCTCACCCGGCCCCCGGCACAACCACTCCCTGCTGCAACCGCTGCCGCACCAGCGCTTCCCTCCTGTCCGGACTTAACGGGCCCCCGAAACTGCCCGGCTCGGAGTAGCTTACGAAGGTCACCTCAGAGGGATGACCTTCCCGCGTCCAGACCTCCCCGCAACACCAAGTGTCCGGCCCTACACGCTCCCAGAGGGGGTTGAACACGGGGTCTGACACGGCCAACTTCCCTTCGGAGACACCCATACCTCGTCCCGCCATGACTACGCGCAACTAACTGAGCTGGATCACCTGGGCCCTCCACACAATAAACGGAAAACGAACCACTTCCTTGTGGTCACCACGACTAACCACTAATCCCACATCAGTTTTACTTAGCTAGAAATTTTTTTTTTATATTCAAACTACTATTTTAAATACTCGCCCCTCGTAACCTCAATCAGTCTTATCCCTACCGGATGAGTCGGCACCTTAAGCTCCTATAATTTATAACCACTAAGAGCATTGAGCAACCGCTGGTCTGCCCTGAAACTTAAGCTGCTTAATATTGTTATTACTACAGATTTTCGATTTTTGTTACATCATACCTTTTTGTTACAAGGAAAACAAACTCAAATAAACACCTTTGTTATTGAGTATTCCAACTTATTTACAATCCAAATTACCCAGCGTACCACTATTGCTCAGTGCTCCCATGCCCCCATTTAAATGTAAACATCAGGGCTTTACATTAGCACCTGTGCTCCCCAATGCTATCTTATTTGCTTATTTATCTTTTAATTTCCTTTTTTTTTACCTTTTTAAATCTTGGTTACTTATTTATTTTATTTTATTTGTAACCCTTACTCGTTAATACCTTCCTACCTCTAAGTGGCACTTTTTCTTTTCAACTTTAAAAATATCTCCAATCTTAAATCTTCACTCTAAATTTCAAATTTTCACTCTAAATTTTAAATTTTCACTCCAAATTTTAAATTTTCACTCTAAATTTTAAATTTTTACTCCAAATTTTAAACTTTCACTCTAAATTTTACCCTACCTTAATATACATACATACTCCCTCTTAAATTAATTTTGACAATTTGTACTTCACCGTCACTTCCGCACTCGCTGTAGCTCGTCTCCATTGACACTCACAAATCGCTGCATTCCTCTTCCCCGTCATCCTCCTGGTCCCGCATCTCCCAACTCCTCCGTCCCAGCGAGCGTCGCCGGTTCCGCTGTAGAGTCCGCAGCTCCACCTCCAGTTGACTGCCCACAGCCGGTGAAGGCCCGCAAATCTGCCGATACATCGTAGGTGTTGGAACTGGTACCTCTCGCTCCACTGTAGACCTCCTCAGGTCGCTCTCGTAACACTGATGTTCCCTTGCATGGCAGTAAGTATAAAATGCATTTTGAAATTAATTTATGGTAACACATCATTAACAAGACGAGTAGCACTAGTATGAGTATCATACCGGTTCCCCAGTATACTGTCTTTTTATCTTCCCAGTCTCGAACGTCCCTTGTCCGCTCGGATATCTGAGCCAACACTGTTGCCAAATGAGAATAATTCTGCCCCGGTATAGCAACCCGATTAATAATTTCATCCAAAGCTTCCAACCCAATTGATAAATTTAACGTGGCGTGATAATGTTCCAACACTTGCTTTTCTGAAGAAGTTAGTAGAGTTGTAATGTTCGGAATTACTAGTCCATTATTTATGTCACCAAATTTAGATTGTCCGGTAATATAAGGAAATAATGCAAACTTCTGGCTATAAATATAGCAGTGTCCTGTACCAGGCAGAATCCCTGCCCCACTTACATGAATGGCGGCCTGTTTCACTTCATTTTTACAGTCAAAATTTAACACAAGTTCTTCCGGTGTAGAATAAACCCAAAATCCTTGCGCTGGTAACCGATGAAACTCTGATGACACTCGTCCTGCGTGCACCTTCCGCTGACAGTTGGCTGGTAATGTCATTCCTCCTTCCAGGAACAGGGCTGCTTCACAGCTGTCTTCCATCCTCAGCCGGAGTGGAAACACAGGTTCACACAGAGAGAAAGCCCCCTCCGTGCAACCGGCTAAGTCTTGCTCGCTGAGTAGACCATAACGCTGTCGGTCCGGTGACACAGCCAGAAACTGCTTCACTCCCACAAGGCTCATATACTGGCTCAACGTTGGGTCAAAAGCAGGGAGAGTTAGCAGCCTATACAATTCCATGTGACGGTCTGGTGATTTTAGTGGAATCTTAAAAATAATCCTAATTCCCCTATTAAATTTTACAGCATAGCCTTTACACAATTTAAAATGGAAATGGATTGTACCCAGTTTAGGCGAAACAACCAGTGACAAATTCTCTGGCAGTCATCGCTCTACCTCCTCTAGCAAATCTGACAACTTATAAGGCGAGATCAACACCGATGTTACGTGTCCCCTAGCCAAACTATCAATAGCGCTTTGAATCTGTAATAATTCCGTAAACAAATTTTGCATCACAAATTCCACACTCCTCACCATGGAGTATAACTCATTTTGAAAAAACTAGGGTAAAATTTAGTTTATTTATATCTTCCTCGAGACTCCCTTGCACGACCTGAAATCGCAATAGCTTATCCTCAAACAACCGTGCTAAACTACTCACGTCGTGTTGAGTTACTCTCAAGCCGTCCTGTAGGGACCTGATGTAACTCAGTTGCTCTTTATCAAAATGGAGAATTTCGTCCGCCGCGCTGGCCAATTTACCTAATTTGTTATTTAACGTGTAAAAATCCTCAGTATTCAAAGTGCCAAACGCATACTTGAGGGCAACACCTACGCTATCTATTATCGCCCGTTTGTCTCGACCACCCTCGGCCTCAGGCTCCTCTTCCTCCTGCGTCAATAATTTTAATTGGTCCAACATAGATTTTAACCTTAGAACCCCCTCTCTCGTACGGTCCGCTTCTTCCATAGGAACAGGAATTCCCTGTCCTATTACATTATCCATGATAGAGAACACTACGTCGCCTAAATTAGCTACCAATTCATCATAGCGCTGAATATCCAACATGGATGCCATGGTCCAGCTCTCACCCGTAATGGTAATATCCCGATCTTTCACATATAAAATCCCGGTCGGCAACAACCTACAGTGCCGCTTTCCACAATCTAGCACTCTCTCAGCTTGACCCAAAACTAAGGTTCCAACCGCCCCTGAGAACACAGAAACAGAAGTACCATTGAATTAGTACTAACCGACTAATAACCCCAGCTAACCACCACCAAACCAAAATAATTCCACAAACAACTAAATATCCACCGTCCTAACAGCGCCCCCAATTTATTCATCATCAAACCCCGTTCCCTGGCCATCAGTACCTTTCTCACAACTCGCTTCCGCTATCCCGTTACATTCACTCATTCATTCATTTTTAACTTTTACTATTTTTTTGTTTAAGTTGCCCTTCTCCGTTCTAAGTTTTCCTTTTTACATTTTTTTACTTATTTATGGCTGATCCACTTAAGTCACCTTAGTAGTCTGTTAACACGGCCTTCCCAACCATAAAGTGGCCCCCTGTGTGTATGGTGTGACGTGTTTAAATGAGACTTTAAATTCGCTTACATTCAATCGCAAAGGTTTATATTTACAATATTTACAATTCACAATCATTCCCTATATACATTAATAGCTGCCCATAGACTAGCATTCGCTCCGGTGTCACTTGACACCCATTAAATTTTTATATTTTTTTAAACTATTAGTTTTCAACTTTTTTTATAACTTTTGTCATCTTACTATTTTTATTTTTCAACATCATTCACACCCTCACTTCGGCCCAACTGCTTTATTTACATGCCAAAACACTCGTACTAACCTTCCACACGTTCCCCTATATACATTTCCCTAACCATCCTTTAACTACCCTACGAGTTTGCTCCCATTGCTATGGTATGCGACCAGGTAGACCTTTCACAATTTAATCCCCAAAATAAAAACCCCGGGAAAATAACAATCCCAAACTCCATCATTTTAGCTTAAAGTAAACAATCGTTGAAAGTCCCTTTAAACACACGCAAAACCCATTATTCTGGTGACCCGCTTTCCTCTTCCGGTGATAAGCAAGCCCCTGGTGTGGGCGGCTCCCACACCAGCTGTTAACACTGACCAGCACTCCAGTCTTCTCCTTGCCCCTCATATTGAAACATGGACCCGACCACCATCACCTTGTTTCTCCGAGTGCTCGTGGCTTTCATCCTCATCTTCATTTCCCTCCAGCTTGTACGCCTAATCTGCGACAAGACTGAAGAGGAAATAGACAGCCTCCTACAACCGCAATAAGGTAAAGGTTCATCAGATCTTTATTACCAATATTAGGCCCTCTCCTGTCTTTTACACTTAAAAAAAAAAACTTTAAAAATTTAAAGCTAGGCTAATATCCCTTGCTCCTGTCAAGCCCTGGTGTACCGAAGTACCCTCTAGCTCTATTCAAACAATTGAAAGTTAAACAATTTACCCATTAGTTTAATTGCATCTATAGACTTTCCGGCTACAAATTATATCACCTTAATTGATCACCTTTTTTTCCTTTTCTTAAAACAAAACCTGTAATATAATAGTTTAATTTTTTTAACGTTTTAATGTGAGGTTAGCTAGTTAATTATTATTATTATTTTTAAACTATTTATTTACACTGCTTATAATCAATTTTTACCATTTAAACATTTGAACAATTCCAACTAATATCCTGAATCAAATCCTTCAATTTATTCATTTTATTTTGTTTCCTAGAGTTTACTATATTATACTATACCCAAGTTTGATACACCTATTGTTGAACCCAAGCTTATTTACTTGTATTGCATAGTTTAGTATATAAGCACCATTAGCCAAGTGATCTTCCCACAATGTCCAACGAGTCGCGTGCCAGTGGTGGCCCCGTGTCTCATTGTTGTTTCAAAATCAATGAACTCACCACTTTCACCTGCTCGACCGTCGTCGCCTCAGCATTGTCGTCCACCGACCGGAACATTTTATTGTCCATTGAGTAGTGGCCCGCCACCTATTGTGCTCACCGCTCCCCTAACGCCTACGCTACTTAACTAGCCTCCTTCTATTGTCCTCCCGTTCACACACGGCTGTTATTTATATTGCCCGTTTTGTAACTTACTCAATATATTGTTAATTTACTATATTTGTCCTATTTAAGTTCTAGCCAGTATATTGCTTAAATCAGATCTTGTACCTGCCTTCCTCAATATTGCTAAATACTGTATGTGTATGGTCATTCCTATATCCTGACATGGCATCAACCTATGGACACTAGGTGTCCCGTTATGTTACCCTGCACACTATCAACAGAGTAAACTCCACGTGACTGAACAACTACCCCTGCGCGATAAAAAACTTAATTACTCTCTTGAACTGATAAGTATGTATAATTTCTGCAACTATCAACCACTTTATAATTATTATATATTTTTTTATTAACACCATTTTCTTTACCTAGTCACCCCTTATCCCCTTGGAAGAGCGAAACCATTTAAATATGAACCTGATCCGGCTATAGATGTCCCAATCGTCGTACCTGATAGTTGAAAATAATTTTACTACTTATTCACTACGCCGAATCGCGACCCTTTATTTCCACAAGGACTGCGCCCTTCGAGCCGTCCTGCTACTATCTAGGCCCATTAAGCCTGAGTTTTCCTTCCTTCAGAATTCAGCTCAGGGGTCGCCCGCTCAATAGGCCCCTACCCCTACACGCCGTATTATGTTATCCTACAACTCATCGCCACTCGTTTCTCTAAATTTTATTGAAAACTGTCGTTGTCATATTCCACAAAAAGGGCTACTTCATCACACTTGATATTTAGTTTTCAACAGATTTCCTGAGTCATTACTGATCAAGTCCGTATAAGAAAGTTCACATCACCAAATTATATTAACTCGAACAATTATACCCACATTTAACAATTGAAATC